>CM062820.1:1318320236-1318933343 GCA_031772625.1 Pinus tabuliformis
CTAGGGCCAAAAGGGTTTTTTACGGCTGTGTTTAACTGCTTGGAAGATCGCAACAGGGTTCTGGATGGGGGCCCGTACTTCTTTAATTCTGCAGGTCTATACCTCAAAGGGTGGGTTGAACGCTTCAATCCGGATAAGGAAGATCTTAGTTGTGCTCCTGTCTGGATAAGGTTGTATTCGCTCCCTTGGGAATACTGGGAGGAGGATTCCCTACAAGAGATCGGAAATGCTCTGGGCGAATTTATCAAGGTAGTAGAGGAAACAAAATTATGCAGATACACATCATATGCCCGGATCTGTGTCTACATGGACCTCAAGCAAGCCCTGCCAGATACGGTAGGTATCTTCCATGATGATATTGAATGGATACAGCTGATAGATTATGAGCATGTACCGTTTAGATGCAGGAAATGCCATGATCTAGGTCACCTCTACAGAGATTGTCCTCTGAACAGCAAGCCCCCTCCTCAAATGGACTCAAACAATCTCGCTTCTGACGGATTTACCAAAGTGGTAAATCATAGAAGAGGTCATAAAAAATCGATAGCCAATACCAGGACCAACCCAGCTAACTTGTCAAAACCTTCAACGAGCAATATCTTCACTGCTCTGGCCAGTGATGATGTGCAAGATCCTAATAACATACTTCTAAATGACAAGGAAACCAGCAAAGAGAAGCAAGATGGGGTTTCACCGCAGCCAGGGGGAAGCTTGTCCGGCAAATCGACCCATCATACCCAAACCAAGCTCCCAGCCTGGAGCTTCCAAGGAATGGAAGTCGACAATCCAGAACCCAGTTCAAAGGCAGTGGAGGAAACAACTGAAGACTATCAAGAACCCCAGCTCATGGAGGAAGACCCTGAGAATATAGATATTGGTGAACTGGACATTCTAGGACTAGAGCAAGCATGCAAAACAAGAAACTTTGATAAAATCCCAGATCGGCAAGTGGACAACCTGGTGGAGGTCCTCAATCGCGCACAAAAAAAATACTCTCTAGGAGTCCAGATTGGTAGTCAATGGGATGGAAAGTTCATCACCAAAGACAGTAAAAAGCGAGGAAGAAAAACCACTCTCGAAAGAACTATCAAGATAGGTGAAGTGTTAGTTGAGTCAGGCAGATATGCCAAGCTGACCAAGTACTTCAATATCAATCCCAACCCTTCTCAATGAAGTTGATATCATGGAACATTAGGGGGCTCAATAGCCCAAGGAAAGGCAGGCTTCTAAAAAACATGCTCATGCAGGAAAAACCCAACATACTCTTTCTGCAAGAAACAAAATGTAACTCGATAGTTTTGGAAAAAATAGCAGCAAAAGCTTGGCCAGGAGGGCTGGTAACAGCTGTTGATGCTCAAGGGGCATCGGGAGGACTGGCAGTTCTCTGGGATGCACGAGTAATTCAACTTGACAGTATACATGCAAACAAGAACTTCATCCAAGCAATATTTCACATAATCGGCACTAACATCCACGGCCACATGACTAATGTGTATTTCCCTCAGGAAACCATACACAAAGCTGAAATCCTGGATACCTTATCGGAGCTTAACTCAAACAGGTTGCACCCGCTATGGATATCTGGAGGTGACTTTAATATGATAGCAAGAATGGAAGAAAAGCAGGGAGGTAGAAACAAGAGCAACAGAGATGGGAACATTCTAAAGGATTTATACAAAATAATTGGTTGATAGATCTACCTTCAAATAATGGCATGTTCACATGGAACAACAAAAGAGAAGGAACGCAACAAATAGCCTCACGTCTTGATAGATTTCTACTATCAGACAACGCAATTCACCTGGGGGGGAATTCATTGCTTCCATCCTTCCAATATCAGGCTCTGATCACTGGCCAATAGCTCTCCAATGGAATCAACCAGGCAACAACATTCGGTGCCCCTTCTAGTTTGAAGCTTTTTGGTTAACTCATCTGGATTTTAATGAATTTGTTAGATCAACCTGGCTAAGTTTAATCCCACTAATGGTTCTGAGATGTCTATATTCCAGCGGAAACTAAAGCACCTTAAAGGTGAAATGAAGCACTGGAATCATACCACTTTCGACATCATTTTCCAGGAATAGGCAGCCCTCAATCAAGAAATGAAGAATGTTCAGCAGAGAATCATTATAAAAGGACGCTCCAAGGACCTTGCAAAACAGGAACAAACTCTTGAAGCCCAAATCCTAGACATAGCACAACAGGAGGAAACACTTTGGAGGCAGAAATCGAGAGTTAAGTGGCTGAAGGACGGGGAAAAAAACAAAAAAAAAATTCACAGAACCACAGTGCAGCGCAGAATGAACAACTACATTTCCCACATCAAAAATGAGCAGGGAGCCAGAATTGAGACGCATGAAGGCATTGAAGATGATTTTCTCAGATACTTCAAACAAGCCCATCAAGAACCAAACATAGATAGAACGTCTGCTATTGACAAAGTTCTAAGGAACATTCCAAAATTAATTACAAAGGAGCATAATATTCTCCTCCTTAAGCCCACAAGCCTTCAGGAGGTCGAGAATGTTGTGCATCAGTTGAAAGAAGGAAAGGCACCGGGTCCGGATGGATTCACCTCCAAATTTTTTCACAACTTCTGGGATCTAATCAAATTGGAAGTCTGGAAAGTTGTTGAAGAATCACACACTTTAAGATGGATGTACCCAGGGCTGAATGCAACCCTCATTGCTTTGATCCCCAAGGTAGAGGAATCCAATACTCCAGATAAATACAGACCGATTGCTCTCTACAACATCATCTACAAGATTGTCTCAAAAGTTATAGCTACCAGACTGAAACCTTTTCTCCCTCTCATTATTTCGTCAGAGCAATCTGGTTATGTAGAAGGTCGGCAGATCACGGATGGTATTATTTTAACTCATGAAATAATCCACTCTTTGAAGCAATCAAAAAAACCAGGTATGATGCTTAAAATTGATTTATCTAAAGCTTTTGATAGCTTAAGCTGGGTTTACATCCAAAAAATCCTTACTGCCTTTGGCTGTGCCCCTTCCTGGGTTAGATGGGTTGTGAATCTTCTTTCTTCCTCGTTCTTTTCTGTGCTTATCAATGGTATTCCTTCACCCACGTTCCGTCCTTCTAGGGGTATCAGGCAGGGAGATCCCCTCTCACCTTTCCTTTTTGTTAATATGGCAGAAGGACTGGGTAGAAGCATAAAATCTACTCTGCACTCCCAGAGACTCAAGGGCTTATCTTTTCTCAATTCTCCTACGTACTCCCATTAGCAATTTGTAGACGATAACATACTTTTTGGCCATCCCTCTGTTCAAGAAGCTCGCCTTCTCAAAGCCCTCCTACCGAACTTCTCTGAAGCTTCAGGAGCCCTTATTAATCAGGTCAAATCTCAAATCTTTTTCTTCAATACCCTTGCCCCCACCCAAAGAGCCATAGTCCACATTCTTGGTTTTACCATAACGTCTCTTGCTTCTAAATACCTTGGAGCACCCTTAATGGCCTCAGCTCTCAAGCATTCCTCTTGGAAAGACCTGTTATAAAATTTAGAAGCGAGGCTCTTCCTTTGGACTCACAGAGCTCTTAACATGGCCAGCAGACTCATTCTCATTAAAATTGTTCTTCACCCCATGCCCTTGTATCTCTTCTCAATTCTAGCAGCTCCCAAATGGGTGCTCAAGGATATAAAGAAGCTACAGTGCAATTTCTTATGGGGCAGCTCAGGTCCCAATCGAAAGTGGGCTCTGGTCAAATTTGACAGTGTTTTTCTTCCAAAGAAGGCTGGTGGTAGTGGGCTAAGAGATCCAGGGCACAATAATGAGGTAATGGGAGCTAAAATTTCGTGGAGATGGCTCTCAAATCCTAACACTCCCTGGGCCTCCCTATGGACAGCCAAATATGCAAACAATAGCCCTATTGAAGAAAGAATTCGAACGTCAGAAGTAAGTACAGGTTCAGTAATTTGCAATTCGGCCATTGAACATAGGGAACTAATACAACAGCATAGCTTCTGCGAAGTTAAGAATGGAAATACAGCAAGATTATGGGATGACTCCTGGTAGCAGCTCCCAAAGATCAAGGACACTCTCTTTAACCTTCCCTTACCAGAGTAAGATATAAATCAGCTAGATAAGGTTAGCCAATTCTGGGACCCTTCTTCCACACAAGGGTATAGACGATGGATGGAAGCCAAACAAATACTGATGCATGGCTCTGAGCAAACATAGATCTCTCTCTCCTCAGAATTACAAAAACAGAAAATCCTCTCCTCAGAAGGAATGGACATTCTCAGATGGGGATATGAAGGGAAGGGCACTTTTACCACAAGGGAAGTGTACAATGTAATCATCAAGGAAAGGATAATCAAAGATGTCTTATGGGATAAAATCTGGGATTCCTCTAACTGGCCGAAGGTGTCCACCTTTCTTTGGCTCCTATGTCATAATAAAATTCTCACTTGGGATAACCTCAGAAAAAGGAGCTTTTCTGGCCCCTCTATTTGTCTTAACTGCAAGTAAGCAGAGGAATCATCTTTACATCTAATGCAGACTTGTCAAATAGGATGGAAGCTATGGGAAAAGGCTACCTTCCGATGCCAAAAGGAAGGCAGAGTGCATGGGGATATTAAAGCTACTATTCACAATTGGAGCCAAGCGCCCTATCAAAGAAAACTCCTAAACACACTTTGGCAGCTTATCCCTGGTCTACTGATGTGGAACATCTGGAAGGAGCGGAATCGCAGGGTTTTCAAGGACCAATCAATGTCTATAGAGCAGATCTGGACTAGGTTACACCAGAACATTAAAGAAACTCTATCCATTAAGGCCTGGTCCCAAGAAGATTTTCCAACACTGCCGCAGGAACAATCCGTCTGGGCCAACTGGAAAATTCATCTGAATCAACAGCCTACATTTAAAGACAATCCTACTAAGAGTAACCAAATCCCGACAAGATGGATTCCACCGCCCAGTAACATGATTCAACTCAATTTCGACGGAGCTTCAAAGGGTAATCCAGGAAAAGCAGGATTTGGGGGAGTCTTCAGAGATCATCACGGTACACCTTTATTGATCTTTCTCAGCTCAAAAGGCTGGGACTCTAACAACTCAGTGGAACTGGAAGGATTATGGCGAGGTCTTACCCTAGCTCAGGACAAAGGTTTTTTTCCACTCATCATTGAAGGGGACTCGCAAATCATCATAAACATGGTTACAAAAATCATGCAGGGTTCCCCCACACACAAGGTCAGTAGCAGTTGGAGAATGGCTCAAAGACTCGAGCTAATTGACAAATGGATTTATCAACACAAAGAAATTTCTGCCAAACACACTAGGGGGGAAGGAAATAAGCTCACTGATTTTCTTGCTAATATAGGAGTGGAAAGTGGGGTATATTTGTTTGCAGGTTCATTCTCCAGCATAGCCTGAGAGGATCAACTCTCGAACTTTCATAACATTGTGAAGAATGATATGAATCAAGAGGATGATACACACCCGGATGCAGGTGTCACTGCAACACATTTATGGAGAAGTAACTCCCTGCCGGCAGTTGTCCCTGCACTTGACTCGTGGGCGCGGATCCCACAAACCCACCGCATTTGATATGAATTCTTCAGGGTGCAGAATTATGGTCACGCATTTGGTATTGAATGCATGCTCAGCTCAAGAGTTCGCGCAAGGTGATTTATCCATGGCTTGGTTTCTGGTTCATGCAATTTCCCTCCTCGGCTCCTTCTACTTCCGTCCGCTATTCTTCCCGCACCCCTGCTTCGTTTGGCTGCTTGGAAGCTCATCTGGTTTCTGATTTTGGCCTGGTCCACCTGCGCTCGGCCCTTTCCCACTTGGTCCTACCGAATTCCCTTCCATGGTCTCTCAGTTAATTTGGAAATGGTTCGTCGTCATGGAGTTTCTCGCCATGGAGGCACCACTGGCAATCGAGGCCACGCTTCTCAGTCTGCTCCCCAGAACATTGTCCCTCTTGCCTCTGCCTCCCCGTCCTCTCCGTCTTCTAGTCATGCCATGCCTCTCCTGCACAACTCCTTCCAAACAACCCACTTCAAATTCCATAGTAGGCTCAATAAGCCCATTCTGTTAGCCAGTATTACAGTAATCCTTGCTGAGGAGGAGGATAAGACTAGCAGCTCGGCCCACACCACTACGTCTCAGTCTCGGAATGATAGCGTTCTTCAGGGAGAGTTGGTTGGTGTTGTGTTCAATGGTGATAACATGCAGGAGGAAGGTAATGTGCCTGAAGCTCCTTAGCCTCCGGTGGACTCTACACAACGCAATGTGCTTGCAGGTGAGCCGGAGCATCCTCCCAGTGGCATTCTGAATTTGGAGACTCCTCCAGGTGGCGGCGACACGGGAGATGCAGACAACGCGGTCGTCACGTGGATTGGCTCTCCTAGCCAGGTGGAAAAGGATGCTCTCGACTCCCCGAAACTTGTTTAATGAATTTGGTTCAATGCCTACTGATGGCAATTTCTCTTCTGGTCTATTTCTTTTCTATTATGTGTCTCTGGATAATGCCAACTCTGTTTTGCTTCAGCTCTTGGTTTTGTATCGGTGCGCGCCATTATAGTCCTATGAACTGTAACAGGTCATGGCTCAGCAAGCCTTTGTTTTGGTCTAATTTTTCATATGACTATCAGGGCAGAATGTTTATCAGCAAAGCCATAGTCGGCGTTAGTACTGTAGTGTTAAACACAGCTCTGGTTTACAATTTTGTCTGTAAGGGACTTATAAAATATGCTTCAAGGTCTCTCAATCCCGGAAGGGTTGTCAAAGGGGTTTATGTGTATCAGAACTTCTGGTTGAGGGCAGGCTTCAGCCCCCCTCTGAGGTCTTGACCTCTTTGTACATATATTTTCTCTTTTTTTAAATAGAAATAGCCTTTACGCCAAAAAAAAAAAAAGTGTTGTGATCAAGTAATTTCCATTTTAATTGATCCTTGTTCTAATTACACCTATTTCAACATAGAACGTATTAAAAAATGCAATTTGGTTAAGGAATTTCATGAAGATCCATGGTTGGTTCAATTGGAAACCAAAACCAAGAGAAGGATTAGTCATTAGGTGAAGTCATGTATATTTGAGCTCAGTGGAATTCCGAGGAAAACACACTTGAATATATTTTCATTGGGTGCATAAAACATATTATTGGGCATGGATTGGATGTACAAGCATAGAATCAAAGTGGATTGCTTTTAGAAGGAAATTGAGTGCTTGGATGATGTTGGGAAATGCAAAGTTGTGCAAGGCAAGAGGAAACTGATTTCAGTCAGGCTAATTATGGAAACACAGGTTAAGTATAGTTTTTGGAAGGGTTGTAAACTATGTTTTGTATAAATATCTCGTGATAGAGAGATGGATACTGATACAAATCTAGAGGATAGTGAGTTATTGAAGAGATGTCTAGTGTTGTAGTAGTTTGAGGGTGTGCTTCCCAAAAATATTCTTGGGTCACCTCGTCATAGGGAGATCAATTTATCCATCGACTTAATGCTTAGGTTAACACCAAAATCAAAATCACCCTACAGAATGAGCATGCATGAGCTGATGGAATTAAAATTACGGTTAAAGGAAATGCTAGAAAAATGGTACATACAGTCAAGTGTGTCATCGTGGGGAGCTCTAGTATTGTTCGTAAATAAAAAGGATGGGACACTTTGACTCTGTATTGATTACAAGAAGTTGAACAAAGTAACCATTAATAATATATATCCATTTCCATGAATAGACGATTATTTGATTAGTTATGGGGATCAAAAGTCTTGTCTAAGATCAATATGAGGTCTAGATATCACCAAATGTGTATTAAAGAAGAAGATATTCACAAGACAGTTTTGCAGATGATATAAGCACAATGAGTTTATAGTGGTGCCCTTTGGGCTTACTAGTGTCCCTTGTACTTTCATGTTTCTAATTAATAGTGTGATGCGCCCTTACTTGGACAAGTTCATCATTTTATTTCTGGATGACATATTAGTTTACTCAAGGATTGAAGAGGAGAATGAAAATAATTTGGTAACAATACTATAGTTGTTGAGGGATCAGAAGCTCTATGCAAAGCTCAGTAAGGTTGACTTTTTCCAGTCACAGATACATTATCTGGGACAAATTATCTCCAGGAAGGGATATAAGTTGATCTAGAAAAGATCAAAACTATAATGGAGTGGCCAACTCCAAGGAATGTGAATGAGGTCAAATCATTCATGGAATTCGGAAGTTACACCAAAAGATTTATTAGAAATTTCTCTAATATAGGAAATCCTATCATATCATTATAGAGTAAAGGAAAGAAATTTGATTGGACAATTGAGTGTGTAAAAGGTTTTCAGAAACTAAAGAAACTTCTCACAAATGCACCAATATTAAGGATTACAGATCATGATAAGGATTCCATGGTGTGCAGGAAATCTTGCAAGGAAGGACCTGATGGAGTCTTGATGCAAGAGGAACAAGTAGTTTTTTTTTAGTCCAAGAACCTGAATGATCATGAGGTGAATTATGTGACTCATGACCTAGAGTTAGTTTCCATCATTCATGTATTAACAATATAGAGGCATTACCTGCTTGGCAGGAAATTTACTCTTATGACAAGCCACAGTTGGCTCAAGTATGTATTTGAGCAATCCAAGTTGAACGCAAGGCAAGATAAATGGTTGGCCACACTCAACCAGTTTGACTTTGAGATTAAATATATCAAACGAAAAATAAATAGGATTATTGATGCTCTGAGTATAAGAATTCAAATGAATCAATACGAATATGTAAGTTCTTATAAAACCGACCTAGTAGAAAAGGTCAAAAGTTCTAGGAAGCGATATGAAAAATATCTGTAGATGAAAGAAAAGGTGTTACAAGGTGGTGAATATGAAGAATACCACCTCATTGATAACAGCCTAATCAGGTTCAAAAATAGAATTGATGTGTCAAATAATGATAAATTGAAGAGGCACATAATGAGAGAATTCCATGTCAAGCAATTTTCAGGCCACCCAGGATATCAAAAGATACTAAAAACCATTAAAAAGCTCTATTATTAGCCAAATCTAAAGAAATAAATGGTTTATTTTGTGGTTAAATGCATAGAATGTCAGTAAGTGAAGGTTGAATGCAAATATCTAATAGGGTTATTGTAGCCTATTCCAATTCCAAAATGGAAATTGGAGGTGATCTCCATGGATTTCATCACAGGTTTTCCTAAAACGTCTAGGCAGCATGATGCAATCATGGTGGTTGTTGACAGATTGACAATGGTGGTTCGTTTTTTGGAAGTCAAGTCCACTAATTCAGCTACTGAAGTGGCAGAAATATTCATAAATTATATTGTGAGGCTACATGGTATCCCTAAGAAAATTATGTCAGACAAAGATGTTAGGTGAACTTAAGGGTTTTGGAAGGAACTGTTTGTAGGATTGGGAATATAATTGGCATTTATTACAACATATCATCCATAAAAAGATGGGAAAATAAAGAGTACTAATAGAACCCTTGGGGAAATGTTAAGGATGTATGTGATGCATCAACCAAAGGAATGGGAAGAGTATCTTCCACTAGTGAAATTTTCATACAATAACCGATACCAAGAATCCATAAAGATGAGCCCATTTGAGGCCTTTTATGAAAGGGGTTGTAATACATATTAGCTAGAGTTATTAGGTGAACAGGGTTTGTGTTGGACTAATATGCTCATGGAAAATGGAGTAGCAAGTTCAGATCATAAAACAAAATTTGAAAGTGGCACAGGATAGGAAGAAGAGCTATGCAGATTAAAATACGATGCACAAAAAGTTTCAAGTTGGGGAACCATTAGAGAAATCTCGAAGTCTAAAATGGGCCTCCTAAGAAAAATGTACAACCAAGATAAAATTTATAAGAACCAATAGGATTAAAGATGATGACGTCAACCATGGGGGACGATTCACTATTTTTGGAGTAAAAGAGTAAAAAGATTAAAAAATAATAAAACTACTTTTTCAAATCATGTTTTCAACTTATCTCCCTAAGGTTTTACACAAAATTCAACAAGGAGCACTCGTTGGATGTAAAATTGAATTCCTCATCCAAGGAGTACCCATGTTGAATACTTTTTATGGACCCTTCTACACGAAAATTGAGAAATACATGAAAAAACATTATTGTAATAATATTTTTCAAGTATTTCTCAATTTTCATGTAGCAGGGTCCATCAAAAGTGTGCAACATGGGTACGCCCAAGATGAGGATCAAAATTTTCATCAAATGAGTGTTATCACTCAAAATTTGAGTAAACCTATAGGGAGATAAGTTGAAAATACAAGTTAAAAAACTAGTTTTTTCATTTTTCCCTCTAAAATTCGATAATGTAATCTAATCTTATTTTATTATTTCCATTATTGTTTTATAATTTCATTAGGAGGCCCATTTTAGACCTCAATATTTCTCTAATGATGTGTACTTGAGGATCAAACCCAAGAAGATTTTCTTGAAAATTAGTCCATTTGCCAACTTGGCACTATGGTATTGTGGGCCTTTTGAGATCCTTGAAAGGATTCGGTCGATGGCATACATGTTGGGCTTAGCTCCTTTAGTTAAAGTTTATGATGTTTTCTATGTTTATTTGATTAAAGTATGTGTAAAGGAATTTAATCATGTGATCGATTATACTGTAATATAGGTGGAACCATAGGGAGAGGTCCATCCAGAACCAATGTACATTCTAGATTAGAGGAGTCACATGCTTTGGAATCAAGATATAAAGCATGTCAAGTACAATTTCAGCATTTTGGGCCCGACGAAGACACTTGGGGAATATATGACTCCATGAAGATGACCTATCCATTTTCATTTGTCAGTTGAGGAAAATGTTCATGTGTATATGTGAATGTTGTAAAGAGATGTAAATATAAAGAGATGTGTATATGTGAATGTTGTGTCTGTGTATATGGATAGATAAAAATGAGGGTGGTGTTCCCCCAAGAAGGAGGAGTATATAATATCCAAAGTCTATTATTGGATGATTTTTTCCATGTAATTTCAAGTATGTAATTGGATTTAAAAATTAAAATGGGTTGAGTGAGGGACACAGATTCCAAAGGGACTGGGGAAGGTCAACTACTTGGGAAAATTTATTTACTTGCTGAACGAAGGAAAACTATGAACTATATGATAACCATTAAAGTTTGGATGTTGAGCTTTAAATTCATAGAAATGGTCCATGGAATGGGGACTACTATTTGAAATTAATTGGGTTGCAACTTTAGGGACAATCCCATGTTGGCTTTGGAAACTAAAACAAGGTAGAAAAAAATATCATTATTGATGATCCTTCGCTAGAGGAAGGTTGAGGCATCAAGCGTCACGATTCCTTAAAGGTTATTGACTACTGAATAAGTGGTGGGTAGAGGTAGGAGGCTGCCTTATGTCCATGTTTTAGTTGACAGGTGTTGATTACTTCCCCTTAAGAAAGACCACCTCAGTCCCTTGGAAGTTGGCTCAGGGGTGATGATTGCAGGTAGCTTGGCTACATCCTATCTACAATTGGGTGGAGAGTTCAAGTCCTAGATTTAGTTTTCCCCTTCAGGTATAAATCCAAGATAAGTTCTCTTATGTATACCTTGTATGGTTCCATGCATGGTTGTCATATTGATCTATGAATGGTTGTTATGTTGATTGTATGAATGAAAAGTCCCAAGTCACTTATGTTTATATGTTGAATGGTTGGCTATGCTGCAAATGAGGAGATGTGAATGAATATGATAAATTCATTGAATTAGTAGCAATATGCTAACATGTTGATGTAGGAAGGGTTCAGCCTTGATAGTGTTAGAATTGCACTAGTATGATGTTGAGCTATATGGATAAATGTCCCTGTGGAATGATTGGTATATCATGATGAATAGATTTTATGATTTTAACCATAATATCATTAGAATGTTCTATTTATGCATTGCCAAATCCATGGTTGTATGCTTTTTCTAATATCCCTCTTAGTGCATATATTTAAATTAAAATATGAATGCATGCATGGCCATGGAAAATCTCTAGTGATCATTGCTCATCCAGTTAAGCTGATGGAGTCAAGGGAGACAATTTCTTTTCTCTATAGAGTTATTTGTCTCTCTAGGGTCATAAAAGAGACACTCTTAGAAGTGGATCTATTTTTGTGATTTCCTTGATGGAATGTGTATGTTTTTGGTATTAATAAATTCCTTAAAGATCAGTGGTCTTGAGGTGCAGCTACTGGCTCTTGAATGCCCTTATAAAACCCAAAAAAGGATCATGAAGAAAATTGGCCCCTAGAATGCACTGAAAAATTGGAAAAACAATAAAAAATGTGAAGCTTTTACCTAGAGGTTGAGGATTGGGACCTTGACCTAAGTTGGAGGCTGAGGGACAGAGTCATTGTAAAAATGGTAAATACACAAGGGTGAATCCAACCCCGACTAGGTCAGAGGTCGAGAGTCAGGACCTCGACCTATATTAGCAGTCGAGGGTTGGAACTTGGGCTAGTTCGGGAGTCGGAGATTAGGTGATGTAAAAAAAATTAATGCATGTAGGGGAGGGTCGACCCTTACTAGGTTGAAGGTTCGAAGTTGAGCCCAAAAAAGAGAAAATGCATGTCGCTATATGTTTCAACCCTGACTGGCCCACAATCCTGACTACCATGTGACAACCAGATGATGTGGCAGGGAATGTGGGAGCCATATTTAGAGTGCCATAGCTCTCTATCTTTATGTCAGATTGAGGAAAATTTTTATTTCACTAGAATCGTCTCGATGTGAAAAGCACAATGGTGATTCTCATTCTAGGTTTAGATAAGTTTGGAAAAGTAAAAAAAATTATACCCCTTTTTCTTAATGGTACTTTGAACATTGGGTTCGAATATTTACCACCCCTTATTTATGGTTTTATGTAAGGGGAGTTTGTTAAAATTGTACTCACCTTGGCATATTTATAAGCATTATGGCTTAGAAGGTTCTAGAAGAATTTGGAGGGGGGTAAATTTATCCTATAGTGATTTATAGTGATAGCATAAATGTAATCAAATTGGAAAAGAATCTAGTATATCATAATAGAATGACATATTTTGGTGTAAAGTATCATTTAATTCAATATTTGATGGAAAATAAAAAATATAAAGTATTATATATAGACTTGAAATTTATTTCACTAAGGCAAATGTGGAAGTTTAATTTTTGAGAGTTTAAGATCATATTGTGAGATCTTTGTATATGAAGGAGGAATATGTTGATAATCAATGATAGATTATTCATGTGATTCACTGTCATGCATGTAATTCATATTTAGTTTTACTTTTGGTTATTATGAATTCCATTCAATGCCATGTATGCAATTCATCTTAGATTTCTCTTTCGTAGTTAATGTTTAAAAATAATTTGCATATTTTTAGATTTGGTAGTGCAAGTAATGCATTTGAAATGCATGAATGTTTTTTGTAAACTAACTTTCTATTATACCAGGAACATATAGAGAGTTTGAGCCCCACCTATTAGCTATCTTCCACTAGGGAAACTAGAGAATTCGAAAAACAACAGAAATTATTTAAAAAAAAATATTATAGTTCTAAATTCATGAGTCACAAAATGATAGTCACTTGCAATATAAAATAGAAAATAAAATAAACCTACAAAACTCCTATGAAATGCTAATAAGAGGGATTTTTTGTTTGAAGCATTTATTACTAGATAAATAAAACACCAAAAAATTGAGTAAATAAATCCATATAAACTAGGGGGGACTTAAGGAATCCACCTAAATTGGGTTGTGTGATTCCTTGCCACAATGTCCTTGACTAGGGTCATGAGGCAACTACTTTTTTATGTTCCAAATATAGTGTCACATCTCCTTTTGGTTCAACACTAATTTGTCTAACATAAGAAATATCTCTTATTTACCTTCCCTTTTATCCATAATGAATTTCCTCATTATAATTTTAATATTCCAGCGGAGGCCAATCATTAAAATGTACTAGTTCTATCTTCTGCAGGTGTTCCTTGGGTTTGGAACCTTGTCTATAATGTCTACGTGACTTTTGAGTTGGAGGAGTAAGGTCAATCGAATTCCATTGTTTCCTCCAACTCCCTTAATTCCTTGCAAACTATTTCAGCTATTTACTTAGCATATGCCTAAGTAGAGGCTTCATCGTATAGATGAGCTCACAAACTCTTTGGTGCTCTTTGGCTTCCGTTTTCCCTACAAACACAAGCACACTACTTGATGATGTTGGAATGTCCAAACAAGAATGATGTTGGTAACAAGACAATATAATTATGTGTTATTGTAAGAGTGGAGGAGATAAGTGAAAAGAGAAAATTATCTTCCTTGTTCACTATGAGATGAGGTTAAGAGAGCTCACAAACATGATTATGATCTAGGAACAATGAGAAGGGAAATAACAACTTCCATGGTGGGGGACTTCTAATTCATTGTGGTCCAAAATCAAAACAACCACCACATATAACAAATTCAAAGAAAAATGAAGGTGGGGCAACTTAGCTTCTTAAGAAATGATGGAGGAGGAATTTTGGCCATTTCCCTCCAAATAGACCTGCATACAAATCAACATTAAACTTATATAAGGTGATCAAGATCTAAAGCATATCCACTTGAAATATTTAACTCCCTGATCAAGCAACATTGTTCAAATATTTAAAAAGGATGGGGCATGTAAATCATAGTGATTGTAAGAGATGATGGTTCCCCATATTCATCAATTCTCACATGATTGAGGGAGGTTAGATCACACACTTTGAATGATTAAAACTATTTATAAAGGGTTTGTTGTCACACAAAATGCCTAGGCACCATGACAACAATTGAGATTGGGGGATGTCACCCTTATCCCTAATCTCTCTGTTTAAGTTGTCTCCCAATAGAAGACTGAGGACGATAGACCCTATGGAAATGGAATGAATGAGAGCTATTTGGGAACCAACTAGCTCAGGAGACACAGTTAAGAAACCAAGTACTTTTTTTTTTTATATTTATAAAGACTTATAGGATTTGATTAGATTTAAATGATTAATACCAGCGCCTTATGGAGTTAACTATCTTGCTCGAAAATTTAGGAACAAGTAATTGATTAGCAATTGTTTCTTGGATAAACAATTATCTCGTATGAAATCCATATCCTAAAATTAATGTGAGATGCAGGAATCTTGGTAAATTTTAGTTAAATTCCTATTCTAAGTTTAAACCCTTCAATCCTTTCTATATCGAGCCGGATTATGTAGTAAGTGGAAGAGAGAAGATAAGGAGAAGCACACTAATATGTGATTAATGATACCTCTCCTAAAAATATAATGTAACCGATGCCTCGGCACTGTAGAGAGTTGTGGCTCTGATGACTGTAAGGTCACCATTTTAAGTACAATTACAACCAGGGTTCTCAAGAAGAGATGGATGGGTACCTCTCTTTTTATCAAACAAGCTTATGCTTGGAAGTAAATTTTAATTATGCAAGGACAACTTAATATAAAAGGCACAATATGATTGGAAGGTGGAGAGAGATGAAGCTAGATCAAGTATTGGAAGGGCTTATATCACGATTTATTTCTGAGTTATATTCCAAAGAATTTAATGGCCAAAATAAATATTCACTTCACAAGACAATGACTAAAAGATAAGCTTCTCAAAAATATTCTTAGAATATCACAATATAATGCCCAATTAAATCATAGGCTTATCACTTCAATTTATCGAAATTCTTTCAAATGCAATTATAGCTCAAAGAGAACAAAAATTTCTTCACATTTCTTTAATATCACCCTCAAGATAATTCCAATTATATAGATGCTCAAAGTACTCAATTCAGGAGATGAAAGATATACAATTTTCCACAAGTCCACGATATAGTATTAGATAATTACCTGAAAAAAATCTCAAAATTAAATATGTAAGAAAAATCTAATAATTTCAAGTAAATATACCCACACTTAGAGTGCTTAAACATAGTTAAAATCTAATGCCAATTATCATGAAACTTAGCATGCAAAAGGCTTAAGAACTTAAATTTCAAAATTAATTATGATGAAAAACCATGAAATTCAAATGCTAATCAGATAAACAGTTCAAGAAGTGCCGAAATTAAAATGATTTTCTTAATTAACCCCAAATCAGAAAATATTTATTTTTTCCGATAGTCAAACTTTAGAGATATATATAAAAAAAAAAATTAAACTGCCTTGACTATAGATATCTTATTTTTATAATTTTACCCCTCAAAAAATATTTCAGAGATTTAAAGCCCCCAAAACTTTTATCACAATTAAAAAAAAAAACTTAGATCTTGCAATTTTATGTAACACTTTAATGTAATAAAGTTAATAGAGGAAACTAAATTTCTTTAAAGAGGCAAATGTGAAAAAAAGAAGAGTTTAATTAACTAAATTTTTAAAGGGTGAAAGGCCAAAAGAAAGAGTTAATTTGAAATGTTAAAACGCTAAGTTAAAAAGAATTTATGAATTTTTTTTTTTTAGATTTAATTCTTTTTTAAAGGTGAGAAGCCACACTAAGAAAATATTAATTTGAAAAGGAAAATCGTAAAGGCTTGGATGTAGCTTAACGAAGCCAAGAGGAAAATAAATGAGGAACACACTATTTGGATCAAGCAATGAGAAAAGCAACCAGGGGATCAGAAGATTCGATGAAGGGTGAGGAGCTATGGAAGCAGAGACCAGATGCATGTCGAGGGAGGAAAGGGATGAGAGGAGAGGAAGATATAGAAATGAGAAGGAATGAAGGGGCTAATGTGTAGAGGGATGAGGGAGAAAGAGTTGCATGGGGAAAGGATAGATGAGGGATGTAGAATGAGAGCCTCACACAAGTAGAGAAGCACACACACAAGGATAGGAAAGAAGAGAAAAAGGGGATGTGAAGGAAAATACAAAAGAAAAAAAGGAGAATAAGGAAAATGCAGAGGGAGAGAAGCTACGATTTAGGGAAAAATCACACAGCAAATGAAGAACCTTAAGGCAGTAGGGAGGAGAAAAGAATGGTAGCCCAAGAGCCATAAAAAATAAGTAAATAAAAATTCACAGAAAAGAATATCTCAGACTGATGTATTTTTTGCTTTGAATTTTTTTAAGAATTTACTTATGAAGTCCTCAGATCTAAATTTGAAACCCTTGGACTGAAAATACCTTTGAATATTTTTCCCCTCTAAAATGGTATTGAGGCCAAATCTTGTCCTCCAGTGTCTAGATCAAGCTCTAAATTAATTCTTTCCTTCATATCGACACCTGAAAAATGGGAAAAAAAAATTACCCAGATCCCTATATATACAAAAAATAAATAAAACCCCAAGACCCAAATTAAAAACAAATCTCATATCTATACAATATAATTACATATCTATACAAATGTGCTATATATCTGCTAGATATTAGGAGTATGAGACCAACATGGCTCCCAGATCTGTAGATCTAAGACTCTTCCTAGACAAATATATAATTTTTTCACAAGTTATAATAGATATTTAAAATTTTTAATGAGGTACTAACCTAGAAACACCCTGCAAAAAATATACCATTAGATTACTCTTGAAGCTTTGATCAAGTAGGCTCTTTATAAATTATTCTTTGCGAGTCAACTGATCCAACCGAGGACTATGCCCAAAATCTCAATTAAAATTCGAATGGTCTTTTGCAAACAATAGATCCAACTGTCAGATCAAGTAGAGAAATAAGATAACAATATAATTTTCAAGAACTAGGGATACCTGCTAACTCAATAAAATTAAAATTCTTACCCTAGATCCAATAAACTAAACAAGATACATGTGGAAAAATTCTTCCATGAGAGCTATTGATTGGCAATTTTCAAATCATATTTAGTAGAAAAATTTAAAACAATATTACCATAAATTTGAGAAGAGGAGCACCACCATCAATCGAAACAACAATTTTTTTTTGTTTTTTATTCCATAAATATTACAAGAGAGGTTTGAGAGCTTAGTACATGATTCAAATATTGAATAGAATAGACTGAAACCAACCTCTAATTTATAGATAAATTCTCCAACAGCTAACTATCTTGATACCTGTCAAATTAATCTTGACTATTCATAAATATTTAATTAACCTTTAATCATCATATCAAAATTATTTATTTTTTGAGGAAAAATCGAATTTTTAATTTAATCGATTTCTAGTTAACTAAAAATTAATTATTTTGAGTTAATTTCCTCAAAAATTTGACTTTTACTTAACCACCAAGGCCCAAGGGTCCAAAACTTCTTGATTTCTTCAATATTCCCTTGGTCGGGGACATCCAAAATTTAATTTCTTTAAAACCCATGAATATTAACTTTGTAGAATTTAATTTTCCTAGGACACATAATTAATTAAATTTTTGGCTTAGGATTTTAATTTAATTTTGGCAGAAAATTTGATTAATTGACTGATTAGGGGCTTAATAATTTTTCCAACCCTCTAATATTTAGCCATGGTGTCTGATTATGAGGGACCATGCACTAATTTTTTTTTTACATGAAGATATTACAATTTAATACATGAAGGGGGAACACCCATTCATTATAGACCCTCAAATATCTACCCAATTTTGCAACTCAAAGTATGATCTAGTAGACCAAGTCATTTGTAATAAAATAATATATCCATTTAGCTAGGATTATTCCCAAATTATTTTCACAAGGAATCGGCAAAAAAACACTAGGACTCACTTAATATCTTGAAGAAAAAATCCATCTTATATTTGGGGTGAGGTTGGAGGGAAAAACTATGTCGATCATTTGTGTCTAGAGATACAGATAAATCAGTGAGACAAAAAACCTCCTAGGATAGAAATCGTCACCAAAATACTATGCTTACCTAAGTTGTTAGATAAATGATGGTATTACTAACATCATTTACATTATAACCATGCATATTGGGTTTACATTTTTAACAAACTGTTGATTGATCCTGAAATATGAATGATGCCGACACCTGAACATGATATATGTCTTTCGCGAAAAAAACGGTGTACTTCTATGGGGTCGTTGACACAAAGTGGTCAACATCTGTCTCTA
This sequence comes from Pinus tabuliformis, assembly GCA_031772625.1. Classification (NCBI taxonomy): domain Eukaryota; kingdom Viridiplantae; phylum Streptophyta; class Pinopsida; order Pinales; family Pinaceae; genus Pinus; species Pinus tabuliformis. The sequence goes on from CM062820.1 coordinate 1,318,339,244, forward strand.
CTTGGGTACACTTTTCTTCATCAAAGGAATGTGAGAATCTAGAATCTACACCCAAGAAACACATGAAATTACATAAGTAGTGTCCATCCAAATATCATCATATAACATTAAGCATATGAAATAAAGGCTCTTGTAACCATCAACAATTCTACTAACATGAATAGTAAATATAATCATAAAACATGAATGAAATGTTGAAATGACAAGGTGTAAGGTTATAAATACAATACAAAGGATGCCCCATGGGATCAGATGTGATATTTGAATAATAAATTTATCATTTGGCCATTTGTAGGTAAGTCAAGTGGTTCACCATCCAATCTTCTCAAGTGGAATGAATTCAACCCAGCTATGTCTCAGATAATGTATGGTCATAGCCACAAAATGTCAAACTTCTTATGTTTTCTTTATTTTTCATTCTTGTGATCCCGAAGAAGTACCATATCCCCAACCTACAAAGATGTAGATCAAGATGATTTATCAAAGCTTTTCATAATGGTATATTGGCTTTTACACATATTATCAAAATATTTCCTATGAGTTTCATCCAATTCCACAATCTGATCAATTTTGTTTTGAACAACATCTTTATCTGTAGAAAAATGTTGAAGGAGTTGATAAGCTGGAAATTTAGGGTGCATAGGTAAAGTTACATCCAAACCATAAACTAATTCAAAAGGACTTTTACAAGTAGATTTATTTTTTGTAATGCTATCTTCCCATAAAGCATACATGATTTGGTTGTCCCAAGATCACTTATTATATCCTATTATCTTCTTGATAATGGTTATAAGATTTTTGTTACTTGATTCAGTAAGGCCATTACCCTAAGGATAGTAGTTAGATAAATGAGATAATACAATGCCATACTTGAAGCAAAAAGAAGAAAATTCTGAAGAACTAAAAGCCTTGGAAATATCAATAACGATCTTAGCTGGGACACCAAATCTAGTAATAATATGAATTTCAATGAAATCCATGATAACCTCTTCATTGGCATTCTTAGCAGGAGTGGTTTCTATCCATTTAGTGAAATAATTAGTAGAAGTCAAAATCCATGAGTATCCTTTGCTAGAATTTTCATGAAACTTCCCAATGATGTCATGATGCAGCATGGAAGACGAACTCAAGAAAACCCCCAAATCACCCCGCAGATCCCCTTTAACTATAACCGATTGTTTTCCATTTTAATCGAAATACATGAAGAAAACAAGCCGAAACACTTAAATTTTACCTTTTGATATTGGCGCGCTTATCGTATACCGGAAGTCAACGCATTGACCCTCAGTGACTATTGATCTGGATCTGTGAGATCTGACGGTCCAGACTAAATTTCTTTATTGCTAGTCACAAGGCCTCTGATTTAACGCTTTCTTTTGCCAGAGTTCCGATGCGATTTATCGCTAATCGCTATCGACAATCACTACTTTCCCCATTTACAGCCTTACTGCTCCCCCTCAAGGGTTCCGATGCGATGTGTCAGTAATCGCATGTCACAAGGTTTTGGGGTTGAGCTTTTAACATATGCCACTCTGCTTTTGAGATGCGATATGTATAGTTTCACAAACCCGATAACATTAAAAACCTCCGTCCATAATATTTGAAGTCCGGACTCCAAATCTAATTATGTTTTGTGTTGATTTTTAGTGTAATTTGGGTTTTCTGCTTGTAGAACCAAAATGATGTAATAAATTCGCCGATTACTCTTTTAACTCAATATTATCTATTGTAAGCATGGAAACGAGGCAATCATTGATTCTCTCCTGAATACAAACAAAGCATATGAAAGAATAATATGGTTTCTGCAGGTTGGGTCATGAAATTACACAGACATCATCATTTATTCATAAATAAAAGGGTTATAGAGTCTCGGCCTTAGGCCTGATTACAACAAAATAAAAGACCTCTATTTCCTATGAAATCCATGCACCATTTTTCTCTCACTCTACTAAATTCACTCCTCAATCCTCTCTCTATTTTCATTAAATTTTCCTCCCTTTTATAAATCAGATATCACTCTAACTGTGTCTAACAAATCAATCCCTATTTTAATAAATCCAACAACAAATCTTCTAATTCCTAGCTCTATATCACACCTATGCTAACAACTTATCTTTGAACCTAAAATAAGACAATCTCTAACTTATTACAATAATGAAATACAACTCATTTCTCGAGAGATCAAACCCTCTTAGTAAAACTGATTTTTGACCAATCAGGTAAATGAAATCCAACTTGTTTAGCCACAACATATGAACAAACTTTCACATTGTTGGCGAAGTCTAGATGCTCCTACATCAGACTCCCAGGGAAGAAAAGAATCATCCTTCAAACTTTTAGGACTTACTCCATACTTCTGCAATTCTGCTGTTGTCAACCAGCTCGCATCCTCCACTGGTTGTCCTTTAAATTTGACTAGATATTGGAAATAAGTCTATCCTCTGGTTCTTTTGGATACTCCTTTCTCTAAAACAACTTCCACTTCCTTCTTAGTTGTATTTGGCATCTTTTCTTCCCAGTTCAGTGTTTGAACTTCATCCCCTGTAGTTTACTCTTGTAGCTCTATCTCTACCTCTTTGTATGGACACAAATATGCAACATTAAAAATTCATGATATTCCAATCCCTTCTCACAACTCAATTTCATATGGATTAGAGGAAAGCTTCCTTACAATTTTACATGTTCCTATATTTTTCATTTTTAGTTTATTGTAAGTTTTAATAGGAAATCTTTCTTTTCTCAAATACACCATCACTAAATCTCCCACTTGGAATTATTTCTCTTTCCTTTTCATATATACCCTCTATTTATATTTGTTTCTGCTTTCCTGTAATTTGCCTTTAACTTCTTCCTATAGTCTTTGCATCTGTTTTTCAAACTCTTCAACTTTTTCACTTCTAGTCTCCTGTTTACCCAAATCCTTGAGCTCATACACACCACTTGGATTGATTCCAAAAACAATATGAAATGGGCTCATCCCAATACTTAGGTTTTGAGTATCATTTTAAGCAAGCTCAACCTGAGCTAGTGCTAAATCTTACTGCTTAGGATTTTTATACACTAGACTTCTCAATATATTTCCCAAGCTCCTGTTTACTACTTTGGTCTGTCCATATGTTTGAGGATGGTATACTGAACTAAAATTGAGGTTAGCTACCAGTTTCTTCCAAAGAGTTCTCCAGAAATGCCCTACAAACTTTGTATCTCTATCATACACAATACTTATAGGTAACCCATGTAATCTTACAATTTCTGAAAAGAATAAATTAGCTATGTGTGTTGCATCACTAGTCTTCCTACATGCAATGAAATGTGCCATTTTGGAAAATCTATCTACTACAACATAAATGGAATCATTCCCTCTCTGGGATTTTGGTAATTCTAGGAAAAAATGTTGGAAATAATACTAAGAGGGGGGGGGGGGGGGGGGGGGGGGTGAATCAGTATTATCAGATCAGATAAAACTTTTCAATTTCATACTCAGATTCATACACGCAGCTTCAGTTAAGGATATCAGCGTATACACGCGACTTTGTTAAGGGCAACTAGCGTACATGCAGTAATCTTATGATTCAGTTAACTTATCTTTAGTAAATGCATCATAACATTATTACCCATATTAACAGTCAACAGGTGCAGTACAACAGAACAGATCATCACACATAAGGCACACACATGAACACCATGATATAAGGTGGAAACCCAATGTGGGTGAAAACCACCTGCTGCAATTTGTTTCTATCTTCCTTTAATAAGAAACTTCTTTTACAATGTACTGGTGCAGTCCTTTACCAGCACGCAGGCTACAACCCTCTTAGCTCTTGTACTAGCCGATCCATTTACTAGTACGTAGGTGCCTGCCTACAGAATGCTCCAACCTTTACTCGTTCTTCAGTTGCTCCTGGAAGGGAGCTACAACTCCTTTGCTCTTGTACTGGCTGATATGTTTACCAGTACGTAGGTGCCGGCCTACGATCTACCCGGGACCACGTTTCATACATTTTCATACGGGATCCATAAGACAATCACCATTGTAGTACAACCTGCATCATCAATTACTGAAACACTGAAACACTGAAACTCTGTCAACAACACAGTCACCAGAGCACAGAGCAGACACAGAACTCTGCAATAACCATCAGACCCATCTGCAACTTCAAATATCAAGCTTTACAGTGTACATGCTACTTGGATGAACCCAACCTGTGTGTATACGCCCTTTTTCCAAAGCCAACCCGCGTACAGATCTAAAATTATTTCTTATAACTTTGCAGCTGTACCAGACATCAATCATACTATAACAATTATAGAATATTATTTGCGTCAGTATGCAGATCTAGAATAAGCATAATCAACCATATAAAGATAGTTCATTTCAAACCATTTGATCCCGATCTCTCCTTAGATCTTGTTCTCCATCAACCGGTGAGATCTCTCCTTAGCTCAGATCAAGCAATTGCATCATCAACTCATAATCTGCATACTGGATCTAATACTTCATCAGATATTCAAGACTTTTCAGATACATTTGACTAATGATCTTCTTCTCCTTATATAGCCTTAGGCCTTGCTCAATACCACGGGCCAAAACCATAGAAATCCAATACCATCAACTTCAAAACTAGGGATCAACACGTCCGTCGAGACACACCATGGTCCAAAACCATAGGCACAACTTCCAAGGAATAACCGCCACGGACCAAAGATAAGTTTTCCACATACACACTCTTTTACTGAAGCCAACCTGCATGTACACGCGACTTGGTATATAGCGAACCTGCGTATACGCGACTTGGTGTGTAGTGAACCTGCTTGTATACGCGACTTGGTATATAGTGAACCAGCGTGTATATATTTTCTCTTCATACTTGTAGTCTGATCATCAATTCCTTGTTGCTATCCTTCTTCACTATGATTTGTCATCAGTGTGATTTTCCATCAAGGCCAACACTTGTCTCATAATGCCAACAATCTCCCCCTTTGGACTTGATGGCAAAGCTAACTTGTTACACTTAGAACTATCATCTGATTCCTTTGAGCTGTCCTCCATCAGTCACATCTGACATCTTTTCTGAAGATTCATCCAGTTATATATAAGTGAGATGTTCTTTTATGAGAGGGTTGCCATCAAGTACAACACATGCATCATAACGCCAACAAAAAATCCATGCTAACTAGATCCCACAGTCGGTTTGGTATTGGCAATGGCTGATACAATCCTGCATTCCGAATCCTTCCTTTTGCATGCTGACATATCTTGCACATCTCAACAAACTTCTTAACATCAGTATGAATTTTTTGCCAATAATAAAAAGCATTCACCTGAGCAAAGGTTTTATCTTGTCCAAAGTGACCAGATAATCCTCCACTATGTTTCTCCTTTATTATATTTTCCCTCATGGAACATTTGGGAATACGCAACTTGTTTCTTTTAAACACTAGGCATCCTTGAATGAGATGGTCCAACCACTAACTTTGGTTATGACTCATTGGATTCTAAACTATTGTGGTGATATCTTTGAACTCTACATCATCCTTGTACATTTCAATCATTTCCTCAAATCCTATAACACCCACTTTGAATTCTTGCACAATAAAACTTACCCTGCTCAATGCATCTCCTACTTTATTTGACTTACCACTCTTGTGATTTATTACAAAAGTAAAGCTTTGCGGAAATTTGATCCACTTGGCATGTTTCTAATTCAGCTTCGTCTGGTTATTGATGAATTGTAAGGCATGATTATCTGAATAAAATATGAATTCCTTTGGCAGCAAATAATGTCTCCAATTTTTCAAGGCCTATACAATAGCATAAAACTTTTTATCATAAGAAGAATATTTCTTCTTTGCATCATTCCATTTCTCATTGCAGTATGCTATCGGTCATCCCTCCTCACTCAGACATGTTCCAATTGCAACTCCACTAGCATCTGTTTCTACTTGAAAGACTTTCTCAAAATCAGGCAAAGCTAAAATTGGTTCCTTTATGGTTTTCTTCTTCAGCAAATTAAAATTTTTGTCTACTGCTTTTATCCACTTGAATGGCTGATTGATCTCCTTGATTGTTTCAAGAATGGGTGCACAAATTTGACTAAAGCTTTTGATAAACTTTCTGTAAAAATTTTAAGACCATGGAAGCTTCTTACCTCAAATATATTTCTAGGAGTAAGCGAGTTCCAAATTGCTTGGAATTTCTTTAGATCCATCTTCAAGCCTTCTTTAGAAACTAGAAATCCCAAGTAAACTAGTTCTTCCTTCATGAAACTACACTTCTTCAGATTTATCAGTAGTTTCTCTTTCTACAGAATTCTTAGGCCCAACTTAAGATGCTTTAAATGTTCTTCTTTAATTTTACTAAAACCTATAATATCATCAAGATAAACAATAACAAACGTGCCTGCATACTCCTTCAAGACTTCATTCATTAATCTCATGAATTTTCTAGGTGCATTAGTGAGTCAAAAAGGCATCACTAACCACTCATATGACCCACTATTTGTTTTAAATGTAGTCTTCCTCTCATCACCTTCTCGAATTATTATTTGATGATATCCACTCTTCAAATATATTTTAGTAAAGTATTTTGATGCACTCAAACAGTCCATTAAATCATCCATGCATGGAAAAGGAAATATGTACCTGATACTGATCTTGTTGTTGGCTTTGGAATCTGTGCACATATGCCATTCGCCTCCTTTCTTTGGACTGATTATTGTTGGTATAGCACATGGACTAATACCTTCTCTGATTAGCCCCACATCCATTAGCTCCTTCACTTGTCTTCCAACTTATGTGTTCCCTTGAGTAGTTAATCTGTATGCTACTTTATTTGGCAAACTTGCTCTTAGTATTAGGTCAATATGATTACTAATACTTCTGATTGGTGGAAATGAATTCGTCAACTCATCCACAATAATATCAGCAAAATCATCTAACAGAATTTTAACTTCTTCTGGAAAATCATCCAAGTTTGTGGAAGTAAAAATTACCTTTGGTCTTCCCATAATAGCAAAATGTATCTCCTCATTCTTCACTACTTCCTGCAGTAGCCCCTTTCCACTTATTAGCATAATACTACTTCCATGTGTTCCTTTGTCAGCATCATCCTTCAATGGTAGCAATGTGTGTTTAGTTCCATCCTTCTCCAGAGTGTAAGAGTTTTTCCTTCCATCATGAATAGCATTTTGATCAAATTGCCACGGTATTCCCAACAATACATGGCATACATCCATGGGCATTACATCACATAATATCACATCTTTATACGTACCAATTTGTATCTCCACCTTGCATTGTTCAGTCACAATAATCTGATGTCCCTTTTGTAACCATGATACCTTGTAAGGAGTAGGGTGCATGGTGTTTGCTAATCCTAGCTTGTCCACCATCTCTGTAGAAACAAGATTGTCAGTGCTTCCACTGCCAATTATTACTTTGTATCCCTTACCTTTTGATTTACAGGTATTTCTAAACAAATTCTTCCTTTGCATTGGTTCTCCAATCTTCGGCTCTGCCCTAGGAAAAGTCCTTCTCAATAACAGTGATTCACCTTCTTCACGGGGTTCTTCCCTTTCCATAAGTCGAGGTGGTTCTGGCTTTGCCTCAGCCACATTCGTATTCCTCTGACTTGTTCGTTTATTATGAGTATAGTCCCATGACATATGTCCCCATTCTCCACATGTATAACATCGAACATCTCTTCCTCGCCCTCTTCCTCTGGGCACAAATCTTCCTCTGTTAAATTCCCCTCTCTATGGTGGTCTTCTATTTGAGATTCCTGCTTCATGCTGATACTGATGTCCCCTTGGTCTGGTATTTCCTCTACCTCTTACTGAGCTTTCTCCTCTATTCCTTTGACTTTGTTTCCTCAATATCTTCTCTTCTGCCTTCAAACTTGCTTGATGGGAATCCTCAATAGTCTTCAGACTTAACAAGCTAATTTCATCTTGTATATCATACCTTAAGCCATTGATATATCTAGCTATATTTTCCACAACATCCTCTACATGCGCTGCTCTAATAATCAATATATAAAACTCTTATGTATATTCTTTAACAGACATTCCTTTTTCCTTAAATTTTGTAATTGTTTAAAAAGATTTAATTGATAATCTTTAGGCAAAAACTTGGCTTTCATTTTACTTACAATTTTGTCCCATTGCTTGATCTTGGACTTTCCTTTCCTCCTTCTTGATGTCTGTATGTTGTCCCACCAGATAGATGCATGACCCCTCAATTTGGGAACTGTAAACTTCACCATCTTCTTCTCCTCAACCTCTTCATAGTCAAAGTACTGGTCTAAGGATCTAATCCAATCCAGTGGCTCTTCTATGTTCAGACTCCCTTCATACATAGGGATTTCCGCTTTAATTTTTCCTCCTACTTTTGCCAACATCTTAATGACTTTGGGTAGTTTCAATTGTCTCCATTCTCATACATAGACCTCGGACCTCTTCTAGTAGAATTGCATTTGCTTCAGGTCTTCCTCGACCAATGCTAGCTCCTCTCCTTGGCAACATTTTTGCTGCAAACAACCCTTTATTTTGCTCTAATACCACAAATGATGCAGTGCGGAAGCCGAACTTAGGAAAACCCCCAAATCACCCCACAGATCCCCTTTTAACTATAACCGATTATTTTCATTTTTAATTGAAATACACTAAAAAAAAAGCTGAAACACTGAAATTTTACCTTTTGATATTGGCACGCTTATTTTATACTGGAAGTCAACACTTCGACCCTCGGTTACCATTGATCTAGATCTGTGAGATCCGATGGTCCAGACTAAATTTCTTTATCGCTAGTCGGCAGGCCTTTGATTTGGCACTTTCCTTTGGTAGAGTCCCAATGTGATTTAACAATAATCACTTTTTGCGATCGCTACTTTCCCCGTTTAAATCCTTACCGCTCCCCCTCAAGAGTTCTGATGCGATGTGTCGACAATTGCATGTCGCAAGGTTTCGGGGTTGAGATTTTAACATTTGTTGCTCTGCTTTTGTGATGTGATATGTATAGTTTCACGGAATTGATAACATTAAAAACCTCTATCTATAATATTTGAAGTCTAGATTCCAAATCCGACAATCTTTTGCATTGATTTTTAGTGTAATCTGGGTTTTCTGCTTGTAGAATCAAAACGATGTAATAAACTCGCCGATTATTCTCTTAACTCAGTATTATCTATTGTAAGCATGGAAACAACGCAATCATTGGTTCTCTCCCAAACACAAATAAAGGATATGAAAGCATAATATGATTTCCACAGGTTTGATCATGAAATTACACAGACAACATCATTTATTCATAAATAAAAGGGTTATAGAGTCTCGGACTTAGGCATGATTACAACAAAATAAAATACCTCTATCTCCTATGAAATCCGCGCACCATTTTTCTCTCGCTCTACTAAATCCACTCCTCAATCCTCTCTTTCTTTTCATTACATTTTCCTTGCTTTTATAAATCGGATATCACTCTAACTGTGTCTAACAAATCAATCCCTATTTTTAATAAATCTAACAACAAATCTTCTAATTCTTAGCTCTATCACACACCTATGCTAACAACTTATCTTTGAACCTAAAATAAGACAATCTCTAACTTATTACAATAATTAAATACAACTCATTTCTTGAGAGATCATACCCTCTCAGTAAAACTGATTTTTGACCAATCAGGTCAATGAAATCCAACTTGTTTAGCCAGAACATATGAACAAACTTTCCCATTGCTGGCTAATTCTGGGTGCTCCTGCATCATGTCCAGACCCCAATGCTGAAAAGGTGCCTCCACAACCATGGGTTGTAAGGACATGGAAACAAGCTCATGTTTCCTAGTGAACAGTTCATAGGCTTGACAACTTCTAACAAACTTATTCACATCAGAAAAAATTGAAGGCAATAATAACTAGCTCTCAAAATTTTGTGGGCAGTAGTTCTACCAACATAATGACCACAAAAAAATTCCGACTGGAACTCAAAAATCAACCTCTTGGACTCAATTTCACCAACACATTTAAGTATAGTACCCTCAGGATTTCCCCACCTAAGGCCATCCTTCATATGTAAATATTTAGTTGGTTTTAATCTAAGATCCCTTCTTATATGAGCAACTAAATGGTTAGGACATGTAAGATTCAACGAGTAATAAATGATATCCATGTACCACTCATGCTCTCTTAATATTTGCAGCTCAGGTGAAGATGAATCATTAAGACAAATCAAACCAAGATATTTTTCATTTCCTTTAGTTAACATTTCAGCCAAGCCTTGACCTTTGACTAACTTGGTAGGTCTAATATCTAAGTCATATTCTTGGATTTTAGTAACCCACATAGCACGAGTCCCTAAGAAATCAATTTGAGCTAATATATCTTGACCCGCAAAATGTGGGACAAAAGCAATGATTTTGGAATAACCCACATAAGTCCTAAAATGCATAAGAGACTTAACCAAGGCATAGACTTACTTTTCCATGGTAGTTTAATTTAATTCATAATTTTGAAGTGCTCTAATCATGAAAGAAATAGTTTTCTCGTGAGCTTCCTTATTATTTTGTAATAAGGCAACAATGATGGTATCTTAAGAAGTGAAAGATAAAATCATGGAATACTTTGAATAATCAGGACTAACTAATATAGGATCTTTGGAAATAGCACCCTTGATTTCTTGAAAAACATTTTTTCCATCTTATTTCCATAAAAAATTTCATCCTTCTTTAGAAGACTTTGAAATAGGCTTAGCTATTTCTACATAATTCAGAATAAATATTCTAAGTAATTTTTATTTTTCTAAGAAATGATTGAAGGGATTTAAGATTATGAGGGAGAGGAATCTTTTGGATTTCCCAAACTCTTTCAGGATCAATATTAATCCCATCTTTGGAAATGGTGTGTCCAAGTAATTTCCCTTCTATTACTCCAAAAACAGACTTACACAGATTCAAGAAGTCCCAAACTCTCTAGATTTATCAAAAACAATCCTAAGATGACCTATATGACTAATACTATCTTTAGAAAAAACTATAAGATCATCCTAATAAATTTCGATAAATTTTCTGATTAAACCCTTAAAGACATAATCCATAACCCTTTCAAAAGTAGCCCCAACATTGGTTAATCCAAACGAAATTCTAATATATTTGAAAGTACCCCATGGGGTGGTGAATGTAGTTTTATGATGATCATCTTTCTTAACCCATACCTGATTATATCTAGAAAAACCATCTAGCGATGATATCATTCTAGAACCATTTACTCTTTGCAACATAGTCTCCATGTTTGAAAAAGGTAATTATCTTTTTTACATGGTGGATTAAGGTTTCTAAAATCAACACAAAGTCTAATTGTACCATTCTTTTTCCTAATATTGACAAGGTTGGAACACCACGTTGAATGCCTAGTTTGAGCAATAATTCCTGCTGTAAACATCTTTGAAAGCTCCTTTTGAACTAAAGGGGCTAACTTATGATTTATTTTCCTAAGATTTTTATGAAAGGGTTTAGCATTTTCATTTTTCAAAGGGGATAGTGTGATCCATGACACCTTCCCTATAGCCTTTTAATTCATCATAGAAAAATGATAAAACATCTTGATATTCATGAAATAAATTCGTTAAGATTATCCTTTCTTTGTCATTAGTACCCTTACCAATTTTGACATTTTTTGGATCACTAGAGGTACCAATGTTTACTTCGATGAATTCACCTGGATCAATTTTATTTTCCTCTTTTTTCCTTGTGGCATCATGTGGATCAAAGTGTTGTTGTAAAGTAACAACAATCCTGGGAGTAGGATTTATGGGATCTTCATAATCATCAGATCCATCCCCCCGAGAATTTATCCAAAAAAATTCAAACTCATCCAAATTATCAAGAAAATGAATCACTTGTTTTTCATCATCAAAAAACTTCCAATGCTCCAAATTATCTGGAATAGAAGGTATAAAAATAATTGCCATTTTTCTCTTACCCTTGATCAACTCATTAGATAATTGCAAAGTACAAGCAACTACAAAAAGCTTATATGCCAAAATATTCTACTCTCTTGGGATAGCTTCAAGGTCAAGGGCATCAAGTATTCCATAGTATCCCATACAACATTTTGATAATTCCTCAATCTCTAACTTTTACATGTAAATTTATTTTGAATCTGCATGATAACTAGGTCAGAGTCTCACTTGATACTAATTAGATTAACTCTTAAAGCCTTTGCCAACTCAATACCCAACAACAAAGTTTCATATTCGGCAACATTGTTGGTTTCTTTGAATTCCAATCTACAAGAAGATTTGAAAATATGACCAAGCAAAGACTTTAATACCATTTTAACACCTTTACCATGCCTAGATGTTGCACCATAAAAATACATGCACCATACTTTATCCTTCAGATCCCCAAAGTTTTTGTCAACCTTATCATCAAAATGAACTATGGAGTTAGACAGAATAACATAATTCCCAATGTCATATTGTTCTTTAATTATCTCATTATGGGGTCTCTTAGGATCTTCAACATGGAATATTCTTTCAGGCTCTATATTAAGTCTCACAAACCCATCACCTCTAGGAGAAGGAATCATAGCATATGACCAATTCATTTGAATACCTCTTCCTAGAATAGAGGCCAATTTTTGAGATAATAACATACCCCAAGCATTAGGTACATTAACAACAATGATGTATATAACAATCATAATGTTAGGATAAACTGATAAATGAACTTATAAATCTTTAATTAACCCATGGACTTCAATTCTCTTAGAATCCATGGCACATATATTGTAGTAAGGACTAGAAACTCTTAAATTGAGTTGTTCCATGACCCTATTGGTCATGACACAGGCCAAGGCACCAGAATCCAACATACAATTATTCAATTTATATCTATTAACCATCAAAGTAATAAGAAATGGTTGATGATCCTTGTTATCCAACTCCGTGCTTTGCAAATATATGGGGGAATCCTGATAGATAGTCTCAAGAGTCTTATGTTGAGAAAAATTCACACGAGGTTCTTCAATAGATTTTAATAACTTAGCTTTTTGGCAAGGAACCTTCAATATCTTGATGACGGGCACCCATGTTTTTGGATTATAAAACCAACTTCCCAAATCAACATCCAAACTAGATCTTAAACCAAGGTTAAAGCATCGAAGGGGAATTTAATTTCCACTTTGATCCTTATCCCATCTTTGGTAAGTAAAACCCGTATCTTATGGAATTTTCAAGACATTCTCTGGAGAAGGGTTTTCACCAAATAATTGGACCATAACATCCTTTTCATGATCAAAATTATTTATATTAAAAGATGATATAGAAGGTTTGACCACCTGACTATTTTCCTTAACCTCCACCCAATCTTTCATAGACAAAGAAAATTATTTACAAACAGCATTTATTTGATTACTCACCCAAAACATTCCACTATCCATAATTCTTTTAACAGTGGTGCAAGTGGCCTCCTCATGAACAACATCACAAGCCCTACAATAAGGCGGAGTTTCGTTGACCATATTAGTAGATTCAAGTGTATTAGGAAGTCTCTGCTCACTAGATTGGTTTTTTTTCTACCAAGTATGATTACTTTGATTATTATTATGATTCTGAGGTTGGAAATTCTATGGTTTAGCTCTTTCCATTTGGAGCAACCTAGACTGCAAAGTAATGATTTCCTTATCATGGTTAGATATTAATTTCACTTGGTTAAGTTCCATGTTTTCAAGTTTCTATAGTAATTTTTGCATAGGGTTTTCATTATTTTCTTTAATTTCTTTACCCTTAGGCTCCTTTAATTTAGTTGTAGCACTATGAAAACTAGGAATTTCATACTTCCTTAATTGATTTTTATCGTTTTCAAGTTCTTTAGCTAAAGTATGAGCAACTTTATAATCATGACTCTTAGCACATCTTGATTCATAAGAAGTATTAGGATTAAAAGCATCAATGTACAAATCTAGAAGATATTTATCAAGAACCTTATAATATGTAGATAATCCCTTACTAATACCATCAAATCTCTTGCTAAACTCTTCAACCGTCTTGTTCTCTTTCTTTTTTATAATATTGGTAGCATTAACTAGATGCTTTTCTTCTTTCTTATCTCCAAACTTCTCCTTAAAGGCATTAATGATTGATTTTAATGAGTCAAAAGAATGATCAACTTTCTTAGTAAACCACTCCAAAGCATCTTCTTCTAGAGATAGCACAAAAAGCTTCATTTTTACATCCTCGTGCGTGTGTTAGAACCACCCCATTTATTAATGAAATGCCTAAAATTTTGAAGAGAAGATTTAATAGATATCACATTATTTCCTTGGAAAGAAGATAATTTATCCAAACCTTTATCAGGAAGGTCATGAGGATAACCTTGAATATTAGCAAAATCACATGAAAGATATAAATCATCCATGAAGTCTTGTTGAATAGGATCAAGAAAAAGTAAATGGATGTCAGAGAGGGCTTGTTGTCTGAGATTAACAAGAATTGTACGAGAAGAGATCTTGTGTAACTGAACCTTGAGAGCCTTCTCAAGACCAGGAGCAAGATTGACCAAGCTACTTGGATTCCTTCTAGTACAAGCTTCTATAGAAGATGAAGTGGAGTTGCCACCTGGACGAAAATATAACTTAGACACTCAAGATGAAAGATGAGAAAAATGAATGAGATGAATTTCGTAAAGCTAAGGTCCAATAAATTGGTCCCCGAAAATGGTGCCAAATTTTTTTCTCTCATAGAATGTCTAGGCACCATGACAACGACTCAAATTTGGGGCTATCACCTTGATCCCCAATCTCTCCATTTAGGTTGTCTCCTAATAGAAGACTAAGAGGGGTAGACCCTATGGAAATGGAATCTAGGAGAACTAGTTGAGAATCCACTAGTTCGAGAGACATAGTTAAAAAACCAAGTCCCTATTTTATATTTAGCAAGACTTATAGAATTATATTAGATTTAGATGATTGATACCAGTGCCTTATGGAGCCAACTATCTTTCTAGGAAATTTAAGAGCAGGTAATTTCTGAGAAACTGCGACTTGGATAAACAACTATCTTATATGAAATGTAGATTCTAAAACTAATGTGAGATGCAGGAATCTTGGTTAATTTCAGTTAAATGTCTTTTCTAAGTTTAAACCCTTCAATCCTTTCTATAACAAGCTTGATTTCATAGTAAGTGGCAGATAGGAGATAAGGTGAAGCAAACTCAGGTGTGATTAACGATAGCTCTCCTGAACATTTAATGTACCCGGTGCCTCCAGCACAACAAAGAGATGTGGCTCTGACAACTGTAAAGTCATTGTTTTAAGTACTATTAAAACTAGGTTTCTTAATCAAGGATGGAAGCATACCT
This sequence comes from Pinus tabuliformis, assembly GCA_031772625.1. Taxonomy (NCBI): domain Eukaryota; kingdom Viridiplantae; phylum Streptophyta; class Pinopsida; order Pinales; family Pinaceae; genus Pinus; species Pinus tabuliformis. The sequence goes on from CM062820.1 coordinate 1,318,354,595, forward strand.
ATCTTTCTATTGACAAATCTTATGGTTGGAAGTAAATTTTAATTATGTAAGGCTAACTTGATATGAACATGCACGATATGATTAGAAGATAGAGCAAGATGAAGCTAGATCAAGGATTGAAAGTTATTATGTCACACTTTATTTTTGAGTTATATTCCCAACCCTTTCATCTCAAAAATAAATATTCACTTCCCTAAAAAATGAATGAAAAATAAACTTCTCAGTAATATGCTCAAAATATCACAATATAATGCCCAATTAAATCACAAACTTATCATTTCAATTCATCTAAACTCTTTCCAATGCAATTATAGCTCATAGAGAAAGAAAATTTCTTTACAATTCTTTAATATCACCCTCAAGATAATACCAATTATATAGATGCCCAAAATACTCTTTAGGGAATGAAAGATATTTAATTTTCCACAAGTCCACGATAGACTATTCAATAATTACTTGAAAATCTTCACAAAATTAAATATGTAAGAAAAATCCAATAATTTCAAGTAAATAGACCCAACTTAGAGAAATTAAAGATAGTTAAAATCTATTGCCAATGATCATGAAATTTAGCATGCATAAGGTTTAAGCACTTAAATTTCCAAAATTAATTACTGTGGAAAACCATGAAATTCAAATGCTAATCAGATAAACACTTCAAGTAGTTCCAGAATTAAAATTATTTTCTTAAGTAACTCCAATTTATAATTTTTTTTTTCTTTTTTTTTTTTTCGATAGTAAAACTTTAGAGATATTAAAAAAAAGTTTAAATTGCCTTCGCTATAGAATTTTCTTATCTTTATTTTTTAATTTTACCCCTCAAAAATATTTGAAAGATATAATTCCCCCAAAAATTTTGTCCCAATTTTTATTCAAAAAATACTTAGATCTTGCAATTTTATGTCACATTTTAATGTGATAAAGTTAATAGAGGAAACTAAAATTCTTTAGAGGCAAATGTGAAAAAAAAAAAGAAAAGGTTTAATTAGCTAAGTTTTTAATGGGAAAAAAAAAATAATAATTTGAAATGCGAAAATGAAAAAGTTAAAAAAAATTATGAAATTTTTTTCTTTTTTTTGAGATTTAATTGCTTTTCAAAGGTCAAAAGCCACACTCAGGAAAGATTAATTCGAAAAGGAAAATTGTAAAGGCTTGGAAGTAGGTTAACTAAGCCAAGAGGAAAATGAATGAGGAGCACGTCATCTGGAACAAGTAGCAGAAAAGGAAGTGAGGGGATGGGAATATTCGATGGAGGGTGAGGAGCTATGGAAGCAGATAACAGATGCAAGTTGAGAGAGGAAAGGGATGCGATGAGAGGAAGATATACTAATGGAAGGGAATGAAATGGCTAACATGCAGAGGGATGAGGGAGAAGGAGTTGTGTGAGGAAAGGAGAGTTGAGGGCCACAAAATGAGAGCCTCACGCAAGTATAGAAAACCACACACAGGTAGAGGAAAGAAGAGAAAAAGGGGATATGAAGGAAAATGCAGTAGAAAAAGAGGAGAAACGGGAAAACACATAGGGAGAGAAGCTACGATTTAGGGAAAAGATCACGCAGCAAATGAAGAACCTCAAGGCAACAGGCAAGAGAAAACAAATGGTAGCCCAAGAGCCCTAAACAAAAAATTAAAAAATCACAGAAAATTATATCTTAGGATGATGTATTTTTTGCATTGAATTTTTCTCAAAATTTACTTATGGAGTCCTTAGATTTGAATTTGAAACCCTTGGACTGAAAATACATTTGAATAATTTGTCCCTGTAAAATGGTATTGAGGCTAGATCTTGTACTGCAGGGTCTAGATCTAGCTCCAAATTATGTTTTTCCTTCAGATCCGCACCTACGAAATGGGAAACAAAATACTGAGATCTATATATACAAAAAATAAATAAAACGCCAAGACCCAAAAAAGAACAAAAAAAAACTCATATCTATACAAGATAATTACAAATGTATACAAATAAGTTATAGACCTATCAAATCTAAGGATTATGAGTCCAACTTCGCTCACATATTTGTAGATCTAAGGCTTTTTTTAGCTGGATCTAGCCATTTTTCACAAGTTATAAAACATATTTAAATTTTTTAATGAGGTACTATCCAAGAAATAACATGTAGAAAGATAGATCGTTATATTAATCTTCAAGCTTTGATCAAGTAGGATCTTCAGAAATTATGCTTTGAGAGTCAGTTGGTCCGACCGACGACTATCCCCAAATGCTCAATTAAAATTTGAATGATCTTCTGCAAACATTAGATCCAACTTTCACATCAAGTACATAAATAAAATAAAAATATAATTTCCAGGAACTAGAGATACCTTCTAATTCAATGAAATTAAAATTATTACCCTAGATCTAATAAACTGAACAAGATACATGTGAAAAGATTATTTCATGAGAGATATCGATTGAAAATTTTCTAATAATATTTAGCAGAAAAATTGAAAACAATATTACTATAAATTCAAGAAGAGGAACAGCACCATCAATTGAAACCCAAAGACTTTTGCATTATATTCTAGAAATACTACAAGAGATCTTCGAAACCTTAGTATACGATTCAAAGACTAGATAGAATAGACTAACACCAACCTCTAATATGTAGATAAATTCTCCAACCGCTATCTGGATTGATCTCTATCAAATTAATCTTGACCGTCCATAAAGATTTAATTAACCTATAATCATCACTGTCAAAATTATTTATTTTTTGAGGAAAAATCGAATTTTTCATTTAATTGATTTTTAATTAACTCAAAATTAATTATTTTGAGTTAACTTCCTCAAAATTTTGACTTTGACCTATCCACCAAGGCTGAAGGGTACAAAATTTCGTGATTTCTTCAATATTCCCTTAGATAGGGACCTCCAAAATTTAATTTCTTTAAAACCCATGAATTTTACCTTTGGAGAATTTAATTTTACCTAGGACAAAAAATTAATTAATTTTTTTGCTTAGGATTTTAATTTGATTTTGCTAAATAATTTAATTAATTGACTGATGAGGGGATTAATAACTTTTCCAACCTTCTGATATTTAGCCATGGTGTCTAATTATGAGGTACCATGCACTAAATATTTTTTACATGAAGATATTGCAATTTTATACATGAAGGGGGAACAACCATTCATTATAGACCCTCAAATATCTACCTAATTTTGCGACTCAAGATATGATCTAGTAGACCAAGTACTTGGAAATCAAATAATCTAGCCAACTAGCTAGGAATATTCCCAAATTAATTTTACAAGGACTCGATAAAAAACTCTACGAATCACTTAATATCTTGATGACAAAATCCACCCTAGCTTTGGGGTGATGTAGGAGGGAAAAAATTTGTTGATCATTTGTGTCTAGAGACATAGATGAATTAGTGAGACAAAAAACCTCCTAGGATAGAAATCATCACCAAATTTCTATTCTTACCTAGGTTGTTACATAAATGATGGTGTTACATAAATTTGGAAAAAGGGTTGTACTGCTATGGGGTCATTAACACAGAGTGGAAAACAAGGTGAATGATGGCATATCATTTGAGAAGAACTAAATAATATCTTCAGATTCCAAGAAGCCCTTATTAGCTATGAGATTTTCATTTCTATTTCCTTTTCTTATAATATGGGAAGAAAAATGGACCAAAATGGAGTGAATATATCCAACACTCCTTACTAATAAGATGTCGAATCTCCATACTAGAGATATATTTCATATATAAAAGACATTGATGAGTAATTTTAAGGAGGAGGGTAATAGTTAAGAGCTCCCCTCAATGAATATGTTAGAGAAGGTTCAGCTCCTAACTAAATCGAGACCTTTCTATAGGGCTTATAATTCTATTTCATTGTTGGAGTTAACGCACACGGATATATAATAAAGAGAGATAATTTTTCCCTGATAATACCTAGATATTCGATCACATATAGGAGGACTTGAAATACTTTTAGAGGCTCCAACAAGGTTATGCTTAAGGAAACTAGGAGTAAGGGGAGATCAAGAATTGGGTGAGGAAACAAGATTATAGGAAGGGGTGTGAGATGCAACCAAAGAGGAAGGTTGGAGAAGAAGCACTTAAAGCATTATGAACTCCTTTGATGAAGCTTTCCTTTGCTCTATTGACTACTGATGAAGAATGATGCTTTCCCTTATGCTTCTGATAAGTTATTTCCTAGGCCATGGATATAGTTGAAGATTTGTCAATAAAACTACATGTGTTATGGTCCTTTCATTTTTTCCAAAGTAAAAACCTTGGGAGAATATGGCGATATTGATTAAGAATTGGAAAATTGAAAGAAGTAAGATATGAATATTCGATGGTGAGAAACAAATTATGCAAGATCCTACAAAAACGATTGAATAGACCTAAATTTTGATTCTATATTAGAGAAGACAAGGGATAGGAATTGGAGATGTGTTCCACATCTTCTTAACTAGATCTGTAAAGGTGAAATGTGGATTTCATATCGTTTTCACTTATTTTTTCCCACGTTAGTATTTTTCTCTGATTAAGAATCCAAAGGAAAATGAAGACCTTCAACCAAAATCTTTGACCCAAAATATTCTTCAAAATATTGGATGAGGGAGAGTATTACGCCTAATTTCCATGTAATATGCTTCCTTTATTATAAAATAACATATAGGAATGTGACCCCATCTATGTTTTTTTCTTAGTGGAGGTGATTATATGCATCTTTTATAAGGATGGCTAAAAATCATTCCAATCCTATGGATTTCAGGTGGGAGGGAAATGATCAATAACTAACCAAATCACAATTTATGAGGGGTGAGATTTATTTTGTTAATAATAAAAAATGGTGTGTTTACCTTGGGCTTATGTCATCATTTTGATGTGTTCTAGATGCTATAGATTATATATTTTTTGGAGTTGATTACAAAAGTACTCCAATAAAAGAGTCAAATGGCCATTACATATTTCTTAAAAACTATGTTCCTGAATGATGGCTTTGTTATTTTTGTCTAAATTACAAAGAAGGGTTCTTGACTCATTCTAACACTCAATTTTATATTCCAAAATGAGATTGTGACAATATTTTTGGGTATTAATTTGAAACCATACTTCATCTCCTACTTAGATCCATCATCACTAGAGTTTTTCCCCTAGAATGTTTTTAAGGATAGTGAGTTCTCTCAACATCAGATCACGATTGTACTTTGAGATGCAAATCTTGTCCCAAACCACTAAGACCCACTTCATCTGTTTCCTTCGAACCCTAGAGGAATGATTGCATTAGGAAGGTAGTGGGAAGGAAGAATAATTTAGTAGCAACAAGATAAGAGAAGGGATAGATTGCAAGGGGCTACAAATATAAGGTCCAACTATCTAGTTTGTTAATATTTTTTTTGTAAAAGAGGAGTCAAATGTTTAACCTTTAGCAGGTTTTCCACTAGCTTTGGCAAGATATTTCAAAGGAAGAGAGTATATTTGGAACCCTAAGAGGAAAAAAAGATGAGATTGAACTAAAGATAATGTGGTAACAAATAAAGCCTATGGTTTGGAGTAATTTAAGGAGATACCAAGGATATAATGACGTAATCTCAGACTTAAGAGAAATATTTTTCTACTCTTATGGTAGTAAAGCCCATTATCATGGTGTCATAAAAAAATTTTTGATGTGAAATATCAAGGTTCCTCCCAAATATGTCAATATCTTTAATGGATACTTTAACAACCACAACTTTGTGGGCACAATCAAGGTGGAAAAATGCTGGAATATGCAAGATGGGAGATAATGGGACCCCTTGACGAATGTCTCTCGATGGGTTGGAAGTGGAGGATAGTGAACTATTGATAAGAATGGATAAGAAATAAAAGGAAAGAAAAAAAGACAACACATTTAGACCATCATTCTAAGAAAAGAAAAGAAAAAGGGAGAGAGTGATAAGTGTGGCCCCATTTTACTTTGTCAAAATATTTAGAAAGGGCATGTTTAATGAGCATACTTTTCTTTTTGGTTTGATGCAACAAAAGGATGACTTCATGAGTGTTGGGTAGGTAAATCCCCTCTGCGGACAGAGGCGATCCCACTAGCCTAAAACAGAACTAGCCACAATCAAACCACGCTGCCACGCAAGTTCCTAGTTATGCATTAAAGGTGAATTAAGAAGACCAACCTGGAATCCAACGCTATGGTTGAAGCAGAGTTGATATTCCCGCTCCCTCGCTCCAGTAGATCATGAACAGACACCTGCACATGCAAAGGAAGAGACAGATACCAACATAAAATCTACCAAGGCACAACTATATTTCAGTTAGAAAGGAAATAAATCAACACATCACCATAATAGAAAATGAGATTGGAACTATAATAGCAGTCGCTCATTAATTAATAATAAACAGGAAAAGTTACAACCAAGGTTCCGACGTTGAACCTCTCCTGGCTGGGTGAGCAACTATATGTGTCTTGCAATGTCTCTCCTCTGCGGCAGCATAACCTCTCTAGCATTCATTATCACTCATAATAATCACAACTAGCATTCCTCCAAGAACTCAAGAACTCAACATCTAGCACTCCATGACTAATGACTCTTGACTAGCTTGTCAAATGCATAAGGACAAGCTTATATAGATGAAGAAGGGAGGAGGATACGATGAACCGGGACACCTATTGTGGATTAACATTATCCCCCAAAAGCCATTAAAGATGGAGATAGGATAGAACTTGACATAAGACTGATTTTTTATCCTCAAAAAGCTCCATGTAATGAAGGAAACAATAGTCGGGCGTGCGTTAAGGCAAAAAGCATGACCAAACTTGGTTGGTGCGACTGTTGCTCTAAGACAGAGCGCCAATGGTCGCGCCCTCTTTTGAGGATTTCCATGATTGGCGTGGGTAAGATATTGTGGACCTGCGCCAATGGAAAAAGAGCACTTTTCAGGGATAATCTGTAGAAGGTGTCTTCAGGGAACATGAAGTACATACTGAGGGGAACATAATGCAAGTGTTTTTAGACTTTGTCACTTCTTATAACTCTCGGGACGAGTCCTCCAAAGTACGACAAGAGGAGTAACAGGGATGGTGACAAATTACTGTGTAACAGATGCCCCCTAAAGCATGAGGTCCGAGAGGTGGAGAGGGGTGAAATGCTTTACAAGAACAAACAAGAACACATATAGTTGCTGCCGCCGAGGATCTGTGTTAAGAGACATGACTGATAGTTCAATTACATGATGTACTAGGTATGGTCGCAGCCATCCATAAGAGAGTACATAAATAATCTAGATCGATAGTATGGACGCAGCCATCTGGTTAGGATCAATGAATTGACTCAGGTATGGGCGCAGCCATCCAGTGAATGAGTCAAGTATCAAGAATCACACCTGGATTACAACAGACACAGTCCAGGGTCTTGCGCTCCATCTCGACCCGAACAAGAGTACAAGTTCAAGCATGTGAATATATGAGCTGAAGTCAAACATGCATGAACATCGTCTGATTACCAGTCAATAGAGGAAACTGTTAACAGACGCGAGAGGTACCACCAATAATGACAATGGCCCTCAAGGTACTATAGGTACAATCTACGGCGTGTGAATCAATGATCTGAAGTCGAACACCCGTAGAATCATTCGATCGGAGGCCAATGATGAAAACCTCACGTCGAACACGAAGAACCTGCCATTGAGGCATGTAGGCTCCAAGGCACCGGAAAGGAGTCTCTAGATCAACTTCCTGGATAATGAGTTGAATTTGACAGGAAGTGACCTTGATCGAAGGTGGGCCATAATGTTTCCCACATCATCGACATGAGACAGAGAGATAATGTTGTGAATCAAGATTGTGCGAACTATCAGAGGGAGGTTGTTTCTTTGCAGAGGTCAACTTCTCTTGAACATATCGGCGGCACATTAATGGAATCGGCAGTATTTGACATCAATGTATCAAAGGTCATGATGACGAGGCAATGAGTGGATGAGAGGTCAAATAAGGTACCCAAGTCCATAGAAGCAAGTGAAAGATATGAGATGAGATATCCCCACCCTGGACACGAAAGCAGAAAAGTGCCATGTTCAAGAGCGACATACTGCCATCACGGTAATAATTATGGTTCAAAAATTTTCTTTCCCCCCCGCCATTTCTGGCGAGTACCCCAGTTATTTTTAACAAGCTTGATGGGGATAGCATATGCTTGTGGTGTGACAAAATCCGATGTCATTAAGTTTTAACGAGTCTGACAAAGGAAGAACTCGGCATCTTTTCATGTTTAGAGAGTTTGAAAAGACAGCAGAAAAGGAAACTCCAGGGATGTCCTTTTTCGTAAAGTTATGTCTCTCGGGCCGGAAAAAGTATAAAATAATACCCGAAAGAACCGTCCGACCATTACGATCGAGGAGTACTTTTCATAATTAGTGATTTCGACCTGAAAAAGTAAAAAAGCAGTCAAAACCACGTCGTTTCGTAACCATTAACGAGTTTGAAACGACAAAAACCCGGTAATCTTTTTATGTTTTAACGGTCGACAAAAAGAACTTAAAACGACCGCCCCTTATTAACATTTAACGAGTCAAGAGGAGCGACTCGGCCATCTTTTCCTCTTTAAATGGTCAGAAAAGAGCTGAAAGCAGACCTCCATTTTTATTTTCTTTAACGAGTCAAAAAGGAAAAATACTCGGCAATCTTTTCATATTTTACAAGTCAGAAAAGAGCGTAAAGGCGACTCGTCCTGAAGGAACGAGTGGTATAAAAGGTAGCAACTGGTTCCGGTAATGGTGGAACTCGCTCGAAACATGTGAAGGTTAAGAGGCTGGCTAATAAAACCACTCATCGCTGCAGTTCCTCAGGAAAGGATAAACAATCAGGTGAAAGCATATGATCGGCCAAAGAGATGGTGGCGATGGAATGAAACAACCAAGGCTCATCTAGCAGATAAAAGGCAATCACAAGATGTAAATCAGGTATGGGTTCATTTTTTCACAAGCTTGAACCATGGAGAACTCTGCTTGAATTCGGTTTCATGTTTACACAAGCTTGAAACGAAAAACTATGCTTGCTATAAATTTGCATGCCCCCTTGTTATACTAATGCAAATCGAGGTACATGCCCCCCAAGCTTCATTGCATTCAACAAAGTGGATGGAATGAAGGTTCACTCTCGAGATCTAGGAAAGACTCGACTTGGATTTTACGAGATCTTAATCAAAAGACTCGATTTGGAAAGGGAGTTGTTTCATTTTTTAATGAGGTTGACGCTGTAAAAGAACTATCCTCATAACCCTTGTTTCATTCTTTAACGAGGTCGCCACAAGATCAAAACTATCCTCGGACACAAGTCGTTTCATTATTTTAACGAGGTTGATACATTGGCAAAACTATCCTCGATCTTATGTTTATTTTTTAACGAGCATGAACTGTATGCTAAAACTACTCGAATCTTGCGTTTATTTTTTAACGAGCATGAACTGTGTGCTAAAACTGCTCGAATCTCCAGTCATATGATAAGAATGTCTCACATAAGATTCCATTTTTATGGAGCTTGCTCCTTACAAAGCGATGCCCCGAATCCTTTCTTTATGCAAGTTCGGAAACGACCAATCCTACGAGTTTAAAGGGTTAGACCTACAGGTTTAAAGGGAGGACCTAAAAAAAAATAAAAAAAAAATAGCCGCCCCTTGCTTGCACTCAAAAAGGTTTGCATGCCCCCAGGCATAAAATAGAGTTTCGAGGTCTCCCTCTATTCGAGCTGACAAAACATTTGTTTTATCAGGAAGGGTTGCCTTTTATTCGAGCTGACAAAACATCTGTTTTATCAGGAAAGGCACTACCTCTTACAGGTTACCCAAAGATTGTTCTGTTGCAAACAGCACACTTCTTTGGCGATGTTTACCGAGATAAACAAAGGTGAGTGACCCTGTTCCGTCAAACACATAACTTTGACAAAAGAATCTTATTCTAGAACAACCCCTCTTCCAATCACGGACGGGGTACGGACTAGTCATATTCTCCCGCGGAAACCTACTCTATACCCAAAGTTTTCTCTGCCCGAAGCAGACCAGGATGCATGCCCCCTGGGTTCTAGTTACATCCTTCTGAATTACTTGCGCTCATCGGGAAGAAGGACTGGGGGTGGAGACATTTCTTGCAGTGATAACATCATCTGAGGAGGGAACTTCTGAAGGCAAAACCGGGTCACTTGTAAGCTGGACCTTTTGACTTTTGTCTGGTTTGGATTCAGATGTAAGATCATCTAAGGATGGAACTTCGGGCGGCAAAACCGGGTCACTTGTAAGCTGGACCTTTTGAAAGACCGGGTCAACTGTAATCTGGAACTTTGGACTTTCGTTTGGTTTAGACTCGGGTGGTTCATCCTTGATGATAAAGTGGTGCGTAGTTGATGAATGTAGATCGACACTCGTTCCGACCAGGGACTGGTCTGGAACGGGTGGAGCACAGCTAGGTTTAGGAAGAGAAGGCTGGACCAAAGAGGAATCATGCTTGATCACTTGGTTAGTGGAGAGATGATCTGCAGTTGCAAAAAGACGCTGATATCCAGCGGGTAGCTGGGGTAAGGGAGCTGACAAACTTTCCAAAAGACGGGAGGCTTCATCCATAAGTGGACAAAGGCGAAGGAGATGATTACCTTCACAAAGTCGACAAGGGAAACAAACCTTCCCTTTTCTCTTACCAGCTAGTAAGGTATCGTCGATCTGCGATGACAAGGGGTGAGTCGGATCACGGGACCATATATCTAGGATCCTGGGAATACCAGGACAATCAGAAAGAAAATGGTCCTCCTTGCATAATCGACAAGGAGACTTAGCCTTCCGCGGAGGAGCAGAAGGTGGTTCCACTTCAGACATTTTCGTGGTAGATGCGACCTTTCCCTTAGGAGACTTCTTCTTTTTGGTCTTCTTCTTCATCTTCTTAGCCACCTGGTTACTGAAATCCAAGGGTTCACCAGGCGAAGTAGAAGATGAGGACGCAACAATGGGCGAAGAAGGGAAGGGGTCCACCTCAACATGGTGTTGTTCGGGTGGAGGAGGTGGTGGCGGAACAGGAGTTATCACACTCGAGACCACCGAGTTTGAAAACAACCATACGGGTAAACCAATGGTCAACCCAGGCAAAGACAATGTTGCGATATACTGAACACCGACATTTCCAACAGAAGGAAATGGACGAGGGTTCCCATCAGGAGGAACACCTTGGCCGGTGGGCGCCCGGAAGGCTGCCATTGAATGAGAAATAATCCTACTCAAGTTAACGCGAACAAAATCTAATTGGGTAGATGTTATCGTGGCCAATAAATTTTAAGACACTGAACTTAACCTTTTCATTTTTTAAGAGTCGAGAAAAGGATAAAAGATGACTCTAGTCTCCTTCGAATATTTAATGAGCACGAAGTGACAAGATGCTCACAGGCACCTTTTCTTTTAGGGAGTCCGAAAAGGATCAAAAGTGACTACTCTGGAATTCTAGGTAGAGGGTGTGCCAAACTTTTCGCAAAACCACAGAATACTTTTTAGGGTACGGGTGGTCGATCTTCATGAATGTTGTGTTCACTGCATTGCGAATCGTAGGGCGGCTGACATGGCTTCCTATGGATAAAGGCTTTATTCCTATAGGGGTCTCCCGTATATACGCGACGGTACGTGGGAGCTCAGTCCGTATTGGCACCTATCGTTTCACCGTGGAGGAATCACCCAACCACTCGATGATAAACTACCAGGTTTAAAGACGTTGGAACACGTCTCTAACCTAGACCTCTAGAGTATTTGCGTTATGTTCCAATGCGTTGTTATGTTCATTGAGTTTATTTTAAAGTTTATCTTCGATTATGTTTCAATTTTTTGGTCCTACCGTATGTGATATCTCAAAAACTTCTTAAATGCAAACTATATGCCAAAACTATATCATTTGATTCGATGAATTCTATCTACAGGAGGGTTGAGGTCTTTACACAAACGAAATGATCACTCAACAAACAACAAAGATCCTAATGCAGCTAATAACAAGAAATGAAATTTTTTCTTTTTCTTTTTAATAGCAACAAATAACAATAAATGCTAACTAATATGATGCAAAAGATATTTTGTTTTTCTTTCCTTTAAGATGGCATGATGCATTTAAACAAATATTAAGAGATATGCACAATCCAAGTTCACTCAATGAAATAGAACCAATTCTGAAACACAAAAATGAACTATGCAAGCAAGGAAAAACACAAAGACTTTCAATGAACCATGTAATCTAAGTTCAAATGAAGTCAATTCAAAGAGGCTAGAAGTGAATCACTCAAAGTATAGAAGATCAAGCTTTAACAAATCACTGGATAGGTGCAGAACACAACCAACAAGTTGACTGGATAATCAAGAGAGCGAAACTTCCCACAGAAGGCTAGACATGCAAAGTCACTAGATGTTCTAGGGCTGAGACGAAAATCAATAGAAATAAGCAAAAAACTGAAGGATAAAGGCTAAAACCAGTCAAACAGAGGTTCAACACACTTCCAGAGGCTGTAAGAGGTATAAAAAGAGGCTGAAAGAGCTTTCCACCCACACACAGGAAAGATTTACAGGGCTAGCGTGACTGTCAGCCTGCAACTTGCGCTACCAAAGGATTGGCGCGAGTTGCCTTTGAGCAACATGCGCCAACTGGCGCGACTGTCAGAGTAATAACCGCGCCAATGAAGCTTGCCGGCTAGAAAAATAAATAACACGACCTCAGGTCGGGTTGACAGTGCTCAGATGGATCAAACAGTAAAGAATAAACTCAAAACTGACCCAGGAAGCTCATGCACTCAAGGAAGCAAGAGAAAATTAACATGCAAGACAAACTAGCTTCTCCCCAGCGGAGTCGCCAAATTGTTGGGTAGGTAAATCCCCTCTGCGGACAGAGGCGATCCCACTAGCCTAAAACAGAACTAGCCACAATCAAACCACGCTGCCACGCAAGTTCCTAGTTATGCATTAAAGGTGAATTAAGAAGACCAACCTGGAATCCAACGCTATGGTTGAAGCAGAGTTGATATTCCCGCTCCCTCGCTCCAGCAGAGTTGATATTCCCGCTCCCTCGCTCCAGCAGATCATAAACGGACACCTGCACATGCAAAGGAAGAGACAGATACCAACATAAAATCTACCAAGGCACAACTATATTTCAGTCAGAAAGGAAATAAATCAACACATCACCATAATAGACAATGAGATTGGAACTATAATAGCAGTCGCTCATTAATTAATAATAAACACGAAAAGTTACAACCAAGGTTCTGACGTTGAACCTCTCCTGGCTGGGCGAGCAACTATATGTGTCTTGCAATGTCTCTCCTCTCCGGTAGCATAACCTCTCTAGCATTCATTATCACTCATAATAATCACAACTAGCATTCCTCCAAGAACTCAAGAACTCAACATCTAGCACTCCATGACTAATGAATCTTGACTAGCTTGACAAATGCATAAGGACAAGCTTATATAGATGAAGAAGGGAGGAGGAAACGATGAACCAGGACACCTATTGTGGATTAACATTATCCCCCAAAAGCCATTAAAGATGGAGATAGGATAGAACTCGACATAAGACTGATTTTTTATCCTCAAAAGCTCCATGTAATGAAGGAAACAACAGTTGGGCGTGCGTTAAGGAAAAAAGCATGACCAAACTTGGTTGGCGCGACTGTTGCTCTAAGACAGAGCGCCAATGGTCGCGCCCTCTTTTGAGGATTTCCATGATTGGCGCGGGTAAGATATTGTGGACCTGCGCCAATGGAAAAAGAGCACTTTTCAGGAATAATCTGTAGAAGGTGTCTTCAGGGAACATGAAGTACATACTTAGGGGAACATAATGCAAGTGTTTTTAGACTTTGTCACTTCTTATAACTCCCAGGACGAGTCCTCCAAAGTACGACAAGAGGAGTAACAGGGATGGTGAAAAATTACTGTGTAACAATGAGAAACTAGAATTTCATCTAGAATCTGATGGTCCTCCAGATTACTAGTCTACTAAGTGAAAATAAGAGAACAAAGGATATGCTTAAGAGTATTGCCTATAAATTTTTAGACGACTTATTCATAAGTCACATTACAAAGAGAAATAGGTTGAAAGATACGAGGATCATCCATTTTGTATAATTTGGGGGATAGCAACAAAAAACTAGCATTGAGACCTAAGAGAATGGAAGATGAGAATCTAGATTCCTCAACTAAAGGATTGGTTTCCATACTAAGAAAAGGCCAACATGCTTCATATATATACTAGGTTAATCCATAAAGACTAGGAGCTTTAATTTTTGGCATTCCTTTAGCTTCCTTATACAACTCCTCAAGAAAGATGGGTCTTAGGAGTGCACCTTTTTATTCTTGGTTGACTAGTCTAGGGATATGCTGAGTGATTTTCCTTATCACCCCCATGCATTACAGTTGATGACCTGTAAGAATATTTGATTAAAATTAAAATATTTCTTGCTCAATATTTTTTTTCACCTCTAATTTGTATCCAAATGTCAATTGGAGGGATAAGATATGATTTCTATGATGATGTTGTATCATGGAGTTGTGGAAGAATTTGGAATTCTTCTTCACCAGTTTAAGGAATCAGAGTTTGGACTTGTTCTCCAAATTATCTCCTCAGATTTACATATCCCTTATAAGTTTATTAGGAGAGACACTTCCTATTTAGCCAATCCATCCGATCTCCCTTCCATGATTATGCATTGTTGAAGGTGTTCCATTTTCCTTTCTAGGATTTTATTTTCTTGTATAATGTCACTAAACTCTTCTTAGTTCCACATTTTTATTTTTCTCTTTGGGAAATTATGTTTCTCTTCGAACCTAAACATAGTATAGCTTGTTATAGTTCTTATTTCCTCCAACCAACCTTTTGATTTCAGTCAAAGGTAGAGATTTGAGAGCCAAAAATTTTCAAATCTGAATAGTTTGATCCTTGGTCCAATATGGATACATATCTCTAGGAAGATCAAATAATGGTATGAACTTCATAGGAGGATAAATGCATAAAAATAATTTCCGCTTACCAATAATTCCAAAAGAATGAATATATCCATCCTTGAGGTTATTTTTTTGTCCCCTCCTATTTTATTCCTTCGACCAAAGGTACTATTAAGATTCTCTACATCCATAGGGTCCATGTCTTGAATGATTTTCCTAAGGAGGGATGATTCAACATCCAATTGATTGAAACCTTCATTTTCATCTTTTAAGAATTTGTCTAGGTTGAAATAATCTATAAATATTTATAATGAATCATTGAGAAAGTGATAAAGTTTACACAAATTTTGGCATAATCATTGCTTTCCACTTACCAAATGATGGTCATATACATTGGAGATAAAACCTTCTTCAAAGATTCCAATTAGATGGAATGTGGATGGAATCTCATTGCAAGAATGTAGGGAGATAAAACGATGTCTGACAATTGAATTTCATGTTTGTTTCATACAATAGCCAAACACCTTTCATGACCTGTTGAATCCAAAGTAATGGATTGAAACCCTTTCCGAAATTTTGGGGCTAGTTCAATGATATTTTTTCCAAGGTGTCTAGTTTCTTCTAACATTACAATCATGGGATGATATTTCTTGAATTTTTCTTTGAGGATTTATTGTTTCCCCAAAAAACTTATGATGGAGGAGCATCCGAATGACGAGAGGATAGCTAGGAAATATTTTTGTTTCTGTTTTATTTTGTTTCATTTAAAATTAAGGCTGACTCAACCATTGTTAGTTCTTAAATTAGGCAAATAGATTAAGTTAGGATTAGTTCAGAATTGTTTGAAGGAGCTGTTGAGAAACCGAAATACAAAGAGGAGAGCGAATACACAGAGAGAAATACAAAGAGGAGAGCGAATACACAGAGAGGAATGAATGGAAATGAGGAAGAGAATCATGATGAATCATTGATTCCATTCAAAGGAAGAACCAAAGAAATGTTTGAAGCATTCGTGATTAAAGGATCACAAAGTTTAAGTTCAGGAGAAAAGAGTTACATGACGAAATAGTGGAAGTCCAGAACCATTGAGGAACCTGAAACACCGAAGAAAACCCAAAACCACAAAAAACTTGAACAAGTCTGAGCGTAAATCAATACGAAGGGTGGATTTAAAATTAGAAGTAGAATTTCGAGCAAAGTAAAAATGGTAAGTTGTTTTTAGTGGAGCTCACCCAATTCCACTTATCGTTTGACACGTACAAGTCGAGTGGAGAGAGAAAAATACTCATTTCAGGTGGGTAATCTCTGTGCTTCTGTCTCGCTCGAAATATTTGTAGACCATTTGACCCACTAAGTGTAGATCTATGGTGGGGGAGCTATCGGGCAAGATGTGTTTGTTCGGAGAAGACACCAGTCATTGATCTGATGGCGGAAGATTAACAGCAGAGATAAATATCACATTGGAGGAGAACAGAGGCATGAATAACCCCGACCTCAATCGATGCCCGATTGCGATCAAGCGATAGAGCGAGGACCATTAGATCTGTGAAGAGGATCAACAGCGGGGATTTAAAATATCGCATCGCAAAACATAGCAGTGTTGTATCGGTGGAAAAGGGATACAACATGCATTGTGGTGGACCCAATAGAGTTATAAACGCAGCATATATGGCTTGAAGTCTGATTGTGTTTATCGCATATCGGAAGTGGAGGAGGAAAGTGTTAAAGAGGACCGCTGGAGATTACGATTGCGATAAAAGTATGCCTCGATAGTTATGCAGAGCACGTGTTAAAAGCAGAAAAGGCATGTTTGTGGCATATTTCTATTATAAAAGATATATAATAAATACAACACAAAATATGAAGGATTTATGCATAAGTCCAACATTACCATAGCTATAAAGTGGGGTTAGTTTTATATGCGGCTTAAGGATTGCGTAAGGTTAAGGGTTGTGTTGTAAAGTTTCGATAACACTAATTATTCAAGGCTAGGCTATTGTAATGAATTTTTCTGCGGGGATTAAGAAAAGGGCCTTAACAATTGATACACGCGGGTAGCCCTATTTCAGGTTCCCTGCGTCATTTTGGTATCAGAGTCAGTTGTTCCTTTCTCTTAGTAAATATGGAGGTAGGATGAAGGGGTCAAGGAAGAGACATTAGAAGAATAGCAGATGAAGAGTTATGAGAAGAGATTAGAAATTTAACTGCGCATTTGGAAGCAGTGGAAGCAGCAAGGCATAGAGATCCGGAAGACAAGGATGACAGTGAGGAGGAAAGCATAGCCATGACAGATGGGTCAAATGAAAAAGGACCTAAAATTAAGCTATTGAGTTCAGTTTTGTTGGCTAGTAGCAATCCAAGACCGAAGCTCTCTAATTATGATGAGAGTTTGTCCACAGAGACCTTGTTAGACTGGATAAGTGAATTAGATAAATATTTTGAACATGAATAAATTAGCAAACACAAGAGGGTCAGGTTTTTTGTCACCAAACTGAAGGGACATGCAACATTGTGGTGGGATAGTGTACAGGCAGAAAGGAGGAGATTAAACAAACCCTTGATTAAAAAATGGGACAGGATGGTTTCGAAAATGAAGAGAAAGTTTCTGCCTAAAGATTACCAAATTGTCGTTTATAGATAGGTACAGAATCTGAAGCAGAGAATGATGACCGTGAAGGAATACACTGAAGAATTTTATAAAATTAAGTTGAGAGCTGGTTATGTTGAAGATACCCCTGAGAAAACAACGAGGTTTTTCAATGGTCTACAGATGGAGATCCTAGACGAAATTAGTATTCTTTACCCTAGGACCATGGAGGAAGCTTATCAAAATGCTTTGAAGGTGGAGGAAAACATTACTAGGAAATAGAATGCCAGAAGAGGATGTGGTTGTGGTAGAGGTAGGGGACAAACCTTTGGCAAAGATAGGAATGCCAACAACAATGAATAGGGTAGTAGTTTGAAGACTTTAGGACAGAGTGAAAGGGAAGGTAACACCAAAGGAGGAAGGTCATACTAGCAAGGAAGAGTTAATGGAAGAGGCAGAGGAAATGCCTATCAGTGTTACAAGTGTCCCAAGTGGGGACACCGGTCCTTTGAATGTCCTGTAAATGAACAAACTGGGCAAAGAGGATCATATGCTGCTCAGCCCGATGAAGCGGAGGCACTGCCACAGGAGGTGAAGAATATACCAGAAACTAGGGAAGCCTTAGTGTTGAACAAGGTATTATTAGAATCAGTTAAGGAAGTAGATGATCAGACATAGAGGAAAGGTTTGTTCCAGACTGTATGCAAGTCGCATGGGAAATGCTGCAAATTGATTATAGATAGCGGAAGTAATGATAATTTGGTAGCTACTGAAATGGTGGAAAAATTGGGTTTGAAGAAGTTGAAGCACCCAACTCCATATAGGGTGTCTTGGTTGCAGAAAGGTCACCAATTTCTAGTCGATGAGTAGTGTGAAGTAGAGTTTCATATTGGAAAATACAAGGAAAAGGTGACTTGCGATATCATGCCTGTGGACGTGTGCCATATTCTGTTAGGCAGACCATGGTAGTATAATAGGAAGGTCATCCATGGTGGGGCAAAAAATTGTTACAAGTTTGTTGAAGATGGGATTAAGCATACCCTATTGCCCATGAAGGAAGAGGATGATGAAGAAACCAGTGGAACAAAGGCACTATTGTTAGGTGGAAAGGAGTTTTTGCGACAAATGGAGGATGATGAGGTGAATTATGCAGTTGTGCGAAGGCCAAAACCAGTATTGATCCATACTGAAGTCATTGAATTACCTAAAGAGATACAAAACTTGCTGCAAGAATTTAGTGATATTGTGGTAGATGATCTACTGGAAAAATTACCACCGAAGAGGAGCATTAGTCACCATATTGATTTCATTCTAGGAGCTGGTTTGTCAAACAAGGCTACGTACCAGATGAGTCCAAAGGATAATGAAGAAATCTGGAAGTAGGTGTAGGAGTTGTTGGGCAAAGAACTAATTCTAGAGAGTTTAAGCCCTTGTGTTGTGCCAACTGTTTTAGCTCCCAAGAAAGGAGGTGAGTGGAGAATGTGCACAGATTCCCATGCCATTACCAAGATTACTATCAGGTATAGATTCCCATTACCTCAGATGGATGATATGATGGATTGTTTGAGTGGAGCAACGTACTTTTCAAACATAGACCTGAAAAGTGGCTACCACCAAATCAGAATTCAAGAAGGTGACGAGTGGAAGACAACTTTCAAGACTAATGAAGGCTTGTACAAAGGGCTCGTTATGTCATTTCGATTGAGAAATTGCCCTATCACGTTCATGCGGTTGATGAATGAGATGCTCAAGGAATTCATTGGAAAATTTGTGATTGTGTATCTGGATGATATACTTATATTCAACAAGACGAAGGAAGAACATTTTGGACATGTGAGGTATGTATTGGAAAAATTGCAGTAGAATAAATTACTGATAAATTTGAAGAAATGTTATTTTTCAAGAAAGAGTTAATTTATTTAGGATTTGTGATTTCTGAGAATGAACTAAAAATGGATCCAGAAAAGGTTGTAGCCATAGTTAGCTAGCTGTCTCCCAAAGTTTGCTTGAGGTACGGAGTTTTCAGTGGGATTTGTGTATCCATGCTGGACACCATTAAGAAAACAAATTAGCCTTTCCATTGGATAGAAATGGTAGAGAAGAGTTTTCATCTGCTCAAAAGGAAAATTACAGAAAAACCAATATTGAGTTTACCATACTTGAACAAACTTTTCCAAGTTCGTTGTGATGCTAGTGGGATAGCCATTGGTGCAGTACTCTGTCAGGAGGACAAGCTAGTGGACTCTTTTAGTGAGAAACTAAATGAAAGTAGGCAAAAATACACATCCTATGACAAGGAATTTTATGCGGTGGTTCAAGCAGTAAAGCATTGGAGACATTATCTATTGGCCAATGAATTTGTCTTATTTTTAGACAATTTTGCGTTGTAGTATATTATGCAACAACATAGGCTGAACCATAAACATGTGAAGTGGGTGGAGTACTTGTAGAGTTTTACGTTTGTGTTGAAACACATCAGTGGTCAAGCCAACAAAGTGGCAGATGCGTTAAGCAGAAGAAATTTGATCCTACAAGAAAGTATAATACAAGTACTAGGATTTGAACATCTTAAATACTTGTATGAGGTAGACGTAGATTTTAAGGAAGCTTATGAAGTTTGCTAAAATCCATTGTTGAGAGATAACAATTCATGGCTTGACTATGATATGCAGGAAGGATTGTTGTTCAAAGGAGGGTAGTTGTGTATTCTGGAATGTTCTACGAGAGAGAACTTAATCCAGAAAAATCATAATAGAGGTTTAGCCAGGAATTTTGGCATAGACAAGACCTTGGATAATTTGAGCCACTTTTACTATTGTTCAAAGATGCACAGAGATGTAAAAAGGTTTCTAACTAGATGCAAAGTGTGTTAGCTTGTAAAGGGACATAGCCAAAACACAGGGTTGTATACGCCCTTACCCATTCCGAACAGACCATGGGACTCAGTCAGTTTAGAATTTGTCTTAGGTTTGCCAAAGACACAATGAGGATTAGATTACATCATGGTGGTGGTGGATTGTTTGACCAAAATGGCACATTTCATTCCATGTAGGAAAACCAATGATGCCACACATATAGCACATTTGTTCTTTATCGAGATAGTCAGATTGCATGGCTTGCCAAAGTCTATTATTTCAGATCGATACGTTAAATTTAAAGGATATTTTTGGTGAACCTTATGGAAGAAAATAGACACCAAACTAAAATTCAATTCAGCCTATCATGCAGAGACCGATGGTCAAACGGAAGTGGTGAACCGAAGTATGGGAAATTTATTGAGGAGTTTGGTTGGAGAAAATTCTCGACAGTGGGATCATGTGCTTGCACAAGCAGAATTTTCTTATAACGATTCGCCTAACGGAAGCATGGGAAGTAGTCCTTTCCAGATCCTATACGAAATGCACCCACATGGAGTACATGGGTTATGGGATTTGGGATAGTTGGAATGCAGGAGTGTTGATGGTGAACATTTTTTAAAGGAAATCAACAATCTTCATGAACAAGTGAAATTAAAATTACAGAACAACAGCCAAAGGTACAAGCAGAAGGCATATTTGTAAAGGCGGGAGGCACAATTCAATGTAGGAGATATGCTATTAGCACACCTATGCAAGGAGAGGTTTCCTAAAGATGAATACAACAAGTTGAAATGGAAAAAAATTGGGCCTTGCAGGATTCTTCGAAAGTTTTCTACGAATGATTACGAATTGAAGTTACGCCCAGGTATTGGAATTTCACCCATTTTAAATGTGGCAGATATATATCCCTACATTGCGGCAGATGATGAAGACAGTTCAAAAAGATGAACATGGGACACCCAGAAAGAGAATGATTCATGGATTAAACAAATGCCCCTAGAAAAGCCTCTAGAGATCGAACAGATCCTAGATACCCAGGTGGCTGGATGGACTCGAAGGAAGGAATATTTGCAGTACCTAGTCAAGTGGAAGGGTCACCCTATTGAAGATAGTTCTTGGTTAGATGCCTACCAGATTCAAAGTGTCAGGTACTCTATTGATGATTTCATGAATAGGAGCCATGAATTTAATTTACGTCGGGAGCCTGATGCAGGAGCATCCAAATGAAGAGGCGACAACTGGGAAATATTTTTGTTTCTGATTTATTTTGTTTCATTTAAAATTAAGGCTAAGTGAGCCATTGTTAGTTCTTAAATTAGGAAAACATATTAACTTAGGATTAGTTCAAAACTGTTTGAAGAAACTATAGAGCAACCGAAAAATAATTGAGGAACAATTCCTCAACTGTAAAAAAAAACTGCTAACAATGTATTGAAAGTAAAGGAGAGAGAGGGGTTCTTATTTTTTTAGCCATATTAGAATGTATTTGTAAGCCTATGGACATAGTGTAAAAGTGGCCACTGATGTTAGAAGACTAAGCTAGAGAGAGAGACAGAGTATTAATATGTAATCCTTTCTTTATTTGTTACATGCAAAGATTAATTCAAATTAGTATAAATGTGTGTTTCAAGTGATTGAATGTTGAATTTAATGCGATTCAGGGTTTCTGTACAATATATATATATGTGTGTGTGTGTGTGAAGGTGAATTTGACGAATACAAAGAGGAGAGCGAATACACATAGAGGAAAGAACAGAAACGAGGTAGAGGATGATGATGGATTGTTGAATCCATTCGAAGGAAGAACCAAAGAAATGTTTGAAGCATTCGTGATTAAAGGATCACAGAGTTTAAGTTTAGGAGAGAAGAGTTGAAAGAAATAATAGTGGAAGGCCAGAGCCATTGAGGAACCCGAAACCCTGAAGAAAACCCGAAACCACAGAAAACTTGAACAAGTCCAGGCGTAAATCAAGATGAAGGGTGGATTTAAAATCACAAGTGGAATTTTGGGCAGAGTAAGAATGGTAAGTGGTTTTTAGTGGATCTCACCCGATTCCACTTATCATAAAACATGTAGCAGTTTGGTGGAGAGAGAAAAACACTCATTTCAGGTAGGTATTCTTCGTGCTTGTGTCTTTCCTGAAATCTTTGTTGACCTTCTGATCCACTAAGTGCAAATCTACGGTTGGGAGCTATCAGGAAAGATGTGTTTGTTCAGAGAAGACACCCGTTGTTGATCTGATGGCAGAAGATTAACGGCGGAGATAAATATCGCATTGGAGGAGAACAGGGGCATGAATAACCTCAACCTCAATCGATGCCCGATTGCGATCAAGCGATAGAGTGAGGACCGTTAGATTTGTGAAGAGGATCAATGGCAGGGATTTAAAATATCACATCGCAAAACATAGCAGTGTTGTATCGACGGAAAATGGATATGACATGCATTGTGGTAGACACAATAGAGTTATAAACGCAGCTTGAAGTCTAATTGTGTTTATCGCATATCGGAAGCAGAGGAGGAAAGTGTTAAAGAGGACTGCGGGAGATTGCGATTGCGATAAAAGTATGCCTCGATAGTTGTGCAGAGCCCGCGTTAAAAGCAGAAAAGGCATGTTTATGGTGTATTTCTATTATAAAAGATATATAATAAAAACAACACAAAATATGAAGGATTTATGTGTAAGTCCAACATTACCATAGCTATAAAGTGGGGTTTGTTTTATATGCAGCTTAAGGATTGTGTAAGGTTAAGGGTTGTGTTATAAAGTTCTGATAACACTAATTATTCAAGGCTGGGCTATTGTAATGAATTATTTTGCGGGGATTGAGAAAAGGGCCTTAACCATTGATACATGTGGGTAGCCTTGTTTCAGGTTGCCCTCCATCAATTTAGTCCCTTTATATCCAAGATATCATCTTCACATAGATTCTGATATATTTGAGGAAAATACCTTGGTTATTAATGATATTCACCCATAATTGATTTGATTTTCACCCAACTATTGTAGTTTTTGAAAATTTTATTTTCATCCTCTCTTTCTATTTGACTTGGGAATCTTAGGAGGATCAAATAGCGAGCATGAATCCCAAGTTGTGAACGAAAGGAATTAGAGCCTAATGGATCCTAAAAGCTTTGATGATGGGATTTTAAGATGGCATTGGGAATGTGTTGAACTTGTGACTTTGGTATGGATGGTAGATCGTTACAATGCCAAGTATCTATGATTTTCTGAAGAGGAGGTTTATCTAGGTCCATTCCCTCTAGGAAAATAGACTTCATATTTATTGGATATTCTTCCATGGAGAATGCTTTAGCATCTTCCCTAGTTTTGAAGTTCTTTATACTAACCCCCTCTTCACTACGAGCACAAGATTCTAGAGTGAAATTTTGCTCTAATTGCATCTAAGAAAAGTTCTTAAGTTCAGTGTACATGTCTTAATATAGGACTTTGAAATTGTTCCTAATGCATGGTGTATATTCCTAATTTATCATAGGTGTGGTTCATGGATATCTTTTGCTTCATCTAATTCTAGTAAAACCTTCATAATCCATATGTTGTCTTTGGAATGGAGGTGGTTATTTGAGATTCTATGGACAATATTTGAATAAGTGGCCATATTCATGTCATCTTCGACATTAGAAGTGGATATGCTCATAATCTATGGGTTGTTTCTACACTTCATCTTGATAGTAGATCTCAATGGAGATAGGTAGAACCTAAGATATTTCCAAAAAAACATAGACTCACATGTATGATGTGTAGCACCCTTGTTTAGTGTACTATGGGTTTTCCCAAACTAACCTAGCGCATTGCCAATTCCTTTAGCAAAATGCATCAGTTTGTTTCCTAAAGAAACTTCTATAAATATTCGTGCATGAGATATTTCCCAAAATATATGATTGTAAACATTCATTCATCACAAATGAGTTTTTCGATTTGTAAAGTTATGAAATCCTTTATTAGGAGTACATCCTATATTATGATAATCAATATTGAAATTTTCTTATGTGTGCAGCAAAGGGAAGGAAAATTTACTTTTGTTTATACCTCATCTATAAGTGATTATGCTTTATTCTTGTTATTTTATTGCTCCTTTTATCCTTTCTATGTTGTTATAGTTGATTAACCAACAAAATTATATAAAATATTAAATATGTACCGAAAAATGCTAGAAATGAAATAGATGTAATAAATATCACGATAAATATTTTTATATAAATATATTTATATTTAATGATATATAACTAATGATACAATATTTACTGCACTCTATTTTTTGGTCAAAAATATATACCTAATAATAGAATACATGTAGCCCTGAGGGTTAGCTCAATTGGTCGACTCCCTATCCTTAAAGCACATTTGGTATTGAGAGGTCACTTGCTTAATTATCTTGGAACTCGCATTGTTAGGATCTATGGTTGAGCAGACAGGAATTAATCCCTTTGAGTGGATTTGCCTCATACAAATATTTCGTAGAAATAATCGTCATCAATGTCTAGTGTCCGTGAACCACATAGAAAAATACTGATATATATACCGATACATAAATCATTAGATATTTAAAAGAAATAAATTAAATAATATATATGTCTGGTTGGTTACATACTTCGTCTATTATTAACATCCATCGTATGTAGTATGGTCCCAACATATGGTATGAATAGTGTTCCATTGGTTATATGGAAGGGACTCTAAATCTCATAGTTTTCACCTCTTTGACTTGACGATAGTTAGTTCACATAACATTGATGATCATCACCATGCAATTATGATCATGGTAATTGATTCACGTCATGATATTTTGATATGAATGCTTAAGATTTCTAATTATGCTAATAGGCACTGTACAACCCAATAAATGGGAGATGTGTAGGCATAATGTAATGTAATGTAAGTATGTCAACATTTAAATTTCATCCCAATAACATAAAATTAACCTTAATTAAATTATAAAAATATAATCTCTCTCTCTCTCTCTCTCTCTCTCTCTCTCTCTATGTCAACCAAGAGGATCTAAGATATTGTTACTTAATTAAACTACTTTGTAAAAAGCCATAAAAATAGAGAATTGCTTTCTTGAACAAGGGTGGTTGAGAGGGCATGCTGGTTGTATTGCACTTAATATTTTTTATGGTATAAATCATACGATAAGATATTTCAATAGGAAGAATTTTTCATAATGACTTTGATAGATGAAAAAAGGGAATACAAGCCACCAGTAACACTCAAAGGTTTAAACAAAACTAGTATATTTTTGGCAAGTATGTTCAAATCTTCACTCATAATACATTGTGTATTCTGCACCCGAAACACACATACAATTTATTGATTTTCCCATTCGAAGATCAAATAGACCTAGAATACTTTTGGCATGTTCCTTAATGTTTTAGTCACAGTACATCACATATACTACGCTTGAAACAGAGATACAATTTAGTCATTTCCCCTTCAAGCCACCAATAACATTGGAAGATCAAACAAACTAGGTATAGTTCAATAAAGTGGCCGAATGATTTCTTGGGATAATCGATGTATGTGGATAATTTATGTTTATGTTTATGCATATGATTATTTTCCCTCTTTTACCATCTTTTAGGCTAAGGTATATATTGCTCGTTTCATTTTGCCCCTCTTATAACCTCATGATTTAATTTCTAATATATTCAATGGAGTTTATTTTAAGGTAAGACTTTACACCAACTAATAATTAAAATATCCATGAATTCTTAACTTACTGCTTTCATATACTAAAAACACATTGATCTTGATTATAAAGATTTTCAATTTTAAATTCCAATTTGTGTAAAACAAGTTTCAGATTATGTAAGACATTTTTTCACTCAATATTTGAATTTAAAATATAAATTATAAGTAATTACCATAGAAATTTTACATTTTAAATTTGGATAAAATAGGTTTCTATTAATTTAATACACATTTGATATAATCTGAGGATGTATAATAATAAAAAATTCTTCAAAAAAATAAAATTTGGATTGATCAAGAATTTTATTTTGTATAAGCAAACAATAATGAAATTTCTTTTTTCAAACAAAAATTATATTTATTGTGAATTTTTTGTGCAAATTCTTCTTAAAATATAACATATATATATTAATAATTGAGTGTTTCAAATCAATATCATTATTTTCTGCTTAAAAAGTGAGTACTTCACTATAAAATAATTTTAAAAATGGGCATTCATACTTTTATCTGAGTATCATCCTTGAAATGAAAAACGAATTGAAAGGTAACAAAATTATGTATAAGTTATTATATGATTATTTGATGAAATGACTTGTGTGTAACAAACCAAAACCTTTTAAAGGATATGTATAACATTATTAATGAACTGGTTCGTTAATGAAATCTCTATTATTTTTTTTAGTAAATGGGGATACCTACATCAATATCAGATAGGTTTGACACCCACATTGAAAAGATCGCCTCCTAATTATATTTTTCCATTCGAAATTTCCTTTACATTAGTGGAATTCATTGTTGAAACATGCCCTTCCTAATCTCTATGTATTGGTAAAGTGAAAATATTCCCTTCGTCAATATTAAGAACCTAACTTGAGATAGGGATACAAAAGAATTCATAAGGGATTTGTCAATTGTTATAATAAGTTACTATTTTTTTTGTGATCCATGTGGATATTTGTTGCCACCCACCTATTCCACTTGGACCCCCATTTTTGCTTCTTTTTAGTTTCCTTAAGTGTAGCACAACTTACTATTTTTCGAAGTTTTTTAGGTCCTAAAATTATGGAGCCTTTTTGAGAGACCAAAAGACATTTTTAGGGAAAACGAAGAGACCAGAAAAGTACCAAACTAGTTTGCTAGATATTTCTGGCCTCTTTAAGATCTTTGAAGTGAGCTATTATGATAGCCAAATCGAGACCGTATGCCAAAGTTATGACCCCGAGAAGTTGATGTACCAATTTACCCAAATGGGGCCCACAATTTTGGTGTTTCATCTCCTAGTGTTAGGCTTTCAGATGTTTAGGGTTTTCCACTATTTCTCAATAAAAAAGAGGCCTTTAAGATTCATTCTAATGTAGAGTTCAGAAGCATGTAGCCACCACATCTCTTCTCAGAGACAAACTACCATTGCCTAAGTTAGTTTATTTCCATTTCTATATGTAATCATATTTCAGTTCTTTGATATTAAGTAAGTGAAGATTTATTTCTACTGCATCTATGTGTTTATGTGTATATCTTTATTTTATTTTGTTCCTATATAAGTCTGGATCAATGGTATCAGAGTGGTCCTCTCTTTCTATGTTTTTCTTTGCATGTCCCCAATGAGGTCAGGGTATAAGGAGTTACGGCTCGAACTGGTTGAACCTTTGCAAGACCAGACTCGCAAACCCCGATGACCTCCTATGGCGGAAGAAAATAAAGATGAGGGGACAACAGATCCTTAAAAATATTGGTTGACAAAGCCCTCGAGTGAAAAATAAATGTGATGATGGATAACTTTGCCCAGATCCTTTGGAGGCTACCCGTAGGTGATGCATATTCATCCAACAACAACTCTGGAGGCGCCACAACTTTTAAGGTACAAGTTAAATTTGGCATTCCCATATTTGAAGGTCAGATAAATGTTGATGTCATAGACAGATGGCTAAATCTATTGCAAGGATATTTTTCATTTCATGACTTTTCTAGTTGGAAAAAATTACTTTCACACTCCTTAAAGCTGCCCGACATGAACAAGGATGGGTGGGAAACCTACTATGAAAAAAAGGATGCGAGGGAATCCTCACTATTTTCAGCCGCAATGACATGGAATTCTTTTTGAGACACCATCAAGGAACAATATTACCTTGTCGATTGCTATGAAGATAAATACATAAAGTGGACCATATTGCACTAGGGAAGGGACCAAGATGTGCCTATGTTCACAAATATTTTCCATACCCTTCACACGAAGTAGTGTATGAGGGATTTTTAGCAGCAGTTGGTACTCAAGTACTATGACTACCTACACAAGTACATCAAAGACAAAATGGATTTCATTGACATATCCTCGCTTGGAGCCACCTATCAATACGTTGTCAAGATTAAGTAGAAATTTAAACAAAAGAACTAAGACTTTGTATTTGTGAATCTAAAGCAAAGCCAATAGAGGGTGACCCAAGAAAACACACAAAAGCCGGAAGCAACGAAAAACAACATGAAGACAAAGATGTTGGGTTGTGTTATATTCTTTCCACGAGTAACCTACGTAGTGAACCGGGGGCGTAGAGGGGGGGCGGAGACCCCCCTTCGTTGTGCCGATTGCACAGCGGGGGGGTCACAGGGGGGGTTTGAGGCGGGCGGGTAGCCCCCCTCTACAGGGTCCGGGGCAGTGCCCCGGGAAATTTTTTTTTGGACCCTATATTAGGTTGGGTGAACCTACCTATGGTTTTCGGTCCATGGTTTTGGACGCGATGGTTTTCGGTCCATGGTATTGGATGGTTCAGCATGTATAAATATGTATTGTAACATTGAAAGGAATAATAATGAAAAATCAAGCTGGTAGTCCCGGTTTTGGGATCCAAGGGAAAATCTCTGTGTATATGTGTTTTATGTGTTATGCTCTCGCATTGTTTATTTTCTAGTTTTTAGAATTCGTATGCAGGTAATTTCTGTACAGGGTTAAAACCTACAAAAGAAGGACACGATGAAGTAGTGTGAGTTCAATAAGATCCCCACTCACAACACCAGTGAGTGTTGAGCCAAGAAGTCACTAGTGGTTGAGTTGAAGGCCTCCAAAGAAAATGCATGTTTCGAATCTGAGTCAGAAACTGACAAGGGGAATGACAAAGGGAAGTAGATTATCGATATGGAGACTAGTGTTAGCATTACCACCACTAATATCCAAAAGGATGATCCCAAAGATTGAGAGGAGGGGGAGTGAATCTTCCACTCACATATGTGGGTGAAGAGTTCTCCACTGCAGTTCATTATCGACAGTCATACCCAAAAGAACCTCATTTCAGTAGAGTTCATGAAGCAGTTGGGCCTACCAACCACACCATACCTGCATTCGTACACCATCGGGTGGCTTCACCAAGGGTGAGATATCCGTGTTAGCCAAAAGTGTTGCCTTCCCTACAGTATCAAACCCTTCACAAATGAGGTATTGTGTGGAGTTTCTCCTCTTGAAATTTGTGATGTATTATTCGGCCAACCACACTTGTGGAAGTGGCCTATTATGTGTGAGTCTATGTCTTGTACTCTTATTATTACTTTGGGAAATAATTTTTACATGATACCACAGGTAACACCGCCTACCTATAGTTCTTTGATCACTGTGAAGAAATGAAGTAAGATCATTTCCCAGACCATGAAATTTGTTTTCCTTATGATTTTCCCTCATGTAAAGAAGAAGATTATGGCGACGGTCTTCAGATAGGGCTCCTCTACATGATAGCAATAGATGGACAAGGTTTTGGGGGAGTCTAAGGACATATTCACGTCACCCATAGTGGCACCCCTACACTATCAGGTCAAGAACTCCATCAATCTGACCCTTCGCACACCACTTCCCAATGGACCAATCTATCGATGCTTTGTTATAGAGAATGATGAACTCAGGAGGCATATTCAAGAATTGTTGTAGAAATGGAAAATTAGGCCAAATTCGTACCCCTGTGGGAGCGCAATCATGTTGGCATAGAAGAATAATGGGACCTGGAGACTCTTTATTGACTATCAGGCGTTAAACAAGATCACGATCTAGAAAAGATATCTAATCCCATAGATTGATGACCTTCTAGACCAACTCAAGGGGGCCAAATATTTAAGCAATATTGACTTGAAGTCTAGTTATCACCACGTATCGATCGAATCCTCCGATGTGTGGAAGACTTCCTTCAAATCCAAGAAGGGCCTTTTGGAATGGTTGGTCATGTGCTTCGGGTTGACAATTCCAACAAAACCTTAATGAGGTTGATGGAAGACATGTTGCAACCCTTCACTAACTCATTAGTGGTGGTGTATTTGGATGAAATTTTGATCTTAACCCAGAGTTGGGAAGAGCACCTCCACCATATTTGACAGGTCCCCTAAACCCTTCAACAACACAAGTTGTGTGCCAATTCGGAGAAATGCACTTTTGGTATGAACCACATTCAATATCTTGGGCACATCATTGATGAGCGCGTTGTGCATGTGGATCTAGCCAAGATACAAGTGATTTGGGATTGGCCAACCCTAACCACTCTAATAGAGCTTCACAACTTTTTGGGTCTTGCCAACTTCTACCACAGGTTCATGTTGAGGTACTCTAATTTCACTTGCCCTTTGAGACAAGTCACCAAGGGATGATTAAAAGAAAATTTATTTTGGTCTGAATCCCAACATAAGGCATTTATTGAGTTAAAGCACCAATTCTCACATTTTTTTTTTTATATTAAGACTAACCTAAATACCCACGGGGGATTTGAACCAGTGACCTATCGCAAGGAGTGCCTTAACAGCGCACCCATTCACCGTCAATCGAAAACCCCGTGGGCTCACCAATTCTCACATTACCTGAGCTATAAAAACCATTTGAGACCAAGACAGATGCCTCTGACTATGTTATTGATGTAGTTCTTACTCAGCATGGTCATCACGTGGCATATCATAGTGAGAAACTTTCAGACACATTTTGAAAGTATACCACCTAGGAGAAATAGATGCATTCCATTGTGCAGGGCTACTGATGTTGTCTTGATGGGGCCTGACCTAGATCAGAGTTAATTAGCCAAACAAATCCCTACACTACTAGCCGCTTCACCATCAGCCCATGGTGCACGGATTGAAGTCTCACCTGAAGCAGTATGGGGGGATGTTGGAACCAAGTTTCCCCACTGTGGAGATGTCTGAGGGGTTGATTTAATCCACTATGCCTACCTTCACAAGGCTGCTTCACGCACTATCCTGACCTGCGAGACCTTCGTGATTTGTTAGGATCGCCCTTTGCATAACCCTAACCAGGGGCTAAAATGCTTTCATGCTGCTAGGGCAACGATCTCTGTTATTTCCCCAAGTTACACCAGTATCTTACTTATCACCTTACAATTGTTAGTTAACTTTCTGTAAACAGATAGCTTATCTCAAATTTACTTAATCAACACAATCAGATATGTTCGCGCATAATATAGATAACAGAAATGAAATTTATACCCAATATATTCGATACTGAAAAAATGAAATAAATACACATAATTGATCTAAAACTTCTCTTTATTAATGCTTCAACAGTTACAGACTTGACTCCCCCTGCACGCTCAGTTGCATGGGTTTGCGCACTTCGCTACAGACTACTAGGCCTTTGCGCACTCAGCTGTAGAGCCTTCTCCTACTCTACGACCCAAATACTTTACTCTACGGTTAGATCTTCCACTATCCTTCTATTCCATCATCATTCCTTCTAATTTTATTATGTCTCAGCTACTTAGTGCCTCTCTCTATTTATACAATCCCATGGTTTGCAGACCATCGGTAGATCTATAAAGTCAACATTATGTTACACAATTGAGGGTGGACACCCCTATGACACATTTACAACTTCACGCTCCGTGCCTGCAAAATGTGAAGTCTTTACGTTGGATTTACAAATTTTAACCAAAAACTGAGCTTTAAGTCCAAAAACTTTCCTTGGGGGATCTTGTGCCCAATAGTCCCACAACACAAACATCATGACTCGCCCTCGAGTCACTCTATCGGTGCGGAGATTTTCATGCAGAGACCTCCCAATTCTGCCTAGTACTGTTGCAATATCAAGAGACTGCCACAGTTGAATTGCTTCCTTGCAGCTATTCCTGTGTTCCCTGCATCTGTGCAAGCTTGGCTTCAATCGACGCTGTAATGATGAACACCTCATCGATCCCAGCAACAGAACCATTTGTTGGCTTGATGTGGCCTGACCCAGGTTCAGAGTTAATTAGCAAAACAAATCCCTACACTACTGACCCTTTCGGCATCAACTCAGGGTGCGCAGAATGAAGTCTCACCCGAAGCAGTATGGGAGAATGCTAGAACCAAGTTTCCACACCCTAGAGATGTCTTAGGGGTCGATTTAATCAATTTGTGCCTACTTTTGTGTAGGTCACTTCACGCACTATCCTAGCCTGTGAGATCTTCACGATCTATTAGGATCACCTTTTTTGCAGCCCTAACCAGGGGTTGAGATGCTTTCGCGCTGCAAGGGCAACGATCTACGCTATTTCCCCAAGTTACACCAAGTATCTTACTTATCTTCTTACAATTTTTAGTTAATGTCACGTAAACATATACCTTATCTCACTTTTACTTAATCAACAAAATCAGATATGTCCGCGCACAATGTGGATAATAGAAATGAAATTTATACCTAATATATTCAATACAGAAAACAAGAAATAAATACACAGAATTGATGTGAAACTTCTCTTTATTAATGCTTCAACAGTTACAAACATGACTCACCCTATGCACTCAGCTGCACACTACTAGGCCTCTACGCACTCAGATGCAGAGCCTTATCCTCCTCTACGACCCAAATACTCGACTCCACACTTAGATATTCCATTATCCTTCTATTCCATCATCATTCCTTCTAATTTTATTATGTCTCAACTACCTAGAGCCTCACTCTATTTATACAATCCCATGGTTCACAGAGCATGGGTATATCTCTAAAGCCGACATTACATTAGAAAATTGCGGGCAAAAAACCCTATGAATCATTTACAACTTCACGCTCCATGCCCACAAAATGTGGTGTCTTGACATCAGATTTACAACTTTTATCCAAAAACTAGGCTTTAAGCCCCAAAACATTCCTTGGAGGATCCCGCGCCCAACAACTAACAATGGAATAATTACATTTCGCGAAAGGAAAGGGTCATCCACACAGACCACTAACCCTTATAATTCATACAGGCACAAGGGAAGTTGCAAAATGATCGCCATAAAAAATTGTCGACATATCTGAAAGAGTACCATTTGAACATTAAATACAACAAGGGTTGCACCAATAATGTTGCGCAGTACCTCAGCTGACCACTAGTCATGGCATTGACCACTATGCTCTACTCTTGTGGGCACGAGACTATGAGGTTGCCACATCTTTACAAGAGCGATCTAGAATTCAGCAACACATATGAGATGCTCCTGGAATGTGAGAAAGTTCCAAATTTTTACCTCCAAGATGCACTGTTATGCCACCTGGGACACCTTTTTCTTCCTTCAAGCAAGTGTGTGAATATGATTTGTGAGGCACACTACAGTTATGTCACTGGACATTTAAGGGTAGAGAAAAAAGTGACAGTGTTGCATAAGTATTTTTAGTGGTGAACCTTCGATAGGTTGTTGGGAACTACATCATATCTTACATAACCTATGCAATTTCTAAACCAACCATCAAGAATCAAGGCCTATACACTCCTATTCCTACTACTAGTCAACCATGGGAATCCATCTCCGTGAATTACATGTCGAGCCTTCCTTCTACCAAGCTTGGAAATGAATACATTTTCATGGTCATCAACATATTATCTAGGATGACCGTTATGGTGGCCTGCAAGAAGAGTGTCATAGTAGAAGCCATTGTTAAGCTCTTCTTTGAATGAGTGTGGGTACACATTGGGATCCCACAGTCCATTATCTCAGATCGGGACAACAGATTCCTATGTACAATTTGATTAAGTCTCTAGTTGATGTTGGATACCAAGCTCACTAAGTCCATGAATTTCCATCCCCAAACTAATGGCCAAAGGGAGGTTGTCAATAGGATGATCGTACACATTTTGCATATGTAAAAATCCAAGTATCCATGCACATGGGATGATATCCTCCCTCATGTCTAGAACAACTAGAATAGAGCTCTCCATAGCTCAAATGACCACAACCCCTTTCAGGTGGGGTTGGGATTCAAGCCATTATGTCCCATTGATGTGGCCATACCATTTGTTTCTACTGAGGAAGATTCAACTAATCTCCAGTCCGAAGCTAACAAGGCTAACAATTTCATTCAATGCATTGACATTAGCAAATTTCAAGGTGTAAAATGGGCCTCCTATGGAAACAAATAATAGTGGAAATAATAAAATAATATTATATTACATCATCAAATTTTAGAGGGAAAAAAGAAAAAACTAATTTTTTAACTCATATTTTCAAATTATCTCCATAAGGTTTTACTCA
The DNA here is from genome assembly GCA_031772625.1 of Pinus tabuliformis. Classification (NCBI taxonomy): domain Eukaryota; kingdom Viridiplantae; phylum Streptophyta; class Pinopsida; order Pinales; family Pinaceae; genus Pinus; species Pinus tabuliformis. The sequence goes on from CM062820.1 coordinate 1,318,389,120, forward strand.
ATTTTCAAGCGGGAGTACTCATTGGATGAAAAATTTAATTCCTCATCCAAGGAGCACCCATGTTGTATACTTTCGATGGACCTTACTATATGAAAAATGAGAAATACATGAAAAGCATGATTCCAATCAAGTTTTTTAATCTATTTCTCATTTTCGTGTAGTCGAGACCATTGAAAGTATGCAACATGGGTACTCCTTGGATGAGTAATTAAATTTTGCATCCAAAGAGTACTCCCACTAAAAATTTAAGTAAAATATTAGGGAGATAATTTGAAAATATGAGTTGAAAAAGTAGTTTTATTATTTTATTATTTTTTTACCTTTTTACTCCAAAAATCGGGAATTATCCCCCATGGTTGACATCATCATCTTGAATCCTATTGGTTCTTATAAAGTTTATTTTGGTTGTACATTTTTCTTAGGAGCCCCATTTTAGACCTAAAAATTCCCCTAATGGAACATTTTCCAGCAGATCCATGACATATTGAATAGAGCCAATGCTAATTACAGGCAGTGTCATGATCAGCATCAGGTGTGACACAAGTTCCAGGTGGGTGACAAAGTTTGGTTACATTTGTAGAAGGAACACATTGAATTGCCCCACCACAAGTTTTTCCCACTCCGATATGGGCCTTACACCATCACTAAAGTTGTAGGGGAAAAAACTTTCGAGCTCAAAATTCCACCATTCCTTGGCCTGCACCTAGTGTTCAATATAGACCTCCTTTGGCCATAATTTCCACCATTATTGGACACATTAGACACGACAGAACAACTCACACCAACATAGTTAAGTCGAGACTAAACAGAACAAGCCACAAGTGATAGGATCATGGACATGCAGATCAAGAGCACTTGCCAACAAAAGATCCAACTGTATCAGGCTGTTAAAGCTGGCCAACTCCTGCACCAAGGAAAAAGTGGCTCACCAAGGAACAAGCTCAATAAAAGTTTAATGATCTCTTGAAGGTGCTCAACACAATGGGGAACATTGCTTCCTAATGAGGGAGGACTAATACAGTTAGATTTTGGTGGCCACCCATCTATTTCACTTGGGCCCCCACTGTTTTTTTAGTTTCCTTAAGTGTAGCAAAATTTACTATTTTTGGCATTTTTTGTGTCCTAAACTTTTGGAGGAATTCGAAGGGACTAAGAGTATACTTTGGTGAAAATGGAAAGACCAAAAAAGTCCCAAACTAATTTAATCATCTTTTTTTGACCTCCTCTTCAAGATTTTCAAAACGAGGTATTATTATAGCCAAATGGAGATTGTATGCCAATGTTACGACCTAGGGAAGTTAACATACCAATTTATCCAAATGGGCTAACAATTTCGGTGCTTCATCTCCTAGGGTTATGTTTTTGGATCTTACGGATTTCCATTGTTTCGAAATAATGAATAAACCTTTGAGCCTCATTGTAACGCAGAGGAGGCATGTAGCCACCACATTGCTTCTCAGGGATAAACTACCATCACCCAAACTAGCTTATTTCCGTTTCTATATGTAATCATATTTCAGTTCTTTGATATTAATGAAATGAAGTTTTATTTATGCTACATCTCTGTGTTTATGTATATATCTGTATTTTGTTGTGTTCTTGAATATGTATGGATTAGTGGCATTAGAGTGGTCTGCTCTTTCTTTGTTTTTCTTTGCATGTCCCCAACAAGGTTAGAGTATAAGGAGTTATGTCTCGAACTAATTGAAATTGTGTAAGACTGGCCTCGCAAACTAATCCACGTGGCTCCAACAATGCTCAAAATTCAGAAGTGGCTCAGAATAGTTCAAAAATCAAAGTCCTCATATTGAAGTGAAACTATGAATATATCTTAGTTCTCGTCACACTGATTCCAACAGTGTGAACGACACCCAAATTCGAGTTCATATGATCAAGTTGTAGCTTCTCAAAGTTCTGGTTAAACTTGGCCAAGTGGTAGTCACTAACGAGGAAACAATTTGGAAGAATCCTAGTGCAAAGGAAACAATGGTCAGGAAGGGAGTATTTGTCGCATATTTAATTTGTCTAGTGGCCCTTAAAAACTGGATCCAAAATTTTAATGTCTATGTTATATAAATAAAAAAAAAATAAAAAATTGGGTTGATAGGTTTCCGCCCCCCAACAAAATTGAATGAGTTGTATAAAAAATGGGGTGGGCAAGCCATCCACTAGTGGACCCACCTGACCCATCAAATGACCATACCATATATCATATAAGAGCAAAACAGGCGGGGCTCGAACCCACCTAACCTAGTGGGTTGTCCCGCCACCTAGATGGTTCCAAAAACATTACAAAATCGCATACCATTAACATGTAACTATTTGAAAGGATGAAACCATAAAACGTTAACCAACGTGCCATTTATGACTAAGACAAGGGTTCTATGGGGCTATACCCCTGAACTTCTACCAAATCAACGTGCCCAATTACCAACAGCCCACATGACCTACTTTGGTAGCTCTGCCACACAAACAATATTTAACCGTTCAACAAATGAATTCGACCAAGCAGGGGATGGAAAACCAGAGGAACCCTGGGTGACTAGGAGGGTCGGTACCATGAGCGAGGGATCTCCTAAGACAATAAAAAGATTCCATTAAAGGGCCAAAGGTGCCAGTGTCAGAATTTTACAAGTTTATAGTTATTTTTGAAAGCTTTCTTGACAAAAATCTAACTGTGTAGTCCGTTTCTCTAGCCGAAGTCTCCATTTTCAAGCAATCCATATGAAGGAATATTGGTAGAATCTTGAGGAATCTAAAAGATTCACTTGGAGGCTGATTTTTGACAGAGACAGAATAATGCCGACTTTATACTTAGTTTTTATAGAATTTCATAGGGAGTGTCGTGGTGTGGTCAAAATATTCATCTGAGCAATGAATTTTGCAGCCATCTCCAAGAAGGAATCTTTGGCAGAATCTTCAATATTCTAAAGGGCCCATAATCTGATGGTGTTAGAAAGGTGGGAAGTTTATAATCATTTGACATGATTTCCCATCATAAATTTAGCGGTGCAATCCATTTTGTTAGTTGGGCTTTACATTTTCTAGCCATCCCTGAAAGTGGAGGTCTATGATGTAGTCATGCCATGAATTTCTTTTGATTTGTTGGGATAATGATTTTTTTGTCAATATCCTTGTTACCATTATGTTGAAGGATACTTGTATGCTTGGTCATGTGATAATTTATTATCTTGTAATGCTAAAGGAGGGCCCATTGGAGTGAGAGTTCCTGAGAATGTCTCATGGAGAGATGTGCCACTCTTGTTCAGGGAATTTTCCCATATGAGTGAGAGTCCTTGAGAATGTCTCATGGAGAGACATGCCACTCTGGTCACAGGGAATTTATCCTTGTAATGACAAAGCATGTACTATGTTCTCATCATCATCTTGCAGCATTTAATGAAGCTTCCTCCCCACTCATGACACTGGGCCCAAAGACGTAACCGACATTGGGTGAACTCCATTATAAATGTGTTTATGTCCTTTGATTTGATGGTTGTCGTTATGTTTCATCTTATTTATAGTATTCACATGGGGATTTCCATAATCTTTCATATGAAATTATACTAACATCACAGAAGTAAAAGATCTTTGTTAATTCTAGTAGTTGAAGAGATCCATATCAAGTTTGCTATCATAGAGGTCTTCTCACTAACGTGAATTGCAAGTGTGAATGCTTGAACATGTAACAAGAAGGAAAATGGAGAACAAAAAATATCTCTACGAGGACCTCCTCAGGATGGAAACGAGGTAGATTTAACGTATGCATATTATGATGAGAATATGGCAAGAGAGGAATGAGAGAAAGCAAGAGAAGAGGTCGATGCTCTATCTCCATCTTCTTCATAATATTCTCATCATTCATATGAGGATATCAATTAGAGCCTTCAAGAAAATAATTCTAGCTTGAGGAGACTTCTATGGGAAGAAAAGGAGGAGAATAAGAGATTGGAACTTTAGTTACAAGCCATAGAAGAGGCCTTGGAAAATTTGAAGTGCAGTGAAGGCTTAGCGAATCTATCATCACCTTCTTCAGAATCAACAGCTAAGGTAAACAATGTTGATCGTTCTTCATTTTCATTTTCACATGACATTATTTCTGTTCGAAACATGGAGGTACCCATTTCAAGAACTGGCATGAGACTTCTTACAAATATGGGATATAAGGGAAGAAGACTTGGTATTAATAGCCAAGGAATGACTCATCCATTAGAGGTTGTACAAATACCTCGATTTGAAAACTTGGGGTACATTGAAGGAGAGTTCTCGAAGGCAATAGAATATCCTAAGACATTGTTGAAGCCATTGAGGAAAGGGGATGATTGGAACACATCACAATCCTCCCATGATAGTGCACATTGTAAAGGAATAGCTAAGGAAAACTCTCATCACCAGGTTTGCACCAGAGATATTCAAGAGAGGTATAAATAATCTTAGTATTCTAAAGTTCACTTTGGTTACAAACATGTTAATGATGAACAAAAATCATGGCATAGAAAAATATGTAGTTTTTTTGGCTTGCATAACCTCGTTGTTGGTGAGTGCTAGAACAGAACAGAAGCAAGAAAGAGGATGAGGCATGAAAGGCCTTATCCACATCAAGAAAATAAGAAGGTTAAGTATGTATGAAGGAATATTTTTTTTGCAGTCACTGCAATAGAGGTGGAAGTCAAAGATATATATGTTGGAGGCTCCATCTAGAGTAGTGTCTCAAGGACAAAGCACCCATGCAGGAACCAGTTGGTGAAAATGTTCAACAAGTGAATCTGCCAAAGGAGAAGACTCATTCACCGTTATGAGTGAGAGATAGTTTTACTAGACATAGTAGCTTATCATGGCCAATTTTTGTAAATCATTTGCTGCAATATAATTGTAAAAGTGATAATGTGATTTCCATCGCTTGTTAAAGCAACGATGATGTTTTGGGCCTTTTATTTTTTATTGGGGTAGTGGTTGCTATATGATATAAAATTCACCAAAGAGTGTGTGTTATAAACTCTTGGTAAGTATGAGGATGCTTGGGTCATGAAATTGTGCATGTAGTTTGCAAAAATTGTACTACAGGTTTGCAGAGGATGTAGGTGTTAGCTCATCACTTATGTCTTTGAAGAACAAGGGTGATGGAGAAGGTAGTATGACCTACTTGTTGTGCAGACATTGTACACAACAGTTACATATTATGTTCATTCTTTTGCAGGACCAAAAGTTCCTCGGTGAGGAGGAATGATCCAAATGGCTCCAACAACACTCAAAATTCAAAAGTGGTTCAGAATAACTCAAAAATAAAAGTTCTCAGATTGAATTGAAATAATTACCAAATCGTAGTGCTCTTCAACCTGATTCAAACGATGAATACAACACTCAAATCCACATTTGTATGCTCAAGTTGTAGTTGGTCAAAGTTCTGGTCAAACTTAGCCAAGTGGCAGTCACTAATAACGAGGCAACAATTTTTTAGAATCCTAGTGCATAGAAAATGATAGTAGGAAAGGGAAAAAAATTTTCCTCTTTAATCTTCCCATTGACCCTTAAAAAACAGATCCAAAATTGTAACAAATATGCTATATAAATAGAAAAAAATAAGAAATTTTGGGTGGCGGGCTACCATCCTCCAAAAAAATTGAATGAGTTGTATTAAAAATAGGGTGGATGGGTCACCCACCCATTTACCCTCCCTACCCACCATACCACCATACCATATATCGTATAAGAGGGAAACTGACGGGGCTCGAACCTTCCCGACCGACTAGTCCGACCCACCACCCGGGCAATCTCAAAAATGTTACAAAGTTGCATACTATTAACACGTAATCATTTGAAATAGACACATCATAAAAATGTAACCAACAAACCATATACGGTAAAAATAGGGGTTTCGTGGGGATGGAACACAAAACCTTCATCAAACCAATGCACCAAATTTCCAACAACCCATGCGACCTATGTTGGTAGCTCCACCACATGAAAACTACTTAACCCTTCATGGAATGAATTCAACTAAGCGGTGGGGAGTAGACCAGCAGAACCTTGAGCTATCATAAGGGTTAAAACCATGAGCAATGGATCTATTGACATTATGATACAGGTGTTTTCCTTGATGGAAACTCACATATATGATGAATGATGACAGTTCATAGTGCAATAGGTTAACAACAAAGGATTACAGATCAGACTCCAAAGAATGAAGAAAGAGAATGGTTTAAGAAGTATACGATAGCTCACCTTGTCCAAGTAGCATATACATGCAGGCTCATGGAATAGAACGAGCGTATACTTATGCATGCACTTTCATAGAAGGAAAATCACGTATGGGATGGAAAATCAATGTTTTGGTCCAAGGTATTTGTCCCAGGTTTTGGTCCGAGGTATTGGTCCAAGGTATTGCTCCAAGGTTTTGATTTGAAGTTTTGGTCCAAGGTTTTGGTCTAAGGTATTGACAAAGGATATAGGTATATGAGAAGGATAAGGTCAAAAAGCTAAGTGTGCAAGTAATGAATATTTTATGAAAACTTAGATCAAAAGAAAATATGCATGTTATGGGTTTCTCGTGCTTTGCTTGATCTGAACTAAGGATGCACCTAAGTGGTTGATAATGGATGATGGATTAGGATCATCAGACCTGAAATGAGCTATCATTATGTGGTTTGATCATGGATAGTCTAGATCTGAATACTAACACATGTTTTATTCTGTAAATGTTATGATTTCGGTATGGCTGAAGTCTAGAATAGCTGTGAAGTTTTAAGTTAGAATTTGCATATCTATAAGCTGGTTCGCCTTGGTTAAGGCATGTATACACACTAGTTCAATTCTTTGAAGTAGTGTATAGATTATGAGATATGAGGTTTGAAGTTGTAGTTGGTTCTGGTTGCTGATGCAAAGTTCTGGGTTATGCTCTGTTTTTTGGTGACAATATTTTGAATGTTCAAATTGATTGATTGTGATTTGCTTCAGTGATGATTATTTTTTAGTGATTGGTTGTATTGCAGTGGTGATTGATTTTGAGCTTCAATGTTGCTGATGGGTCTAGTATCAAAATTGGATGAAACGTGGCCTTCATAATGTGTTTTTATGTACTAGGAGTATCCAGTCTGAAAATTTATGAAACGTGGTCCCTGGAGGAAGAGAGAAGGTCGCAGCCTTCTGTAGGTCGGTGCCTACATACTGGTAAATATCAGGGAAAATTTTAAGAACCCCCCCAAATTTACATGTATAATAAATGGGCAAATCTCCATGGTATATAGGAAAAATGGAAGTTGATTTTATCAATAATATGATATGTATATATAATTTTTTGGCAAATCTCTCACCAGGCATGGCGAATATTTTACTCGATTATAAAATCTTGTGTTTATTGAATACACAAATGAAATCATTGCATTTCTTTAAAATATCTTTTGAAATCAAAACTACCGAAATTACATATCGATAACCTAGTGGGTGTAGGATAAAATTCACCCGTGCCATTCACAGAAAGCATGAGAAAAAAACTAATACTATATATAAAACCAAGAAAAATTCAAATTCATCACTTCTAGGGACCTCGTAACCACCTTGCCAATACACAAGTATGTTCCTGTTTGCAATTAGAAAAATTACCCAAATTACAATCTGTTTACTCCAGCATATGTTGGAAAGTTATAGAAGGATGACTAGTGCAATCAATCCATTCCTTTTAGCCCTGGATTTGTTTCAGTTTAAAACACAAGTATACAAATATACTTTTCCAATGTCTATTCTTTAACCATTCACCTTAAGATGTTTTTACAATATAATTTCCTAAGTCTATTTAATATCTTCATTATCATAAAAACCAACCTATATCCATCTTAATTCGACGTCTACCACTCTTAGGGGGATGAAATCTATTTATCCCTTTGAGCACTTGGTAGACCCAGAATTAAGATGGATCTAAGATGATAGAATTTCCCCTTTAAATAGTCTATGCTCACATGAATACCATGGTATTACCATGGGTTATCATAAACCTCGAGCTTAAAAATTACTATTAGTAATTTATAAAAATTAATAAAATTAATAGTTGATTTTTATTTTATTTTTTATTTTAACCAAGCTAAAATGTTTAACATACATTAAATTACAACATCCATCTTTACTCTTGATTGGATCAAATATTTTTTCACTCTATGCTAGTTTGCATATCACGATATTTGATACCTCTCCGGGGTTAGTAGATCCAGAGTAAAGATGGATCTATGCTAGTTTAATTCCCCCATTTAAATAGGCTACAATTTTTCACTCTATGCTAGTTTGCATATCACGATATTTGATACCTCTCGGGGGTTAGTAGATCGAGAGTAAAGATGGATCTATGCTAGTTTAATTCCCCCATTTAAATAGGCTACATTCCAGGTGAATACCATGGGTCAATACCATGTGCCATTTTGGTGAATACCATGGGTCAATACCATGTGCCATTTTTATTTTTATTAATACTAATATTAGGGTTAATAATGTTTTTTTGCATGGTATTAATAACAATCTAGTCCATGGTATTTGTCCCATAGTATTTTGCCCATAGGTTTCACCTAAATATAACACATTTTTTGAGTGTTCGTAGATAAAGGTGACTTATGGAGTAAATATAAAAAATGTTTTATTTGTTTATCATACCTCTCGTTTATTTATGTTTTTATTAATTTACCATACCTCTTTTACAAATATGGTATTTGGCACATAGGATTCAAATAAATAAAACCTCTTTCTTGAGCCTTCATAAATAGAATGAGGGTTACAGACTAAATATAAAAAGAGGTTTTATTTATTTACCATGTGTCTAGTTTATTTATATTTTTATTTATTTACCATACCTTTCGAGTAAGTATAAAAAGACGTTATATTTATTTACCATACCTCCACTTTACTTATATTTTTATTTGTTTACACCCTTGCATGTACATAAGGTGACTTATGGAGTAAATATAAAAAATGTTCTATTTATTTACCATACCTCTCATTTATTTATATTTTTATTAATTTACCATACCTCTTTTATAAATATGGTATTTAGGCCTTTGGCCCATAGGATTCACTTTAATAAAACCTATTCTTGAAAATGGGCGAATGGATTCACTTAAATAAAACCTATTCTTGAAAATGGGCGAATGGAAGGTTGTAACTCCTAATTTCAAGGGCTAAATTTACCTTTTTTACCCTCTTCCTTAAAATAAGGTGCGCTATTTGAGGTGATTTGTAAAACTGTACTATAATACAAAATATTCGCCCACTAGAAATTTAAAACCTCTTAATTTCACCAAAGGGCGAACATTCACCCGTAAAATTTTCTATGGTAAACATATCAGCCAGTACAAGATCCAGGGTGTTGAAGCTCCCTTCCAGTAGCAGCTGGATTATGAGTGAAGGTTGTAGCCTTCTATAGGCTAGCACCTATGTACTAGTAAAAATATCGGCTAGTACAAGAGCTAGGCCTATTATCGGGAAATCTAGTGTTTATGCAGAGTTGCTAGTCCCACTAAGATGGGTAGCTATCTTAGAAACAAACATATTAAAGTTAATTTTGTTTTCCTTTATGAGAAACAGATAGGAGAAGATCAAAGAATACCAACCTCAATCATTCGCTCGGTTCTTTGCTTGTTCCTTCTCCTCACCGACCGATCTTTGCTGCTTCTCCCTTGACCACTCCACTTCAAAGAGTACCTGCAAAGTCAACTCACCATAATACCTTCAAAGTGCAGAGATCTACAATCATAAAAAATATAGGACTAGATATATATTTACCACAGAAATGCATATACTATCAGACATACAAGAATGTGGAGGAAAACTTGAATAGCTTTATTAATATGAATATTAGAAGAGAGGATTACAACCCATTGTTCTAACACAACGTCATCCTCCCAGCATGAAAGCCCTTCTTCACCTCATGAAAAGCTTAGATCACCCAACACTATGATATTCCACCAGGAAACCAACAACACTTCCTTACAAGATACAAAATTCCAGCCTCTGGATCTCTGGGATGAGGGATCCATATATAGATGATTGCAGGGAGGTGAGTCGGCTTTTGGGATTTTGATTAGTATCTTCTCTCTGATAGTTCTTGGTTCCACTTGGAGATTGATGATCACTTACTCATCCCTGGGAAAATTCAAAGAGGCAAGTGTCAAAGGAGAAGTTTTCTGGAAGATTCTATGATCATCCACCTCACAAATTGTCTCTGCCATTTGTCGACTCTCGCCCATCACACCCTACATAAGGGATTTTTAGTATGCATCGTACCTTTTACACTGGGCAGGTGAGATGCATCACACCCTTAGCACTGAGCACTCTGTATGGTCCAGTTTTGACCATTTCTGAGCAGTTTCCTATGGAGAACTTCTAGGAGATGATTTAATCAGCTGACCTTGTTCCTTTAGGGCATGAAACAACACTTTTAGGGACTCAGGAGCCCTTGGTTTATGGACATATATGATTGGGGTTGAAATGCCCAAAAATTTCTATAACAGTTGCCCCCTAAAGCATGAGGTCGTTAATCTTTTGATGTCAGGTGAAATGCTTTATCATGAGGATCCGAGGTTTTTCGAACTGAAAGGCAACCTGTAAAAAGATACAATACAATACATTATCTTCATAATATTTTCATGATCTAGCTGAGGTGGGCATTCCCATGCTCAGCTTTATAAATTCATTTTCATGTACTTAGGACAAACAACCGTCTATGTAGCAGACTAATTATTTTGATAGAGCCATCATCCTTCGATTCGGATGATCATTTGTGCAGCAATGACGTACATTTGATATCTTTATTTTCCTGAATATATCGTAGCCCGAGTGGATGAAACTAGATCCAGGGTCGTCAAACTCATCCAATATTCGCTCGAAGTACAAGTCGATCCATGTGAAAAATGTTCTTGAGTCGAAAATGGAAAGGCATCACCTGATTACTAGCTAATGATGTAGGTTGTTAATAGGCATGAGAGGAATCACCGATAATGATGATGACCCTCAAGGTACGGCAGTACAATTTGCGTGGTGTGAGAATGGGACTTGGCGTCAAACATCATGAAAAATATCTCGTTCGAAGGCCATTGATGTAAACCTGTCGCCGAAAGTGAGAAACTTGCCATTGAGGCATGCAAGCTTCAAAGTACTGAAAGGGTTATTCCTAGGTCGACTTCTTGGATAATGAGCTAATGTCAATAAGAAGTGACCCATCGTAGGAGGTCCTTAATGAATCCCACATCTATGACATGGAACGGAGCAAATGACTTTTGGAGGTGAAAACAATCTGATGATATAGGGTTCAGGGTGGCGGTCATGAAAGAATGAAGCGTAAAGGTATTGCAACGGGTGACACAGAAGATGGGTTGGTGAATTCTCTAATCGACTTCTCTTGAACATATCAGCGACACTGAAATGGATTGGTAGCGTTAACCCTAAAGATGGATGGTACGGTGGACCAATGGTAATATGACCGGTGAACGGAATAACCAAACCCAACTCAGACGTGGAGTGAAAGTGTCATGTTCAAGAGCGACTTGCTACCAATAAATTTTCTTCAAGTTTTCTTCCAAATTTTCCCCAGTCATTGCTGACCAATACCTATTTATTTTTATCAACCTGGTCGAGGATAACATATGCTTGTTCTATAATTCACCCTTCGGGCGAACTCGTCGCTATGTTTTAATGAGCCTAGCGGCAGTGAAACTCGTTCTCGTCTATATGGAGAAGTTTGTCGCTATTGATTTTAATGATTTTAACGACAATGATAACTTGGTCCTTTTTTAATTTTAGAGAGTATAAAAAGGGACAGAAAGGAAACTCCAAAAATCATTTTTCATCATATAATTCCTTAAGTCCTAAAAATTATAAAATAATACAAAAGGGATGAATTTTCGATAATTTTAACTAGCCGAACAAGACAAGTGCTCGATCTTTTTGTGTAATAATCCCTCAGGTCCAAAAAAATTAAAATCTAGAGGAGGGATAGCACTTTCGGTAGCTTTAACGAGCTGGAGAGGCCAATCGCTCATCAATCTTTTCATATTTTATGAGTTAGATGAAAAGAGCTTAAAGGAGACTCGTTTTTTGAGGAATGAGTGATAATTTCGGGTAGCAGCTGATTCCAAGTAAGGTTTGGAATTTTCCAATCACAGGAGTGTCACAAGGATGGCTAACAATATCACTTGTTTCTGGTGTTGCTCAAAAGGGTAAACAATCAAATGGAGGCATATGATCGGCTAAAATAGAGTGGAGGTGATGATAAGAACACGACCAAGGCTCAAAAGCTGATGATAATGCATTCACAATGGTTATTTACTAGAGGTTGGTTCATTTTTTAATGAGATTAAGCTCTAGTGGAACATTTTCTCATTGCCAGTTCTAATTTTTAACGATCTTGAACTTTGCGTAAAACTGCTCATGGCAAGTTTATTTTTTAATGAGCTTGAACCTTGTGGTAACACTGCTCGTGATAATTTTGCATGCCCCCAAAATAATAACACAAATCGAGGTGCATGCCCCCCAAGCTTCATTGCATTCAACACAGTGGTTGGAATGAAGGTTTACCTTCGAGATCTTTGAAAGACTCAATTTTGATTTTACGAGATCGTAATCAAAGAATCGATTTGGAAATGGATTCGTTTCATTTTTTGATGAGGTTGACACAGTAAAAGAACTATCCTCATAATCCATTGTATTTACAATATTTGATAGAAAGTCAAAGAATGAAGGATGATTAAGGTTGCTGGAATAATCTTCATGGTAATCCGGAAGATGGGAATGATAGTAGTAATCTTCTCATGGTGCCTCTCCTATCATCATTGACGGATTGATTCCTTCGTCTATAGAATCTACATGTGACCAAGGATCTGAAGAGGTGCCATATTCCTTAGACCTATCTATCCAAACACTCGATAAGCGTTGATTTGGGTTTTCCCCCCAGGCCAGAAAATTGATTGCTACAATATTAAAATTGATTGCTACAATATTTCTAAAATGGCGATGATCCATGCTATCAAAATGTTCATGAATCTTCTGAATCTTTTAGATATAGAAGGTATCATATTATAGGTTTCCACCGTGGAAACTTCCGCCAGATTACTCGGAGGCGATAGGGTGAAAGTACCCATTAAGGCAGGGTCTTTTAGGAGGCCTAATCCGATATTTTGAAGTGGGTGATTGCTTCCGTGGATCATTGGAATGCTTCCCGTAACTTGTGAACTGTTGGGGAGAAATGTTTGTTGGTCGACGATTGTCATTCCTCCTTGGAAGGGAAATGCAATCTTCCTGAAGTAGGTCGACACAACGACAGCCATGGCATATATCCAGGGCCTTCCCAGTAGGATGTTGTAATCAAGGTTTTCGTCGATAACTTCAACATCAATTTCTATTATTTTGCCCCCTAGTTCGACTTGCAAGTTATTTGAAATCCCATATGGGGTGTATGTTTGTCCATCAAATGCTTTTAATGTCGTCGAATATAGTAACAAGGGTGGATATCCTAAATTTTTCCAGCAACTCATTGACATAATATATGTAGATGCTTCCTCATCAATAATTGTTCGATGAATAGTTTGGTTGAGGGCTTTCACTTGAATAAGGAAAGCTAGTTGAGCTAGTAACTCAGGGTCATATCCTTGGTGATTAAAGGAAACAAGATTGGAATTTGTTGGGTCAATCCCACCTATCCCTGATAATAAAGCCTGCTTTTGGGAGGGGAAATTTTACAGTATCTCAAGTGTCGACATAACGAATGGCGATTGGGCCAAGTCCTCTACTATATTATAATGCAGTGTTGCTCTGGCACGAGGATTAAATGTCGATTTGTGTACTACTCTCTTTGGTGATTTTATCATTAGTTCAAGAATGATGGGTGGTGCAACTTCAGTGAAAGTTGTTTTCGAACTACTAGGTTGATCAGTAACCTTGTTGTTCGACAACTGTGGATTCCTGTAATCTTTATTCGTTGTCGATATCAAAGCATCATTTTGCTGTTTTGAAATGGACAACATAAGCACTTGGGATCGGGAAGCATTATCACTAGCAACCAGATTGGTTCCTGGGTTTGGAAATGGATCATTCAATACTGCTGAGGTTTCTTAATTCTTGAATAATTTTCTAAGCTCAGCTTTATTTGGACAATCTCTCGTCTGATGATCCTCATCGCATTTTGACACCCTGCAGGGGGTTTCCTTTGCCCAGAAGGGTTTGCAGAAGATTTTTCAGTAGACGACACCTCCTGTTTCTTATTCATTCCTTTATTTTTCTTCTTGGCCCCTGGTTGCTTTGGTTCTTTGCCTTTGTCAGTCGACATGACATTTATCTTTGAGGTGAGAAGTTCCTCATTTGCATTTTGATTTGAAACCGTACGAGCCTTCTTAGATGTAGCCTTTGCGGTTTTTGTGCTTGTCGTACCTATCACGCCATCACCAGCATGAGAGTCTTTGTTTGATTTAGGAGGAGGAGGAATGGAAAACTCTGGTCTAGGAGCATCAGGAATTTTATCATAGAGCGTGCTAGACTGAGTATATATCAAGTCTAGATATTGCGCATGAGCAATGACTTAATCTTCAGTGACGACTCCTCCCTTTGCCACATCTTCCGTAATAGAAGGTAATAATGACTTAATAAACCATTCAGCTAGCAGCTGATCAGGAACATATGTTTTTACCATTCTACAATGATGTCGCCACTCATGAATATGATCGGACATGTGAGTGGCCATCGTTTGTTTGAAATTGGTAAGAAGCTCTGTTCCCATTTCGTACCTTATAGGTAACTGAAAATGGGTTAAAAAGGTTGTGGCTAGGGCGCTGAAGTTATCGAATGAAGCTCTAAGCAATTCGATATACCATTTTGCTGCCGGACTAGTTAATGTTTGCTGAAAAAGGCAAAGCCTGATTGAATCATCGTTGAGAGTGTTGGATGAACACCACAAATGAAAGGTCATCACATGATTTGACGGGTCTTCACCCCAATTTCCATTAAGTTTGGGAATATCTGACGGAAGTTTATGTGGAATCACCGGCCACCAAGGGGCATATGCAATTGGATCATTTGTCAGCCAGTTTAGATCTGGTAATTATAGAGTTGCTACAAAGGGCAATTGTTGATTCAGGTTAGGCGAAGCATACCCAGGATAAGAAGGAATCGCCTAAGCAGTGGGTCTTTGCATACCAACATAATGTATTTGATGCTGGTAAATTTGATAAGGTTGATGGGCATAACCATTACAGTATGGTTGTTGATAACCGCTTTGGAAATGCAGTTGCCCATTACTTACAAAGACTTGTTGCTCAGGTCCTTGATATCATTGCTGGAATTTCGGTTGTTGAGATTGAACCATCCATGGTTGTTGGACCATTTGTTGTTGTCCTTTACTAGATGATTGACCAAGATGAGGAGTCAGAGTACTTGTTTGAGCCTGAGTCGCTCCAGATAAGGAGGCACTAACCTAAGGTTGTGATTCAATCGCAGAGATGAGAGGCTATTGTATTGCAACCCGAGAAACTTGGGGTTGACATACAACAGGTAGCGCTTTTACTTGCGATGTAGTCACCGTAGCAGGTATAGTGGGAATATTCGACATAGGATGGATTGGTTGCATTGAATATACAACCCTTGGTTGTTGAGGCAGTATTGGTACCCAACCGCTGGATGTCATTCCAGTTTGACCTGAACTTTGTTGTAAACTCCCATATGGTTGTTCTTCGGGAGGGAGCAATGAAAAGACATACTTTCCCCCATATGGTGGCGATCCAGTTCTTAAAGGGTAGATTGGCCTTTGAAGACACATTGGATCAATTTGCTGAGTTTCAACATAAGAAATACCGGATGACAATCTGGATGAAGAAATAGGAACTAACCATGTCGTCGAAATAGTCCCTAATTGGACTCCAGCTTGTTGTTGATAACTTTCCGGGATAGATGGTATACCATCGAACATCATTTGAATAGCAGTAGGAGGCTCTACCGCTGCTACATCGGAGGACACAGTCCTGGATGTTGATGTTTGTTCAAACATATCTAGTCTATCCAAAAGATTTTCTATCCATTTTGATTGAATTTCTTCCACGATTGCGGATTACTCGATCAACTCAAAATAAAGGGGAAAATGATTCTGAATTAAATGAATTTTAGACCCTTTGACACAACTTGCTTTTTCAATTTTTAAGAGTCGAGAAAAAACAAAAGATGACTCTAGTTGCCTTCGATTTTTAATGATCCTGAAGTGACAAGTGCTCAGATGGACCTTTTCCTTTAAGGAGTCTGAAAAGGAACGAAAGAGACTACTCTAGAAATCTAGACAGAAGGATTACCAAACCAATCGCAAAACTACAAAATACTTTTTATGATACGGTAGACAATCTTCCTGAATGTTGTTTTCAGTGCATTACGATCAATAGGGCGGCAGACATGGCTTCCTATGGATAAAGGATATAGCCTATTGTGGTCTCCCAATATATACTCGACGATACGTGGGAGCAAAAGTCTGTACTAGCACTTTTCGTCTCAAAGAGGAGGAATCACCAAACCAACAATGAAAACGATAGTTACCAAGCTTTATGACGCCAGAATACGTCTCTAGCCTAGACTTCTAGATGTTGTGCATTAGGTTCCAAATCGTTTTTATCTTCATTGAATTTCTTTTACAATTGATCTTTCTTAAGAAATTTTATTTTTAGGTTCACCGCGTGATGTAGATCGACAATTCCTAAAATGTAATCTAAGATGATAAACAATCGTTTAATCTTGTTTCTGCAATGAAAATCGTAGCTACTGAAGAAAGAGAGATGATATTCTTTCATCATAGAGCAGAGAGCACACACTAGATGCACTGTCCTAAATCAAACCAACAAGCAGTCTAAATGAAAATGCACATGCATGTATTTGCTTTTAGCCTTCTTAATGTGTGAATGACAAGAAGAATGCTAAGTACAAATCTGAATTATCTTTTCAAAGTGATAGTACTAACTAATTTCTCTTCAAAAATGAAAGGAAGATAATGACGACACTTTGTGACTTTGAATTGAAAACTACTTTCGACACTTGAAAAAACTACTAATTCAAATCAAATACAAGAGTAATTGTATAATTGACCATCAAGAACAATAGAATCCTTTTCTTTGACTGAAAACGACACCTGCGACACTTCCAAATCAATAGATGATAGTTTGATTACATTACTTTTTGTAAAAGAGAACTGTAAATGGCACACAATACATAAAAACATTCACAATTATTTATACTATGGAGGCAGAATCATGCAAAGGAAGGGAGTTTCCACAGTGGTAAACTAATCACAGACAACAAAACTCCTGAATAAAGCTGAAGAGAGTGAACATAAAACCAAAATCTGAGAGCAGAAGAGGTCTTATTTGATCAGCGCACCTACAACACAGGGAAAGTGCGATGCAGCGTACCTACTACACATGGGAGGTGTGATGCATCCATATTCCCAAGAGGAGAAAGTGCGATGGTCCAGGAACGAGATTTCAACTTGGTTCTTGGTCACAGTTTGCAGCTTAGTTTAGGGATTTAGGCTGAGCTAATGATAGTCAGCAAATGGAAATCACAGGGGCTGATCTAATGAGGTTACTAGAGCCACCACTAGGGCAATTAGGATGTTTGCAAATCGATTTTTTAGTTTATAAACAAAACCCAGAGATAGACTGAAGCAGCATTGATCTACTTTGCACTTGCATAGCAAATGCAGTTCGAAGGCTAGCTGGCTTAACTTCAGGCTCCGTCTGTAAGTTTATAAAACAAACAAATATAGACAAGAAAACAATCTATTCACTCCCCAGTGTGGTTTCCATTTTGTTCTCAGGAAATCTAGTGTCTATGTAGAGTTGCTAGTCCCACTAAGACAAGTAGCTATCTTAGAAACAAACAGATTAAAGTTACTTTCGTTTTCCTTTATGATAAGTAGATAGGAGAATATCAAAGAATACCAACCTCAATCGTTCGCTCGATTCTTTGCTTGTTCCTTCTCCTCACCGATCAGTCTTTGCCACTTCTCCCTTGACCACATCGCTTCAAAGAGTACCTGTAAAGTCAAAGCATCATAATGCCTTCAAAGTGCAGAGATCTACAATCATAAACAATATAGGACCAGATATATATTGACCAAAAAAATGCATATACTATCAGACATACAAGAATGTGGAGGAAAACTTGAATAGCTTTATTAATATGAAGATTAGAAGAGACGATTACAGCCCATTGTTCTAACCCAGCGTCATCTTCCGAGCATGAAAGCCCTTCTTCACCTCATTAAAATCTTAGATCACCCAACACTATGATATTCCACCAGGAAACCAACAACACTTCCTTACAAGATACAAAATTCGAGTCTCTGGATCTTTGGGATGAGGGATCCATATATAGATGATTGCAGGGAGGTGAGTCAGCTTCTGGGATTTTGATTAGTGTCTTCTCTCTGATAGTTCTTGGTTCCACTTGGATATTGATGATCTCTTACTCATCCCTGGGCGAATTCAGAGAGGCAAGTGTCACAGGAGAAGTTTCTGGAAGATTCTATGATCATCCACCTCGCAAACTGTCTTTGCCATTTGTCCACTCTCGCCCATCGCACACTACAAAAGGGATTTTTATTATGCATCACACCTTTTACACTGGGCAGGTGAGATGCATCACACCCTTAGCACTGAGAAATCTGTATGGTCCAGTTTTTACCAGTTCTGAGCAGTTTCCTATGGAGAACATCTGGGAGATGATGTAATCCGCTGACCTTGTTCCTTTAGGGAATGAAACAACACTTTTAGGGACTCAGGTGCCCTTGGTTTATGGACATATATTATTGGGGTTGCAGTGCCCAAAAATGTCTATTACAAGGGGGTTGTGGCTCCCTTCCAGTAGAAGTTGGAGAATGAGAGAAGGTTGTAGCCTTCTGCAGGTGGGTTCCTGCATACTGGTATGAGTTTGCACCAGTAGAAGATTGTAAAAAGGGTTTTCTTATATTAAAATAAGGCAGAGATAACAAGTGCAAGTGATTTTTCTCCCGCATTGGGTTTCCACCTTAAAACTTGGTGTTCATGTGTGTTGCTTATGTGTGATGGTTTACTTTGTTATTATTGCACATGGTTATTGCTTAATGTTTAATAAAGTATTGATTCATTGATTAAAAATCAACAGATGATGAATTAATTGAATCATAAGTTAATTAGATATACGCTTGTTTCCTTAATAACAGTTGCATCCACACGCGAGTTCCATTCACTAAAGTAGCGTATACAAATCTGATTATGGAAATGAAAATTTTATTGATTTGCAAATACTTATTCACCCCCCCTCCCAGTATTATTCCTAGCAATTGGTATCAATCTCTGGTTTAGTTTATGAATTAAACATTTGACTTACAATCATTCTAGATGCCCTTTTGGTAGCTCAGTAACCTCTCAAGATCATTCCTCTGTACTTCACTCTTTACTGTCCATCATAGGTCAGCTTAACTCACTGAAAACAGCTGCAAATTTGAACCAAAATCCACTTCAGTTGCGCTCCCTGACCCATCGCACTGTCTCTCACTGTCAACCAGTATGCATCGCACCTCTCGAGTCTGAAAGCATGATGCATCCTTGTTTCTGTGAAGCCTAGGTGCAATGACTAACTGAACCTATTTCCATTCTTGAAATTTGGGTTTTTGGTCCTTGTTTTCAACTCTGTTTAGTTGTTTTTTACTTCTTATGAACAATACCTCATTATTGAAGTCTGCTTGCATCACATCTATTAGCCTCCATCGATTAGGATTAGTAAATTTTTTTATGTATTTGTCCATCATTTACAATCCTTTGTCGAAAATTTTCTTAAATCGATCTGTCGTTTTGGTATAAAAAGTGTCGTAACTGTCATTTTGTGTCAAAAAGAGAAGTGCCGTGAAGTCTTCCTTTCCTGGATAGTCGATTGAAATTTTTGTCATGTATTTGATTTGATTTGTTTATATTTGAAGTGTCGAAAGCATTTTCTATTCGAAACTGAAAAGTTTCGTTTAGTCTTCTTTTCTGTTTTAAAAAAGAAATTGTTGAAATGTCACTTTGAGTAAAATATTTCAGATCTTTGCTATACTTATTTTTACTTTTTGGCTTTTTTCACATTAAGGGGAATGAAAAAAAATACATGCATTTGCATTTGCATTTAGTTTGTGTGTGAAATATGATTTAGGAAAATGCACTATTGTGTGCTCTTTTCTCTTTGTTTGAAAGAATTGTAATCTTCTTTCCCTAGTACCTAGGATTTTCATTGATCGAAATAAACAAAGATTGTTTATCATTATAGATTGCATTTTAGGAATTTCAAAATCATTGTCATGTGGTGAACCATTTAAAGCCAAACTTTAAACAAGAAAAACTTTGAAATAAATCTCAATGAACTTAACAACGCTTTGGAACTTAACGCAACATATCTAGAGGTGTAAGCTAGAGACGTGTTCTGGCATTGTAAAATCTAGAAACTATCGTTTTCATTGAAGTTTGGGTGATTCCTCCTCCTTGATACGACAAGTTCTAACACGTAATTGTGCTCCCCATATTGTCACATATATATTGCGAGACCATAGTAGGCTTATATCCTTTATCCATAGGAAGACGAGTCTACCGCCCTATTGATCGTAATGCATTGAACACAACATTCGGAAAGATTGGCTGCCATACATAAGTCCTTGGTAATTTCTCTTTAATTTATTGCCAAGGTGTATTTTACAGTTTTACGATTGGTTTGGTAATCCCTCTGTCTAGATTTTCCAGAGCAGTCACTTTCATTCCTTTTCGACTCTTTAAAAGAAAAGGTCCATCTGAGAAATTGTCACTTTAGGCTCATTAAAAACTGAAGGGGACTAGAGTCATCATTAGCTTTTTCTCGACTCTTAAGAACCAAAAGAGCAAAGTTGTGTCAAAGCGTCATTAAAGTTAATTGAATTCAGAATAACATAATTTTCCCCTTAATTTTGAGTTGATCAAGAAATCCACAATCATGGAAGAAATTCAATCAAAACCTCGTCATTCGCAGATACTAGTGAGTCAACCATCTTTGTCTCCAGAAAAGAAGCCATTCCAGGCAAAATGGTCTCATTTAACTGAGTCCAATTCATCTGGTTTATTTGAAACTTTTGTTTCAACATCGTTAGAGACTACAATTACACCGATCATTTATGGTACATTTTCCTTTAGAGAAGAAGTTATGCAGTTACAAGAGGACATTAGAACTGATCCTAGTGTAATAGTAGACACTTTTATACCTAAAACAAATCCATCTAGAGTTGATCCAGAGACTGAAGTTCACTTACCTGAACATCTGGAAGTTGAGTTCTAGAATTCAGAAGGTGTCACCCCTCCTGTATCTGTCACTGCAGAGGCTATACCTTCTTTGGCTCCATAAATCTTTTACGGACCTGACAGTCTACTTCTTCCACCTAGTTTGATTGCTATAGAGGAGATAGTAGAGGATCTTCCATCTAGTACCCCATTACATTTTGGAACTGGGGTTCATCTGTATCCTTCTACTCCTGAGGTTGGTTCTTTTAATCATCCTTCATCGCAAGTTCCTGTCAAATCGCGAGGAAATCTTTTGGATAGACTAAACATGTCTGAACAACCATCAACATCTAGTACTATGTCACTTGATACAACTACAGTAGAACTTCCTGCTGCCATTCCTTGAATGTTTGCTAGTATACCATCTGTCCCGGCTAGTTATCAATCACTAGCTGGAGTCCACTTAGGAGCTGTTTTGACGACATGGTCTGTTCTTATTTGTTCATCCCAAGTCCCATCTAGTATTTCTTATGTTGAAACTCAGCAAGTTGATTTGGCATGAGAGTATCAATTTGGGTAAACCAGTCTTCAAAGACCGATATATCCTTTGAACACTGGATTTCCGTTGTATGGAGAGTAGTATGCTTTTTCATTGTTCCCTCCCGAAGAACAACCATATGAGAGTTTACAACAAAATTCAGGTCAAACTGGAATTACATCTAGTGGTTGGGTACTAATACTGGCACAACAACCAAGGGTTGTATCTTCAATGAAACTGATCCAACTTGTGTCAAATATTTCCACTACACCTACTATTGTGGCCGTGTCGGAAGTACAAGAACTGCTTGTTGTGTCTCAACCTCAAATCTCTCAGGTTGCAATACAACAACCTCTTGTCTCTACGACTCAATCACAACCTCAGGTTAGTGCTTCCTTACCTGGAATGACTCAGGCTCAAATGGGTATTATCACTCCACATCTTGGTCAATCTTCTAGTATTGGGCAATAGCAAATGGTCCAAAAACCATGGCTGGTACAATACCAACAACCGTAATTCTAGAAGACCCAACCTCAGTTTGGGCTTGGTCAATATCAAACCTACCGAGGACCTGAGCAACAAGGCTTTGTAGGTAATGGACAACCACATTTTCAAAATGGTTGTCAACAACCACACTATACTAGTTATGTCCAACAACCTTATCAAGGTTACCAACATTAGATACATTATGATGGTATGCGAAGTCCTACTGCTTAGGAAATTCCATCTTATCCTGGGTATGCTTCACCTAACTGGAATCAATAGTTGCTTTTTGTAGCAACTGTAGAATTACCAGATTTGAACCAGCTGACGAATGATCCGATTGCATACACCCCTTGGTTGTTGGTGATTCCTCATAAACTTCCCTCCGATATTCCTAAATTCAATGGAAATCCAGGTGAAGATCCATCGAATCACATAACGAATTTTCATTTGTGGTGCTCATCTAACACCTTCAATGATCATTCGATTAGGATTCACCTTTTTCAAAGAACGCTAACTGGTCTGGCAGTGAAATGGTATATTGCATTGCCTAGAGCTTCATTTCATAACTTCAGTGCCCTTGCCACTATGTTTCTAACCCACTTTCAGCTACCCATAAGATACAAAACATGAACAGAACTCCTTACCAACTTTAAACAGACCACGGCCACTCACATATCCAATCATATTCATGAGTGGCGATGTCGTCAACGTATGGTAAAGATGTATGTTCCTGATCAGTTTTTAGCTGAGTGGTTTATTAAGTCCTTATTGCCATCTATAATTGAGGATGTGGCAAAAGAAGGAGTTGGCATTGAAGAGCAAGCCATTGCTCGTGCCCAATAGTTAGACTTGATCTATACTCAATCTGACACACTCTACGACAAAATTCCTGACACTCCTAGATTAGAATTTTTCATTCCACCCCCTGCTAAATCAATCAGGGACTCTCATGTTGGTGATGGTGTGGTCGGTGCCTCAAGCACGCAAACCGCTAAGGCTCCATCTAGAAAAGCCCTCGCAGTTTCTAGTCAAAAAGAAAATGGCAAACCTCTTGCCTCAGAGATTAATGTCATTTCATCTGACAAGGGAAAAAATTCAATGCAACCAGGGGGCAAGAAGAAAGGAAAAAATAATAAGAAGAAAGAGGAGAATTCAACTCCTGAAAAATCTTTTGAAAACCCTACTGGGCAAAAGAAACCTCGTTATGCATGTTACATATGTAATGACAAGCATTGGACAAGAGATTGTCCACATCTAGCTGAGGTTATGAAATTTTTAATGACTTCAAATACCTCAGGAAAGTTGACTGATCCGTTTCGGAACCTAGAAGCCAATCTATTTGCTATCGATCATGCTTCTCCATCCCAAGTGATTATGCTATCCATCTCAAAACAACAAAATGATGCTTTGATATCAACAATGAATAAATATTATGTGAATCCATCATAGTCAAACAACCAGGCTACAGATCAACCTGGTGGTTTGACAACAACTTTGCCAGAAGTTGTTCCACCCATTATTCTTGAATTAACTATAAAGCCACCGAAGGGAGTCATACATAAGTTGACATTTAATCCTCATGCTCGAGCTACAAAAAATTATAATATATTAGAGGATTTGGATCAATCGCCATCTGCTATGTCGACACTTGAGGTACTGTAGAATTGCCCCTCGCAAAAGCAGGCTTTGTTATCAGCAATAGGTGTGATTGATCCAGCGGATTTGAATCTTGTGGCTTTTAATCATAAAGGGTATACACCTTAGTTATTGGCCCAACTCGCTTTCCTTATACAGGTAAAAGCCCTTGATAAAATTGTTCATCGAACAATCATTGATGAGGGGGCATCTACCTATATTATGTCAATGAGTTGTTGGAAAACTTTAGGTTCACCACCCTTGTCACGATCATCAAACAACATTAAAGGCATTCGATGGAAGAACATACATGCCATATGGGATTTTAAGTAACTTGCAAGTTGAATTGGGGTGCAAGAAAGTAGAGATTAAGGTCTAGGTCATTGATGGAAACCTTGATTACAACATCTTACTAGGAAGGTCATCTATTTATGCTATGGTTTCCTTTTTGTCTACATATTTTAGAAATATTGCATTTCCCTTCCAAGGCGGAATTACAATCATTGGCCAACTAGCATTTTTTCCTAATAGTTCACAAGCTACTGGGAGCATTCCATTTATCCATGGAAATTCTCAATCACTTCAAAATTTCGAAGTAGGTCTCCTAAAAGACCCTTCCTTAATGGGTACTTTTGCCCTCCCACCTCCACCTAGACTTGCGGAAGTGGCCATAGTGGAAACCTATCATATGATTTCTTCTACATCATCTAAGATTATGAAGAACTCTGACCATTTTGATAGTGTGGATCACCACGAGGTATTGCCCCCAAGCCCCATAGAATCTTTGTAGCAATCAATTTTCTGGGCCTGGTTGGCAAACCCAAATCAGCACTCGACGAGTGTTTGGATAGATAGGTCTCTAGAGTATGGTACCTCTTTCAATCCTTGGTCTCGTATACATTCTACAGATGAAGCAATCATCCATTCAATGATGATGGGAGAAATTCCATGGGAATATTACCACCATCATTCCCACCTTCAAGATAACAATGAATATTATTCAAGCGACGTTAATCATCATTTAGTTTTTGATTTTTTATCAAATACTGTAAATACAGTGGATTTCGAGTGAAATCTATCCAATATCGAAGAAACTATCACCATTAATATCTCGACCAAACCTAATGTTGTAGAGAATATTCATGTTGGCAAATCTTATTCTCCAATAGAACTGGAAATTTATTTCGCTCTCTTTCATGGATTTAGAGATGTCTTTGATTTCTCGGTTCAAGCATAGCTCCAAGTCAATCATCATCCCTAAATGGTCCTTTTATATCAACAGTGTCTCTTCAACCTTCATTCCATCCACCTAATTACCATGAGTAATCTGGTGAATGTAATGAAGCTTAGGGGCCATGCACCCTTGTCTATGTGGTGGATGAACCCAGTTGAAAAGATAAGTTTCCCCGTAGAGATATGTTTCCCTGTAGGTTATGTGATTGGTCTGCCACACCATTCACCTTTGTCTGCTCTATGGATGAAACCATCCTGCATAACCAAAGTAAGTTTCCATATAGCTATTGGAGACTCTCCTTTTCACCATGCTGGGGGCACGCAAACTTTTCATTTCTTTTTCATTTTCTAGCTTTTTAGCTTTTTCATTTTCTAGTTTTTTTTTAGCTTTGTTGTTTCTAGCTTTTTAGTTTTGAACTTGCATAGAAATAGAAACTAGACCAGGAATATGTTTGTTCATTTGAAGCCTTTAAAAACAATGAAACCCGCACTGAGCATAATTTCCACAAGGTTCAAGCTTTTTAAAAAATTAACCCGCCTTCAGTAAATAACCTTTGTGATTGCCATACTATCAGCCTTCTAAGCCTTGGTTGTGTACCTCTCATCACCTCCTTTTTTTTTGGCTGATCATACACTTCCACTTGGTTGTTTACCCTTTTGAGGAACAATCACAATGAGTGGTCTTGTTAGTCAACCTCTTCACATCACCATGTTTCGAGAAGTTCCCAACTTACCCGGAACCAGTTGCTACCCTAAACACCACTCGTTCCTAAAAAACGAGTCCTCTTTAAACCCTTTTCAAACTCGTTAAATATGAAAATATTGTCGAGAAATTGGCCTTTCCATCTCATTAAAGTGGTCCGAAATGCCATCCCTCCTGTATATTTTAATCTTTTTTAGACATGAGGGATTATCTCACGAAAAATTTTGAGCGCTTGTCTTTTTCGGCTCATTAAATTGATCGAAAAGTCATCCCTTTTGTATTATTTTAATCATTTTCGGACCTAAAGGATTATGCTACGAAAAAGAACTTCTGGAGTGTCCTTTTCATCCATTTTCAAACTCTCCAAACATGAAAAGGACCGAGTTATCCTTGTCGTTAAACTCATTAAAATAATATCGACAAACTCATCCATTCCTAGACGAGACAGAGTTTCTTTTCCATCCTTTTTTGGACTCTTTAAACATGAAAAAGAGCAAGTTATCCTTGTCGTTAAACTCGTTAAAACAATAGTGACAAACTTGTCCGCCTAGACAAGAATGAGTTTCACTATCACTAGACTCACTAAAACATAGAGATAGGTTTTCCCAAAGGGAAAATTATAGAACAAACATACGTTATCCTCCTAAAGCTTGACAAAAATAAAGAGGTATTGGTCAGTAATGACTTGGGAAAAAGGAAAGAAAACTTGAAAAATTTATGGTAGCAAGTTGCTCTTGAACATGACACTTTCACTTCATCTCTGTGATTGAGTTGGGTTGGGTTATTCGATTGACCGGTCGTCTCACTATTGGTCTTTCACACCATCCATATTTTGGGTTAACGATACCAATTCATATCAGTGTCGCTGATATTTTCAAGAGAAGTCATTCAATTTAGAATTCACCATCCAATTAATGCCTCATCCACTACAATACCTTCAACCTCCAATTTCATGACCGTCATGCCTGAACCTTGTGTCGTCAATCATTTTCACCTCCAGAAAATCATTTGCTTCGTTTTGTGTTGTAGATGTGGGATACATTGAGGCCCTCCTAAAATGACTCACTTTTTTGGATTGCAGGTTTCTGTGGAGTGGTTTTTGAGAGGTTGAATTCGGATAATCCACAGTGTTCATCTTATTTCTTTTCGTCGACGTTTCGAGCCTAGAGAAAGACTCATCATCAGGACTTGAAATACAGAGAAGAGGAAAGGGATAGGTGATAAATAAATAAGGAAAAGGATGTCAGCTGGGATTTTTAAGCCGACCTAATGCCTATGTTAATAAACCTTATATTTTATTTTGTTAAATTTAATAATTGTAAATATCCTAAAACATAGTCTAATTATTACGAAGAGCCACGGGTTTGCTAGCTTAATGCTTGCTTTTATTAATTTAAATTGGCTGATAACTACGCTAAAAAACCTATCCTACTAGCATGAAGGTTGAGCCATATATAGAAGAGGGAATACTAAGATCTTTAAATATTGTTTATAAACTTTAGACTTATATGATATGATAATTAATTTGATTTATTTGTTTTGTTTTATTATATAAGATTATGATAAGAATTAGATATTAATACAACCATGCGGGAGATTAATTTTATAATGTCTATTTACATGATATAAGAGCTGAATTTTTAATCTATAAATATTGTCTATGATTAAAGATTAGACTAGAAACATTAAGCCAACAAAGGTCCTAAATTTTTACGGAAACAAGGAGGCTTAAGGAAGGGATAGGGAACAAGCTAGGCCTGGGAAAGATGAGAGGAAGAAGGGGAATGCGGAGGGGAGGAGGGATAACTTTTTCTAAGCAGAGAGTTCCAATTTTTACTAATGTCCCATCCTCCATCCCTGTTAAGGTTACTTGGATGCTTTATGATTTCAATGGCTTCACGTATTTTTCGCTTGAAATGGTGTTCTTCTTTAGCAACGACTTTGGTTTCTTCAAGGCAAATGTGGTGGTTTGTTTTTCCTACATGCTCAGCTAGAGCTGAAGAGTGAGTTCTTTCTCTACGGATATCAGCGCTATGTTCTTTGAGTCTTAACTTTACAGACCTGCCAGTTTCCCCTATATATTGTTTTCCACAAGAGCAGTTTATGATATAAACTCCTTTCTGTTGAAGTTAATCCTGGTTGTCCTTGATTGATTTCATTCTTTGTTTGATAGTTGACAATGGTTTGAATGAAGTTATGATGTCTTTTTTCTTGAGAATTTTGGCTATTTTGTCAGTGACCCCTTGAATGTAAGGAAGGTAGGCATTAGAAGTTAAGGGGTTTTTTGTTTTGCTTATATTGTTTCCAGATTTTGCCTTTTTAATAGCTTTGAGGATGCTTTTGCTGTTGTATCCTAACCCGGTGAAAGTTCTTTTTAGGTATGTGATTTCTTCATCAATGTGGTCATCATCTGAAATTCTACAAGCTCTAGTGAAGAGGGTCTGCAGCACACCGATCTTTTGAGCTGGGTGGTTATGTGAATCGGCATGGAGGTAGTTGTCGGTGTGGGCTTTCTTTCTGAATACTTTATGACCTATGGAGCCATCTTTGTTTCTTATGAGGAGGATGTCAAGGAAAGGGATGCAGTTATTCTCTTCCATTTCCATTGTAAATTTTATGTCTTTAGATATGCTGTTGAGATGGTTCAAAAAGTTTTTAAGTTCTATATCCCCATGAGGCCAGTTTACACTAGTGTCGTCTACAAACCTGAACCAGAATTTAGGTTTTAATGGGTATGAGTCAAGAGCCTTGGTTTCAAATTTTTCCATGAAGAGATTAGCTACAATAGGAGAAAGAGGTGATCCCATAGCCACTCCCAAAGTTTGCTCAAATATTTCACCATGGAAGGAGAAGAAGGTTGAGCGGAGACAAATTTCAGCTAATTTTGCAGTTTGGGGGTCTGCCACTTCCTTAACCACTTGAATAGCTTCATCTAGGGGGATTTTGGTGAACAGCTGGACTACGTCGAAACTAACCATTTTATCTTCAGGATCTAATGTTGTATTTTTAATGAAATTTATAAATTGATTGGAATCTTTTATGTAAGAGCTGGTTTTTCCAACTAGCGGAGCTAAAATGCTAGCGACATATTTTGCTAATTCATAAGTCGGGGATCCTATAGTGTTGACTATAGGTCTTAAGGGCACATCTTTCTTATGCACTTTAGGGGCTCCATAAATCCGGGGAGTGATTTCACTATCAGGGGTAAGGCGCTTTTTTAGTTTATCGTCTAGATTGGTTTCTTTAATGGCTTTCTTTACAATTCTAGTGATTTTTGAGATGGGGTTTTCTTCAAGTTTTTTGTAGCTTCCACTATTATATAAGTGGTCTTTCATCTTGCTTACATAATCTTCATAATTCATAATGACAGTGGCTCCACCCTTGTCTGCTTTCAGAATGACAATGTCATTATTATTCCTAAGATTCTTTATGGCCTTGAGCTGTTCAGGGTTTAGGTTTCTTTTAGGAGGTCTAGCTTTTCTAAGGATGACAGCGCATTCTTGTCTAACCAGCTCTTTCTCTTCATCACTGAGAGTCTTGATACCATCCTCCAAACTGCATATGATTTCTTCATTAGGAATTCTGTTGGGAGCTAAGGCAAAATTTAGACCTTTGTTCAGGACCTCGGCTTCTTCCTTTTTTAGCTCATAAGAAGAGATATTGACCACTTTTTTGTTTATGGTTTTAGTTTCTATGTTTTCGACTATGCTGTTAGAATTTATTTTATGGTTCATTGTATCATTATTATTCTTGCTGCGAATAGTCTTCCTAGATGCATAAACATTATCATTATTCTTATTTTTCATTTTAATTATATTGCCTATCCTAGATTTATTGCTTAAATTACCGCCTAATAAACTATTCCTATCCACTGCATTATTAATATCTATTTTACTGCAAGAAATGTCATTGTATGCGTACCTGTTATCCGTTGCTTCCATTGAGCTTACTGTTCTGGCAGATTCGATGTTATTGTTGACTTTGGCTACAACGCTGCTCTCAACAACGGTTGATGGACTGCGTCTTGTACAAAGCTCATTTCCTGCCGTTTTTCTTGACTCAAATATCATACACGTGTTTGATGCTTCAACCCCAATATTATATGTTGATAAACTAGGGTTCTTCAACCCCTAAAAGTGTTGGTTCATGCCCTAAAAGATCATGGTTAACTGCTTACATCATTCCCCAAAAGTTCCACCTGAAAAACCATCTAGAATTGGCTTAAACTTGGCTATACTGACTGCTCCACTATCAAGGTGCGATGCATACTAGCTTCTACACTAGCCAGGTACGATGCATATTGATGAGGACTTCTCTAGGGTGCAATGAGCGAGGATGGAAAAATGTTTGAGACAGTTTCCTAAGATGATGCTCATGGAATCTTCTAGAAACTTCTCCTATGACACTTGCCTCTCTGAATTTGCCCAGGGATGAGTAACAAATCCAAGAAATCTCCAAGAGGAACCAAATGTAACAAGTGGAATGACACTAATCAAAACCCATAGATGACTCACTCCCTTGCAAACATCTATAAATGGATCCATCATCTAAGAGATCCAGAGGATCGAATATTGTGAATTGCAAGGAAGTGCTGATAGTTTGTATTTGAGAAAGAGCATTGTATTGTTGGGTGACCTTGCTACTTCATGAGGTGAAGGGGGCTTTGATGCTGGCACGATGATGCTAGATCAGACAACTGGGTTGTAATTCTCCATTCTATTTAATAAAGTTCTTCGAGTTTTCTTCCATATAACTGTGCAATTGTGAATGTTATTATTTTTGAATGCCATTGTATGTTCATTATACTTCTGATTCTATAATGATTCTGATATAATAGATCAAGATGCTTTAACGGTTCTTTGTTACTGTGTTTCTACAGATACTCTCCAAGCGGGATAAGTACAGAGAGGAGTTGCAAGCTCTGTGAAGGGGGAGAGAGATCAAGAGAGGAGTTAAGCGAAAGATCTACATTGGTTCCTTTGTCTTTCTCTTATCTATTATACATAAAAGAAATCATGAATTATTTTAAAACTATTGTTTCTACGGTAGTTGCCAAACCTAGAGGGCTAGTCGCCATTCCCAATTGCACAGTTATACGGAAGAAAACTCGAAGAACTTTATTAAATTGAAGGGAGAATTACAACCCAGTCGTCTGAACCAACATCATTCTCCTAGCATCAAAACCCTCTTCATCTCATGAAATAGCAAGATCACCCAACAATACAATGCTCTTTCTCAAATACAAACTATCAGCACTTCCTTGCAATTCACAATATTCCAACCTCTGGATCTCTTAGATGATGGATCCATTTATAGATGTGTGCAAGGGAGTGAGTCATCTCTGGGTTTTGATTAGTGTCATTCCACTTGTTACATTTGGTTCCACTTGGATATTTCTTGGATCTCTTACTCATCCTTGGATGAATTCAAAGAGGCAAGTGTGATAGGAGAAGTTTCTAGAAGATTCCATGAGTATCCACTTAGCAAACTTTCTTGGACATTTGTCCATCCTCACTAATCATACCCTACAGAAGGCCTCATCAGTATGCATCACACCTGGCTGGCGTAGAAGTCAGTATGTATCACACCCTGATAGTGGAGCAGTCAGTATGGTCTAGTTTAAGCCAATTCTGGATCGTTTTTCAGGTGGAACTTTTGGGGAATGATGTAATCAGTTGACCATGATATTTTAGGGTATGAAACAACACTTTTAGGGGTTAAAGAGCCCTAGTTTATTGACATATAATATTGGGGCTGAAGTGCCCAAATATGTCTATAAGAGTTGCTCCTTAAAGCATGAAGTCGTAAATCTTGATGTCAGGTGAAATGCCTTAACATTAGGATCCGAGGATTCGAATTGGAAGGTGACCTGTATAAGATATAATACAATACATCATCATCATATAATTTTCATGATCTAGCTGAGGCGGGCATTCCCATGCTCAGCTTTATAAATTCATTTCATGTACATAGAACAGATAATCATCTATAGTTGTAGATTGGTGACTCTTCATATGTAGAGTCATCATCCTTCGCTTGGATGACCACCTGTACAACTTTTATGTACATTTGATGTCTTTATATCCTTGAATATATCATAGCCAAGATGGATGAAACTAGATCTGGGGTCTTCAAACTCATTCAATCTTCACTCGATGTACAAGTCGATCCATGTGAAAAGATGTTCTGAAGTCGAACATGGAAATACATCGCTTGATTACCAGCCAATAATGTAAGCTGTTAACATATGCGAGAGGAATCACCAATAATGATAAATACCCTCAACATACTATAGTAAAATTCACATGGTGTGAATATATGATCCGATGTCGAACACCACGCAAAAATCTTTCAGTCGAAGGCCGTTGATGTCAACTTGTCGCCGGATGTGAGAAACTTGCCATTGAGGCATGTAAGCTTCAAAGTACTAAAATGGTTGTTTCTAAGTCAACTTCTTGGATAATGAGCTGATGTCAACAAGAAGTGACTTGTCCTAGGAGGGCCTTAATGTATCCCACATCTATGACATGAAATGAAGCAAATGATTTTCTGAAGGTGAAAACAATCGGCGACACAAGGTTCAGGAATGGCAATCATGAAAAATGGAGGTTGAAGGTATTGCAATGGATGAGACATTAGCTACATCGTGAATTCTCGACTGAATGAATTCTCTTGAACATATCGGCGACACTGAGATGAATTGTTAGCGTTAACCCCAAAGGATGGATGGTGTGAAAGACCAATGGTGAGACGACTGGTGAATGGAATAACCCAACCCAACTTAATCACGAATACGAAGTGAAAGTGTTATATTCAAGAGCGACCTACTACCATAAAGTTTTCAAGTTTTCTTCCCTTTTTCCCCAGTAATTCTTGACTAGTACCTCTTTATTTTTGTCAAGCTTGAGGAGGATAACATATGCTTGTTCTACAATTTTCCATTCGGACAAGCTTGTCGCTATGTTTTAGGGAGTCTAGTGACAGTGAAACTTTTTCATGTCTGGGTGGACATGTTTGTCACTATTGTTTTAACAAGTTTAACGACAAGGACAACTCGGTCCTTTTCATGTTTAGAGAGTTTGAAAAGGAACGAAAAGGAAACTTTGAAAGTTATTTTTCGTAGAATAATCCCTTTGGTCTGAAAAAGGTTAAAGTAATACAAAAGGGATGACTTTTTGATCACTTTAATGAGCTGAAAAAGACAAGCACTCGAACTTTGTCGTCGGGTAATCCCTCAGGTCCAAAAAGGATTAAAATATATAGGAGGGATGGAATTTCCAATCATTTTAACGAGCCAGAAAGGCTAATTTCTTGACAATCTTTTCATATTTAATGAGTTTGAAAAGGGTTTAAAGAAGGCTCGAACTTATCATATTTAACGAGTCTAAAAAGGGTTTAACGAGGACTCGACAATATTTTCATATTTAACGAGTTTGAAAAGGGTTTAAAGAGGACTTGAAAATCTTTTCATATTTAACAAGTATGAAAAGGGTTTATAGAAGGCTCGTTTTTGAGGAACAAGTGGTGTCTACAGTAGCAACTAGTTCCAAGTAGGTTTTGAACTTCTCAAAACATGGTGATGTGAAGAGGTTGACTAATAAGACCACTCATCGTGGTTGTTCCTCAAAAGGGTAAACAACCAATTTGAAGCGCATGATCGGCCAAAAGAATGGAGGTGATGGTAGGTACACAAGCAAGGCTCTGAAGGCTGATAGAATGGCAATCACAAAGGGTATTTACTGGAGTTGGGTTCATTTTTTAATGAGCTTGAACCTTGTAGAAACTATGCTCGATGTGGGATTCATTGTTTTTACAAGCTTGAAACGAACAAATGTATGCTTGATTAAGATGTCAAAATTTTCAATTCACTGTTTAGCACATTAGATTCTTTTGACGGTCGTTCAACTTGCTCAAACACTCCATCAAATTGATTAGAAATACATATATATGTAGGAAAAATGAACTAAAACTAGCATTTTACTTGAAGTATGTGAATAACAAATACAAAAGTAGTTTCACCTTTCATTTTTATCATTTCATTTCAAATTTGGGATTTTGGAGCTCTGGAGTGGTTTTCCCCCTCAAATTTCATCAGTTGATTTTGGGAGATCCTGTGGACCATTCTTCGTGCCGTCAGGACCAGGTAGGAGCTAACCCTGAGCTCTTCACTTTCATTCAATATTTTCTTGATTCAGAGCTGGTTTTTCCACATTTCTGGGCCTCTGGGGGTTTGAAGATCTCGTTCCCCAATCATTGCACCTAGCCAGTATCAAAAAGTGTGATTCATACTAAGCTGCCAATAGGCCAGTCAGTATGCATCCCACCTTGCTCAAAGGCAGGGTGTGGTGGGCGCAGAAAGGCAACTTCACACTATGATTTTTCATCAAATTTTTGCCTGTTGTTGCTCATATTTGGATCCTAACTCATCTTTTGTCTTTGTTTTAGATATTTGTTGGATTAAGATGGTGATCACATGGTGTGAACGAGAACATGAAGAGGAGGGCATGATTTCTCTACATGACCAGGGCATAGTTGTTGCATTACAAAACTATGGCTTTCTGAAGTTCTTCCGCATATCGAGAATGAGGCAATAGATTAGTTTGTTGCAGTATTTTCTCGATGCTTGGGATCCGATTGACTAGGTATTCCAGATTAGAGGTAAATATATTCCATTGACAGTTGAGGACATCTACTTTCTGAGGGGTTTGTCGAGGCATGGTGCCCCTCTTTCACTATCAGGATTCGCCCGTGGAGGTGAATCTACGAAAGACTATATTTGTCAGTTCTGCATAGATGGATCTCAGCCCAACAGAGATGACAAGATCGATATTTAGGATGTCACTGATCAGCCCTTGAGAACCATTTTATTTACCTTTGCTAGATTGGCTGGTAGCGTGGCTTTACATTTGGCAAACAGATCTTACAGGAAATATGCCCTGGAATGCTTGGATCCGAAGGTTTTCAACTGATGCAAGGAAGTACTTCCTACCATTAAAGAACAACTCTCCAAAGTAAAGAATGGAAGAAATAGGAATTTTGGCTACAATTCCATATTGACTGCTTTTTGTTTGGAGAGGATTCCATTGATGCAGCTAGTAATATCAAATCTGGATCGCCTTGGAAATCCATCCCAATGAATGGATACTCCATGAATACTATCTCCTGATGGTCGAGTCACTCAAAAAAGGCATCAGAGAAGGAAATCTATGACTGACCGGCATGTCTGGCCACAAGATCAACCCATCTCTGCATCTATGGTTCCCTCAGTGCTAGAAATCCTAGTGAAATGGACCATACGAACTGCTCCACTGTCAAGGTGTGATGCATACTAACTTCTACACTAGCCAGGTGTGATGCATACTGATGAGGCCTTTTGTAGGGTGCGATGAGTGAGGATGGACAAATTTCCAAGCTAGTTTGCTAAGTGGATGCTCATGGAATCTTCTAGAAACTTCTCCTATGACACTTGCTTCCGTGAATTCGCCCAGGCATGAGTAAGAGATCCAAGAAATCTCCATGTGGAACCAAATGTAACAAGTGGAATGACACTAATCAAAACCTATAGATGACTCACTCCCTTGCACACGTCTCTAAATGGATCCATCATTTAAGAGATCCAGACGCTAGAATTTTGTGAATTGCAAGGAAGTGTTGATAATTTGTATTTGAGAAAGAGCATTATATTGTTGGTTGATCTTGCTATTTCATGAGGTGAAGAGGGCTTTGATGCTGGGAGGATGATGCTGGATCTGACAACCGAGATGTAATTCTCCCTTCTATTTAATAAAGTTCTTTGAGTTTTCTTCCATATAACTGTGCAATTGTGAATGTTATTATTTGTGAATGCCATTGTATTTTCATTGTACCTCTAATTCTGTAATGAATATGATATAATAGATCAAGATTCTTTGACGGTTCTTTGTTACTCTGTTTCTATAGGTACTCTCCAAGCGAGATAAGTACAGAGAGGAGTTGCAAGCTCTATCAAGGGGGAGAGAGATCAAGCAAGAAGTTAAGAGAAAGATCCAGGTTGGTTTCTTTGTCTTTCTCTTATCTATTATACATAGATCAAATCGTGAATTGCTTTAAAACTATTGCTTCTAGGGTAGCTGCCAAACCTAGAGGGCTAGTCACTCAAAAAGGCACTAGTTTTCCTAGAAACAAATTGGCGACTCCACTGGGGAGTAAATAGATGTTTGTTTGTTGTTATTGTTTGTTTTATAAACTATAGACAGAGCCTGAAGTCAGCCAGGTAGCCTTCGAATTGCTCTTGCTCTGCAATTGCATAATAGATGAATGTTGCTTCAGTCAATCTCTAGTTTAGTTTATGAATTAATAATTTGACTTACAAGCATTCTAGATGCCATTTTGGTAGCTCATTAACCTATCAATATCATTCCTATGTACTTTTCTCTTTACTGTCCATCATAGCTCAGCTTAACTCACTGAAAACAACTGCAAATTTGAACCAAAATCCACTTCAGTTGCACTCCCTGGCCCATCACATTGTTTGTCACTGTCAGCCAGTATGCATCACACCTCCCAAGTGTGAAAAGTGTGATGCATCCATGTTTCTGTGAAGCCTAGGTGTGATGACTAACTGAACCTATTTCCCTTCTTGAAATTTGGGTTTTTTGTCCTTGTTTTCAACTCTGTTTAGATGTTTTTTTCTGCTTATGAATAGTACCTCATTACTAAAGTCTACTTGCACAACATAGATCAGACTCCATTGATTAGGATTAGTAAATGTTTTTATGTATTTCTCCATCATTTACAATCCTTTGTTGAAAAGTTGCTTAAATTGATCTATCGTTTTGGTACAAAAAGTGTCGTAACGGTCATTTTGTGTCAAAAAGAGAAGTGTCTTGGAGTCTTCCTTCCCTAGAGTCGATTGAACTTCTTGTCATGTATTTGATTTGATTTGTTAATATTTGAAGTGTCGAAAGCATTTTCTATTCGAAATTGAAAATGTTGTTTAGTCTTCCTTTCTATTTTGAAAAAAAAATTGTGAAAATGTCGCTTTGAGTAAAATATTTTAGATCTTTGCTAAGTTTTCCTTTTTGGTATTTTTTTCACATTAAGGGGAATGAGAAACAAATACATGCATTTGCATTTTCATTTAGTTTGTGTGCGAAATATTATTTAGGAAAATGCACTAGTGTGTGCTCTTTGCTCTTTGTTTAAAAGAATTGTAATCTTCTTTCCCTAGTAGCTAGGATTTTCATTGACCGAAATAAACAAAGATTGTTTATAATTATAGATTGCATTTTAGGAATTTCAAAATTATCATCATGTGGTGAACCATTGAAAGGAAAAATTTAAGCAAGATCAACTTTAAAATAAATCTCAATGAGCTTAACAACGCTTTGGAACTTAACGCAACATATCTAGAGGTCTAGGCTAGAGACTCTTTCCAGCATCATAAAATCTACTAGCTATCGTTTTCATTGAAGGTTGGGTGATTCCTCCTCCTTGATACGACACATGCTAGAATGGACTTGTGCTCCCAGTATCGTCATGTATATATTGGGAGACCACAATAGGCTTATATCCTTTATCCATAGGAAGACGAGTCTGCTGCCCTATTGATCGCAATGCACTAAACACAACATTCACGAAGATTGCCAGTCGTACATAAGTCCTTGGTGATTTCTCTTTAATTTATCACCAAGGTGTATTTTGCAGTTTTGTGATTCGTTTGGTAATCCCTCTGTCTAGATTTTCCAGAGTAGTCACTTTCATTCCTTTTCAACTCTTTAAAAGAAATGGTCCATCTAAGCACTTGTCACTTTAGGCTCATTAAAAATCGAAGGGGACGAAAGTCATCTTTAGCTTTTTCTCGAATCTTAAAAACTGAAAAGGTAAAGCTGTGTCAAAGCTTCATTAAAATTAATTGAATTCAGAATAACATAATTTTCCCCTTAATTTTGAGTTGATCAAGTAATCCGCAATCGCTAAAGAAAGTCAATCAAACCCCGTCGTTCGCGGAGACTAGTGATTCAACCATATTTGACTCTAGAAACGAAGCCATTCAGGGCAAAATGGTCTCAATTAACTGAGTCTAATTCTTCTTGTTTATTTGAAACTTTTGTTTCAACATCGTCAGAGACTACAGTTACTCTAATCATTTTTGGTACATCTGTCTTTAGAGAAGGAGTTTCGTAGTTACAAGAGGGCATTAGAATTGATCCTAGTGTAACGCTAGACACTTTTATACCTGAAATAACTCCATATAGAGTTGATCCAGAGATAGAAGTTCACTTACCTGAACATCTAGAAGATGAGTTCCAGAATTCAGAAGGTGTCACCCCTCTAGTATTGGTCATTGCAAAAGCTATACCTTCTTCGGCTCTAGAAATATTTTATGGACCTGACGGTCTACCTCTTCCACTTGGTTTCATTGATATAGAGGAGATAGTAGAGGATCCTGCATCTAGTACCCCATTACAATTTGGAACTAGGATTCATATGTATCCTTCTACTCCTGAATTTGGTTCTTTTAATCATCCTTCATCGGAAGTTCCTATCGAATATCTAGGAAATATTTTGGATAGACTAAACATGTCTGAGCAACCATCAACATCTAGGACTGTGTCACCTGATACAACTACGACAGAACGTCCTGCTACCGTTCCTACAATGTTTGCTGGTATACCATCTGTCCCGGCTAGTTATCAATCACTAGGTGAACTCCACTCAGGGGCTGTTTCGATGACATGGTCTATTACTATTTGTTCATCTCAGGTCCCATCTGGTATTTCTTATGTTGAAACTCAACAATTTGATTCGGCATGTCAGTATCAATTTGGGCAAATGAATCTTCAAAGACTGATATATCCTTTCAACACTAGATTGCCGCTGTATGGAGGGCAGTATGCTTTTTCATTGTTCCCTCCTGGAGAACAAGAATATGAGAGTTTAAAACAAAATTCAGGTCAAACTAGAATTACATCTAGTGTTTGGGTACTAACACTGCCACAACAACCAAGGGTTGTATAGTCAATGCAATCGAACCACCCTGTGTCGAATATTTCCACTACACCTACTATTGTGACTATGTTGCAACTACAAGAATTACTTGTTGTGTCTCAACCTCAAGTCTCTCAGGTTGCAATACAATAGCCTCTTATCTCTATGAATCAATCACAACCTCACGTTAGTGCTTCCTTACCTGGAATGAGTCAGGCTCAAATGGGTATTATCACTCGACATCTTGGTCAATCTTCTCATATTGGGCAACAAGAAATGGTCCAGCAACCATGGTTGGTACAATACCAATAGTTGCAATTCCATCAGACCCAACCTCAGTTTGGGCTTGGTCAATATCAAACCTACCGAGGACTTGAGGAACAAGGCTTTGTAGGTAATGGACAGCCGCATTTTCAAAACGGTTAACAACAACCACACTATATTGGTTATTTCCAACAACCTTATCAAAGTTACCAACATCAGATACATTATGTTGGTATGCAAAGATCTACTGCTCAGGAAATTCCATCTTATCCTGGGTATATTTCACATAACCTGAATCAACATTTTCCTTTTGTAGCAACTCTAGAATTACCCAAATTGAACTAGCTGACGAATGATCCAATTGCATATGACCCTTGGTGGCCAGCAATTCCTCATAAACTTCCCTCTGATATTCCTAAATTCAATGGAAATCCAAGTGAATATCCATCAAATCACGTAATGACTTTTCATTTGTGGTGCTCATCTAACACCCTGAATGATGATTCGATTAGGCTTCACCTTTTTCAAAAAATGCTAACTGGTCTGGCAACGAAATGGTATATTGAATTTCCTAGAGCTTTGTTTGATAACTTCAGTGACCTTGCCACTACATTTCTAACCCACTTCTCATTACCCATAAGGTATGAAACAGGAACAAAACTCCTTACCAACTTTAAACGGACCACGAACACTCACATATCCAATCATATTCATGAGTGGCAACGTCATCATCAAACGGTAAAGACATATATTCCTGATCAACTTTTAGCTGAGTGGTTTATTAAGTGCTTATTGCCATCTATAATTGAGGGCGTGGCAAAAGGAGGAGTTGTCACTGAAGAGCAATTCATTTCTCATGCCTAGTATTTAGACTTGATCTATACTCAGTCTGGCACACTCTACGACAAAATTCTTGATGCTCCTAGACCAGAATTTTCTATTCCACCCCCTCCTATATCAATTAGGGACTCTCACGCTAGTGATGGTGTGATCGGTGCCTCAAGCACGCAAACCGCAAAGGCTCCATCTAAAAAAGCCCTTGTAGTTTCTATTCAAAAAGCAAATGACAAACCTCTTGCCTCAGAGATTAATGTCATGTCATCTGACAAGGGAAAAAATCCAAAGCAACCACGGGGCAAGAAGAAAGGAAAAAATAATCAGAAGAAACAAGAGAATGCAACTCCTGAAAAATATTTTAAGAGCCCTACTCGGCAAAATAAACCTCGTTATCCATGTTACATATGTAATGATGAGCATTGGACGAGAGATTGTCCACATTGAGCTGAGGTTACGAAATTTTTAAAGACTTCAAATACCTCAGCAGTGTTAACTGATCCATTTCCGAACCTAGAAACCAATCTGGTTGCTATCGATCATGCTTCTCCATCCCAAGTGCTTAAGAGATGGATAGTATAAGCACTTGGGATGGAGAAGCATGATCGATAGCAACCAGATTGGTTTCTGGGTTCGGAAATGGATCAGTGAACACTGCTGAGGTATTTGAATTCTTTAAAAAATTTGTATAATGAGGTTTCTCGTTGTTACATATGTAACATGGATAATGAGGTTTCTTTTACCCAGTAGGTCTTTCAGAACATTTTTTAGGAGTTGAATTCTCCTATTTCTTCTTATTATTTTTCTCTTTCTTGTTGCCCCCTCATTGCTTTGGATTTTTTCCCTTGTCAGATGACACGGAATTAATATTTGAGGCAAGAGGTTTGTCATTTGAATTTTAACTAGAAACTGCAAGGGATTTTTTAGATGGAGCATTTTCTGTTTGAATGCTTAAGGAATTGATCACACCATCATCGGTGAGAGAGTCCCTGATTGATTTAGGAGGGGTTGGAACTGAAAATTCTAGTATAGGAGTGTTAGGAAATTTGTTGTAGAGTGTGCCAGACTGAGTATAGATCAAGTCTAAATATTGGGCATGAGAAAATACTTGCTCTTCAGTGACAACTCCTCCCTTTTCCATGTCCTCAGTTATATATGGCAATAAGGACTTAATAAACCACTCAACTAAAAGCTTATCAGGAACATATGTCTTTAAGATTCAATGACGACGTCGCCACTCATGAATATGATCGGATATGTGAGTGTTCATGGTCTGTTTAAAGTTTGTAAGGAGTTTTGTTCCTGTTTCCTACCTTATGGGTAACTGAAAGTGGGTTAGAAACGTAGTGGCAAGGGCACTAAAGTTATCGATTGAAGCTCTAGACAATTCAATATACCGTTTCGCTGCCAGACTAGTTAGCGTTCTTTGAAAAAGGTGAAGCCTAACTGAATCATCATTCAGGGTGTTAGATGAGCACCACAAATGAAAATTCATTACGTGATTTGATGTATCTTCACCTAGATTTCCATTGAATTTAGGAATATCGGAGGGAAGTTTATGAGGAATCGCTAGCCACCAAGGTGTCTATGCAATTGGAACATTCGTCAACCTGTTCAAATCTGGTAATTCTAAAATTGGTATAAAAGGAAACTATTGATTTAGGTTAGGTGAAGCATACCCAGGATAAGATGGAATTTCCTGAGCAGTAGGTCTTTGCATACCAGCATAATGTATTTGATGCTGGTAACTTTAATAAGGTTGTTGGACATAACCAATATAGTGTGGTTGTTGATAACCGTTTTGAAAATGCAGCTGTCCATTATCTATAAAGCCTTGTTGCTCAGGTGCTCGCCAGGTTTGACATTGACGAAGCCCAAAGTAAGGTTGGGTCTGCTAGAATTGTGGTTTTTGGTATTGTACCAGCCATGGTTGTTGGACCATTTTCTATTGCCCAATACTGCAATATTGACCATGATGTGGAGTGATAATACCCGTTTGAGCCTGAGTCATTCCAGGTAAGGAAGCACTAACCTGAGGTTGTGATTGAGTCGTAGAGACAAGAGGTTGTTGTATTGCAACCTGAGAGACTTGAGGTTGAGACACAATAGGCAGTGCTTGTACTTGCGACACAGTCACAATAGCAGGTGTAGTGGAAATATTCAACACAGGTTGGATCGGTTGCATTGAATATATAACCCTTGGTTGTTGTGGCAGTATTGGTACCCTACCACTAGATGTAATTCCAGTTTGACCTGAATTCTATTTTAAACTCTCATATGGTTGTTCTCCAGGAGGGAACAATGAAAAATCATACTGCCCTCCATACGGTGGAAATCCAGTGTTTAAAGGATATATCGGTCTTTGAAGACAAGTTTTCCCAAATTGATACTGGCATGCCAGATCAACTTGCTGAG
Organism: Pinus tabuliformis; assembly: GCA_031772625.1. Lineage (NCBI taxonomy): Eukaryota > Viridiplantae > Streptophyta > Pinopsida > Pinales > Pinaceae > Pinus > Pinus tabuliformis. The sequence continues at coordinate 1,318,431,451 of CM062820.1, forward strand.
TTTCAACATTAGAAATACCAGATGGGACCTCGGATGAACAAAAAGGAACAGACCATGTCATCAAAATAGCCCCTGAGTGGACTCCAGCTAGTGATGGATAACTAGCAAGGATAGATGGTATAACAGCAAAAATTGTAGGAATGGCAGCAGGAAGTTCTGACGTAGTTGTATCAGGTGACACAGTTCTAGATGTTGATGGTTGCTCAGACATGTTTAGTCTATCCAAAATATTTCCTAGCGTTTCGACAGGAACTTGCGATGAAGGATGATTAAAAGAACCAAATTAAGGAGTAGAAGGATACAGATGAATCCCAGTTCCAAAATGTAATGGGGTATTGGATGGATGATCCTCTACTATCTCGTCCATAGAAATCAAACGAGGCGGAAGATGTAGACCATCAGGTCCGTAAAAGATTTATGGAGCCGAAGAAGGTATAGCTTCTGTAGTGACAGATATTGGAGGGGTGACACCTTCTGAATTCTAGAATGCAACTTCCAAATGTTCAGGTAAGTGAACTTCAATCTCTGGATCAACTCTAGATGGAGTTGTTTCAAGTATAAAAGTGTCTACCGTTACACTAGGATCAGTTCTAATGTTCTCTTGTAACTACAAAACTTCTTCTCTAAAGGCAGATGTACTAGCAATGATCATAGTAACTGTAGTCTCTAACGATGTTGAAACAAAAGTTTCAAATAAACCAGATGAATTGGAATCATTTAAACGAGACTTTTTTGCCTAGAATGGCTTTGTTTCCGGAGTCGAAGACAGTTGACTCACTATTCTCCACGAATGATGGGGTTTTGATTGACTTCCTTCCACGATTGTGGATTACTTGATCAACTCAAAATTAAGGGGAAAATTATTTTATTCCAAATTAAATTAATTTTAATGACACTTTCACACAAATTTTCTTTCTTAGTTTTTAAGAGTGGAGAAAAATCTAAGGATGACTCTAGTCCCCTTCGATTTTTGATGAGCCTAAAGTGACAAGTGCTCAGATGGAACTTTTCTTTTAAAGAGTCGAAAAGTAAAGAAAGTGACTACTCTAGAAAATCTAGACAGAGGGATTACCAAACCAATCTCAAAACTGGAAAATACTCCTTGGCGATAAATTAAATAGAAATTACCAAGGACTTATGTACAGCAGTCAATCTTCACGAATGTTGTGTTCAGTGCATTGTGATCGAAAGGGCGACAAACTCGGCTTCCCATGGATAAAGGATATAAGCCTATTGTGGTCTCCAAATATAGACACGATGGTACAAGGAGCACTATTCCGTACTAGCACTTGTCATATCAAGGAAGAGAAATCACCCAAACTTCAATGAAAATGATAGATACTAGTTTTTACGACACTAGAACACATCTCTAGCCTAGACCTCTAGATATGTTGCATTAAGTTCCAAAGCGTTGTTAAGTTCATTGAGATTTATTTTAAATTTGATCTTGTTTAAATTTTTCCTTTCAAAGGTTCACCACGTGATGATGATTTTGAAATTCCTAAAATCAAATCTATCATGATAAACAATCTTTATTTATTTTGATCAATGAAAATCCTAGCTACTAGGGAAAGAAGATTACAATTCTTTCAAACAAAGGGCAAAGAGCACACACTAGTGAATTTTCCTAAATCATATTTCGCACACAAACTAAATGCAAATGCAAATGCATGTATTTGTTTTTCGTTCCCCTTAATGTGAAAAAACTCCAACAAGGAAAACTAAGTATAGCAAAGATCTGAAATATTTTACTCAAAGCGACATTTCGACAATTTCTTTTTCAAAATAGAAAGGAAGACTAAACAAAACTTTTCAATTTCGAATAGAAAATGCTTTCGACACTTCAAATATCAACAAATCAAATCAAAGACATGACAAAAAGTTCAATTGACTATGCAGGTACACTTCTTTTTTTGAATCAAAGCGACAATTACGACACTTTTTGTACCAAAATGACAGATCGATTTAAGCAACTTTTCGATAAAGGATTGTAAATAATGGAAAAATACACAAAATCATTTACTAATCGTAATCAATGGAGGTTGATCTATGTGATACAAGTAGACTTCACTAATGAGGTATTGTTCATAAGTAGCAAAACCAACTAAACAGAGCTGAAAACAAGGACAAAAAACCCAAATTTCAAGAATGGAAATAGGTTCAGTCAGTCATCGCACCTAGGCTTAAGAGAAACAGGGTTGCATCACAAATTTCACACTCAGGAGGTGTGATGCATACTGGTTGAGAGTGACAGATAGTGCGATGGGCCAGGGAGTGCAACTGAAGTGGATTTTGGCTCAAATTTGCAGCTGCTTTCAGTGAGTTAAGCTGAGCCATGATGGACAGTAAAGAGAAAAGTACAGAGGAATGATCTTGAGTTACTGAGCTACCAAAAGGGAATCTGAAATTCTTGTAGGGCAAATGTTTAATTCATAAACTAAACCAGGGATGGACTAAAGCAGCAGTCATCTACTCTGCAATTGCAGAGCAAGAGCAGTTTGAAGGCTACCTGGCTGACTTCAGGCTTGGTCTATAGTTTATAAAACAAACAATAGCAACAAAAAAACACCTGTTCGCTCCCCAGTAGAGTTGCCAATTTGTTTCCAGCAAAACTAGTGTCTTTTCGAGTGACTAGCCATCTAGGTTTGGCAGCTACCGTAGAAACAACAGTTTTAAAGAAATTCAGCCAGGTAGCCTTCAAACAGCTCTTGCTCTGCAATTGCATAGTAAATGAATGCTACTTCAATCAATCTCTGGTTTAGTTTATGAATTAAACATTTGACTTACAAACATTATAGAAGCCATTTTGGTAGCTTAGTAACCTCTCAAGGTGATTCCTCTGTAATTTGCTCTTTACTGCCCATCATAGCTCAGCTTAAGTCGCTGAAAACAACTGCAAATTTGAACCAAAATCCACTTCAGTTGCACTCACATTGTCTGTCACTATCAACTAGTATGCGTCACACCTCTTGTGTGTGAAAAGTGCGATGCATCCCTATTTCTGTGAAGCCTAGGTGCGATGACTGACTGAACCTATTTCCATTCTTGAAATTTGGGATTTTTGTTCGTGTTTTCAGCTCTGTTTTGTTGTTTTTGCAACTTATGAACAGTACCTCATTACTGAAGTCCGTTTGCATCACATAGATTAGCCTCCATTGATTAGCATTAGTAAATGATTTTATGTATTTGTTCATCATTTACAATCCTTTGTCGAAAAATTGCTTAAATTAAACTATTGCTTTGGTACAAAAAGTGTCGTAACCGTCGTTTTGTGTCAAAAAGAGAAATGTCATGGAGTCGTCCTTCCCTGGATAGTCGATTGAAATTTTTTTCATGTATTTGATTTGATTTTTTTGGTCTCTTCAACCTTCATTCCGTCCACCTAGTTACCGCGAGTAGTCTGGTGAATGTAACGAAGCTTAGGGGGCATGCGCCCTTGTCTATTTGGCAGACAAACCTAATTGAAAAGATAAGTTTCCCTTTAGGTTATGTGATTGGTCTGACACACCATTCACCTTTGTCTGCTCTACGGTTGAAGCCAAGTAAGTGCTTTGTCTGCTCTGCAGACGAAACTATCCTGCATGACCACAGTAGGTTTCATATAGCTACTAGAGACTCTCCTTTTCACCACGCTCGGGGCATGCAAACTTTTAGTTTCTTTTCAATTCTTTTTTCATTTTCTAGCATTCTAGCTTTTTCATCTTCTAGTTCTTTTAGCTTTGTTTTTTCTATCTTTTTAGTTTTGATGTTGCGTAAAAATAGAAACTAGACCAAGCATATGTTATTGCATGGTTCATGCTCTTTAAAAAATAAACCTACCACCGATCATAGTTTCTGCAAGGTTCAAGCTCATTAAAAAATGAACCCGCCTCCAGTAAGTACCCTTTGTGATTTCCATTCTATCAGCCTTCTGAGCCTTGGTTGTGTGCTTACCATCACCTCCATTCTTTTCTCTGATCATGCGCTTCCACTTGGTTGTTTACCCTTTTGAGGAACAGTCATGATGAGTGGTCTTATTAGTCAACCTCTTCACATCTCCATTTTTTGAGAACTTTCAAACCTACTCGGAACCAATTGCTACCCTAGACACCACTCGTTCCTAAAAAATGAGCCTTCTTTAAACCATTTTCAGACTCGTTAAATATGAAAATATTGTCCAGTCCTCAGTAAACACTTTTCGGACTCGTTAAATATGAAAATATTGTCGAGTCCCCGTTAAACCCTTTTCAGACTCATTAAATGTGAAAAGTTAGAGCCTTATTTAAACCATTTTCAGACTCATTAAATATGAAAATATTGTCAAGCAATTGGCCTTTCTGGCTCATTAAAGTGATTGGAAATGCCATCCCTCCTGTATATTTTAATCATTTTTGAACTTGAGGGATTACCCCACGATGAGCGCTTGTCCTTTTCTGCTCGTTATAGTGATAAAATGGCATCCCTTTTGTATTATTTTAATATTTTTTGGACCAAAGGGATTATTCTATGAAAAAGAACTTCCAGAGTTTCCTTTTTGTCCCTTTACAAACAATCTAAACATGAAAACGACCGAGTTATCCTTGTCGTTAAACTCGTTAAAACAATAGCAAAAAATTCATCTATTCCTAGATGAGACAGAGTTTCCTTTTTGTCCTTTTTCAAACTCTTTAAACATGAAAAACACCGAGTTGTCCTTGTCGTTAAACTCGTTAAAACAATAGCGATAAACTTTTCCACCCAGACAGGGATGGGTTTCACTGTCGCCATACTCACTAAAACATAGCGACAGGTTTGCCCGAAGGGAAAATTATAGAAAAAGCATAAGTTATCCTCCTTAATCTTGAAAAAAATAAAGAGGTACTGGTCAGCAATGACTGGGGAAAAAGGGAAGAATACTTGAAAAATTTATGGTAGTAGGTCGCTCTTGAACATGACACTTTGACTTCGTCTCTGTGATTGAGTTGGGTTCGGTTATTCCGTTCACCAGTCATCTCACCATTGGTCTTTCACACCATCCATCTTTTGGGGTTAACACTACCAATTCATCTCAGTGTTGCTGATACATTCAAGAGAAGTCATTTAGTCGAGAATTCACCATCTAGTTAATCTCTCATCCACTGCAATACCTTCAACCTCCATTTTTCATGACCGCCATTCCTAAACTTTGTGTCGTTGATCATTTTCACCTCCAGAAAATCATTTGCTTCATTTTGTGTCGTAGATGTGGGTTACATTAAGGCCCTCCTACGATGAGTCACTTCTTGTCAATATCAGCTCATTATCCAGGAAGTTAACTTAGAAGAAACCCTTTCAGTACTTTGAAGATTGCATGCCTCAATGGCAAGTTTCTCACTTCCTGCGACAGGTTGACATCAATGGCCTTCGACCGAAAGATTTTTGCATGGTGTTCAACATCGGATCATATATTCAGACCACGTCAATTGTACTGTAGTACCTTCAGAGTCATTATCATTATTTGTGATTCCTCTCACATCTGTTAACAGCTCACATTATTGGCTGGTAATCAGGCGATGTCTTTCCATGTTCGACTTCAGAACATCACTTCACATGGATTGACTTGTACATCGAGTGAAGATTGAATGAGATCTAGGACCCCGGATCTAGTTTCGTCCATCCAGGCTGCAATATATTCAGGGATATAAAGACATCAAATGTACACAAATCTACATAGATGGTCATCCAAGCCAGGGATTATGACTCTACATTTGAAGAATCACCAGTCTACAATGGTAGATGATTATCTGTTCTATGTACATGAAATGAATTTATAAAGTTGTGCATGGGAATGCCCGCCTCAGCTAGATCATGAAAATTATATGATGATGATGTATTGTATTGTATCTTATAGAGATCACCTTCCAGTTCGAAACCTCCTATCCTCATGTTAACGAATTTCACCCGACATCAAGATTTACGACTTCATGATTTAGGGGGAAACTGTTAGGGGGCTCTTAAACCCCTAAAAGTGTTGTTTCATACCCTAAAATATCATGGTCAACTGATTACATCATTCCCCAAAAGTTCCACCTTAAAAACCATCCAGAATTTGCCTAAACTGGACCATACTGACTGCTTCACTATCAGGGTGTGATGCATACTAATTTCTACACTATCCATGTGTGATGCATACTAATGAGGCCTTCTGTAGGGTGCAATGAGTGATTATGGACAAATGTCTGAGACAGTTTTCCAAGTGAATGCTCATGAAATCTTCAAGAAACTTCTCCTATGACACTTGCCTCTCTAAATTAGCCCAGGGATGATTAAGAGATCTAAGAAACCTCCAAGTGTAACCCAATGTAACAAGTGGAATGACAGTAATCAAAACCTAGAGATGATTCACTCCCTTGCACACATCTATAAATGGATCCATCATCTAAGAGATCTAGAGGCTGGGAATATTGTGAATTGCAAGGAAGTGTTGATAGTTTGTATTTGAGAAAGAGAATTGTACTGTTGGGTGATCTTGCTATTTCATGACATGAAGAGGGATTTGATGCTAGGAGGATGATGTTAGATCAGACAACTAAGTTGTAATTCTCGCTTCTATTTAATAAAGTTCTTTGAGTTTTCTTCCATATAACTATAAAATTGTTAATGTTATTTTTTGTGAATGCCATTGTATGTTCATTATACTTCTGATTCTATAATGATTATGATATAATAGATCAAGATGCTTTGACGGTTCTTTGTTACTGTGTTTCTACAGGTACTCTCCAAGAGGGATAAATATGGAGAGGAGTTGCAAGCTCTATCAAGGGGGAGAGAGATCAAGCAAGGAGTTAAGCTTAAGATCCAGGTTGATTCCTTTGTCTTTCTCTTATTTATTATACATAGAAGAGATCGTGAATTGCTTTTTAAAACTGTTGTTTCTACGGTAGCTGCCAGAACTAGAGGGCTAGTCGCTCGAAAAGACACTAGTTTTCCTAGATGATAATTTTCCATTCCACCCCCTCCTAAATCAGTAAGGGACTCTCAAACCAGTATTGGTGTGATCAGTGCCTCAAGCATGCAAACCGTAAAGGCTCCATCTAAAAAAGCCCTTGCAGTTTCTAGTCAAAAAGCAAATGAGAAACCTCTTGCCTTGGAGATTAATGTCGTGTCATTTGATAGGGGAAAGAATCCAAAGCAACCAGGGGACAAGAACAAAGGGAAAAATAATAAGAAGAAACAATAGAATTCAACTCTTGAAAAATCTTCTGAAAACCCTACTAGGAAAAAGAAACCTCATTATCCATGTTACGTATGTAACGACAAGCATTGGAGGAGAGATTTTCCACATCAAGCTGAGGTTATGAAATTTTTAAAGACTTCAAATACATCAACAATGTTGATTGATCCGTTTCTGAACCCAAAAACCAATCTGGTTGCTATCGATCATGCTTCTCCATCCCAAGTTCTTATGCTATCCATCTCGAAAAAACAAAATGGTGCTTTGATATCAACAAGGAAGAAAGATTATGGGAATCCATCGTCATCAAACAACCAGGCTACAGATCAACCTAGTGGTTCGAAAATAACTTCTCTAGAAGTTGTTCCACCAATTATTCATGAATTAACTATAAAGCCACCAAAGGGAGTCATACATAAGTCGACACTTAATCCTCGTGCTCGAGCTGAACAAAATTATAATATAGTAGAGGATCTAGCTCAATCGCCATCCTCTATGTCAACACTTCAGGTACTGCATAATTGCCCCTCCCAAAAGTAGGCTTTGTTATTAGCAATAGGTGGGATTGATCCAGCGGATTCCAATCTTTTGGCCTTTAATCATAAAGGATATACACCTCATTTACTGGCCCAACTCGCTTTCCTTATACAGGTAAAAGCCCTCAATAACATTGTTCATCGAACAATCATTGATGATGGGACATCTACGTGTATTATGTCAATGAGTTGCTAGAAAAATTTAGGTTCACCACCCTTGTCATGATCATCAATGACATTAAAGGCATTCTATAGAAGAACATACACACCGTATGGGATTTTAATTAACTTGCAAGTTGAACTAGGGGGCAAGATAATAGAGATTGAAGTCAAGGTCATTGATGGAAACCTTGATAACAATATCTTATTGGGAAGGCCTTGGATTTATGCTATGGCTATTGTTGTGTCTACATATTTTAGAAATATTGCATTTCCCTTCAAAGGCAGAATTACAATCGTTGACCAACTATCATTTTCTCCTAACAGTTCACAAGCTACTGGGAGCATTCCATTGATCCATGGAAATTCTCAATCACTTCAAAATGTTGCAGTAGGTCTCCTAAAAGACCCTTCCATAATGGGTACTTCTTCCCTCCCACCTCCACCTGGACTTGCGGAAGTGGCAACAATGGAAACTTGTCATATGATCTCTTCTACATCATCTAAGATTAAGAAGAACTCTAACCATTTTGATAATGTGGATCATTTTGATCATTTTGATAAAGGCATTCTATAGAAGAACATACACACCGTATGGGATTTTAATTAACTTGCAAGTTGAACTAGGGGGCAAGTTAATAGAGATTGAAGTCGAGGTCATTGATGGAAACCTTGATAACAATATCTTACTGGGAAGGCCTTGGATTTATGCTATGGCTATTGTTGTGTCTACATATTTTAGAAATATTTCATTCCCTTCAAAGGAAAAATTACAATCGTTGACCAACTATCATTTTTTCCTAACAGTTCACAAGCTACTGGGAGCATTCCATTGATCCATGGAAATTCTTAATCACTTCAAAATGTTGCAGTAGGTCTCCTAAAAGACCCTTCCATAATGGGTACTTCTTCCCTCCCACCTCCACCTGGACTTGCGGAAGTGGCAACAATGGAAACTTGTCATATGATCTCTTCTACATCATCTAAGATTAAGAAGAACTCTAACCATTTTGATAATGTGGATCACTGCGAGGTATTACCCCCAAGCCCCACAGAATCTTTGTAGCAATCAATTTTCTGGGCCTAGGCGGCAAACCCAAATCAGCACTCAATGATTGTTTGGATAGATAGGTCTCTAGAGTATGGTAGCTCTTCCAATCCTTGCTCTCATATACATTCTACAGATGAAGGAATCATCCATTCAATGATGATGGGAGAAACACCATGGGAAGATTACCACCATCGTTCCCACCTTCAAGATAACAATGAAGATTATTCAGGCGACCTTAATCATCATTCAGTTTTTTATTTTTCATCAAATATTGTAGATACAGTGGATTCTGAGTGAAATATGTCCAATATTGAAGAAACTAGCACCATTAATATCTCGACCAAACCTAATGTTGTAGAGAATATTGACGTTGGCAAATCTTGTTCTCCAACAAAACTGGAAATTTATTCCGCTCTCTTTCACGAATTCAGATATGTCTTTCATTTCCCAGTTGAAGCATAGCTCCAAGTCAATCATCATCCCTAAATGTTCCTTTTATATCAATGATGTCTCTTCAACCTTCATTCCATCCACCTAATTACCATGAGTAATCTGGTGAATGTAACGAAGCTTAGGGGGCATGAACCCTTGTCTATTTGGCCACACCATTCACCTTTATCTACTCTGCAGACGAAGCCAAGGAAGTGTTTTTTTCTTCTCTGCAAACAAAACCATCCTGCATAACCACAGTAAGTTTCCATATAGCTACTGGAGACTCTCCTTGTCAACATGCTGGGGGCATGCAAAATTTTCATTTCTTTTTCATTTTCTAGCTTTTTAGCTTTTTCATTTTCTAGTTTTTTTAGCTTTGTTGTTTCTAGCTTTTTAGTTTTGATCTTGCGTAGAAATAGAAACTAGATCGAGCATATGTCTGTTCGTTTAAGGCTTGTAAAAACAATGAAAACCACACTGAGCATAGTTTCTGTAAGGTTCAAGCTCGTTAAAAAATGAACCCGCCTCCAGTAAATAACCTATGTGATTGCCATGCTATCAGCCTTTTGAGCCTTGGTTGTCTATTGCCCATCACCTCCATCCTTTGGCCAATCATATCCTTCCACCTGATTGTTTACCCTTTTGACGAATAATCACGTTGATTGGTCTTGTTAGTCGACCTCTTCACGTCACCATGTTTTGAGAAGTTCCAAACCTACCCGGAACCAGTTGCTACCCTAGAGACCACTCGTTCCTAAAAAATGAGCCTTATTTAATCCCCTTTTCAAACTCATTAAATATGAAAAGATTGTCGAGTCCTCTTTAAACCCTTTTCAGAATCATTAAATATGAAAAGATTGTTGAGTCCTCGTTAAACCCTTTCCAGACTTGTTAAATATGAAAAGTTCGATCCTTCTTTAAAACCTTTTAAGACTCGTTAAATATGAAAACATTGTGGAGCAATTGTCCTTCCTAGCTTGTTAATTTGATTGGAAAGGCCATCGCTCCTATTTGTTTTAATATTTTTCGGACCTGAGGGATTACCCCATGAAAAAGTTCAAGCGCTTGTCTTTTTCAGCTTGTTAAAGTGATCAAAAAGTCATCCCTTTTGTATTATTTTAATGTCTTTCGGACCAAAGGTATTATTCTATGAAAAAGAACTTCTAGAGTTTCCTTTCCGTCCCTTTTCAAACTCTTTAAACATGAAAAAGATCGAGTTATCCTTGTCATTAAACTCATTAAAAAAATAACGACAAACTCGTCCATTCCTAGACAAGGTAGAGTTTCCTTTTCTTCCTTTTACAAACTCTTTAGACATGAAAAAGACCGAGTTATCCTTGTTGTTAAACTCATTAAAAAAATAGCGACAAACTTGTCCACCCCGACAAGAACGAGTTTCACTGTCGCTAGACTTGCTAAAACATAGCAATAGGTTTTCCCGAAGGGAAAATTATAGACCAAGAATATGTTATCCTCCTCAAGCTTGACAAAAATGAAGAAGTATTGGTCAGCAATGACTGGGGAGAAAGGGAAGAAAACTTGAAAAATTTATGGTAGCAGGTCACTCTTGAACATGACACTTTCACTTCATCTCCGTGATTGAGATGGGTTGGGTTATTCCGTTCACCAGTCGTCTCACCATTGGTCTTTCACACCATCTGTCTTTTGGGTTTAACACTACCAACTCATCTCAGTGTCGCTGATATGTTCAATAGAATTCATTTAGTTGAGAATTCACCATCTAGTTAATGCCTCATCAACTCCAATACCTTCAACCTCCATTTTTGTGCCCGCCATTCCTGAACCTTCTGTCGTCAATCATTTTCACCTCCAGAAAATTATTTGCTTCGTTTCATGTCATAGATGTGGGATAAATTAAGGCCCTCCTATGACGAGTCACTTCTTGTCAAGATCAGCTCATTATCCAAGAAGTTGACTTAGAAACAACCCTTTCAGTACTTTGAAGCTTGCATACCTTAATGGCAAGTTTCTCACTTCCTGCGATAGGTTGACATCAATGGCCTTCAACCGAAATATTTTGCATGGTGTTCGACATCGGATCATATATTCACACCACGTGAATTATACTATAGTACCTTGAGGGTCATTATCATTATCGGTGATTCCTCTCGCGTCTATTAACAACTTACATTATTGGCTGGTAATCAGGCGATGTCTTTCCATGCTCGACTTCAGAACATCTTTTCACATGGATCGAATTCTACATCAGGCAAAGATTGAACGAGTCTGAAGACCTCGAATCTAGTTTCATCCATCTGGGCTGTGATATATTTAGGGATATAAAGACATAGATGTACGCAGAAGCTGCGTAGATGGTCATCCACACTAGGGACGATGACTCTACATATGAAGAATCACCATTTTGCAACTATAGACGATTATCTGTTCTATGTACATGAAATGAATTTATAAAGTTGAGCATGGGAATGACCGCCTCAGCTGGATCATGAAAATTATATGATGATGACGTATTGTATTTTATCTTATACAGGTCACCTTCCAGTTCGAAACCTCGGATCCTCATGTTAAAGCATTTCACCTGACATCAAGATTTACGACTTCATGCTTTATGGGGCAACTGTTATAGGCATATTTGGGCACTTCGACCCCAATCTTATATGTCGATAAATTGGGGCTCTTCGACCACTAAAAGTGGTTTTTCATACCCTAAAAGATCATGGTCAACTAATTACATCATTCCCCAAACATATCAGTGACACTGAGATGAATTGGTAGCGTTAACCCCAAAGGATGGATGGTGTGAAAGACCAATGGTGAGATGACCGGTGAACAGGATAACCCAACCGAACTTAATCATGGAGACGAAGTGAAAGTGTCATGTTCTAGAGCGATCTGTTACCATAAAGTTTTCAAGTTTTCTTCCACTTTTCCCCAGCCATTGCTGACTAGTACCTCTTTATTTTTGTCAATATTGAGGAGGATAACATATGCTTGTTCTATAAATTTCCCTTTGGGAAAACCTGTCACTTTGTTTTAATGAGTCTAGCGATAGTGAAACTCATTGTTGTCTAGGTTGACACGTTTGGCGCTATTGTTTTAACGAGTTTAATGACGAGGATAACTCGGTCCTTTTCATGTTTAGAGAGTTTGAAAAGCGAGGAAAAGGAAACTATAGAAGTTCTTTTTCGTAGCATAATCCCTTAGGTCAAAAAAAGATTAAAATAATACAAAAGGGATGACTTTTCGATCACTTTAATGAGCCGAAAAAGACAAGCACTCGAGCTTTTTTTTGGAATAGTCCCTCAGGTCCGAAAAAGATTAAAATATAGAGGAGGGATGGTATTTCTAATTACTTTAACGAGCCGGAAATGCCAGTTTCTCGACAATATTTTCATATATAATGAGTCTGAAAAGGGTTTAAATAAGGCTCGAACTTCTCATATTTAACGAGTCTGAAAAGGGTTTAACGGGAACTCGACAATCTTTTCATATTTAACGAGTCTGAAAATGGTTTAAACAGGACTCGACAATCTTTTCATATCTAAAGAGTCTGAAAAGGGTTTAAAGAAGGATTTTTTTTAGGATCGATTGGTGTTTAGGGTAGCAACTGGTTCCGAGTAGGTTCGGAACTTCTCAAAACATGGTGATGTCAAGAGGTAGACTAATAAGACCACTCATCGCAGCTGTTCCTCAAAAGGGTAAAAAACCAAGTGGAAGTGCATGATAGGCCAAAAGAATGGAGGTTATGATAGGTACACAACCAAGGCTCGGAAGGCTGATAGAATGGAAATCACAAAAGGTATTTACTGGAGGCGGGTTCATTTTTTAAAGAGCTTGAATCTTGCAGAAACTATGCTCGATGGTAGGTTCATTTTTGAGAGAGCTTGAACCATGCTATAACATATGCTCAGTGTGTGTCTCATTGTTTTTACAAGCTTGAAATGAACAAACATATGCTTGCTCTAGTTTCTATTTCTACGCAAGCTCAAAACTAAAAAGCTAGAAACAACATAGCTAAAAAAACTAGAAAATGAAAAAGCTAAAAAGCTAGAAAAAGAAAAAAGAAATGAAAAGAAACTAAAAGTTTTCATGCCCCCAGCATGGTGAAAAGGAGAGTCTCTAGTAGCTATATAGAAACCTACTGTGGTTATGCAGGATAGTTTAGTCTACAGAGTAGAAAAAACACTTCCTTGGCTTCGTCCGCAAAGAAAACAAAGGTGAATGGTGCGTCAGACCAATCACATAACATGCAGGGAAACTTATCTCTACAAGGAAACTTCTCTTTTCAGTTGGGTTCATTTGCCAAATAAACAAGGGTGCATGCCCCCTAAGCTTTGTTACATTCACTAGACTACTCACGGTAATTAGGTGGATGGAATGAAGGTTGAAGAGACACCGTTGATATAAAAGGACCATTTAGGGATGAGGATTGAGTTGGAGCTATGCTTGAACTAGGAAATGAAAGCTAGTCAATGGTGACAATTTTGCCTTCATGTGGGAAGCACATTACTTGGAAGAGTGTTGAAACAATAGCTTCCATGTTATAAACATAGTCACGTCCAAGGAGTAGATTGTAATCTAATTGTCCTGGGGAAATGAAAGTTGGTCAATGGTGACAATTTTGCCTTCATACGTGAAGCACATTACTCGGAAGAGTGTTGAAATAATAGCTTCCATGTTATAAACATAGTCACATCCAAGCAGTATATTGTAATCTAATTGTCTTGGGACTACCATCACGTTCAGGTGAACAATTTTCCTTCCCAAAGTTATCGGTAACTTAGGAAGGATCCCTAATGGTCAGATGGTTCCTTTTTTAAAGCCTAAAAAATTCTATGTAACAGGCATAAGTGATGGCAAACCAAGAACTTTCCAAGCAGTTGAGGAAAGAATACTCATTGATGTCCCTTCATCTGTGATAGTGCCAGACACGATCATTTTGTAAACTTGTACTATGATCCAGAAAGGCATGTAAGATGGAAGGTGGGATCTTTCTAGTTGATTCCAATCAAAGGAAGTGACTAGACTTCTTAGAGGGGGTACTGAATAAACAACTGAATTAACCCATTGAGTAGCGAGAACTAGGGGATTTTCCTCCTATTGTGAAGGAATGGGCGGATTTCCCCCAAGTTCATCTGACTCTAAAGTAACAAAAAGAATTTGAACAATATCATTCTTACTCTCTTCAGGAAGGGTATGATCTTCTGAAGGTAAAACTGGGTCAGTTCTTACCTTGAACTGTTGACTTTCATCTGCTATAGACTCATAGGTTTCACTTTCAGAGAGAGTAGTTTCAACTGACGGTTGATCAATTGATTTTTCAACCAGTGAAGGAATTGGGGAGAGTTTCTGGTAACCAGATGGGAGTAGCTGTGGTGACGCTGGAAGCTTATCTAATACTCTTTTGGCTTCATCCAAAAAAGGACAACGGGGAGTGGTATGGTTCCCTCCACATAACCTACATGGAACTTTGAGCTTTCCTTTCTGTCCATGAACTTCACTATCACTAGTTGATGGTGTATTATCAACATGATTAGCAAAGGTTGATGACACCGAGTGGTGTGAATGGGTGGACCATTCTTTCGAGATCCACGAAAAGCAAGGACAATCTCGATGAAAATGGTCTCCTCTACAAATTATGCATGGAAATCTAGGTTTAGGAGCTTTAATGTGTGGATCTTCACTAGCTGATGCATCCAAAGCAATGGTTGCATGGTTTCCCCCTTGCTGAATTGGCTTCCTCTTCTTCTCCTTACCTTTCTTCTTCTTAGCCACCTGGTTATTAACATCACTATTTTCACCAAGTGAAGAGGAAGAAGGGGAGGGAGAAAAAAATGAAGAAGAAGGCAACGGGTCAACTTTAATATCAACTGGATGTTGGTTCGATTACTGAGGAATCACATTATTTTGAACCACAAAGGTTGAGAACAACCATACTGGCAAGCCAATGGTAAGTCTCGGAAGGGACAATGTGGCCATATGAGGAGCACCAATATTTCCCCAATAAGTAAAAGGACTAGGATTCCCCTCGAGAGGGGTTCCTTGATTGGTGGACTCCATATATCTCAACCTAAGATTAAATAAGAAACGAGGATGTTATTCCGTATTTAATAAATTTTAATGACGCTTTGACAAGACTTTACTTTTTCAGTTTTTAAGAGTCGAGAAAAAGCTAAAGATGACTCTATTCCCCTTTGATTTTTAATTTGCTTGAAGTGACAAGTGCTCAGATGGACCTTTTCTTTTAAAGAGTAAAAAAGGAACGAAAGTGACTACTCTGGAAATTCTAGACAAAGGCATTACCAAACCAATTGCAAAACTGCAAAATACACCTTGCTGATAAATTAAAGAGAAATTACCAAGGACTTATGTACGGAAGTTAATCTTCCCAAATCTTATGTTCAGTGCATTGTGATCAATAGGGCATTAGACTCGGCCTCTTTTGGATAAAGGATATAAACCTGTTGTGGTCTCCCAATATATATGCGACGATACGGGGAGCACAATTCTGCGCTACCACTTGTCATATCAAGGAGGAGGAATCACCCAACCTTCAATGAAAATGATAGTTAGTAGATTTTACGGTGCTAGAACACGTCTCTAGCCTAGACCTCTAGATATGTTGCATTAAGTTCCAAAGTGTTGTTAAGTTCATTGAGATTTATTTAAAAGTTGATCTTGTTTAAAGTTTTCCTTTCAATGGTTCACCTCGTGATGATGATTTTGAAATTCCTAAAATGCAATCTATAATGATAAACAATCTTTGTTTATTACGATCAATGAAAATCCTAGCTACTGGGGAAAGAAGATTACAATTCTTTCCAACAAAGAGCAAGGAGCACACACTAGTGCATTTTCCTAAATCATATTTTGCACACATACTAAATGCAAATGCAAATTCATGTACTTGTTTTTCGTTCCCCTTAATGTGAAAAAATGCCAAAAGGGAAAACTAAGTATAGCAAAGATCTGAAATATTTTACTCAAAGCGACATTTCGACAATTTATTTTTCAAAATAGAAAGGAAGGCTAAACGACACTTTTCAATTTAGAATAGAAAATGCTTTCAACACTTCAAATATCAACAAATAAAATCAAATACATAACAAAATGTTCAATCAACTATCCAGGGAAGGAAGACTCTACGACACTTCTCTTTTTTACACAAAATGACAGTGACGACACTTTTTGTACCAAAATGACAAATCGATTTAAGCAACTTTTCGACAAAGGATTGTAAATGATGAACAAATACATAAAAAAATTTACTAATCCTAATCAATGGAGGCTGATATATGTGATGCAAGAAGGCTTCAGAATGACGTACTATTCATAAGCAGCAAAAACAACTAAACAGTGCTGAAAACAAGTACAAAAACACGAAATTTCAAGAATGGAAATAGGTTCAGTAACTCATCGCACCTGGGCTTCACTGAAATAGGGATGAATTACACTTTTCAGACTCAGGAGGAGTGATTCATACTGGTTGACACTAATAGACAGTGCAATGGGCCATGGAAGGCAACTGAAGTGGGCTTTGGTTCAAATTTGCTGTTGTTTTCAGTGAGTTAATGGTGAGCTATGATGGACAATAAAGAGAAACGTATAGAGGAATGATCTTGAGAGGTTACTGAGGTACCAAAAGGGCATCTAGAATGCTTGTAACTCAAATGTTTAATTCATAAACTAACAGAGGTTGAGGACAACCAATATTTTGAATCACGTCTCTAGCCTAGACCTCTAGATGTGTTGCGTTAAGTTCCAAAGTGTTGTTAAGTTCATTGAGATTTATTTAAATGTTGATCTTGTTTAAATTTTTCCTTTCAATGGTTCATTGTATGATGATGATTTTGAAATTCCTAAAATGCAATCTATAATTATAAACAATCTATGTTTATTTCAACCAATGAAAATCCTAGCTACTAGGGAAAGAAGATTACAATTCTTTCAAACAAAGAGCAAAGAGCACACACTAGTGCATCTTCCTAAATAATATTTCGCACACAAACTAAATGCAAATGAAAATGTTATGCTCTTAACCTGCAAAAATAATACCCAAATACAGAATATGCGAAGAAAAGATACCGAGAACACAGAATAGCAATGGTTTTATTATTCAGAGAGCAATGTTCACATGCCTCTTCGAGGGGGCAACCTCCAATAGAGCAGAGCTCGATTACAAAAACAAGACACAATGCTCCTCGCAGGGAGTCTCTATCCTTTATATATGACTCATACATGCAATACCACAGGCAAATACCGTGGGTTTTATTAATACCACCTATCTAATACTACGACCCATTTGCAACTAACTGTGGTCCCGTCATTAATTGCGGGTTAACCACTTACAAATATTAATATGGGTTTTATTGACTCTTAACTATGACATGATCCCATGACATAAATAAGGGGGTTAGGGTGGGACCCTAACATGCCCTCCCCCTTAAGACTAGCCTTGTCCTCAAGGCCGAAGCTGCGGAAACTGCTGAAGAATAGTGGCTGGTTCCCAAGTTGCATCTTCCGTAGAGGTGTCTTTCCATTTGACGAGGACTTCCTTAATCATGCGGCCGTGCAGGTGCTTGTCTCGTGTATCTAGAACCTGTTCAGGTTGAAGCCAGATTGACCCTTATTCGTCCAATTCAGGTAGACTGGTTTGAACTCGGCAATTTTTCCCAATCACTTTCTTGAGGCACGATACATGGAAAACTGGATGGATTTTTGCCATAGGTGGCAAAGCCAACTTGTAAGCCACTTCTCCCATGTGATGAAGTACTTGGAATGGTTCGTAGAATTTTGGAGAGAGCTTTTGACAACCCTTGTCTTTGAGTGATGTTTCCTTATATGGTTGCAGCCTCAAAAAGACCTGATCCCCTTCTTGAAATTGGCGCTCGGAGCGATGTTGGTCGGTCTGTTGCTTCATGCGGTTCTGAGCTTGATGAAGATTCTCTCTAAGATGGGCGAGCATGGTTGCACGGTGTTGTAGGAGTTGATCCACTGCTTGTACTTTGGAGCACCCCTTGAGATAAGAAGTAGGGGAAGGCAGAAGTTGACCATAGACTGCTTCATAGGGAGTCATTTTGGTGGTGGCATGATAGTTGGTGTTATACCACCATTCAGCCAAAGGTAACCACTGTACCCAAAGGTGTTGCTTTTCTGAAGTGAAACACCTAAGGTAGGTTTCTAGACATTTGTTGGCGACTTCGGTTTGACCATCTGTTTGCAGATGATATGAAGTACTGAGTTTGAGTTGAGTGCCCTGTATTCTGAAGAGTTTCTGCCAAAAATTACTGGTGAAGATCGGGTCGCGGTCGGACACAATAGAAGTGGGCATGCCATGCAATTTGAAGATCTGATCCATGAAAGATTGAGCAACCAAAGTTGGTGTAAACGGGTGGGGTACGGCACAGAAATGAGCATACTTCGACAGTCGGTCCACAACCACCATGATGACTGACTTGTTCCCTGACTTTGGAAGACCTGTAATGAAATCCATAGAAACCTCCGTCCAAATTGATGCCGGAATGGGCAATGGTTGTAATGAGCCTGGTGTGTTGACGGTTTCCCCTTTGTGGTGTTGACAGACATCACATTCTACTACGAAAGTAAGGATGTCCTGTTTCATGCCTGTCCAAAAAAATGATCTTCTGGTGCGAGCATATGTCTTCTGAAAGCCCGAATGTCCTGCAATGGGAGATGAGTGCAATTCTGCCAAAATGCGACTTTTGAGGGTGGATGTTGGTGATATTACAACTCTGTCCTTGTAGCGAAGAATATCATTCTGCCACGAGTAGCCCTTGCTGGAATTAGGATCTACCTGCAATTGAGAAATGAGTTGGGAGAGCCCGGGGTGTGAAAACCATTGCCTGCGAGCCTCTTCAATCCAGTCTGGAATGGGGAGTGAAATTGCGAGCAGAGTACTTTCCTCCTCAAATTGGCGAGATAATGCATCTACTACACTGTTGTCTTTCCCTTTCTTGTAAATGATCTCATAATCATATCCCAGCATTTTGGCTAACCATTTATTTTGTTGTGGGGAGGATAGGCGTTGCTCCAAAAAATATTTAAGACTGTGATGATCTGTGCGGATTTGGAAACGTCGCCCCAATAAGTAAGGTCGCCAGGTCTCGACTGTATGTAAGATGGCCATCATTTCCTTCTCGTAGGTAGATTGGCCCAGATTCCTCCCACTGAGTTGTTGGCTTGTGAAGGCCAATGGTCGTCCTTCCTGCATTAAGACCGCCCCAATACCTGTACCCGAAGCATCACATTCAATGAAAAAGGATTTGGTGAAGTCAGGTAGTGCTAAGACTGGAGTGGAACACATGGTGTTTTTGAGAGCAGTAAATGCCTGTTGTGCTTCCTCGTTCCAGAAGAAGGAATTTTTCTTTAGGAGTTGAGTAAGGGGCTTCGCTATGCAGCCATAGTTGCGGACAAATTTACGATAATAGCCTGTGAGACCCAAAAATCCTCTCAATCTTTTCAAGGTCTTAGGTTGAGGCCATTCTTGCATTGCCTGGATCTTTTTGGGGTCCACCTTGACACCTTCACGCCCCATAATGTGGCCCAAATACTCAACTTCTTCCATGCCAAACAAACACTTAGACATCTTGACAAATAATTTATGCTTGCGGAGCAGTTGCAAGAGTAGATCTACATGCTGAAGATGTGCCGCCCAAGTGCCACTATAGATGAGGATGTCATCGAAGAAGACAAGGACAAATTTTCTGAGATATGGTTTGAGAATGTGATTCATAAGGCTCTGAAAAGTAGAGGGGGCGTTACAGAGACCAAATGGCATGACCAGGAACTCATAATGGCCTTCATGAGTTCTGAAAGCCGTCTTGGGAATGTCGACTTCCTTCATGCGAATTTGGTGGTAGCCTGAGCGAAGATCCAACTTAGTGAAGAATTGAGCCCCATTGAGTTCGTCCAGCAAATCATCAACCACCGGGATGGGAAATTTATCTTTGACTGTCAACTTATTGAGGGCCCTGAAGTCCGGACACATCTGCCACTCCCCATCTTTCTTGAGGACCATGACCACTGGGGATGAATAAGGACTAATGTTGGGACGAATGACACCTACTTCCAACAATTCCTTGATGATTTTTTCTATTTCATTCTTTTGGGTGAATGGATATCTGTATGGCCACACATTTGGGGGTTGGGCCCCTGGAACCAAGGTGATGCTATGATCATGTTCCCCTCGCGAGGGTGGAAGCTCATGAGGCTTGTCAAAGACCGTCCGATGGTTATTTAAAATCTGTTGCATCTCAGGATGAATTGGCAGAGACAGGGTTTCGACGACCTGTATGGCATTAAATTGAGTGACCACTCCATGATGGCCCTTTTTTAACAATTTTTCCATCCTATGCGAGCTGATGATAGAGGGGGCTCCCGCCTGGAGTCCATAGAGGGTATGTGTGGAGTTGTTCTGCTTAAAACTCATATATAACTCCTCGAAATCCATTGTGATTGGCCCAAGAGTGCGGAGCCATTCAGCGCCTAGGACAATGTCGCAACCCCCCATGTGTATGGCAAACATGTGGGTTTTCAACTGATAATCCCCCATTTGAAGTTTGACATTTTCACAGCGGCCTTCACATTTCATTGTGCCCCCATCTGCAATTTGGACTTGGAAGTTAGAGACTGCCCGTACAAAACAATGCACTGCTTCTGCAATTTTTTGATGGATGAAATTATGGGTACTTCCACTATCAATCAAGACTACTACTGGGCGATGTTTAAGAAAACCCCTGATTTTGAGAGTTTGAGGGGAAGAAATTCCTGCCAACGCATTTAGCGAAATAACTGGTTCGTTAGATATAATCTCCTTTTGGTTGTCTTCTTCGATCGCCTCCGGTTCCTCAAGTGGTGGATCTTCCTCGGTGGAGCTGTAGTCAGTGGCATCTATTTGAAAAAACTTGGGCTCCTTGCATTTATGACCCGGGGAATATTTTTCATCACAGTAGTAACATAGTCCTTTCTTCCTTCTTTCGGCCATTTCCGCAGGTGACACCTTTTGAATCTTAAGTGTCTGAGTCGTGTTGGGAGCCTGTGGGGGACGACCTTTAGCGGGGAAATTGGGGCGACTGTATTGGCCTGCTAATGCACGTTCCACCTTACGAGCTACCTGGCAAGCCTCTGTCCACGTGGGAGGGTGGTGGAGTAGAACTTGAGCTTTGATGGCTTCTTTAAGACCACTGATAAAACATTCCGTGTAGAATTCATCTATGAGACCCTTAGTGCGGAAGGCTAAGGCTTCAAATGTGGTAATATATTCGTCCACTGTACCCGTCTGTCGGAGCTTAGTGAGACGCCCCAAAAAAGAGTCTTCATGTTCAAAGCGATTTCGAAGAGCTTTGGTAGATTGGTCGCAATTCTGAAAAGGTCCATTGCAACGTTGATGCCATTCCCCCCATTGCCATCGTTCATTGTCCAAGTACATGGTCCCTACCATAAGCTTAGTCCAATCATCTAGGATAGGATTCAATTTGAAATACTGCTCCATTTGTGCTAGCCATGCGGACGTGTGAGAACCGTCAAATTTATGCATATCCAACTTGGTAGGTCGCTGACTGGGTGGTGGATGGGTGTGCCAGACGTGAGGAGAGTGGCTTGACTCACCCTCATGGTATTCATGGCCATTATACGCCTCCTCGTGGGCTGGTTCCTTGCCCTTCGAGAGTGCTTGTTGTACCTGGAGACTTAGTCCACTAATCTCACGTTGGAGGGAGCTCATATTTGCTTCAAGTTTGTCCAGTCTTTCATTGGCCATCGCTTGAGCTCTAGTTTCTACCATACACCAACTTGATGAAAAAATTGGGACCGCCTAAAAATTTTGACTAATAAATTAAATGGTACCACCTTGCTTAGCTCGTCGTCCTGATGCTGATGGGCTAGATAACCAAAAAGCGCCTCGGAAGATCTCAGACTTTTTTTTTGGAAAACTCTTAACGGAGTTTTACTCCTTCTTGATCAATACTGTAGTCACCAAATCCTCAAAATGTCAATGCTGCCAAAAGTCCTACGAAAAGTATACCCCGGTATAGGAACCCTTCACAACAACTCCAATCTGGTGGATCTGAGAGATCTGATTGGTGGAACAACTACTGCTGCGGATCTGATGGAGCTGCGAGGCTGATGTCTACTGTTGCGGCACATCTTTGCACACGTGGATCTGGAATAGATGATGTGTGATCCCCCGATAGAAAAGGGAACTATGGTCTAGAGGAGTGTCAGGTGCTACAGATCACAATATACATAAGGGTCTGACAGTAGTACTCAGCGCAATGTTTCAGGGCTCTAACTAAGGAGGATCGACCGTACCCTTAGTCGTACAACCCGACTACCCTATCGTACGGGCGAGTAATCTCTCAGAGTGCTATTCTCGGTGTATTGTAGCCACAAGACGGTCGAAGGTTTATCTATGGCGAGGTTTCAAGGGAGCCTAGGGGGCTTCCTATATACCCAAAGGGTACGTGGAAGATAGTCCGTGCGCGGTTCTGTCTAATGCACTACTACTCGAAGGGGTACCCACAGGGGTTACAAGGGAGTCGAACAGACGTGACCACCTCTTGTATTTCCTGCGTGCATGCCTCCCCAAATCCGCAGGTTTATGCGCTTAACGATAGATCCCGTGGTTTAAAGATGCCATAACACGTCTCTAGCCAAAAAAAAATTTGCTAAAAATTGGAGATCCCACTAAGCCCTGGAAAGTGCTCTGGTACCACTTGTTATTCTCTTAGCCTACAAAAATAATACCCAAATACAGAATATGTGAAGAAAAGATACCCAGAACATAGAATAGCAATGATTTTATTATTCAGAGAGCAATGTTCACATGCCTCTTCGAGGGGGCAACCTCCAATAGAGCAGAGCTCGATTACAAAAACAAGACACAATGCTCCTCACAGGGAGTCTCTATCCTTTATATATGACTCATACATGCAATACCATGGGCCAATACCGTGGGTTTTATTAATACCATGTATCTAATACTACGGCCAATTTGCAACTAACTGTGGTCTTGTCATTAATTGCGGGTTAACCACTTACAAATATTAATATGGGCTTTATTGACTGTTGACTATGACGTGATCCCATGAGGGTGGGACCCTAATAGAAAATGCATGTATTTGTTTTTCATTCCCCTTAATGTGAAAAATTTTCAAAAAGGAAAACTAAGTATAGCAAAGCTCTGAAATATTTTACTCAAAGCGACATTTCAATAATTTCTTTTTCAAAATAGAAAGGAAGACTAAATGACACTTTTCAATTTCGAATAGAAAATTCTTTTGACACTTCAAATATCAAAAAATCAAATCAAATACATGACAAAAAGTTCAATCTACTATCTAGGGAACGAAGACTCCATGACACTTCTCTTTTGGACACAAAAAGATAGTTACGACACTTTTTGTACCAAAAGGATAGATAGATTTAAGAAACTTTTCGACAAAGGATTGTAAATGATGGACAAATCCATAAGAAAATTTACTAATCCTAATCGATGGAGGCTGATCTATGTGATGCAAGCAGATTTCAGTAATGAGGTACTGTTCATAAGTAGCAAAAACAACTAAAGAGAGCTGAAAATAAGGACAAAAACCCCAAATTTCAAGAATGGAAATAGGTTTAGTCAGTCATTGCACCTAGGCTGCACAGAAATAAGGATGCATCACAATTTTCACACTTGGGAGGTGCGATGCATACTGGTTGACAGTGATAGATAGTGCGATGTGCGAGGGAGCCCAACTGAAGTGGATTTTGGTTCAAATTTGCAGCTGTTTTTAGTGAGTTAAGCTGAGCTATGATGGATAGTAAAGAGAAAAGTATAGAGGAGTGACCTTGAGAGGTTACCGAGCTACCAAAAGGGCATATAGAATTCTTGTAAGTCAAGTGTTTAATTCGTAAACTAAACCAGAGATTGACTGAAGTAGCATTCATCTACTATGCAATTGCAGAGCAAGAGCAGTTGAAAGGCTACTTGGTTGACTTCAGGCTCTGTCTATAGTTTATAAAACAAACAATAACAAAAAACAAACATCTATTTGGTCCCTAGTGGAGTCGCCAATTCGTTTCTTGGAAAACTAGTGTCTTTTTTAGCGACTGGCCCTCTAGGTTTGGAAGCTACCCTAGAAACAACAGTTTTAAAGCAATTCACGAATTCTTCTATCTATAATAGATAAGAGAAAGATAAAGGAACCAAACTAGATCTTTTTCTTAACTGCTTGCTTCATCTCTCTCCCCCTTGACAAAGCTTGGAACTCCTCTCCGTACTTATACCACTTGGAGAGTACTTGTAAAAACACAATAAAAAAAAATTGTCCAAGCATCTTGATCTATTATATCATAATCATTACAGAATCAGAAGTATAATGAACATACAATGGCATCCAAAAATAATAACATTCAAAATTGCACAGTTATATGGAAGAAAACTCGAAGAACTTTATTAAATCGAAGGGAGAATTACAACCTAGTTGCCTGATCTAGCATTATCCTCCCAGCATGAAAGCCCTTATCACTTCCTTGCAATTCACAATATTCCAACCTCTGGATCACTTAGATGATGGATCCATTTATAGATGTGTGCAAGAGAGTGAGTCATCTTTGGGTTTTGATTAGTGTCATTCCACTTGTTGCATGTGGTTCCACTTGGAGATTTCTTGGATCTCTTACTCATCCCTCGGCGAATTTAGAGAGGCAAGTGTCATAGGAGAAGTTTCTAGAAGATTCCATGAGCAACCACTTCGCAAACTATCTCAGACATTTGTCCATCCTTGCTAATCGCACCCTACAGAAGGCCTCATCAATATGCATTTCACCTGGCTAGTGTAGAAGTTAGTATGCATCACACCTTGACAGTGGAGCAGTTAATGTGGTCCAATTTAGGCCATTTCTGGATGGTTTTTTAGGTGGAACTTTTGGGGAATGATGTAATTAGTTTACCATGATCTTTTAGGTTATGAAAAAACAATTTTATGGGTTAAAGAGCCCTAGTTTATCGACATATAAGTTTGGGTTTGAAGTGCCCAAATATGTCTATAACAATTGCCCCCTAAAGCATGAAGTCGTAAATCTTGATGTCGGGTGAAATGCTTTAACATGAGGATCCAAGGTTTTGAACTGGAAGGTGACCTGTATAAGATAAAATACAATACATCATCTTCATATAATTTTCATGATCTAGCTGAGGGAAGCATTCCCATTCTTAGCTTTATAAATTCATTTCATGTACATAGAATAGATAATCATCTACAGTTGCAGACTGGTGATTCTTCATATGTAGAGTCATCGTCCCTGGCTTGGATGACCATATGTGTAGCTTTTATGTACATTTGATGTATTTATATCACTGAATATATCATAGCTCAGATGGATGAAACTAGATTTGTGGTCTTCAAACTCATTCAATCTTCACCCGATGTACAAGTCGATCCATTTGAAAAGATGTTCTGAAGTCGAACATGGAAAGACATTGCCCGATTACCAGCCAATAGTGTAAGTTGTTAATAGACGCAAGAGGAATCACCGATAATGATAATGACCGTCAAGGTATTATAGTAAAATTCACGTGGTGTGAATATATGATCTAGTGTCGAACACCACGGAAAATATTTCGGTCGACGACCATTGATGTCAACCTATCGCCGAAAGTGAGAAACTTGCCATTAAGGAATGCAAGCTTCAAAGTACTGAAAGGGTTGTTTCCAAGTCAATTTCTTGGATAACGAGCTAATTTTGACAAGAAGTGACGTCTCATAGGAGGCCTTAATGTATCCCACATCTACGACACGAAATGAAGCAAATGATTTTTTGGAGGTGAAAATGATCGACGACACAAGGTTTAGGAATGGCAGTAATGAAAAATGGAGGTTGAAGGTATTGTAGTGGATGAGACATTAACTAGATGGTGAATTCTTGACTGAATGACTTCTCTTGAACATATCAGTGACACTGAGATGAATTGGTAGCATTAACCACAAAAGATGGATGGTGTGAAAGACCAATGGTGACATGACCAGTGAACGGAATAACCCAACCCAACTCAATCACGGAGACGAACTGAAAGTGTCATGTTCAGGAGTGACCTGCTACCAAAAATTTTGTTGAAAATGCAACAAGATGATGGAGCTTAGTGAAAAGGAGTCACCTTCAATAAGTGGGCCCGCAGGCTATTTTTGGCGCAAAGTCTATTTTTAGACTATGTCTATTTTTAGACATATGGATCATGGTCTATGAGTTGCAGGATGCTGTTTATGGATGATTAGTAATGTTGGCAAAAATAGATGTACTTCTATTTTTGGTTCACAATGGAGTGATGAGAATCTATTTATAGACTGCCATGCTAAAAATAGAAATAGTCAAATATTATTAGCCCTTAGTAATATTTGGACTCTAAACATTATCTTATTCTCTTGGAGCACTTCGGTTCGAGCTACGGATGTGGCACATGCAGCTGAAAAAAGGAATCACATGGTTTCTTATGTGTTAGTTGAGCTATTACAGGGAGGAATTGAGTTATAACTCATGGATGTGAGTTCTATGGAGTTGGATGTGGAGTTGATCGAGTTGTGTTTAGTTTGACTTAGTTGAACTAGTTGTATTTAGTCTAACTAAAGAATACACTAGTGATGAGTTGTGTGAATTAAATATTAATTAATTCACTAATTATTAACTCATAAAGAAACTAAAGAATACATCAGTTAACTCAGTGCATGTACAGTTCAACAGAGACAGGTGTTAGAGGTAACTGAAAGGGTGAGTTGTGAATATCAGTTGTGCATGAGATTTTGCACATGCATGGATTGAGTTATGCCAATGAGGATTGTACAGTGTGGGCCAATATCAAGGCAATTGTAGCTTTTTCTCACGTGATTCTCTTGCAGGATTGTGTAGTGGAGACAGGCAAAGCAGCAGAGGAGATTTGAACCTGTGACTTGTTCGGATCTGAGCTAGTTTGTGTGTAACAGGTGGATATAGTACTGAGTACTTGTGAAGAGTATTGTACTATGTATTGTTACATGTTCTCTATCATTATAATATGCAGATAGTGTGGGGTTTTCAGCTGTATGCTTTCCCCGGGTTACATACTGTGTTAATGTGTGCATGCGATTGATGTTTCATGATTTTTGATGCTGCTAAATTGATGATCAATGTAGAGGAGATTATCTATTGTGCATGTATTCCACAATAGTGTATAATCAGGATAATCTCTGTGAATAAGTGTTTATTATTCAGAATTTCTACATGGTATCAGAGCTGTTGATCATCAGATCTATTATTCATAAAGTGTTGACGTCTTATTTCTTCACGCAAAGTCTGTAATCGGGCCAGGTAGCCTCTGGATTCATCCTTCCTTTGGAAGGTGAGATATCCAATAAAATCCCATACAGTCAATCTCTGTACAAGAAATAATTTGTTCTCACAAATTCTAGATCAGAGGCGGTTGAGTTGTTGAGCTGGTGGAATTCGAATTTGCAGCAGTGTTTTCTTGGTGTCAACGTTGCAATGTCTTTCAACGGATTGCGATTGGAGTATGCTCTTGAGGGTAGCTCGAACTATATTGCATGGAAGGACAGGATGGAGGTGGTGTTAGATGATAATGGGCTGAAGGATTTCATAGAGGCTGAGGTCCCAAAGCCTACTGATCCTGCTTAATTTGATGCTTGGCAAAAATAGACATCAAAGTGTTGAAGGATTTTGATGGAGGGCGTGAAGGATCACATTGTGTCCACCCTGCATGGAAAGGCTTCTCCATACTTGATGTGGAAAGTGTTGACAGATCTATTCCAAAGAAAGAGCGACCAGAGGAAGTTGGCGCTCAAGGATAAACTTAGAAACATTAAGTGTGAGAATGGAGACAGTATTCCCAAGTATCTCACGAGGTTCACCCAATGTCGCGATGAGCTGGGAAGTGTGGGGGTCATTGTTGACGATGAGGACTTGCTGAGCTTGGCTCTCCTTGGTCTTCTGAAGAGTTGGCATTCCTATCAAGACTCTATCAATGGTCGGGAGAAATTGCCCAGATGGGAGAGACTTTGGTCGGATCTTGTGCAAGAGGAGATCTGGCAGAATACCAGCGATGAGACTTCATCAAAGGCATCTGATGAAGAAGATTGTGCTTTGGCTGCCAAAGCAAAGAAGGGGAAGGAGAAGGGTTCTCTTTCCGAATCTAGTTCTTCCAATGATGGGAAGAGGGCTGGCAAGTCGAAGGTGGGATGCTTTCATTGTCATGAGTTGGGCCATTATGCTACTAATTTCCCAAAGAATAAGTCTAAGAAGGGATCTGGGGAAGGATCTGAAGGTGAGGCACTTGCTTCACAATTTGAGTTGGATTTCACACTCCTCACACGCATGGTTTCATCCATGGTGGGAAGTGGTCGGTTTCTTGACAGTGGAGCTTCTTTCCACATGACTGGTGACAAGAATTTGTTTAGTACTTTGGAGGAGAAAGATCTCCAGATAATCATAGCAATGGGTAATGATGAGAAGTATAGTGTCTCAGGTGTAGGCACGGTTATTTTTCAGAGGGAGCATGGAGCTCGCCTTACCTTGACCAATGTCAAGTATGTACCAGGACTGAAGAGAAACTTGGTGTCGATCGCGATGCTAGAAGACAGAGGCTATGATGTAGTCTTCAGTAAGGGAAAGGTTTTCCTTAGACACATCATCACTAGACAGGTGAAGCAGATTGGTTCACGGGTCAGGAACCTGTATTCTCTTAAGGTTCAAGATGCATGAAAAGCCTTGAAACTAATGGAGACTTGGTGGTTGACAGGGAGCGTATATTACCTATCAACATGCAAAGCTAGAAGAAGTCTCAAACGATTGTGGAGGAGCCACAATTGGTGCAGCAGCTTCAAGAGGTTGTGGAGCAGTCACAATAAGGGAAGCTGAGAGGAGATCGAGTAGAGACATCTACTCATGCAGAGACCTCTAGTAGGGGGAAACTTCTAGCCAGGTGGGCAGAGGGATCACATGCATCCACACCTCCAGGTAGGAGGAGGGTGATGTGGATTGATCGTCCCAAGGAGGAGGGGTAGGATACTTGAGGTACCCAACCTCTTGGATGAGACCTTGCTATGGGAGCCCTGATGTGGAGTAGTAGGAACTAACTGATTGGGTAGAGATAGATGCGGATGGAGTGGCAAAGAGAGCGACAGTGTAGAGAATCCCAGGACAGTGCATAGCTAGCAAGCTGCAGCAATGCGAGAGGCACAAGTGTTTTGCATAGTGCTAGGTGGCATAGAGAGGTGTGCAATGGTGCGAGATGCATGTATATGTTGCAGTACTGTAGATGTTAGAGAGGGAGCACTTGTCAGCAGTAGGTAGAGCTTCAGCATCAGAGTATGTTCCTAGCCCAATAGAGTGGTCAGTTGGGAGTGTTTTTGTTCCAAGTGTTGTTGGAGCAAGTGGACCGGGAAAATGTGTTGCATGCAGAACATTCCAGAGTTGCACGATAGGGGTTGCTGATAATCCATATCTTGTTGAGAGGGAGTGTTGAAAATGCAACAAGATGATGGAGCTTAGTGAAAAGGAGTCACCTTCACTAAGTGTGCCCGCAGGCTATTTTTGGTGCAAAGTCTATTTTTAGACTATGTCTATTTTTAGACATATGGATCATGGTCTATGAGTTGCAGGATGCTTTTTATGGATGATTGGTCATGTTCAGAAAAATAGATGGACTTCTATTTTTGGTTCACAACGGAGTGATCAGAGTCTATTTTTAGACTTCCAGGCTAAAAATAGAAATAGTCAAATATTATTAGCCCTTAGTAATATTTGGACTCTAAACATTATCTTATTCTCTTGGAGCACTTTAGTTCGAGCTACAGATGTGGCACATGCAGCTGAAAAAAGGAATCACATGGTTTCCTATGTGTTAGTTGAGCTATTGCATGGAGGACTTCAGTTAGAACTCATGCATGTGAGTTCTGTGGAGTTGGATGTGGAGTTGATGGAGTTGTGTTCAGTTTGACTTAGTTGAAGTAGTTGTATTTAGTCTAACTAAAGAATGCACTAATGATGAGTTGTGTGAATTAAATATTAATTAATCCACTAATTATTAACTCATAAAGAAACTAAAGAATACATCAGTTAACTTAGTGCATGTACAATTCAAGAGAGACAGGTGTTAGAGGTAAGTGAAAGGGTGAGTTGTGACTATCAGTTATGCATGAGATTTTGCACATGCATGGATTGAGTTATGCCAATGAGGATTGTGCAGTGTGGGCCAATATCAAGGCAATTGTAGCTTGTGCTCACGTGATTCTCTTGCAGGATTGTGAAGTGGAGGCAGGCAAAGCAGCAGAGGATATAGTACTGAGTACTTGTGAGGAGTATTGTACTATGTATTGTTACATGTTCTCTATCATTATAATATATAGATAGTGTGGGGCTTTCAGCTGTATGCTTTCCCCGGATTACATATTGTGTTAATGTGCACATGCAATTGATGTTTCATGATCTTTGATGCTGCTAAATTGATGATCAACGTAGAGGAGATTATGTATTGTGCATGTATTCTGCAATAGTGTATAATTGGGATAATCTCTGTGAATAAGTGTTTATTATTCAAAATTTCTACAAAGTTTTCATGTTTTCTTCCCTTTTTCCCCAGTCATTGCTAACCAGTACCTCTTTATTTTTTTCAAGCTTGAGGAGGATAACTTATGCTTGTTCTATAATTTTCCCTTCGGGCAAACCTATCGCTATGTTTTAATGAGTCTAGTGGTAGTGAAACTAATTCTTGTCTAGGTGGACAAGTTTGTCGCTATTGTTTTAACAAGTTTAACAACAAGGATAACTCTTTCCTTTTCATGTTTAGAGAGTTTGAAAAGGGATGAAAAGGAAACTTTGTCTCGTCTAGGAATGGACGAGTTTGTCACTATTGTTCTAACAAGTTAAACGATAAGGATAACTCGGTCCTTTTCATGTTTAGAGAGTTTGAAAAGGGACAAAAAGGAAACTCCGGAAGTTGTTTTTCATAGCATAATCCCTTAGGTCCCAAAAGGATTAAAATAATACAAAATGGATGACTTTTTGATCACTTTAACGAGCTGAAAAAGACAAGTTCTCGAACATTTTCGTGAGATAATCCCTCAAGTTCGAAAAAGATTTTAATATACAACAGGGATGCCATTTCCGAGCACTTTAACGAGCTGGAAAGGCCAATTGCTCGACAATATTTTCATATTTAATGAGTCTGAAAAGGGTTTGAAGAGGACTCATTTTTTAGGAACGAGTGGTGTCTAGGGTAGCAATTGGTTCCAGGTAAGTTTGGAACTTCTCAAAACATGGTGATGTGAAGAGGTTGACTAACAAGACCACTCATCGCGACTATTCCTCAAAAGGGTAAACAACCAAATGGAAGAATATGATCGGCCAAAAAAAATGGAGGTGAGGAGAGGTACACAACAAAGGCTCAGAAGGCTGATAGTATGGCAATCACAAAGTTTATTTATTGAAGGCGGGTTCATTTTTTAACGAGCTTGAACCTTGCAGAAACTATGCTCGGTGTGGGTTTCATTGTTTTTACAAGCTTGAAACGAACAAACATATGCTTGAACAAGTGGTAAAAATTGTTCAATTCACTATTTAACACATTAGATTCTTTCGATGGTCGTTCAACCTACTCAAACACTCCATCAAATTGATTAGAAATACACATATATGTAGGAAAAATGAACTAAAACTAGCATTTTACTTGAAGTACGTGAATAGAAAATACAAAAGTAGTTTCACCTTTCATTTTTATCATTTCATTTCAAATTTTGGATTTTGGAGCATTGGAGTGGTTTTCCCCCTCAAATTTCATCAGCTGATTTTAGGGGATCCTGTGGACCATTCTCTGCACCATCAAGACCAAGTAGGAGATAACCCTGAGCTTTTCATTTTCATTCCATATTTTCTTGATTATGAGCTAGTTTTTCCACTTTTTTGGGCCTCTGGGGTTTGGAGATCTTGTTCCCCAATCATCGCACCTAGCCAATATCGAAAGGTGTGATTCATACTGAGCTACCAATAGGCTAGTCAGTATGCATCCCACCTTGCTCAAAGGTAGGGTGCGATGGGTGCAGAAAAGAAACTTTACACAATGATTTTTCATCAAATTTTTTCTTGTTTTTTCTCAAATTTGGATCCTAACTTATCTTATGTCTTTGTTGCAGACATTTGTTGGATCAAGATGGTCATCACATGGTGTGAATGAGAAAATGAAGAGGAGGACATGATTACTCTACATGACTAGGGCATAGTTTCTGCATTACGAAACTATGGCTTGCTAAAGTTGTTCCACATATCTAGCATGAGGCAACATATTAGTTTGTTGCGGTATTTTCTCGATGCTTGGAATTCAATTGACCATGTATTCCAGATTAGAGGTAAATTTCTTCCATTGACAGTCGAGGACATCTACTTTCTAACGGGTTTGTTGAGGCATGGTGCCCCTCTTTCACTATCAGGATTCACCCATGGAGGTGAATCCGTGAAAGACTATATTCATGAGTTCTACACAGATGGATCTCAGCCCAGCAGAGATGGAAAGATCAATATCCAGGATGTCACTGATCGGCCCTTGAGGACCATTTTATTTACCTTTGCTAGATTGGCTGGTAAAGCAGCTTTCAATTTGGAAAAGAGATCTTACATGTAGTATGCTCTGGACTGCCTAAGACTAAAGGTGTTCAACTGGTAAGAGGCGGTACTTCGTGTCATAAAAGAACAACTCCCCAAAGTAAATAATGGAAGAACCAAGAATTTTGGCTACGGTTCCATATTGACTGCTTTTGCTTTGGGAAGGATTCCACTGATGCAGCCTTAGAACATTTCATTGGGATTGCTAGCACTAAGGGAACCATGGATGTAGAGATGGGTTGATCTTATGGCCAGATATGCTGGTCAGTCATAGATTTCCTTCTCTGATGCCTTTTTCGAGTGGCTCGACCATCAGGAGATGGTATTCATGGAGTATCCATACATCGGGATGGATTTCTGAGGCGACCCAGATTCGATGTTACCAGCTGGCGAGCAGTGGAGTGCTATAGCTAAAATGATTCGACCACATCTTTGTTTACTAGTTTTATAATGTTTTTTGTTTATAAATGTTACCAATACTAATCAAAATTATATGCCTCTGTAGATATTGGACCAGTGTGACCAGTGGCACACCCGCAGGCGGTAGATGACGCTCCAGTAGGAGAGGCTATAGGGAGGGTCGTCCTTCGGGATCTGGACATATCGGAGACCCTGACAGTGCTGCAGGATCAGATCGAGGGCCTCACTCTCAGTATTCACGATGTCAGGATCGACAAGTTACCTTTGAGGTTACAGCACCATACTACTGGTGTGCCGATTCGATGGACCAGGCTCTTACGCATGGTCACACAGGTAGTGACATGTTATCACTAGCATCATTAGTCTAGGATGCTTTTCTGCATTCATTTTGAGTTTCTTGGTCAAATGATCAATTTTGTATTGGACACAAAACATTTTGTAAAACTATAAACAACTATATATTTTTGATTTTCAGAGTTTTATTTTGGTTAAGTTATGCAATATTATTGATGTAAAATGCTTTCTTTACAAATGCTGCAAATATCTATCTAACAAAGAGTTTTCTAATGAATTATTTAATTTGTTTAACTTTCTGGAAATGTGTTGATATTTAATGGAATCAAAACATCTTTCCAAAATCCTAACTCTTAGGAACATGCGATAAATATTTGGGTTCCGAACGGAATAAATGCCAGTAAGTTATAGAATGACGAGTTGTGAAATCTATCTTGACAACAAATCGGCATGTGCCATGTGAAATGGAATCAGAGAGAAGTTCAATCAATGTGGTATACTCAGTGATGTTGTTTTTTGATCGACCAATACATATCCCCTTGAAACTCACTAACTCACCACTTGGAGCAAAAATGGCGTAGGTTGCAGAAGATAGGTTTTACGTACTATGACTAGCTCTGTCGGCGTACCCAACAAATGGTTCCAAAAAGTTTGACATCTGCAACAAATGTGAAGTGGATTACCTCACCAAAATGACTACTCTAAAAGAAAACACAAAAAATGCAATGAAAGCATATGTACAATGAGTTTACTACACTTAATCAAGCATAGTAACGTTTAAGATACAACCCGATTTGGGGCTGCGACAATGGAATCCCATCATAGTCGACCAGCGCGTAGGCTCCTTTTGTCAATACTCATTTAACAATGTAGGGGCCCATCCATAATGGTTCGAATTTACCTACTCCTAATTTGTTAGAGTCCTAATCATAAAGAAGACCAGGTCACCTTCTGAGAAGACACGAGGCTTAACATTTTTGTCAAATTGTGCCTTGACACGTTTCTTATGTGCTTCGTTAGCTAATGTGGCATCATGATGGGTTTCTTCTAGGTGGATTAGTTCCAAGAAACGAGCCTCTTCTTCAGAAGGTTTGGGAAGCAGATAAATTGCAAGCTTAAGGGACGAGATTTCACACTGAATTGGTAAGACAACTTTCAGACCATACATTGACTGAAAAGGCGTAAATCCATTCACATTTCTCACCAAGGTCCTATGTGCCCACAAGGCTGAGTACATGATTAAATGCCAATTCTGTTTATGGACTCCAATCATTCTCTGCAACATGCTCTTAAGGATTTTGTTGATTGCCTCAACCTATCCATTAGCCTGTGGATAATATGGAGTAGAACTATCATGGGAGAGTCCCAATTTGGGAGTCAATTTAATCATCATGTGATTCCGAAAATGTGACCCATGATCTGTGACTATGGCCTGTGGAGCACCAAACTTAGAAACTACATGATTAAAAAAGAAAAGAGCAGTTGTTTCGCCGCTATTTTTTAATGTAGGCATCGCCTCGGTCCATTTTGTAAAATAGTCGACAATGACTATAATATAGCTATTAGCGAGGTAAATCCCCTCTGTGGACAGAGGCGATCCCCACTAGCCCAGAATCGGTCTTGCAACAATCAAACAATGCTAACACGCATGTTCCTAATTGCAAATTAAAGGTGGATGAGGAGAGCCTACTTGGATTCCAACGCTAATATTCGTAGAAGATTCACCGCTCTTGTTCCTTTGCTCTGGCTGGTCACGATCCCCACAATCTTCGTGAATGGACACCTGCACATGCAAAGAACAACACAAATACAAGCATAAAATCCAATAGATGCAATTATATATCGGTTAGAAAAGATATAACTCAAACATTATTACAATGAATAACAAGAGTGGAACCATAATGATAGTCATCTATTATTGATAAACAACAAAGAAGAATACAACCATAGTTCTGATGTCAAATCCTCCTTTGTCTGGGTGATCAGCTACATATTCCTTGCAAAGCTTGTCGGGATTGGGAACAAGCCTCTCTCTCTTTGATTATGAATGCAAAGAAGACTCTTACAGAAATCTCTTAGACTTCTAAAAGTATAATTCTCCCTATGCTCCAACTAGCTTGTCAAAGGCAACAGAACAAGCTTTTATAGATGGAGGAGAAGGAGATAAGATTAATCACACCATCTATGGGATTGGGTTTATCCTCAAAAAGCTATTATGGATAGAGGAAAAGGAGATAAGATTAATAACGACATCCATGGGATTGGCATTATCCTTAAAAAGCTTCATTAGTCGAAAGAAAAGAACCTTTGTGCGTGCGTTTGTTAAAAAGCTTTCCCAAACTCGGTTGGCGCGAGTAGTACACTGTGGATCAACACTAATGGAAAAAGGGAACTTTTTAAGGATATTCTATAGGAGATGTCTTCAGGGCATATGAAGTCCATGCTTAGAGGAATATAATGCAAGTGTTTTCAAGTTATGTCACTTCTCACAGGTCCCGGAATGAGTCCTCCAAAGTGCGGGAGAGGGGTGACAGGGACGGTGACAAATGGTGACAAATTACTGTGTAACAGATGCGCCCTAAAGCATGAGGCCCGAGAGAGAGAGGGGTGAAATGCTTTACAAGAACACATGCAAATGAAAATTCTATCACCGGAGAATCTACATAGAGAGGTACAACTGATATCTCAAGTACATGATATATGTGGTATGGGCGCAACCATCCATAACAGAGTACATAATAATCTAGATCCAAGGTATGGGCGCAGCCATTCGGTGAGGATCGATGAATAGACTCAGGCATGGTCGTAGCCATCCAGTGAATGAGTCATGTAATAATCACAATAATCCACAAAATCGCAGCCTGGATTCCGACAGACAAAATCTAGGGTCTTGCGCTCCATCTCGACCCGAACAAAAGTACAAGTTCAAGCATGCGAATACATTAGTTGAAGTCGAGCATGCATGAACATCGTCTGATTACCAGTCAATAATGAAAACTGTTAACAGACGCAAGAGGTACCACCAATAATGACAATGGCCCTCAAGGTACTATAGGTACAATCTACGGCATGCGAATCAGTGAGCTGGCGTCGAACACCCGTAGAATCATTCGACTGGAGGCCAATGATGAAAACCTCACGTCGAACACGAAGAACTTTCCATTGAGGCATGCAGGCTCCAAGGCACTGGAAGGGAGTCTCTAGATCAGCTTCCTGGATAATGAGCTGAATTCGACAGGAAGTGACCTTGATCGAAGGTGGGCCATAGTGTTTCCCACATCATCGACACGAGACAGAGGAAGAATGTTGTGGTGAATCAGAATTATGTGTGCAATCAGAGGGAGGTTGTTATTCTACAGAGGTCAACTTCTCTTGAACATATTGGCGGCACAACAGTGGACTTGGCAGTATTTGACAGCAATGGATCGAAGGTCATGTTGACGAGGCAATGAGCAGATGAGAGGTCAAACAGGATCACCCAAACCCACGGAGGTAGGTGAAAAACGAGATGAGATCTCCCCACCTAGACACGAATGCAAATAAAGTGCCATGTTCAAGAGCGACATACTGTCGACATGACAATAATTATGGTTCCATTTTCCCCCACCATTTCTGGCAAGTACCCCAGTTATTTTTATTAACAAGCTTGACAAGGATAGCATATGCTTGCAAATCGTCATCTCGATGGACTCCAATGTCATCAAGTTTTAACGAGTCTGACAGAGGAAGAACTCGACGTCTTTTCATGTTTAGAGAGTTTGAAAAGATAGTAGAAAAGAAAACTCCAAGGGTGTCCTTTTTCGTAAAGTTGTGCCTCTCGAGCCCGAAAAAGTATAAAACAATGCTCGAAAGAACCGCCCAACCATTACGATCGAGGAGTACTTTTCATGAGTAGTAATTTCGACCTAAAAACGTAAAAAAGCGATCGAAGCCACGTCACTTCGTAACCGTTAACGAACCTGAAACGACAAGGGTCCAACGATCTTTGCAAGTTTGCTTGTTTTGAGCCTTCCAAGCTTGGCTTTTGTGTCTGGATACTTCCTTTCAATCACTTGAGTATGTTAGAGTCTTGTTTGATTGGTTCTTGGCCTTTACCCTTTGGGTGTTTGCTTTTTTCTACCGATTTCACGTTTTAGCACTAGGGCATCTAATGGATTTGTGCATCGAGCCTTCCTTAGGAGTTTTGGCCTTCTGTTGGTCCAGTCGACTTTTTGGTTACTCTCTTGCACTTTTTCAGTGATTGTTAAAGCTTTTTATTGTGTTATTCGAGTGATTTACCTCTTTTTCGCTTGGATTTCGCTTGGCTTCGTTTGGGCTTAGATCACATAGCTCATTGAGGTCTTTGTGATTTTTCTTGGTTTGAAAGATTGTCTTGGTGTTTCAGGGACTTGATTGTGTTTTCATTGAGTGAAATTTGTTTCTTTTACTCTTTGTTATTATCTCTCAAAATTTGTTTAGTGCATTTTGCGATCGAAAAGAAAATGAACAATCTCTTTTGCGTTGCAGTAGTTAATGGACATTAGAGCTTTTGATTGTTATTAGTGATTAGTGACTTTAAAGAAAAGTTTCGTTTATTGCCATTAGCTGCATTAGAGTCATTGTTGATTGTTTTATGATCATTTTGTTTGATTGAAAGATCTCAACTCTCTCGTAGCTAGTGTTCATCGAATGAAATGATATATTTTGGCATATAGCTTGCATTTAGGAAATTGCGAGAGATTACATACGGTAAGACTTGGAAACTGAAACCTAATCAAAGATCAACCATGAAATGAACTAAATGAATCTAAAATTGCATTGGAACTTAACGCATACATCTAGAGGTCT
Source organism: Pinus tabuliformis (assembly GCA_031772625.1). Lineage (NCBI taxonomy): Eukaryota > Viridiplantae > Streptophyta > Pinopsida > Pinales > Pinaceae > Pinus > Pinus tabuliformis. Next base: position 1,318,469,966 of record CM062820.1, read on the forward strand.
AGGCTAGAGACGTGTTCCGGCGTCGTTAAACCTAGTCACTGTTGTTTCACATTAAGGTTGGGTGATTCCTCCTTTTGTGACTCAATAGTGTTCTAGCACGGATTTGTGCTCCCACGTACCGTCGAGTATATGGGGAGACCCCATTAGGTTATCATCCCTTATCCATAGGAAGCCGTGTCTGCCGCCTTACAAGCCATAATGCACTGAACACAGCATTCGGGAAGATTGACTGCCGTACGGAAAGTGCTTGGTTTTCATATGATTTCCAAGGTGTATATGCAGTTTTACGGATTTGTTTGGTAAACCCTTTGCCTAGTTTCTCTAGAGTAGTCACTTTTGATCCTTTTCGGACTCCCTAAAAGAAAAGGCTCACCTGAGCATTTGTCACTTCGGGCTCACTAAACATTCAAAGGCGACTAGAGTCACCTTTTCGTCCTTTTCTCGACTCTTAAAACATGAAAAGGTCAAGTTCAGTTCCTTTGTCTTAAAATTTATTCGGCCGCGACTCACATTTACCCGGTTAGATCTTGTTTGCGTTAGCTTGAGTAGGCTTCTTTTTCAATGGAAACCTTTCTGGGGTTCACCAACCAAGGGATCCCCTCTTACGGAAACCCTGGTCATTTCGCTCCTTTTGGGAATGTTGGTGCTCCTTACATGGCAACGTTGTCCCTCCCAAGGTTAACTTTTGGGTTGCCTGTTTAGTTGTTCCCAACCTCTTTGGTCCCTGCCGTCTCAACTTCTAGTCAATTAGTCCCTCCACCTGAACAACATCATGTTAATTCTAAGGTTGACCTCTCCCATTCTTCGCCTGTTTCTACGTCCTCATCTTCTACTTCGCCTAGTGAAAGTCTAGATTCGAGTAACCAGGTGACTAAGAAGAAGAAGAAGAAGACGAAGAAGAAGAAGTCTCCTAAGGGAGAGGCTAAAATTGCAGCTAGTCCCTCAAGTACACCTCCCATTGGGCCACCTTCTGCTCCTCCACGGAAAGTCAAATTTCCTTGTAGATTATGCAAGGATGACCATCTTCTGCGCGATTGTCCTGGCATTCCCAGGGTCTTAGAAGTATGGTATCACGATTCGGCCCGCCCCTCATCGTCCTCTGAAGCTCATGGTGATGCTACTCTTTAGCTGGAAATGGTAAGGGAAAATGGAAGATTCAAATCCCTTGTAGACTTTGTGAAGGCAATCATCCCCTTCACCTTTGTCTGCTCATGGATAAAGCCTCTGTTGTCTTGGAAAGTCTTACAGCTCCTTCACCCCAACTACCCGTTGGCTATCAACGTCTTTCTGCAGCCGCACATCGTTCCCCTGCTGACAAAGAGATCGACCAAGATTCCTCTCTTGTCCAGCCTCCTCTTCCTGAACATGGCTCTGCCAAGCCTGTTCCAGACCAACCATTGATCGGAAAGAGTGTCGACTTGAGTTCACCACCCATCGGCCACTCTGTTTCGGAAGAGCATCATTCCCATGTTCTTCTCATCTCCTCAGATTCTCTTGCGTCCGGAAATGATTCTCCTATCCCAGCTACTCTCGAGAGTCCTGCTTCGGTCCCTTTAGAGAAGGGGGGAAATCATACGACTCCCCCACCAAGTAGTTCAGTCGTTTCCTTCGACTGGAGTTGTTTGACTACCTCCCGCCTTCCATCCCATGTGCCTTTCTGGGTCACAGTACACGCCTATAATAAGGCAATACCTTGCACTATTTTGGATGAGTGTGCATCTGTTAGTCTTATGCCTGCCACTACTTAGCAATCTTTGGGTTCCCCACAGCTTGTGCCAGTCGCACCGAATCTAACGGCTTTTGACGGAGGAACTAGTCAACCATTAGGGATCCTTCCAAAGCTCCCTATTACTTTGGGAGGCAAAATCGTCTATATAGACATATCGGTTACCCAAGGTGCTTTAGATTTCAGTTTCTCCTTGGCCGTGACTATGTATATGCCATCGGGGCCCTGGTCTCTTCACTTTTCCGTGTGATTTTCTTTCCACACGATGGAAGGATAGTGACTATAGATCAATTATCATTTCTTCGTCCCTAGGTCCCTCCTGCGCAGTCGTCATCCCCTCCTGGTTTTCATCCACCAGTTGCATCTGCCCCACCACAGATCAACTACGTGGCCACTTATCCCGTGCTTGGATCCAGTGATGCTGCTATCGTGCATAGTGTCTTGGGGGCATTGGGTCCTGACTTCCAAGATATTACCCTTCCACTCGGAGTGGCACTCTTGGAAGCCTCGACTTCCTGTTCATTCTAATGAAGTTATGGTGGAGCATAGCTCATTTTCCTATGTCAAGCTCCTTAAAAAATGAAACTAGGTCTGGCCGAGCATAGTTCCCGATCTTGTGTCAAGCTCATTAAAAAATGAAATAAGGGTTATGAGGATAGTTCCTTTCCTAGGTCAACTTCATTAAAAAATGAAACATCTCCTCCTTTCTAAATCGAGTCTTTGATTAAGATCTCGTAAAATACAAGTCGAGTCTTTCATAGATCTCAAGAGTGAACCTTCAGTCCATCCACTTTGTTGAATGCAATGAAGCTTGGGGGGCATGTACCTCATTTTGCGTTATTATGCCGGGGGCATGGGAACTTATAACAAGCATAGTTTTTTCGTTTCAAGCTTGTGTAAACATGAAACCGAATCGAATCAGAGTTCTCCATGGTTCAAGCTTGTGTAAAAATGAACCCATACCCATTTTACATCTCGTGATTGTCGTTATTTCGCTAAATTCTGTTAGATGAGCCTTGGTTGTTTCATTCCATTGCTACCATCTCTTTGGCTGATCATATGCTTTCACTTGGTTATTTATCCTTTCCTGAGGAACTGCAGCGATGAGTGGTTTTATTAGCCATCCTATTGACCGTTATATGTTTTGAGTAGTTCCACCATTACCGGAACCAGTTGCTACCCTTTATACCACTCGTTCCTCCAGGACGAGTCTCCTTTTAAGCACTTTTCTGACTCGTAAAAGATGAAAAGATAGTCGAGTATTTTTCCTTTTTTGACTCGTTAAAGAGAATAAAAATGTAGGTATACTTTCAGCTTTTTTCCGACCATTTAAAGATGAAAAGCTTGTCGAGTTATTCCTCTTGACTCGCTAAACGTAAATAAGGGGCGGTCATCTTTAAACTCTTTTCCGACCATGTAAAAACGAAGAGATCGTCGGACCCTTGTCGTTTCAGGTTCGTTAACGGTTACGAAGCGACGTGGCTTCGATCGCTTTTTTACTTTTTCAGGTCGAAATCACTACTCATGAAAAGTACTCCTCGATCGTAATGGTTGGGCGGTTCTTTCAAGCATTGTTTTATACTTTTTTGGGCTCAAGAGACACATCTTTACGAAAAAGGACACCCTTGGAGTTTTCTTTTCTGCTGTCTTTTCAAACTCTCTAAACATGAAAAGACGCCGAGTTATTCCTCTGTCAGACTCGTTAAAACTTGATGACATTGGAGTCCGTCGAGATGACGCTTTACAAGCATATGCTATCCCCATCAAGCTTGTTAATAATAATAACTGGGGTACTCACCAAAAATGGTGGGGGAAAATGGAACCATAATTATTGTCATGTCGGCAGTATGTCGCTCTTGAACATGGCACTTTATTTGCATTCATGTCTGGGTGGGGACATCCCATCTCATTTTTCATTTACCTCCGTGGGTTTGGGTGATCCTGTTTGACCTCTCATCTGCTCATTGCCTCGTCACCATGACCTTTGATCCATTGCTGTCAAATACTACGACTGTCATGCAAAAAAGAGCGTCAATTGAGTTTGCTATGCTAAAATAAAAAACAAGCAATCCAAGGCTAGGCCAGCAGTAGACAGACCAAGAAGCAAGAGACAACTAAAGAATCAACCCGAAAAGCTGACCAGGCAAGCAAAACAAGAAAAGCCAAAGAGGCAAGACAAACTCCAAGCTGTTTAGTTCGTAAACCAAACCGGAGATTGACTGAAGTGGCGTTGATCTACTTCGCTAATGCAAAGCAATAGCGTTTCGAAGGCTATCTGGTCGTACTTCAGGCTCCGTCTAAAGTTTACAAATCAAACAACAAGCTAACTCCCCAGTGGAGTTGCCAAATTGTTGGTGAGGTAAATCCCCTCTGCGGACAGAGGCGATCCCCACTAGCCTAGAATGGGTCTAGCAACAATCAAACAATGCTAACACGCAGGTTCCTAATTGCAAATTAAAGGTGGATGATGAGAGCCTACATCGATTCCAACGCTAATATTCGTAGAAGAGTCGCCGCTCTCATTCCTTTGCTCCAGCCGGTCACGATCCCCACGATCTCCATGAATGGACACCTGCACATGCAAAGAACAACACAAATACAAGCATAAAATCCAATAGATGCAATTATATATCGGTCAGAAAAGATATAACTCAAACATTATTACAATGAATAACAAGAGTGGAACCATAATGATAGTCATCTATTATTGATAAACAACAAAGAAGAATACAACCATAGTTCTGACGTCAAATCCTCCTTTGGCTGGGTGATCAGCTACATATGCCTTGCAAAGCTTGTCAGGATTGGGAACAAGCCTCTCTCTCTTTGATTATGAATGCAAAGAAGACTCTTACAGCAATCTCTTAGACTTCTGAAAGTATAATTCTCCCTATGCTCCAACTAGCTTGTCAAAGGCAACAGAACAAGCTTTTATAGATGGAGGAGAAGGAGATAAGATGAATCACACCATCTATGGCATTGGGTTTATTCTCAAGAAGCTATTATGGATAGAGGAAGGGAGATAAGATTAATCACGACATCCATGGGATTGGTATTATCCTTAAAAAGCTTCACGAGTCAAAAGGAAAGAACCTTCGCGCGTGCATTTGTTAAAAAGCTTTCCCAAACTCGGTTGGCGCAAGTATATCTCTCAGATAGAGCGCCAACTGGCCCACCCTCTTTGGAGGATTTTCCCTATTGGCGTGAGTAGTACAATGTGGATCCGTGCTAATGGAAAAAGGGAACTTTTTAAGGATATTATACAGGAGATGTCTTCAGGGCATATGAAGTCCATGCTTAGAGGAATATAATGCAAGTGTTTTCGAGTTATGTCACTTCTCACAGGTCCCGGAATGATTCCTCCAAAGTGTGGGAGAGTGGTGACCGGGATGGTGACAAATGGTGATAAATTACTGTGTAACAATAGCCATGCCCCCCGACCAAGGTGGGGTTACATGTCATGAAATCAATACCCCATTTAGCAAATGGTCCAACAGCAACTATTGGATGCAGTGGTGCAAGTGGTAATCTAGTTTTGCGATAAAAAATCTGACAAGCATGGCAACTTCTGACTGCAGTTATGTAATCTTTGAATATGGTGGCCCAGAAGTAACCTGCTCATAAGATCTTTTGTGAAGTAGTGTAACCAGATAGATGCCCCCCGCAAGCACCTGAATGACAATCATTCAAGACTTTTTCAGCATCCTCATACATGAGGCACCTTGGTAGAACTATATCAACACCATGATGGTAAAGCGTATTGCCAATGATCAGGTAGTCTTTGGCTTGGTATCGAGTACGTTGTTGTTGAAAGCAAGAGGTGTTAGGCCTAAAAGTTTGGTTTTGGAGATAGACCATTATATCCCCATACCACGAATCACTTGACGATATCAGAAACAGAGTCTCATCCATGATTGATGCTTTGGATGTTAAATCATTGGATGATGAGGGAAGGTCACAAAGTAACTCCACAAAGACGAGAGATTTATTCGATTTGGATTTGGTGAATTCTAGATCAAACTCCTCCAAAATGGCTATCCATTTGGAATATTTGCCCCCGAGCAATTGGCATGATAGAATGTAGGTCATTGCGTTGCAATCTGACACAATGGTAGTTTTAAAAAAGAGAACGTAGTTTTGTAATCTTTGTACTGCTTGAATGGCTGCTAAAGCCAATTTTTCAACATAAGAGTACTTGCTTTTTGTATCATTAATATTTCAACTTAAATAATATATAGGATCTCTTAGATGATGGATGGATTTATAGATGTGTGCAAGGGTGTGAGTCATCTCTAGGTTTTCAATTAGTGTCATTTCACTTGTTGTATTTGGTTCAACTTGGAGATTTCTTGGATCTCTTACTCATCCTTGGGCAAATCCAAAGAGGCAAATGTCATAGGAGAAGTTTCCGAAAGATTCCATTAGCATCCACTTAGAAAAATATCTCAAAAATTTGTTCATCCTCACTCATCGCACCCTACAGAATGCCTCATCAGTATGCATATCACACTTGGCTAGTGTAGAAGTCAGTATGCATCACACCCTGACAGTGGAGCAGTCAGTATTATCTAGTTTAGGCCAATTCTAGACGGATTTTCAGGTGGAACTTTTGGGGACTGATGTAATCAGTTGACCATGATGTTTTACGGTATGAAAAAACACTTTTAGGGGTTAAATATCCCTAGTTTATTGACATATAAGATTGGGGTTGAAGTGCCCAAATATGTCTATAACAGTTGCCCCTTAAAGCATGAAGTCATAAACCTTTGATGTCGGGTGAAATGCTTTATCATGACGATCCAAGGTTTCGAAAAATGGAAGGTGACCTGTCTAAGATACAATACAATACATCATCAAAATATAATGTTTGGTGACCTAGATGAGGAGGGCATTCCCATGCTCAGCTTTATAAATTCATTTCATGTACACAGAACAAATAATCATTTGCAATTGCAGACTAGCGATTCTACATATGTAGAGTCATCGTCCCTAGCTTGGATGACCATCTGTGTAGCTTTTGTGTACATTTGATGTCTTTATATCCCTCAATATATCGCAACCCGGATGGATGAAACTAGATCCGGGGTCTTCAAACTCATTCAATCTTTGCCCGATGTACAAATCGATCCATGTGAAAAGATGTTCTTAAGTCGATCATGGAAAGACATTGCCTGATTACCAGCCAATAATGTGAGCTTTTAATAGACGTGAGAGGAATTACCGATAATGATAATGACCCTCAAGGTACTATAGTACAATTCACATGGTGTGAATATATGATTTGATGTCGGACACCATGCAAAGTCTTTCGGTTGAAGGCCATTGATGTCAACCTGTCGCTATAAGTGAGAAACTTGCCATTGAGGCATGCAAGCTTCAAAGTACTGAAAGGGTTGTCTCTAAGTCAACTTCTTGGATAATGAGCTGATGTCGATAAGAAGTGACCTGTCATGGGAGGGCCTTGATGTATCCCACATCTATGACACGGAACGAAGCAAATTATTTTCTGGAGGTGAAAACGATCGATGACACAAGGTTCATGAATGGCGGTCATGAAAAATGGAGGTTGAAGGTATTGCAATGGATGAGACATTAACTGGATGGTGAATTCTCGATTGAATCACTTCTCTTGAACATATCAGCAACACTGAGATGAATTGGTAGCATTAACCCCAAAAGATGGATGGTGTGAAAGACCAATGGTGAGACGACCGGTGAACGGGATAACCCAACCCAACTCAATCTTGAAGATGAAGTGAAAGTGTCATGTTCAAGAGTGACCTACTATCATAAAGTTTTCAAGTTTTCTTTCCTTTTTCCCTAGTCATTGCTGACCAATACCTCTTTATTTTTGTCAAGCTTGAGGAGGATAACATATGCTTGTTCTACAATTTTCCCTTCAGGAAAACTTGTCACTATGCTTTAACGAGTCTAAGGATAGTGAAACTCGCTCTTGTCTAGGTGGACAAGTTTGTCGCTATTGTTTTATGAGTTTAACAACAAGGATAACTCGGTCTTTTTCATGTTTAAAGAGTTTGAAGAAAGATGAAAAGGAAACTCTATCTCGTCTGGGAATGGACGAGTTTGTTGCTATTGTTTTAATGAGTTTAACGAAAAGGATAACTCAGTCCTTTTCATGTTTAGAGAGTTTGAAAAGGGATGAAAAGGAAACTCCAGAAGTTATTTTCATAGAATAATCCCTTTGGTCTGAAAAAATATTAAAATAATAAAAAAGGGATGACTTTTCGATCACCTTAATGAGCCAAAAAAGACAAGCGCTCGAACTTTTTCATCGGGTAATCCCTCAGGTCCAAAAAAGATTAAAATATATAGGAGGGATGGAATTTCCAATCGCTTTAATGAGCCGGAAAGGCCAATTGCTAGAAAATATTTTCATATTTAACGAGTCTAAAACGGGTTTAAAGAACACTCGAACTTTCCATATTTAACAAGTCTGGAAAGGGTTTGACAAGGACTCGACAATCTTTTCATATTTAACGTGTGTGAAAAGGGTTTAAAGAGGACTTGAAAATCTTTTCATATTTAACGAGTCTGAAAAACATTTAAAGAAGGCTCATTTTTTAGGAACGAGTGGTGTTTAGGGTAGCAACTGGTTCCAGGTAGGTTTGGAGCTCCTCAAAACATGGTGATGTGAAGAGATTGACGAATAAGATCGCTCATCGTGGCTGTTCCTCAAAAGGGTAAACAACCAAGCGGAAGCAAATAATCGGCCAAAAGAATGGAGGTGATTGTAGGTACACAACCAAGGCTCAGAAGGCTGATAGAATGGTAATCACAAAAGGTATTTACCGGAGGTGGGTTCATTTTTTAACGAGCTTGAACCTTGTGAAAACTATGCTCGGTGGTAGGTTCATTTTTTAAAGAGCTTGAAACATGCGATAAGATATGCTCGGTGTGGGTCTCATTGTTTTTACAAGCTTGAAATGAATAAACATATGCTTGGTCTAGCTTCTATTTCTATGCAAGCTCAAAACTAAAAAGCTAGAAACAACAAAGCTAAAAAACTAGAAAATGAAAAAGCTAAAAATCTAGAAAATGAAAAAAAAAATGAAAAGAAACTAAAAGTTTGCATGCCCCCAGCATGGTGAAAAGGAGAGTCTTCAGTAGCTATATGGAAACCTACTATGGTTATGCAACATAGTTTCATCTGTAGAGCAGACAAAATACTTCCTTGGCTTCATCCGCAGAGCAGACAAAGGTGAATGGTGTGTCAGACAAATCACATAACCTACAGTGAAACTTATCTCTATAGGGAAACTTATCTTTTCAGCTGGGTTCATCTACCAAATAGACAAGGGTGCATGCCCCCTAAGCTTTGTTACATTCACCAGACTACTCGTGGTAATTAGGTGGATGGAATGAAGGTTGAAGAGACGCCATTGACATAAAAGGACCGTTTAGGGATGATGATTGACTTGGACCTATTCTTGAACCAGGAAATGAAAGCTGGTCCATGGCGACAATTTTGCCTTCATGTGGGAAACAAATTACTCGAAAGAGTGTTGAAACAATAACTTCCATGTTATAAACATAGTCACGTCCAAGGAGTAGATTGTAATCTAATGGTCCTGGGACTACCATCGCGTTCAGGTGAACGGTTTTCCTTCCCAAAGTTATCGGTAACCACTACAACAAAATAGGCAATTTATGCTAGATTTAGCACTAGATTTTAGTGTATTTTTCTCTCCATTGGGATGAGAAACCTGGTGCTAAATCTGGCTCTATTGTACAATTTTTAAAGCATCCTTTTTTGCGCCAAATTTTGCATCTTTTTTTACACCAAATTTTGCATCATTTTTTGCGTCATATTTTGCACCAATATTTGCATTTGGTTTTACAATAGGTTTTGCTTCTAGTTTTGTGCCATTTTTTGCTTCTATTTTTGCATCATTTTTTGCTTCCTATTTTGTGCCATTATTATCCTCTATTTTTGTGTCAATATTTGCATAGAGTTTTACACCATCTTTTGCATCTGATTTAGTGCCTCTTTTTGCATTGAGTTTGTCCCAGTTTTTGCATCTAGTCTTATGTCGTTCTTTGCTTCTAATTTTGTACTTATTTTTACATCTATTTTTGCACCAATTTTTCTGCCTTTTTTTACACCATTTTTTGCATCTAATTTTGCACCATATGTTGAATCTGATTTAGTGCCAAATTTTTCATCCATTTTTGAACCATTTTTTTCATCCACTTTTTTGTTTCATTTGTCTCCCTTTTTTGCATCATATTTTGCACCTAATTTTGCATCATTTGTTGCGTCCAATTTAGCATCATTTTTAACAACATTTCTTGCATCCAATTTTGCATCCTTTTGAGCATCTAAATTTTCACCCTGTGTTGGACCATGCATTGCGTCCACCTTTAAATCTTTTTTTGTGTCTAAAGTTACCTTCAATTTTGAGCCATTTTTTCGTCTACTTTTGCATTTGTTTTTGCACCAAGTTTTGAGTCATTTTTTGCACCTCATTTTGCATCCAAATTTAAGCCATTTTTATGCCCATTTTCGCACCATTTTTTCTACTTTTCTGTCCAAATTTTCACCATTTCTTATGTCCAATTTTGCATCCTTTTTGGTGTCTAATTTCGCATCCTTTTTGGCATCCAAATTTGCATCCTTTTTTCTGCCACATTTTGTGCCAACATTTGCATCTCATTTTGCACCTAGATATTAGTTTGAATTTTCATCTAGTTATGCATAATTTTTGGCATCCTTAGTTTAACCCCTTTTTAGTCTCATTTTTCTTCTTCTTTTGTGTCTTTTCTTACATCCTTTTTGCATCCTAATTTTACACCATTCTTTTCATCCTCATTTTGGTGTCCATTTTTGCATCCTTGTTTGCGCCCAATTTGGTATATTTTTGTATGTCTTGTTTTGTTCCCTTCTTTGTCTCTAGTTTTGCAGCCCTTTTTAATTCTACTTTAAAACCCTTTTTGTCTCATTGTTTGCATCTTGTTTTGATGGCTAGTTTAACATCCAATTTTACTCCCAATTTTGCATCAATGGTTACATCCACTTTTGGCTTCTTGTTTAGAGTTTTACTTTTACTTCCATTTTACTAGTTTTATTACATAGTGAAATATATTACAGTTTCTAAATATCATTTTGCTGTAGGATTTAATGAACAGTTAGATGGACATAAAACCCTCTCAGTTTATCCCAGAAACCTAAGATAGACTGATTAAGAGAATGGTTGTTCTAACACTCAGGATTCTTAGTAGATCAAGATGTAGAGTATAGATTAAGAAAAGAAGAATGAATTCATGTGAGTCCTCGCATGCAGGTCTTGTTGGAGTTTTTAGTGTAGGTGGGAAGTGCTCCTAGATAGCTCCAAATATTGGTCCTACACACAAGAGCGAGAACAAAGAAAACTTCACAACATAATATCTTGATAATTGAAACTATCATAAACATATAAATATTATTATTGAATAAATAAATATAAACCAAAATCCCATACATTCATTAGTTAAATAGGATAAGTAAAGAATGAAGAGTAGCATATGGAAGGAAGAACAAATAATCTATATTAATAAAGGAGTTGGAGGAAAGTTACAACCATTAGATGCAATTGCAACAAAACCTCCCCCAACTCCTAGCACCAAAACTCTCCCTCTCAAGATATATCTCAACGGCGTGACAATACGCGAATTCCCATCATTTCCTCAATGGCCAAGCCTCCAATATATAGGAAAGTGAAGGCTATGAAGATTTCCCAAATTCCTCATTAATTCAATTTTGGCAAAATCTTCTCGGTGAATAATGTTTCCTGATATAAAGATGGCATTTTCCAATTTTTAGATGCTTTTGTACTTAGGAAAAATCTTCCCCATGCTTTATGGTTCTTTCCCACTTTTGTATGCTTTTTTTTTAGGAAAAATCTAAATATGAGGATAAAGAGATCACATTCCACCATATGAGTTTCTAAAAGTGAACAAGAGTGTCAAATTCTAGTTAACTCGACCTTTTTTGCTTGCATTAGAGAAATTTTCATTTTAAAATGTTAACATTGAATTTCCATGTCATAATGTGTAAGCCAATCAAAATCCTTTAAAATTTAAAAGACATACATGTGTGACTAGGTAGTGGATTTTTTTTTAATAATATAACTTAGCTAATTTAACTGTGAATGCTGCCCAAGTGACCCAAAACTATATTAAATATTAAAAATAAAATTAATATCTTAATTTATAAAAGTTGGAATATTGAGAATATTTCTAATGAAGGGTAAATCATGGCATGTTAAATAAATAAATTTAAATATAAAATCCTAAATCCTAAATTTAATTTATATTTTAAATTTGCTTTCTTAATTTAAATTTTAAATTTACTTTCTTAATTTAAATTTTAGATTTACTTTCTTAATTTATTTTATTAAATCTTGTATTGATAAATTAATTTCAATATAAAATGTAAATATATGGTTATTTTGATAAAAGTGCATTTATTTGGGTAACTTAAATTTAAACTTTACTTAAATTTATATTTTAAATTCTCCTTTTAAATTTAAATTTTCTTAAATCTTATGTTAATAAATTAATTTCAATATAAAATACATGTAGACGGTTGTTTTTTAAAAAAGTGACGTTTTTCTGGGTAATTTAAATTTAAATTTAAATTTCCTTTAAATTTTGAATTTGCTTTTTTAATTTAAATTTTATTAAATTTTGTGCTAATATATTAATTTAAATATAAAATACATATACAATTATTTTGATAAATGTGACATTTATTTGGGTGGTTTTGGTAAAAGAATAATAAAAATGATATATTAAAAAATTGTCTACAAGACATTATTTTACTAGCTTCTTAATTTTTTCGTAGATGGTTATTTTTCGAGCTGAAATTTCCTCTAACGTGAGAATTTTGATAACAAAAGTTAGATGAAAGGGACAACTTGTTATAGGCTAGGATACCGTGGTTCTCATGGTATATAACTTGTATTATAGGCTTATATAGTTTAGGAGAAAGGGGTATTTCAACCATTATCATAGTATTCTCCTCCAAGATGATCAGGAGGTATTTTCATGTATAACACATTTAAGAATATATCACAATTCAAATTCATAACTTAGTATTTGTAAACAAATTTAAGAGTGATTGACAATGTTCATAAAAAATATAGTGGTATGCTCATATATAACAATTCTCCATCAAAAAATAATTGACAATTTTCAATATGCATATATTACTACTAAATCAACATTTATCGCAGATATCATTATTCCAAGTTAAATTCACAACATTACATCCAAAAATAGTAATATCATCATACATAATCATTCCCCATAAACAAACATTGACAGGTTTCAACACATATATAAAGTAACAAGATAATACTAATAATATCCTCATCATCTTTAATCAAATCAACTAACATTCAAATGTGTGATTATCATATGAAAATATTTCATGAACACCATTATTATGTATGATGATATTATCATACATAATAATTCTCCATCAAAATAATGTTGATAATTTTCAATATATACATAAAATAACAAGATAAAAATGATAATATCATCATCATATTTAATCAAATCAACTAAAATTCAATGTAAGATTACCAAATGGAAATGTTTCATAGATATCATTATGCTAATGTAAATTCACAACATCCATAGAAAAATAGGAATCTCATCATACACAATAATTCTTCATAAAAAAAATTGTAAGAAATTTTCAACATATTTGTAAGGTAAAAAGATAGTAGTGATAGTATCATCATCATTATTCAAATAAACTAAAATTCAAATGTATGATTACCATATTAAGACATCCAACTAAATATAAAAAATAACGCGTGACTAGCTAGCACCATGAAAATCATAGTCAAGCTCATCCTCATGATCATTTCCATGATCATCATCTTGACCATCTTGATAATATCATCCACATAATCATCTCCAATGCCATCACCATCCTCATCATCATCATCTCTGATATATGATGTAATCTAAACATAGTCTATATCATCATCTTCGTGGTCATTACCTATAACTTTCTGGAAAAAAATCAATATTACATGCTAGTACTAATTCTATAGCAAAATGCATATTTTTATTACAATGCTAATAATAAAATGAGTTAGGACATAATAAAATTTAATAGTACTAAAAATAAAATGAAAATATGGCTTAAGATATATTGGAGATCCAACTAAGATTACACTTGTAATTCACATTAAGCAGTAGAATCATTTTTTAATCCATATGAAGTAGGTACCCATTTGTTCTTCATATTATATTGTGAATGTTTCCTATGATTTCCATTTCAAAATTGGTAAATTAATATGTAATTGAAGCTTTATTTGAAATTAGAATTGTAACTCACATTAGAAATAGAAGAAATTTTAACAAAAAAAGAATGTCACATGAAAAAGTAAATTGTTTTTAATGAAAAATAAGTCACATACAATATCAATGTCATGTGAAATATTGACTTGTTTTTAATGCATGTACTTTTCTCTATAATAAGATGGATCCTAATGTTTGTTCAAGAACAAATGCTCACAAATAATTACTTCATTTTATCCATTATCACACTTAATCCATTATACATAGTGACAAAAATGATTTCATTCAAATTGCTTTGAACTCACTAATATAATGTAAAAGAGAAAACTCCACGACCACGACCATGACCGCAACCCCCTCCCTTGCCTTTTCCACCATCAGAGACAATGAACTTGGAATTAAGTACTCATGTTTTCTTTGCTCTAATTAATCTCCAAGGAATCAAAACTTGATCAATATATCAATCACTCCATCAAGGAATAGATATATCATAAGATAATCTCAATAGGCTTTGCAAAAAGAGTGTGAAATAACAGTTATCTTTGTTTTATGAAATAACTTGAGTAGGTGGAATGAATGGTGGGAAACACTTACCAAGGAAAGGAATATTTTTGGTCCATCCTTATTTCTATTATTATTTTTGCTTCTTAGAATGGAGGGAAGTGTTTAAAAAAATCTAAAAAATATTATATATATATCTATATATATATATATATATATATATATATATATATATATATATATATAGATATATATATATATATATGCATGCTTTATTTTATTTTATTTTTAATATATACCAAGTTTAGTATTTTTTTATTTTCTAAAAAATATATATTTAGTTTTTGGTTTTTTTTATAACAAAAATTATATTTTCTTTTAATAAAACTGGATTTTAAACATCATTCATGCAAAATTTGTGATTTTATGATATAAGTTTAAATTGTATATAAAAAAGTAACTTAATGCCATGCATTGTGTTGCTGAGATGGGTATTATACATCTCTTCCTTGCTAAGTTATAGAATGTGCTTGGTTTTTCTTAATGCAATAAAATTAATTCCTCTCTTCATTATATCTTGAGATGTTCAACTTGCACCTACTAAAACAATAAAGTTAAAATAGGTTTGTCTTCGTCCTTTGTAGATTTCTTCCCCCATTAATCCTTGTCTTAATAGATTAATTGTCTTATGGTGGCCGTGAGTGGTCACTCCCATTAGTTGCATGCTTTTTAGTTTTATGTTAGTGACATTTCTTAGGAATGATAACATGTTATTTAATTTATGAAAATGTGTTATTTTCCCTGTTATTGTAAGATATTAATATTAAATATGTTGGTTTTGAACATGGTTTAGAAAAAAGTTCCCAAAAGGTTTAGAGATTGTAATTTATAATATAATGCTTCATTGCTTGATGAAATTGTTTTGGATATTTTTTTAAAGATTCATTGATTGATGAATTTTTTATGGATATTTTTTTTATTATATTAACTTGTATGTGATAAAGTCAAAAGTCACCTCCTTTTGAGATTTTCACTGGTTAATTTCCCTTAAGGCTATCAAGTTCAACATTTAGTCCCAGGTTAAGGAACTATAGGAGTCATGAAGTGGCATTGTCCAATAACTTAAATCTTGGAACATGTTTTTTTTAGTCACATTATACTTCCTTTCTGTGTAAATTCTCCATGCAAATAGTCTCATGGAACATGAGGGACCTCAATAGTAAAGGAAAACAAATACTCCTAAAAGAAGAATGTTCCGCAAAGCACCCATCAATAATGTTTCCATAAGAAATAAAAATATTAAGTGAGGTTCTACCTCATATAATTAGAAAATGGGGGAGGAATTTCCGAGTAGTAGTGATTGATGCTTAGATATACTTGGGTGGAATGGCTATTATTTGGAATAATTAGGACATCAACGTTACCAATATGTTTACCTCTTTTCACATTATGACAATATAACTTTAGTTAATTGACATTGAGGACTACTACCATGTATTCAATGCCTGTGACTCCAATATCGCAAATGGAAAACCTCTATTTCTAGCACAAGTAATTTACACTCCCCATATTCGTGGATTATTGGGAGTGAATTCAATATTAGCAAGTGTCTCGAGGAATAGAAAGGATGAATCACAATGTTTACCAAGAGATTTTGTAAGATATACCATCAAGGCCCTAAAGTAGTATCCATTAAAGTTCTCAACAAATGAGTCTCCAACCCACACATCTGGATCAAGGACATGTAATACATGTGTGTGTGGTGACTAACTTAATACACTATTCTAATAACTCCACAAACTTAAGTATTTCACTCCATCACATGATTCATCCTAGTGTGACATAAGTAATCCAAGAGTAGACATGAAATCCTTAGGCAAGAAAAATTCCCTAGATCCTCAATTAGGTTCTTAAATGATGAAGTGAAAATGAAAGGGGAAAAGAGGACTTCATGATTTAACCATCACAAACATGTGATCAAGTGTTACTAGGAGTGTATATATTCATATGTTTTCCAAAGAGGGTGTGAACACATGGGTTACCATTCATTAGGCCTTATTTTTCTTTCTTTTGATTTTTCTTATATATAGGACTTATGGAATAAGGTTTTCATAAGTTTTGAACAACTCATAGATATAATATTTACATAAATTTTCACTCTAACCTTAGAGTTTAGACTTCGGTAAATCATTCTAGTGTATATTTAATGATTTTCGCTTTCACTTTTTGATTTTCTTTCATCACAAATGAGAAAAGGGGAAATATTTTGCCACAAATCTATGAATGCTTAATCATAAAGGCATCATGCGATGAAAACAAATTAATGATGTTATTCCCTATGAAAATGATGGGTATTATTGAGAAACACTTATGCTTGTGGATGTCTCCTCCCTAGTTGAGAGGGAGTGAGAATTGACACCATATTATGCATTTTCATGTACTACGGCCAAGGCTAACAGTCGTAAGCTTACTAAAAACACCAGTAGGGAGAATGGTGGATTAGATAAACATATGGGACCAATATTCTTTGAGAATTTGTGCTTTGACTAGGACTAACCACCATCAGTCAAGCACATTAATCCAAGATAAGAATATTCATGAGGATTGACATTTCTTGGTGTCAAATATTATGATAGTAGATTAGGAAATGATAATGCGAGGACATGCTTTGTGAACGTCCTTTGTGCGGTAAGTGCCTAAAGAAGCAGTGGTGTCCAAATTTATGCATCCCAACATTGTGCTATGATCTAATGGAGAGATATAACTTGCTAGTCAAGGCCTTTCTATTTTGACAATGTTGGTTGTGATGATGTAAATCATCATTGATTCTTATCAATCTAGATCCCTTCTTATATGAATATTTCAACTTGATAGTACTTTTTTGTCTCATTATGAGTATCTCCCTAGTTTAGAGGGAGTGTCATCATCATCATTACCACCATCAATCTCATCATTGCATTATCTTCATAATCACCATTCATGTCGTCATCATCATCATGATTATGGATATTGTCGTCAATTGTTCATAATCATAGGTGTCGTAAGAAATATCATCAACCCAAAAAATATTACCAGTGCTCAAAAAGGGTTGGTAGGAAACATGATATATGCAAGATAAATGACAAATTTATTTTTTAGAGATGATCAATGATCATCATCATCACTACCATTATCATCATCATTATAATTTTCATCATCCCCATCATCACAATTAATGTAATTTCTATCATCATTGTTGTCAACTTCGTCATGAACATCATAATCATCATTCATGCCATTATTTTTTTTTATGGTGACCAAGCTGAAAATAATGATAATAATGATCAAATGAAGATGACTTGGAAGATGACTCTAAATATAATGATTATGACTATGAGCATGACAACATTTAAAAACTGGGAAGATTGTCCAAGGTCACTAGTATCGCCATCATCATTTTCATTATAAACCCCATCATCTTTATCATCATTTTTATTATCATGATATTAATCAAAATTCATGTCATCGTCATCATCTTCATTATCATCATCGTCATAGTTATTGGCATTGTCATCAGTTGTTCATAATCGTTAATGTCATAAGAAATATCATCAGTGCAAAAAATATATGAGTGTTGGAAAATGGATGCAAAAGTAAAAAAAAATGGGGGCAGCAATAGACATAAAATTGGATGAAGAGTGGACACAACATAAGTAGACGCAAAACAAGACAGAAAAATGACACAAAAGTGGATGAAAAAGTAGATGCAATAGTTGATGCAAAATTGGACACAAAATAGGATGCAAACAAGGATGAAAAAGTGGAAGAAAACATGGGTGTAATAGTAGGCATAAAACTTAGCATGAATTTTTGTGAAATAAATATGGATACAACAGTGAACCAAAAAAAAAAAACAAACCTGGATGAAAAAAGGAGGAAAAATTGGATTAAAAAATGGATGTAAACATGGAACAAACATGGGTGCAATAGTGGACACAAAATTAAATTCAAAATTGGATGCATCAGAAGTGGATGTAAAAGTAGATGCAAAATGGAATGCAAAAAACATAAAAATTATTTGGTGCAAACTTGGACATAAAAGAGGACACAAATGTGGATGCAAAATTGGAAGAAAATGTGGGTTTCAATGATGGGCACAAGATATGGAACAACAAAAGTGGATGTAATAAAAAACACAAAAAAAGATGCAAACTTGGATGCAAGACAATATGCAATAAGGGATGAAAAAGTGGATTCAAACATGGGTGCAACAACATAAACAAAATTGGATGAAAAATATGGATGCAATGGAAGTAGATGCAAAAGAGGATACAAAATGAGATGCAAAACCCAACACAAAAGTGGATGAAAAAATAGATACAATATTTTAACGCAAAAGTTGATGCGAAGATGGATGCAAAATTTGAAGCAAACATGGGTACAACAATAGGTACAAAACATGGTACAAGTAGTGTCACAATAAAAGTGGATGTAATGATAGATGCAAAAAAGAAGAAAATGAAGATGAAAAATAAGATAAAAAAAGGGATGCAAAAGTGGACGTAAACATGGGTGCAACAATGGATGAAAAATATGATGTAAAAGTTGATGAAACAAAATTAGATGCAGAAGTAGATGCGATACGAGACACAAAACCTTATGCAAATCTTGATGCCAAGGGGATGCAAAAACTGATGTAAAAGTGGATGCAAAAAATGATTTTAAAAATGATGCAAAAGAGGATGCAAGAGATCATGAAAAAGTTGATGCAAGTGTAGGCACGAAAAGTGGATACAATAAATGATACAAAATTTGGCGAAACAAAATTAGGTGCCAAACTTGATGCAAAACATGGTGCAAAGGATGGCATAAAACATGGCATAAAATCTGTCATAAAACCTAGTTTAAAACCTGAAGCAAAACCTATTACAATACTTGGTGCTAAACTTGGTGTAAGACTTGGTGAAAAACTCGGTGCAAAGTTTGCATCCATTTTTGCACTATATTTGATAAATGGACACAAATAGCACCAAAAATGGGCTCTATATGCAAAAAGGGAAGAAAAAAGGGACACTAATAAGAGGGTTTTGTTGTAGTGAACTTAGGAAGGATCCCTAACAGTCGGCTAGTTCCTTTGTTAAAGCCTGACAAATTCTATGTAACAAGCATAAGCGATGGTGAACCAAGAACTTTCCAGGAAGTTGAGGAAAGGATACTCACTGATGCCCCTTCATCTATGATAGTGCCAGACATGATCATTTTGTAAACTTGTACTATGATCTAGAAATACATGTAAGATGCAAGGCGGGATCTTACTAGTCGATTCCAATCAATAGAAGCGACTAGACTGCTTTGAGGGGGTACCAAATAAACGGCTAAATTAACCATTTGAGGGGATTTTCCTCCTGTTATGAAGGAATAGGTGGATTGCCGCCAAGTTCATCTGACTATGAAGTAACAAAAAGAATTTGAAGTGTACCATTCTTACTCTCTTCGGGAAGGGTATGATCTTCTGAAGGTAAAGTTGGGTTAGCTATTACCTTGACTTGTTGACTTTCGTCTGGTATAGACTCATAAGTTTCACATTCAGAGAGAGTGGTTTCGAACGACAGTTGATCAGTGTATTTTTCAACCAGTGAAGGACTTTGGGAGAGTTTCTGGTAACCAAATGGTAGTCGCTACGGTGAAGCAGGATGATTATCCAATACTCTTTTGGCTTCATCCAAAAAAGGACAATGGGGAAGGGTATGGTTCTCTTCATATAACCTACATGGAACTTTGAGCTTTCCTTTCTGTCCGTGAACTTCACTATCACTAGTTGATGGTGTATTATCAACATGATCAGCAGAGGTTGATGACACCGAGTGGTGTGAACGGGGGGACCATTGTTTCAAGATTTATGGAAAGCAAGAACAATCTCGATGAAAATGGTCTCCTCTACAAATTATGCATGGAAATATGGGTTTAGGAGCTTCAATGTGTGGATTTTCACCAGCTGATGCATCCAAATCAATGATTGCTTTGTTCCCCCTTGCTAAATTGGCTTCTTTTTCTTCTCCTTACCTTTCTTCTACTTCTTAGCCAACTGGTTATTAACATCACTATTTTCACCAAGCGCAGAGGAAGAAGGGGAGGGAGAAACAAACGAAGAAGAAGGCGAAGGGTCAACTTTAGTATCAACTGGATGCTGATTCGATTGCTAAGGAATCACGTAATTTTGAATGACAGAGGTTGAGAACAGCCATACTAGCAAGGCCAATGGTATGTCCCAGAAGGGACAATGTGGCCATATGAAGACCACCAATATTTCCCCAAGAAGTAAAAGGACTAGGATTCCCCTAGAGAGGGATTCTTTAATTGGTGTACTCCATATATCTCAACCTAAGATCAACTAAGGAACATGGATGTTATTCCGTATTAAATAAATTTTAATGACGCTTTGACACAACTTTGCTTTTTCAGTTTTTAAGAGTCGAGAAAAAGCTAAAGATGACTCTAGTCCCCTTCGATTTTTAATGAGCCTGAAGTGGAAAGTGGTGAGATGGACCTTCTCTTTTAAAAATTTGAAAAGGAACAAAAGTGACTACTCTAGAAAATCTAGACAGAGGAATTACCAAACTAATCGCAAAATTGCAAAATACACCTTGGTGATATATTAAAGAGAAATTACCAAGGACTTATGTATGGCAGTCAATCTTCGTGAATGTTGTGTTTAGTGCATTGCGGCTGATAGGGCGATAGACTCAGCTTCCTATGGATAAAGGATATAAGCCAATTGTGGTCTCCCAATATATACGTGATGGTACAGGGAGCACAATTCCGTGCTATCACTTGTCATATCAAGGAGGAGGAATCACCCAACCTCCAATGAAAATGAAACTTACTAGATTTTACGATGACAAAACACGTCTCTAGCCTAGACCTCTAGATATGTTACGTTAAGTTCTAAAGAATTGTTAAGTTAATTGAGATTTATTTTAAGGTTGATCTTGTTTAAAGTTTGTCTTTCAATGGTTCACCGTTTGATGATGATTTAGAAATTCTTAAAGTGCAATCTATAATGATAAACAATCTTTGTTTATTTCGATCAATGAAAATCCTAGCTACTAGGGAAAAAAGATTACAATTTTTTCAAACAAAGAGCAAAGAGCACACACTAGTGCATTTTCCTAAATCATATTTTGCACACAAACTAAATGCAAATGCAAATGAATGTATTTGTTTTTCATTCCCCTTAATTTGAAAAAATGCCAAAAAGGAAAACTAAGTATAGCAAAGATCTGAAATATTTTACTCAAAGCGACATTTCGACAATTTTTTTTTTCAAAATAGAAAGGAAGACTAAACAAAACTTTTCAATTTCGAATAGAAAATGATTTTGACACTTCGAATATCAAAAAATCAAATCAAATACATGACAAAAAGTTCAATCGACTATCCAAGGAAGGAAGACTCCACAACACTTCTCCTTTTGGCACAAAACAACAGTTACGACACTTTTTGTACCAAAATGACAAATCGATTTAAGAAACTTTCGACAAAGGATTGTAAATGATGGAAAAATACATAAAAAAATTTACTAATCCTAATCAATGAAGGCTGATCTATGTGATGCAAGCAGACTTCAATAATGAGGTACAGCTCATAAGCAGCAAAAAACAACCAATCAGAGCTGAAAACAACGACAAAAACCCCAAATTTCAAGAATGGAAATAGGTTCAGTTAGTCATCGCACCTAGGCTTCACAAAAACATGGATGCATTGCACATTTCACACTCGAGAGGTGCGATGCATACTGGTTGATAGTGACAAATAGTGTGATGGGCCAGGGAGGGCAACTAAAGTGGATTTTGGTTCAAATTTGCAGCTGTTTTTAATGAGTTAAGATGAGCTATGATGGAAAGTAAAGAGAAAAGTAGAGAGGAATGATCTTGAGAGGTTACTGAGCTACCAAAAGGGCATCTACAATGCTTGTAAGTCAAATTTTTAATTCATAAAGTAAATAGATCTGTCGTTTTTGTACAAAAAGTGTCGTCAATATCATTTTGCGTCAAAAAGAGAAGTGTCGTGGAGTCTTCTTTCCCTGGATAGTTGATTGAACTTTTTGTCATTTATTTGATTTGATTTGTTGATATTTGAAGTGTTGAAAGAATTTTTTTTTCGAAATTGAAAAGTGTTGTTTAGTCTTCCTTTCTATTCTGAAAAAGAAATTGTCGAAATGTCACTTTGAGTAAAATATTTCAGATATTTTCTATACTTAGTTTTCCTTTTTGGAATTTTTTCACATTAAGGGGAATGAAAAAGAAATACATGCATTTTCATTTGCATTTAGTTTGTGTGTGAAATATGATTTACGAAAATGCACTAGTGTGTGCTCTCTGCTCTTTGTTTTAAAGAATTGTAATCTTCTTTCCCTAGTAGCTAGGATTTTCATTGATCGAAATAAACAAAGTTTGTTTATTATTATAGATTGCATTTTAGGAATTTCAAAATCATCATCATGCGGTGAACCATTGAGAGGAAAACTGTAAAAAAGATCAACTTTAAAATAGATCTCAATGAACTTAACAACACTTTGGAACTTAACGCAACATATCTAGAGGTCTAGGCTAAAGATGTGTTCCAGAATCATAAAATCTAGTAACTATCATTTTCATTGAAGGTTGGTTGATTCCTCCTCCTTGATACAACAAGTGCTAGCATGGACTTGTGCTCCCCGTATCATCGTGTATATATTGGGAGACCACAATAGGCTTATATCCTTTATCCATAGGAAGCCGAGCCTGCCACCCTATCAATCGCAATGCACTAAACACAACATTTGGGAAGATTGATTGTCGTAGATAAGTCCTTGGTAATTTCTCTTTAATTTATCACCAAGGTGTATTTAGTAGTTTTGCAATTGGTTTGGTAATCCCTCTATCTAGATTTTCCAGAGTAGTCACTTTCGTTCCTTTTCTTTAAAATAAAAGGTCCATCTGAGCACTTGTCACTTCAGGCTCATTAAAAATCGAAGGGGACTAGAGTCATCTCTAGCTTTTTCTCGACTCTTAAAAACTGAGAAAGCAAATTTGTGTCAAAGCGTCATTAAAATTTATTAGATATGTAATAACATCCCTATTCTTTAGTTGATCTTAGGTTGAGATATATGGAGTCCACCAATCAAGGAATCCCTCTCAAGGGGAATCCTATCCTTTTACTTCTTGGGGAAATATCGGTGCTCCTCATATGGCCACATTGTCCCTTCTAGGACTTAGGCCTGCCAGTATGTTTTTTCTCAACCTCTGTGGTTCAAAATAACATCATTCCTCATCAATCGAATCAGCATCTAGTTGATACTAAAGTTGACCCTTTGCCTTCTTATTTGTTTGTTTCTCCCTCCCCTTCTTCCTCTTCGCTTAGTGAAAATAGTGATGTTAATAACCAGGTGGCTAAGAAGAAGAAGAAGCCAATTTAGCAAGAGGGAAACCAAGAAAGCATTGCTTTGGATGCATCATCTGGTGAAAATCCAAACATTAAATCTCCTAAAGCCATATTTCCATGCATAATTTGTACAGCAGACCATTTTCATCGAGATTGTGCTTGCTTTCCACGGATGTTGAAAAAATGGCCCCCCCCGTTCACACGACGTGGTGTCATCAACCTCTGCCGATCATGTTGATAATACACCATCAACTAGTGATAGTGAAGTTCAGGCACAGAAAGGAAAACTCAAAGTTCCATGTAGGTTATGTGAAGGGAACCACACTCTTCCTCGTTATCCTTTATTGGATGAAGCCAAAAGAGAATTGGATAACCGTCCTACTTCACTGCAGCAACTCCCATCTACTTACCAGAAATTTTCCCCAAGTCCTTCACTGGTTGAAAAATCGACTGATCAACCATCGGTCTAAACCACTCTCTCTGAAATTGAAACTTGTGAGTCTATACCAGACCAAAGTCAATAGGTCGAGGTAACAGCTGACCCAGTTTTACCTTCAAAAGATCATACCCTTGCTGAAGAGAGTAAGAATGATACTATTCAAACTCTTTTTGTTACTTTAGAGTCAGATGAACTTGGGCGAAATCCACTCATTCCTTCACAACAGGACGAAAATCCCCAAATTCCCGCTACTCAAGGGGTTAATTCACCCATTTATTCGATACCCCCTCCTAGTAGTCTAGTCACTTCCTTTGATTGGAATCGACTAGCAAGATCCAGCCTTCCATCTTACATGCCTTTCCGGATCATAGTACAAGTTTACAAAAGGATCGTGTCTAGCACTATCATAGATGACGGGGCATCAGTGAGTATCCT
The DNA here is from genome assembly GCA_031772625.1 of Pinus tabuliformis. Lineage (NCBI taxonomy): Eukaryota > Viridiplantae > Streptophyta > Pinopsida > Pinales > Pinaceae > Pinus > Pinus tabuliformis. Next base: position 1,318,494,787 of record CM062820.1, read on the forward strand.
GTCCTCAACTGCTTGGAAAGAACTTGGTTCATTATCGCTTATTCCTGTTACATAGAATTTGTCAAGCTTTAACAAAGGAACCAGCCGACCGTTAGGGATCCTCCTTGAGTTACCGATAAGTTTGGGAAGGAAAATCATTCACATGAACGTGATGGTAGTCCCAGGACCGTTAGATTACAATCTACTCCTTAGACGTGACTATGTTTATAACATGGAAGCTATTGTTTCAACACTCTTTTGCGTAATGTGTTTCTCGCACGAAGGCAAAATTGTCACCATTGACCAGCTTTCATTTACCAGTTCAAGCATAGCTCCAAGTCAATCATCATCGCTAAATGGTCCTTTTATATCAAGGGTGTCTCTTCAAATTTCATTCCATCCACCTAATTACTGCGAGTAGTCTGGTGAATGTAACAAAGCTTAGGGGGCACGCACCCTTGTCTATTTGGAAGACGAAACCAACTGAAAAGATAATTTTCCCTGCAGAGATAATTTTCCTTGTAGGTTATGTGATTGGTGTGATGCACCATTCACCTTTGTCTACTCTATGGATGAAGCCAAGGAAGTGTTTTGTCTACTCTGCAGATGAAACTATCCTGCATAACCACAGTAGGTTTCCATATAGCTACTAGAGACTCTCCTTTTCACCATGCTGGGGGCATGCAAACTTTTAGTTTCTTTTCATTTCTTTTTTCATTTTATAGCTTTTTAGTTTTGAGCTTGCGTAGAAATAGAAACTAGACCAAGCATATGTTTGTTCGTTTCAAGCTTGTAAAAATAATGAGACCCACACCAAGAATATGTTATCACATGGTTCAAGCTCTTTAAAAAGTGAACCTACCATCGAGCATAGTTTCTGCAAGGTTCAAGCTTGTTAAAAAATGAACCCGCCTCTAGTAAATACCCTTTGTGATTGCCATTCTATCAGCCTTCTAAGCTTTGGTTGTGTACCTACCATCACCTCCATTCTTTTGGTTGATCATGCACTTCTACTTAGTTGTTTACCCTTTTGAGGAATAGCCACAATGAGTGGTCTTATTAGTCAACCTCTTCACATCACCATGTTTTGAAAAGTTCCAAACCTACTCGAAACCAGTTGCTACCCTAGACACCACTCGTTCCTAAAAAACGATCCTTCTTCAAAATCCTTTTTAGACTCGTTAAATATGAAAAGATTGTCGAGTCCTCTTTAAACCCTTTTTAGACTCGTTAAATATGAAGAGATTTTCGAGCAATTGGCCTTTCTGGCTCGTTAAAGTGATAGGAAATGCCATCCCTCCTATATATTTTAATCTTTTTCGGACCTGAGGGATTATCCCATGAAAACGTTCGAGCGCTTGTCTTTCTTGGCTCGTTAAAGTGGTTGAAAAGTCATCCCTTTTGTATTATATTAATCTTTTTCGAACGAAAGGGATTATTCTACGAAAAAGAACTTCTGGAGTTTCCTTTTTATCCCTTTTCAAACTCTCTAAACATGAAAAGGACCGAGTTATCCTTGTCATTAAACTCGTTAAAGCAATAACGACAAACACTTCCATTCCTGGACGAGACAAAGTTTCATTTTTGTCCCTTTTCAAACTCTTTAAACATGAAAAAGATCGAGTTATCCTCGTCGTTAAACTCATTAAAACAATAGTGACAAACTTTTCCACCTAGACAAGAACGAGTTTCACTGTTGCTAAACTCGCTAAAACATAGCATCAGGTTTGCCCAAAGGGCAAATTATAAAACAAGAATATGTTATCCTCCTCAAGCTTGACAAAAATAAAGAGGTATTGGTCAGCAATGACTGGGGAAAAAGGGAAGAAAACTTGAAAACTTTATGGTAGCAGGTCGCTCTTGAAAATGACACTTTCACTTCGTCTCCATGATTGAGTTGGGTTGGGTTATTCTGTTCACCAGTCGTCTCACCATTTGTCTTTCACACTATCCATCTTTTCGGGGTAACACTACCAATTCATCTCAATGTCGCTGATATGTTCAAGAGAAGTCATTCAGTCGAGAATTCACCATATAGTTAATGTCTCATCCATTGCAATACCTTCAACCTCCATTTTTCATGACCACCATTCCTGAACCTTGTGTCATCAATCGTTTTCACCTTTAGAAGATCATTTGCTCCATTTCATGTCGTATATGTGGGATACATTAAGGCCCACAAGTCACTTCTTGTTGACATCATCTCATTATCCAAGAAGTTGACTTAGAAACAACCCTTTCAGTACTTTGAAGCTTACATGCCTCAATGGCAAGTTTCTCACTTTCGGCGATAGGTTGACATCAATGGCCTTCGACCGAAATATTTTTGCATGGTGTTCGAAATCGGATCATAATTCACACCACGTGAATTCTACTATAGTACCTTGAGGGTCATTATCATTATCGGTGATTCCTCTTGTGTCAATTAACAGCTCACATTATTGGCTGGTAATCAGGCGATGTCCTTCCATGTTCGACTTTAGAACATCTCTTCACGTGGAGTGACTTGTACATCGAGCGAAGATTGAATGATATTGAAGACCCCAGATCTAGTTTCATCCATCTGGGCTGCAATAGATTCAGGGATATAAAGACATCAAATGTACACAGAAGCTGCACAGATGGTCATCCAAGCCAGGGATGATGACTCTACATTTGAAGAATCACCAATCTACAACGACAGACGATTATCTGTTCTATGTACATGAAATGAATTTATAAATTTGAGCATGGGAAAGCCTGCCTCAGCTAGATCATGAAAATTATATGATGATGATGTATTGTATTGTATCTTATACAGGTCACCTTCTAGTTCGAAAACTTGGATCCTCATGTTAAAGCATTGCACCCGACATCAAGATTTAGGACTTCATGCTTTAGGGGGAAACTGTTATAGACATATTTTGGCACTTCAACCCCAATCTTATATGTCAATAAACTAGGGCTCTTCAACACCTAAAACTATTTTTTCATACCCTAAAAGATCATGGTCAACTGATTACATCATTCCCCAAAAGTTCCACCTGAAAAACCATCCAAAAATGGCCTAAATTGGACCATACTGACTACTCCACTATTGGGGTGCGATGCATATTGACTTCTACACTAGCCAGGTGTGATGCATACTGATGAGGCCTTCTGTAGGGTGCAATGAGCAAGGATGGACAAATGTCCGAGACAATTTTCTAGGTGGGTGCTCATGGAATCTTCTAGAAACTTCTCCTATGACACTTGCCTCTCTGAATTCGCCTAGGTATGAGTAAGAGATCCAAGAAATCTCCAAGTGGAACCAAATGTAACCAGTGGAATGACACTAATCAAAACCTAGAGATAACTCTCTCCCTTGCACAAATTTATAAATGGATCCATCATCTAAGAGATCCTAAGGCTGGAATATTGTGAATTTGAAGGAAGTGCTGATAGTTTGTATTTGAGAAATAACATTGTATTGTTGGATGATCTTGCTATTTAATGAGGTGAAGAGGGATTTGATGTTGGGAGGATGATGCTGGATCAGACAACTTGGTTGTAATTCTCCCTTCTATTTAATAAAGTTCTTCGAGTTTTATTCCATATAACTGTGCAATTGTGAATGTTATTAATTGTGAATGCCATTGTATGTTCATTATAATTCTAATTCTGTAATGGTTATGATATAATAGATCAATATGATTTGACGATTCTTTGTTACTGTGTTTCTACAGGTACTCTCCAAGCAAGATAAGTACGGAGAAATGTTGCAAGCTCTGTCAAGGGGGAGAGAGATCAAGCAAGGAGTTAAGCGAAAGATCCAGGTTGGTTCCTTCATCTTTCTCTGATGTATTATGCATAGAAGAAATCGTGAATTGCTTTAAAACTGTTGTTTCTAGGGTAGCTGCAAACCTAGAGGGCTAGTCGCTTGAAAAGTCACTAGTTTTCTTAGAAACATACACTTACTTGTGCAAGCGCATGATATTGTTCTTTTGTCTCCATATATTCTTTTTTCAAATATATGAGAAGAGTTTCTACAAGAATAGAGTCAGGAGTTGGGGACCTCTCCCTAGGTCAGTTTAAGAAGTCTATTGCATGTGGCCAATTGTTGCAAGCTAGGCCTCCTTAAACCAAAAGTTTGAATAGTGCTAAGCTTTAGGATTGGTCCTCACTACAATTTCTTGAGTTTACCAGAGCTTCAACTAATCAGTTGGAATTCCATATGGTACTTCTCTATTCCATATATAATGAACTTGTTTCCACCCGTCTGCAAAAATAACAACTCCCGGTTGTCACTGAGGAGTGAAACTAGTTGTGTGGAGAAAAGAGTAGCTAGCGAGCTAAGTTGAAGACCTTAGTTCTAAAATATCCAGATGTGGCCGAATATTATTGATTTTCTGCTTGATGATCTTAAGGATTTTTCTCTTTATCGGGCTACTAAATATTGTGGGTTTATTGAAGCTGCATGGAGTTGGTTACCGCTAATAAAGAATGAAGAAACGTTTTCTTCGAGCTGCGCAGAGAACTCCCTTCTCTAGTCAATCATTTTGATAAGAATATTACATGTGAGATTGAATAGGGCTCTTTATTTTTTGGGCACAACCCAACTTGGCCTAGATTTTAGCAAAGACTTTGCATTTTATGGAGTGGAATTCACAGTAGATCAGTGGAGCATGCAATAGAGCAACACAACATGAAGTGGATCGCACAATGGAGCAATTTGAATATACCGCATGGTATAATGGCTTTCGGGTGGGGTGAAGCCCCTTCTTTTTGTAAAAGCGCACTATTTTTGTAAGGGATCAATGATCTTGGACCATAGTTGCTTGTTTTGGGGAGTCCATGGTATTTAGACAATGGTATTCTAATGATGTAACCCTCCAATGTAATAGTATATATAAGTTAAAATAATAAGAAGAGAATCATCCTATATATCTTTGAATCAAGATCAGTGTTATGGTTGTGTTATTGTGATCTATAGTTTTGTAGTGAAGGAAAGGATCTACAGCTATGTGTGCAGAGCCCCAAGTCTACCACTGAGTGCATAAATGGCCTGCAACTTAGTGCACAGGTCAAGAACTATTTATTGTACAAAGAATCACTATATTACCAATAATTCTTTTGGACGTAGCCCCACATTGGGGTGAAACATGGTAATTTTGTGTCTTCATGTGTATATTTTCTTATTATCTATTTTAGAGTTGCAGTTATTACAGTTGCATTTGATTTCAACACAATGATGGTTTATAGTTTGATATGATATGCTTAAGTGATTAGTGTAATGTGGAAAAGTGATTTATGAATGTTAATAATAAAAGAACATAATAACACCACACCTCAACTTCCTTCAAAGTTGTAGGAACCTGGTTCTGCATCCTCCCATAACCACTTCGGGTGAGACTGCGGTCTTCTTGTAGGTCATTGCCAAAAGGGCTAGTGATTGAGGGTTTTGTTGGTGCACATTATAGATTGAACCCGAGTCATCCCAAACTAGCCTAACGTCCTTCCAAAATAATCTCCAGTAGATTGTGAATGACTCAAGAATTTTTTTGCTAAGTTCAACATTGCTTGGGCCTACTTGCTAAGACAAATCAACCTTTGTATGAGCTATGGAAGCAGACGCAACAACTATTTGATAATTCCTTTAGTGTCATCAACCTCACCAAACAAAAGGATTTATTTATTCAAGTTAAACGATTGGAAGATAATATCCATTAGTTGGAAGAGGAGTCACATGTAGCCAAAATGGTGTTGCGAGATGTTCAATCCCTGACACAAAATCGAAGGTACGAAATCTTAACTATGAGGTTGATTCTCAATGACCAATAACACTTGCTTCTCGTCCTCAGTAACGCAATGATGAAAATATTGACCAGTTTGTTAATCATATTTCTACATTAATTGACACTTGGAAATATGTCATGGAGGAATATTGTAGCTTCAAAGTTAAGGTAGTACAATTTGTACCTAAGTTCGGTCCTTCATTTGAAGGTGAAGCCACAAGATAGGAAGAAGCACCCACACAAGTGACAACTACAAGTAGAACGAAGTGCACAAACAAAAGACTAACTTAAGGTCGATTCAATAGGATGTGGTCAACTCTTATTGGGTCCGTTATATTTTTGTCAATTTTGGTTAAGTATTGATTAGGAAAGGTCATGAAAATCATCAGTAGTAGGAAATTAAAAGGATTAAACAAACTGGAAAATAGGATTAGAAAAGAGAAAGTGATGATGAAGAAGGAAACTTGGTGCTAATTTTGAAAAAATCTAAGAGAAATGGACCAACACACTGAATTTTTTCAATGTGAATTGAATCAAGCGGGTGTGTTCAAATTGGATAGAATTAAGTAAGCAGGAATGGAGTAGATATTCTATAAAAGGTTGCAAGAAGAGAGAGAGAGGGAGACAGAGAGAGAGAGAGATGAGACTATGCCAAAATGTTGTTGAAATGAAGTTTGAATGCTCTCTATCTATTTTTTGATTCTAATAGATCTCAATTATAATTTTATCCAATATAATTCCATAAGATATTGCACTTCATCATAGACATATCTTATAATGCCCGAATCTATTAATGGAAAAATGTGTTGCAGGAAATAATTGTTTCATTTATATGGAGTGATTGTAATTTAATTTACTCCATTAAAATTGTGTTGAGACACTTTTTAATGTGGTAGTTAGTATTTTCTCTAGTGTGGGTTTTATTTTTACTTTCATGAAATATTTGAATAATTGAATGAATATTGCATAAATATTTAAATAATGAATTGTTTCTCTATTAGTTTATTATCATTTTTGTTTATCGGACCCATTCATTCTTAAGTGTCTCAACACCTTAGGTGACATGTTTCTCCCTTGTAGAGGAATGAAAGGGTCGATGTTGTGCTAAACTACAACGAAGACTTTCGTTGGAAACGTTGGGTCTTCATGTAAAATGTTGCCTCAACACTTGTCACTATAATAAACATAAGAATTACTAGAAATTGTGACAATGAATAAAATTCATACTAACTAGAAAAATATTGAATCATGTTAAACTATAAATGTAATATTTTGATGTTAATTATAGTTTGTAGGACATTACACTTATCTTTGTAGTAATTATCTTAATTTGGAGCTATAATAAACAGATGAAATACTATGAAACATGACAATGAAAATAATAATTATAAAGAGGGAGAGAGAGTTACAATAGTTAATGTTCATTTCAATCTCCATAATTTCATGGTCATTGTATTGATTAATGCCTTTGTTCTTGGAGACCCCTATAATTGAGATTTGAAAATTTTATGAATGTGGCAATTATATAAATTAAAAAAGAATAAGTAAAAAAACAAACAAACTATGTAACTATTATGATAACTTCTTCTTCTCTTGTTTTGATCTCCAATATTTTTCCAATAGTATACACACCATATTTATTACTTCTATTTTTCCAACTTCCATCATTCCCTATTTTGGAATCTCCATCATTAGCCATTTTAGTATACATTTTGACATTTAGTATTTCTAAGAAACATATTATCCAAAGAATTATAAAAGAAACAACAAAGGAATTGTAATACATAAATGTTTGAGTAAGTTAATGGATCTTAGGTTTAATAGTTGGAAAGATCTACAAGTACTCAACACCATTGTCATATGTGGATTTATTTATACAACGCATGAAATTCTTCTTGCATATGTACAACAAGCCTTTATTGATCTTTCCCCAAATAAAGAGAAATAATTATGTTTGTGTCACTACATTATTTGATTCAAATTGGATTATTATATAGTTTTTCATCCATCTCGATGCTTTCAAAATGGAAAAAATGGAGGAATCAACGCAAAGGACCATTTTTACCGATTGGACCCACTTGGGTAAACTTTGGTATGAAATCTTCCGAGAGAATTTTGAAACATCAAGTAATGTTTTGTGAGGGGTAAAACTTTTCCACTTTAGTGCCACAACTTCTATACATATTCTACACAAAGACCTTTCAAACGACACAATAATTGATTCGAATGGAATATGCATGCAAAAGTTGTGCCACTCGGAAGTTGAACTTCCAATTTTTGCCACCATAATTCAAGATGATGCCAAATTGGTCCCAATAATTTATTCAAAAGGTGGTACACTTTCATAATGGAAAAATTTAACGTATAAACTCCCATGACCATTTTGACCGGTGTGATCGAATTGGGGGAATTAGGGTATGAAACCTCCTTATGGCATTCTGAGGGATCAAATGATGTTTTTTTTGGGGGTAAAAATTTTCCTCTATATTATCACACATTTCATACCTATTATACACATAAAGACATTTACAACAATACAACAATTGATTCAAATGCACTATGTATATAGAAGTTATACCACTCGAAAGTTGATGTCATTTTTTTTTGCAACATAATTTTATTGGTTGTCAAGTCAGCCCTTGTTATTTATGGAAATGGTACTAGCAACATGATCATGGTGAATGAGAATATGTAAGAGTCCATATTGTAACTTTGATTAAGAGTTGAGGGAGTTAAACCTGACCACTAGTAAGTTATTAGATTGTCTTATAACCAAGCCACTGGGAAGAATATGGTTCCTTTTTGTTCGAGTGCATTTGATTCATAGATGAGTAGAGTAGATGAGAAGGATAGGGAGAAGGGTAACAAAGAGGATTTATGCACTGTAGTAGCCCATATACCTTCTTTTTACACAATCATTTTCTATTTAGAGAAATATAGCAGAGCAGTAGAAACTTCTACCTAGGTTTTCTCTTGAAAGGGTTTCCTACGTTATATCTTGTGCCACATTGTGGTTTGTAATTTTTTATTATGTTGTTCTCTATTTTTTGCATAATATTAATTTTCATGCATATGCAACAAAGAATAATTTATAGATCTGTACATCTAAAAATATAAACGTTCACAATGTAGATTTTGGATTTTGAAGTATAATTTATCATATCTATTGTAACAAACTATCCATTTGAATATCCATGATATTTTACAAATTATTATTGGATATTTTGCAATGAACGCACCTAGAAATCACATCGCTCTCATTTTCACTAATTGTGTCTTCAAAAGTGTGTGTTATGAAGCCTAAAAAAATTTCACTATGAAGTATAAAATTGTAAAGTTAAAATTGTATAATGACTATACCTATTTGATGACCTATATTCATAAATTCCATTAGTCATTTTATAGTTTAATTTGGATTTATTTATGGATTTTCCAAAGTCTCATGTAGTTCGTGAGAAGAGAATTATAGTAAAATCATCTAACGAATTTTTCTTGATAGAAATTAGAAAAAAATTAAACATAATATCCCTTGTGGAATGGTTGTTCATTCAAATCCAACGTATCTAAGACAACAAGGTTAATGAATAACATTGATTCCAACTAACAAGAAAAAGAGTGCAAAAGTGTTGACAAAATATCAAGCCCTCTAAAATAACAACCAAATTGGAAATCATTGTCAATGTTGAATTCTTACTGATCCATGTATTATTCTATCGAGGATTTCACATGATTGATAATAATGGGGTGTTATTTTTGTATTTCATGATCTTTTTACATAAGTAAAACTTACCACTACTCTATAGAAGTTGGAAAATGCAATATCACTAATTTCATAATGCTCAAGAATATTGGATGTAATAAGAGTCATACAACTCAATTTCTCATCATTAATTTTACAATATGTAACCATTCAATATAATATTTTTTGTTGGTTTTCAATTTATTAAAATAATTTTTTATTTTATGACATTTTTTGGACGCTTAAGTGGAACAAAAAACAAAACAGTTTCGTCAAATAATTTATTTATTGCTGAAGAAATTGGTTATGTTGTTAGTCCCTAAAGGGGTAAAGGGAAGAAACTGTCAAACTATGTATACTATTTGTCTTGTAGTATTCTAATTTAGGTTGGCTAGGAGAACATTGCAATTTTCCTAGTTTATAACAACTAAAAGTAATGTCCCATTTATCCCAAGTAGCTTGATCAAGATATAAGAGGATCTTATTATCACCAAAATATGAACTTGGATAGTCGAAAAAGGAGAACAACATTTAATCATTGGTTTGAGAAAAATAGAAATTCAAATTACTAAGAATTGAATGTAGATATGAAAATATGAATTATATCTCGAAATAATATAAGGAAATACAAAATAATTCGAATTAACTGTAAACATGATAGTAGATTATTTATATTATCAACTTAAATAAATCATGATGTTTAATCATTTATCTAAAATAGACATGAAAATAAGTTTATAGGTGACAAAATAAAATTTTGTACCTTGTCTTAAACTATCTTGAAATATTCAATCCTCGTTTTCCTTAATTTGTCATTACCACTTAAGAAATGTCATTCAAAGTGCACACAAATAAGAGGATATTATTATAACCAAAATATGAACTTGGATAGTCGAAAATGGAGAACAACATTTAATCATTGGTCTGAGAAAAATAAAAATTCAAACTACTAAGAATTGAGAGTAAATATGAAAATAAGAATTATATCTCAAAATAATATAAGGAAATACAAAATTTTCGAATTAATTGTAAACGTGATAGTAGATTATTTATATTATCAACTTAAATAAACCGTGATGTTTAATCATTTATCTAAAATAGACATGATAGTAAGTTTATAGGTGACAAAATAAAGGTTTGTACCTTGTCTTCAACTATCTTGGAATATTCAACGCTCATTTTCCTTAATTTGTCATTACCACTTAAGAAATGCCATTCAAAGTGCACACAATCAACAAGTGGAGTTTTATAAAACACTTTATTTTCAAAAATGATTTGACAAAAAAATTGAATCATCTCATTGGGTTCAACGAATAGATCCCAAAATAGAGCATTATATATTTCATAACTTTTCTTCTCCGCCATAAATACACTATATACTATAGTTGTTATAACTTAATTCATCTCTTGAATTTTTTTTTTAACCATAAACTATCTAAAAGTTGACTTTTTCAACAACTAAATTTGTTTAATTTACAATCTTCGAAGATTTAAATAATGGATCAGACTCAATGATATCAAATGGAATTAGAAGTCCACCCAATAATGATGGTTGAAATTTCTCTAGGGATAATTTGACCAGTACATTAACATTTAATTCATCATGTGAAACTCTATTTAAACGCTTTTGGAACTTACATAAATATTTGAACATCCACATTTCTACTGTAAAAAATTGAAAATAAATAACAACATTTAATTTGATGGGGCCAGCCCAGCTGATCCCGGCTTTCCGTCTGCTGAGGTGTATCACTTTGTGGCAAGGATTATGATATGTTGGTTGATTGTTTATTTGTATGAATCAATGCGGAATCGGTACTTATGGATTTGTTTTTAATGAGGTAGTACCCCAGACCTTCCTCCACTCAACAGCTGTCTGTCTCGGAAATTTCGCAAGGGTTTGGGGTTTTAGGGTTCTCGACCCTTCGCGCCTATTCACTTTTGATGTTCACGGTTGCTGTCATTCCTCTTTCGCTCTGCGAGCCTATGACCTCCGGTTGATGTTGTGGGTTGTAATGCTCTCTGTCCCTGGATGGTTTGTTCCACTGGTTCGTTGCCCAGCTGCCCTTCTATCTGTGATTGCGGCTATGTGCTCGACATTGCCTGTTCTTCCGGCGTCTTTTTCTTGTAATGGTAAGTTTCGAGAACGCTGCTATGCTGTTAGGTTTTCAACGATTTCTCTGGTTTTCTTTAGTCATTTTCCTTGGAGATCTTTAAGGTTTCTTTCTCTGCACAATTCGTGGATGCCTGTGAATGATTGGGGTTTGTTTCCTTTCTATTGTCAATTTGTTCCCTTGATACTTTTGGGCTTCTCTGCAACGTTTTCGGTGACTCCTCTCTGTTCTTGATGGTTCGGTGACGACGTTCTCAGCTGGCAATTCTGCATGCAAACTTGGTAAGTTAGTGTTTCATGCCAGATTTATTTGTATGCTCCTTTTCCTGTGGCTAATGTCGCAGCTCCTTCGTGGGCAGGTATTTCTTCTGGGTTGGTTGGAGGTCCTGGTGCCGTGAACATGTAAACTCGACTTCGGGTTTTTGTGTTCTGGTTTCTTCCTTATATTTTCTTTAACTGTTTATGCTGCCGACCTAACTACATTTCCATACCCATTTACTTGCAGGTGGGACTGTGCACGGTTGCCATCATCATGCTCTCGACAGTCTGCAATCCCGGGTAGCTCTTTTTCTTTTCTATTTGGTAGCTATTTCTTGGGTTTCTTCGACCCTCAATGTCGGACTTGCGTGCAGACCCTAGACTATTCTGTTCTCGAGTCAGTCTTTCGTTGTTCTCTGGTTGTAATTACGATGTTGAGCCTTGGTGTAAATTCATTCTCGTTCACTGTAGGTTAGTGACCGTGTCTGTGGTCCTGAGTCATTTTACTGTTTTGGACAGTATGTAATGGAAACTTATACAGGGATTTTATATGCATAATGTACCTATTCGGCTATATAGCTTATTTATATGAAACTGTGATTTTATGAACGATAAGGCCTGTGTGTTATCTTGCATACCTGGGGTTCGGTCGTATGTGCTTGGCTTTGATTCTTCCTCCAGCACGTTATCACTTTTCTTAATGCAACACCTGAAACACGCTCTGCTTAACAGTCTAGCTTAATATATTTTTCTGCACCATCACAGTTTGAACACAATATATATGAATGCTCAGAATATTTATTTCTCTGTTATCCCTGCTCTTGTTTGTTTACACGAAGTCGGAACCCTCACAATGGTTCATTTCGCTCCTTTTATAATTATGTTTACAAAGACAGTTGTTCATTACATAACTGTTCTTGGTTATATCATTAGTTTCTACAGTTGGTTGCTAACTGACACATTCTGTTTGTCTTTGTATTTTTTTTTCAACCGTAATATGGTCGTTTCGAAGAACAGAAATGTTACCTAATTTGTTACTATTCCTAATTAAAAGTAAAATTATGACATTATTGTTTTTCTTTGGTTCTGGCAATTAAAAAAACACATTACATAGTTAATACTAATGACAGTAAAAGAAAAGAAAATAACCAAGGTAGTGTTACTGCCGATCCATCAAACCGTGTCCTCAGTCCTCTTTGGAAACCTTGTCTGCCTTCTCTCTGCCTTTACCCTGTTGACCAGATGCTCCTGCATCAGGCTTCCGGGGTAAAAGAGAACTCATGGCTCCGTTCCATGAGCTCCTCCACCGAGTAACCAGCCTTCTGAATCTGCGCCGCGTCGAGCCACGAGCTGTCCTCCACTGGACGGTCTCTCCACTTGACGAGGTATCGCAGATACTCCTTTCTGCGCGTCTTCTTGGCTACCTGGGTGCTGAGGATCCTTTCAATTTCAATGGTCTGGGCCGAAGGTAACTGCTTCTTCGAAGGACTGCTCTCTAACTGGGTGTCCCATTCTGGCTGTACCATACTATCATCTTCCGCCTGGGCATGATATGGGAACAGGTCTACCACGTTGAATATAGGTGAAATGCCTATGTCAGGTGGCAGCTGAATTTCATAAGCGTTGGCTGAAAGTTTTCGCAGAATCTTACATGGACCGATTTTCTTGTATTTCAACTTGTTATACATGCCCTTAGGAAACCGTTCCCGGCGCAGGTGCGCAAGGACTTCGTCTCCAACATCAAAATGCACCTCCCGTCGCTTTGTGTTTGCGTGCTGTTTGTATTTCTGCGTGCTGTCCTGCAATTTTAATTTGACTTGCTCATGAAGTTCACTCATTGCTTCAGCAAAATCTTCCCCATCTGCACTTCTCCGTTCTAGCTGTCCCAAATCTGGCAGTTCATGTATTCCCCGAGGATGCATACCATACAAAATCTGAAATGGGCTGAATCCGGTGCTACGATTGGGCGAATCGTTATAAGCAAATTATGCCTGGGCAAGAGCTCGATCCCATAATCGTGAATTTTCTCCAGTCAAACTTCATAATAAGTTTCCCAAACTTCTGTTCACCACCTCTGTCTGTCCATCAGTCTGCGGGTGATACGCAGAACTGAAATTTAATTGTGTGCCCAACTTTTTCCACAGGGTGCACCAAAAATGTCCTGTGAATTTCACATCCCTGTCTGAAACAATAGTCTTGGGTAAGCCATGCAATCTAACAACTTTTGTGAAAAACAGGTGTACCACATTCGTGGCGTCACTAGTTTTTCGGAAAGGAATGAAATGAGCCATCTTTGAGAACCTGTCTACCACTACCATCACTGAATCATATCCCCGCTGCGTTCTAGGTAATCCTAGGACAAAATCAATACTGACTGAATCCCACGGCCTACTTGGAACAGGTAGGGGTGTGTATAGTCCAGTGTTTTGGCTGTGTCCTTTCACCAGTTGGCAGACTTTACACCTGGTTACATATCTCTGCACGTCCCGGCTCATTTTAGGCCAATAGTAAAAATGTCTGAGCTGCTCCAAAGTCTTGTCGATGCCAAAATGTCCCGCCAGTCCACCACTATGTTTTTCTCTTACTAGATTTTCCCTCATCGAACAGTCCAGAATACATAGCTGCCCACCTCGAAACAACAATCCTTCCTGTAAATTATAATCTAGCCATGGGCTTGTATTCCTCAATACGGGATTTTGGCAAGCTTCAAAAGCTTCCTTGAAGTCCGCGTCCATCTGTTACAAATCCTTCAGATATTCAAATCCCATCACCTGGATGCTACTTTCCTGTAAGAGCAAGGCTCTTCTGCTTAAAGCATCTACCACTTTGTTGGCTTGCCCACTTATGTGTTTTAACACAAAAGTGAAACTCTGCAAGTATTCCACCCACTTGGCATGCTTGTGGTTCAACTTGTGCTGCTGCGTTATATATTGTAATGCTGAATTATCGGAAAACAAGACGAACTCATTACCTAGTAGGTAGTGTCTCCAATGTTTTAAAGCTTGGACTACTGCATAGAACTCCTTGTCATATGACGAATACTTCTGCCGACTCTCATTTAGTTTTTCACTAAAAAACGCAACTGGTCTATCCTCTTGACTGAGCACAGCGCCAATGGCTGTCCCGCTTGCATCACAACGAACCTGAAAAGGTTTACTAAAATCGGGCAGTCTCAAGATTGGCCTCTCCGTTATTTTTCGCTTCAAAAGTTGGAAACTGTTTTCTACCACCTTGGTCCAACAAAAAGGTTGGCTGGCCTTTTTGATAGTCTCTAGCATTGGTGCGTAGATTTCACTGAAATTTTTAATGAATTTCCGATAAAAACTTGCTAGACCGTGAAAACTACGTACCTCAAACAAACTCTTTGGTGACGGCCAACTCACGATCGCTGCAATCTTTTCTGGGTCCATCTTTAACTCGTTCTCTACAACTACAAATCCCAGATAGATCAGATCCTTCTGTAAGAAAGTGCATTTCTTTAAATTTATCAGCAGTTTGTTCTGCTGCAGCTTCTCGAACACCTTTCGAATATGCTGAAGATGCTCTCTTTTCGTTCTGCTGAAAATTAAAATATCGTCCAGATAAACTATCACGAACTTGCCAATAAACTCTTTCAACATCTCGTTCATCAGCCTCATAAAAGTACTAGAAGCATTACTCAACCCAAATGGCATGACTAGCCATTCATACAGCCCTTCATTGGTTTTGAAGGCTGTTTTCCACTCATCTCCTTTTCTAATTCGGATTTGATGGTACCCACTCTTCAGATCTATTTTTGTAAAATAAGCTGCCCCACTAAGACAGTCCATCATGTCATCCATTCTGGGTAAGGGAAATCTATAAAGAATCGTAATTTTGTTTATAGCCCACGAATCCGTACACATTCGCCATTCTCCACCTTTCTTGGGTGCAAGCACCGTTGGCACTGCACAGGGGCTCAGGCTTTCTCTGATTAGTCCCTTATCCAACAACTCCTGCACTTGTTTGCGTACTTCTTCATTGTCCTTCGGACTCATCCTGTACGCTGCCTTGTTTGGCAAGCTTGATCCTGGTATAAAATCAATGTGATGGCTGATACTCCTTTTGGGAGGCAATTTATCAGGTAACTCATCCACCGCAATGTCTTGGAATTCTTCGAACAGCTCCTGTATTTCTTTAGGCAGTTCTGATTTTTCCAAGTTCAGCAACACTTGCTTCATTCTCCTCACAACTGCAAAATTAACTTCATTTTCCTCCACCTGTTTCACAAACTGTTTTCCTCCAATTAACAGTGCCTTTGTTCGGCTTGGTTCTGCTGTGCCTTCCTCTTTGATGGGTACAAGTGTGTGTTTGACCCCATCCTTAGTAAACTTATAACAATTTGTCTTCCCATCATGTGTCACCTTCCGGTCATACTGCCATGGTCTTCCAAGCAGTATATGGCACACGTCCATTGGCATAATATCGCAGAACACTGTGTCGTGGTACTTGCCAATGTGAAATTCTACCTCGCATTGTTCATCCACTAATAGCTGGTGGCCTTTCTGTAGCCACGACACCTTGTAAGGTGTGGGGTGCTTTAGCCGCTTCAGTCCCAGCTTTTCCACCATCTCGGTGGCAACTAAGTTGTCCGTACTTCCGCTGTCTATTATCAACTTGCAGCACTTTCCATGCGATTTACAAACTGTCGGGAACAGTGCTTTCCGCTGTGTTGGTTCAGCCACCTCCTTGGCTGGTTTTAAGAGAACTTTACTCAAAATCAAAGCTTCCCCCGTTTCCGCCATGTCTTCCACCTCCCGGGGCTGTGCTTCAGCTTCCTCAGGCTGTGCCATAAGTGTTCCCCTCTGGCCTGCATGTTCAACTTCTGGACATTCGAAGGATCTGTGCCCCCATTTATGGCACCTGTAGCACTGGAGATTAGTCGCTCTTCCGCGGCCATTTCCTTGCCCTCGTTGATATGACCAACCTCCTCTGGTGCTTTCTCCTTTCTCTGTTGTCCTTGAAGTTCTGGAACTGCTGCCTTCATCACTGTTCGTGGCAGTTCTCCCTCTGCCGTAGGACTGTCCTCGTCCTCTGCCATTCCCTCTCCCTCTCCTGTTATTCTGTTTTCTGTTGATTTTCTCTTCAGCCTTCACAGAACTCTGAAAGGCTTCTTCAATATTCCAAGGAGAAAGAATACTAATTTCATCAAATATTTCCATCCTTAAGCCATTTACGTACCTCGCTGTTTTTTCTGGAGTATCATCCGTATAACCAGCACGTAAATTCACTCGATAAAACTCTTCCGTGTACTCTTTGACAGTCATACCCTTCTGTCTTAAATTCTGTACTCGCCGATATAGTTCAACCTGGTAGTCTTTCAGCAGAAATCTGCCCTTCAATTTTGCCACCATCCTTGACCATTTTCGTATCGGCAATTTGTTCATCCGCTTTCTGTCCGCTTGGACACTATCCCACCACAAGAGGGCGTGTCCCTTTAATTTAGTTGCAGTGAACCTAACTCTTCTATCCTCACTGACTTCCTCATTTTCAAAATACTTATCTAGTTCGCTTATCCAATCGAACAGGACATCTGCGGACAGACTGCCATCGTAAGTAGAAATCTCTGTTTTGGGTTTGCTACTGGCTAATAAAACTGACCGCATCAGTCTCAATTCCAGAGCTTCTTCATCTGACCCGTCTGTAGCAGTTACTGCTTCCTCCTCACTGTCATCTCCAAGTTCCGGGTCTCTTCGCCTACCCTCCTCCATTGCTTCCAAACGAGCTGTAAGAACTCTGATCTGTTCTCTCAATCCTTCGTCTACTTTTCGGCGTACACCTCTTCCACGTCCTCGTCTTGGTGCTTCCATCTTCTTCTATTTCCTCAAAACACTACTCTCATACCACTTGACGGGGCCAGCCCACGTGATCCCGGCTTTCCGTCTGCTGAGGTGTATCACTCCGTGGCAAGGGTTATGATATGTTGGTTGATTGTTTATTTGTATGAATCAATGCGGAATCGGTACTTATGGATTTGTTTTTAATGAGGTAGTACCCCAGACCTTCCTCCACTCAACAGCTGTCTGCCTCGGAAATTTCGCAAGGGTTTGGGGTTTTAGGGTTCTCGACCCTTCGCGCGTATTCACTTTTGCTGTTCACGATTGCTGTCATTCCTCTTTCGCTCTGCGAGCCTGTGACCTCCGGTTGATGTTGTGGGTTGTAATGCTCTCTGTCCCTGGATGGTTTGTTCCACTGGTTTGTTGCCCAGCTGCCCTTCTATCTGTGATTGCGGCTATGTGCTTGACATTGCCTGTTCTTCCGGTGTCTTTTGCTTGCAATGGTAAGTTTCGAGAACGCTGCTATGCTATTAGGTTTTCAACGATTGCTCTGGTTTGCTTTACTCGTTTTCCTTGGAACTCTTTAAGGTTTCTGTCTCTGCACAATTCGTGGATGCCTGTGAATGATTGGGGATTGTTTCCTTTCTTTTGTCAATTTGTTCCCTTGATACTTTTGGGCTTCTCTGCAACGTTTTCAGTGACTCCTCTCTGTTCTTGATGGTTCGGTGACGGCGTTCTCAGCTGGCAATTCCGCATGCAAACTTGGTAAGTTAGTGTTTCATGCCAGATTTATTTGTATGCTCCTTTTCCTGTGGCTAATGTCGCGGCTCCTTCGTGGGTAGGTATTTCTTATGGGTTGGTTGGAGGTCCTGGTGCCGTGAACAGGTAAACTCGACTTCGGGTTTTTGTGTTCTGGTTTCTTCCTTATATTTTCTTTAACTGTTTATGCTGCCGACCTAACTACATTTCCACACCCATTTACTTGCAGGTGGGACTGTGCATGGTTGCCATCATCATGCTCTCGGCAGTCTGCAATCCCGGGTAGCTCTTTTTCTTTGCTGTTTGGTAGCTATTTCTTGGGTTTCTTCGACCCTCAATGTCGGACTTGCGTGCAGACCCTAGACTGTTCTGTTCTTGAGTCGGTCTTTCATTGTTCTCTGGTTGTAATTACGATGTTCAGCCTTGGTGTAAATTCATTCTCGTTCACTGTAGGTTAGTGACCGTGTCTGTGGTCCTGAGTCGTTTTACTATTTTGGACAGTATGTAATGGAAACTTATACAGGGATTTTATATGCGTAATGTACCTATTCGGCTATATAGCTTATTTATATGGAACTGTGATTTTATGAACGATAAGGCCTATGTGTTATCTTGCATACCTGGGGTTCGGTCGTATGTGCTTGGCTTTGATTCTTCCTCCAGCACGTTATCGCTTTTCTTAATGCAACACCTGAAACACGCTCTGCTTAACAGTCTAGCTTAATATATTTGTCTGCACCATCACACAGTTTGAACACAATATATATGAATGCTCAGAATATTTATTTCTCTGTTATCTCTGCTCTTGTTTGTTTACACGAAGTCGGAACCCTCACAATGGTTCATTCCGCTCCTTTTATAATTCTGTTTACAAAAACAGTTGTTCATTACATAACTGTTGTTGGTTATATCATTAGTTTCTACAGTTGGTTGCTAACTGACACATTCTGTTTGTCTTTGTATTTTTTTCAACCGTAATATGGTCGTTTCCAAGAACAGAAATGTTACCTAATTTGTTACTGTTCCTAATTAAAAGTAAAATTATGACATTATTGTTTTTCTTTGGTTCTGGCAATTAAAAAAACACATTACATAGTTAATACTAACGACAGTAAAAGAAAAGAAAATAACCAAGGCAGTGTTACTGCCGATCCATCAAACCATGTCCTCAGTCCTCTTTCGAAACCTTGTATGCCTTCTCTCTGCCTTTACCCTGTTGACCAGATGCTCCTGCATCATAATTTTTCATGAATTTTATCGCATTGAACTCCAAGCTTTGTCATCTCAAATTCAAGTTTCCTAGATTTTTGAATTGTTACAATAGGTTTGAAATCACCTTCTACAATGCACTCTTCCACCTCATTTAAATATACTCTCCTCAAAGAAAGTAATTAAGCATTGAGTTGAAATCTAGAATTTTATCCAACTTTTTACCTTTTTTTGCAAACAAAAAAATTATAGATAACATTTTTTTACATCTTACACAATGATATTTTAGAACTTTAGTGATACATTCTAAAAACATTGCGCAACTCTTTATACCATATTTAGTGAAGCTCTCACAGTTATGCAACTTAAATATTGTATTCTTTATTATATCTAGTGAATCATTATTTGATGTTTCAATCAAATCTTGTCTAAATTAAATATAGTCCACTTGAAAATAAACCAATTTGAGTTCATTTTTCATTAATTAGTTCCACTAAGAAGTCTTCTCATTTTCATTGTGAACTTAGTAATTAACAATTATTCTTAATTTCTTTGGTTTGTTTTTGTCTATGCATCCTAATATGGTTTGTTTTTGTCTATGCATCCTAATAGATACATATTAAGAAAGATGTTTATGGTTGTTTCTTTCGAAATATTTCAGTCTTAGACAAACTCATATGTATTGGATTTATTATACTTCATAATTATTTCAAAAGTACAAGTATTATTTCAAAAGTACAAGTATAAGGTGTTGTTAACGCTACAATTTGATTTGAGATATTTTTTATTTTTTACATGGCGGTTGTAAAAAATTTCTTTCTTTGAGCCAAGAACTTTTGAAAGCAACAATGAAAAAAATTATCCTAAATCAACATAAAATTCAAAACCTCAAGCATTTTCATACAATTTTCTACTAAATTTGACATGACCAACTAACCTGACCATTTCTAAGGGTGCATAAATAATATATAAAACCATCATACCAACATTATCGATGTTCACAATTATATAAAGGGAGTAGAGTGATACGGTGGTATGGTAATTTTATATATTAGTTATACTCCCTTGGAAATGAATAGATTAGTTGGTCCCATTTTTAGTAAAAGATAATATTACATTGTTTGAAACTAGAATTTTATTTGGATTTACGTTAATATTTGTTATTATTGTTCGCAGAATATTTTGGTACAAAGGAAGAAATATGTTACAACTACCATTTAAGAAATAAAAAAGCATTTAAACTAAAATTACAGTGTCAACAACAACTTCTACTTGTACTTTTAAAAAGATTATAAAGTACAATACATCCCATAAATATGAGTTTGTGTAAGATTGATATGTTGAGATGGAAATGAAGCAAACATATTAAGAACCATTGTTAATTTCTATGGTCACAACGATAGTGGCATCGACTTCCATGTGGAGGTAATTAAAAAGATAAAAGTAAAATTTGTTTGTTATCAACTGGATTGTATCGAATTTAGAACAAAGTTGATTGTATCGAATTTAGAACAAAGTTGATTGAGGAATCAAATAATGACTCATCAAATACAATAAATAATTCAACGCTTAAGATGGTTAACTATGAAAGTTTCACTAAATTTGGCATGAAGAGTTGCACAAATCTTTTATATTATATCACCAAAGTTTTATAATACCGTTGCATGAGATGTAAAAAAACAACATCTATACTTATTTATTTGCAACAAAGAGTTAAAAAGTTTAATAAAATATTATATGATAAAACCCATGTTTAATTACTTGCATCGAAGAGAATATATTTAAATGATCTATACGAGAGAATTACAAAAAGTGATTCCAAACCTACTCTAAAATTTGAGACAATGAAGCTTGCAGATCAATGTGATGAAATTCATGAAAAATTCAAGCATTGTTAATTATTTGCAAACTTTTTTGGTAGAAAAGTGGAAATTCAAAGATGTGTAAAAGCCCCAAAGTGTTTAAATTAAGGTCACAAGATTATCCAAATTTTAAATTATTAATCAAATTATTCCTATATATATTTTGAGCATCAGTGCATGATGCATTTATAATTCCATTTGATATCATTGAGTCTAATTCACTAATAAGCCTTTTCGAGATTGTAAATGAAATAGATTTAGATGTTGTAAAGATCAACTTTTGGATATTGAACATCAACACACCATTCAAGAAACAAAAGAATTATAACAAATACATTATATAGTATATTTATGGAGGCGAAGAAAAAATACAAAAGGTATAATGCTCAATTCTTGGATCCATTAGTTGAACCAAGTGAGGTAATTCAAATTTTTTGTCAACTCAATTCTATAAATAAAAAGTTCTATAAAACCCTATTCAATGTTGATTGTGTGCACTTTGAAAAACATTTCTTAGATGCCAATGACAAATTAAAGAAGAGGGGGATTGGATATTCTATGACAGTTGAAGACTAGGTATGGCATTTAAATTGTTTTTGGACCTATAAACTTATTATCACATCTCTCTTTATTTTAGATAAATGATTAAAAATCATGATTTATTTAAGTTGGTAATATAATTAATCTATTATAACATTTACAATGAGTTCACATTAGTTGAAATTTCCTTATTTTATTTCAAAATTTAATTCATGTTTTCATATTTAAATTAAATTCTTAATAGTTTGAATTGTTTATGAGGTGATTGATGAAATGGTGTGTTCATTCTTCAGCTTTGCATATCAAAATTTTGTTGATAAAAATAATTATCTAATATCTTAATCAAGCTACTTGAGACAAATGGGACACTGTTTTCAACTATTACAAACTATAAATATTGTAATGTTCTCCAAACCAACCTGAATTACAGAACTACGAGACAAATAGTCTACATAGTTTGACAGTTACTTGTATTCGCCCTCATCAAGGGCTAACTACAAAACCAATTTATTTAGTAAAATATGGACTATTGGATGAAACTCTTTGGTTTTCTATTCCACCTAATCATCTAAATAATTCCATAAATTAAAATATTTTGTAATAAATTAAAAACAAAAGAAATATATTAGATGAAATGGTTGCATATTGTAAAATTCATGATGAAAAATTGAGTGTTATGGCTTTTACTACATCCAATATTCTTGAACATGATCAAATTAGTGATATTGAATTTTCTAGCTATTGTAGTGTAGTGGTAGAGTCTACTTATGTAAAAAGAACATGAAATACAAAAACATAGTCCCTTTCTGAAAAAATATGTTGAATCCTTAAAAAAATAATACATGAATCAAGTGTTCAACAATTTGAAAACGATTTACAATTTGGTTGTCATTTTGAAAGGCTTAGCCTTTTATGAACACTTTTGCAGTCTTTTCCTTGTCAGTTGGAATCAATGTTATTCATTTTCCTTGTAGTCTTGAGTACAATGGATTTGAGAGAAACTCATTCCATAAGGCATATTATATTGAATTTTTTTGATTTTTTATAAATAAAAAAAATGAGCGGGGTGACTTACTATAATTCTCTAAGTAGACCTTTGATCTTGTCATGAAGAACATGAGACTTTGGAAATTTCATAAAGAAATTCAAGTTCAATTATAGAATGACTAATGACTTTTACAAATATAAGTCCCAAAATAGGCATAGTTATGATATAGTTTTAACTCTACATTTCTGTATTTCACAATTGAAAAATTTTGAGACTTCAAACACTCACACTTTTGAAGACAATTGATAAAAATAAGAGAGATTATGATTTACTGGTGGATTGTTTCAAGAATCACCAACAATGATCTGTATTGTGGATATTCCAAGGGATAGTTCATCACAAGAAACGAGCAATTATACTTAAAAATCCAAAATCTACACTATGTTGATTTATTTCTCTTTAGATGTTTCGATATGTAAATTATTTTTTATTGCACATGCATTCAAAATATTATTATGTAAAAAATAGAGAAAAATGAAATAAAAAATCACAAACCATGATTTGACACAAGATATAATGAGAACCCGTTTATAGAGAAAACCCAACTTGAAGGTGAAGATCTTTTTCTCTCTTTCTCTAAATGGAAAATGGTTGAGTACAAAGAAGTAACACTTATAACCCATGGACTATTACAACACATAAATCCCCTTTGTGTTCCCTCTCCCAATACATCTTGGCTACTCTACTCATCTATGAAAAAAGTGCACTCTGAAAAGTATTGAAGGCTCCTTCAACTGGTATAGTAGTTTTATATGTTATTTATACTCCCTTAGTTTTGATGTATGCTAATAGTTTATTTTTATTGTATTTTGAATCACTTTTCCCAAAGTAAGAAAAATATTACAACCACCATATAGGGAACAAAAAAAGTCTTTCAACTGAAATGAAATCACAGTGCAAACAACACCTTTTACTTGTACTTATGATGGGACCATTTAATCTAACCATTTCTAAGGGAGTATAAATAATATATAAAATCACCATACCAATTGAATGACGCATTAGTTCTTTGTGAGTGAATTTAGCAATGCCTGTTTCAGGTGCTAGATTTGTTTTACAGTACATTGCTTGAGATTATGCTAGAAACAAATCTAGTGGATATTATATTTGTTTTAGCCCACATTGTCTATGTTCTTGTAGGATCAAATCTATCGCATGCGAGATTTTTTTGCACTGCAATGTTTCTATTTGTGTTATAAATAAATCTAGTACCCGTTAGAATTGTTTTACCATGCAATTCTTTCATTGTTATGCTAGAAGCAAATCTAATGCATGTGATATTTATTTTATCTTACAATGCTTGTGTTTGTGCTGGAGAGAAATCTAGCACATGTTATATTTTTTTACCTTGCAATGCTTGTGTTTGTGCTGGAAACAAATCTTGCATGTGCTAGTTTTGTTTCACACCAATGCTTCTGTTTGTACTAAAAACACATTTAGCATACCTTAGATTTGTTTTACCCTCCAATGTTTGTCCTTGTTCTTTTGTTTTAGCTTGAAATGCTTTTGTAATTTTCCTTACACTATATTTTTATTACCTTACAATACTTATGTTTGTGCTTAAAAACAAATGTAGCAAGCTCTTGATTTATTTACTTTGCAATACTTGCATTTGTGATAGAAACAAATCTACCATGGGGAATATTTGTTTTACCCTAAAATTCTTTTATTTGTGCTATAAATAAATCTAACACATTGTAGATTTGTTTTACCCTACAATGCTTTTGTTTGTGCTTTTCCTTTACTGTGCAATGCTTTTGTATTTTTCCTTACACTAGATTTGTTGTACCTGACAATTCTTGTCTCTGTTTTATAAACAAATATAGCATGTGCTAGATTTGTTTTACATTGTAACGATTTTATTTATGCTAGAAAGAAATCCAGCATGTGTTAGATTTATTTTACATTGCAATGTTGGCGTTTGTGCTAGAAAGAAATCTAACATGCACTAGATTTATTTTACGTTGTAATGCATTTGTTTATGTTTTTCCTTTCATTAAATTGGCTTTACCATACAATGCGTTTTTGTGCTAGAAACAAATCTAGCATGCATTAGATTTTTTTACCCTGCGATGCTTTTGTTAGATTTTTTTACCCTGCAATACTTTTGTTTGTGCTACAAACAAATATAGTGTGCTAGATTTATTTTACCCTACAATGCTAGAACGAAATGTATTGTGCATTAGATTTGTTTTACCTAACAATGCTTATTTTTGTGCTAGAAACAAATCTAAAAAGTTATATTTATTTTACCTCACAATAATTATTTTGTGCTAAAAACAAATCTAACACAATAGATTTATTTTTCCTTCCAATATCTTCTTATTGTGCTAGAAGAAAATCTAGTGCATTCTATATTTGTTTTACCTGACAATAATTGTGTTTGTTCCAGATAAAAAGAAATCAAATGGGCAAGGAATTCCTTTGAGTATGTGACCTCACATGTTAACTTTCACATATAGTAACATGAATCTAATTCTTCCCTTTTGCATGGAATAACCTGACAATAGTTGTGTTTGTTCCATAAAGAAATCGAATGGGCAAGGAATTCGTTTGAGTATGTGACCTCACATGTTAACTTTCGCATATAGGAACATGAATCTAATTCTTCCCTATTGCATGGAATATGGCTCAAAGGCTCTAACTTAAAGTAAATTTCAAATGCCCAATTTCCCGAATAGTAGATAAGCATCACGTTTACGTGTCTATCGTGCAAGCATTTTTTCTATTACAAAAAAACCATAAATTCTTGTCTAGTTTTTGGCACAACATTAATAGAGTTTCAATCAAAGGTGAAGAGGGTGGGATGTAGTGCCATCCACCAAGGTTCAATTC
The DNA here is from genome assembly GCA_031772625.1 of Pinus tabuliformis. NCBI lineage: Eukaryota > Viridiplantae > Streptophyta > Pinopsida > Pinales > Pinaceae > Pinus > Pinus tabuliformis. The sequence continues at coordinate 1,318,520,677 of CM062820.1, forward strand.
CTCTCAAAGTAGAAACAAACAATTAGGATTAGGTGCCGGTCATAGGTTTCTTTGACAGAACGATACCCCAGGTCATAGTAGATTGATAGAATAGTACCAATTGTAAGGCTACAACCACTATTGAGCTTAAAGGAATCACTTCCAAAAACAACACACATAACCTTAGTTTAAAAATGGTGTACAAACATTTAAGATCTCTAATTCATTACTTCAATAGGTTGACTGTGTTGCGTGAATTCTCTAATGCTACTCATCCCATGTCATAATCTTAAATGAACGACACATTCCCGTTTATAAATCAAGTCTTCGATGCACTACACATTCCCGTCTATAAATCCAGAGTTTTATTTGTTGCATATGGAGGTAATCACTATGATCATATTGAAATAAATTAGCGTTGATAACATAAATGCGCGTTAAAATAATTGTTGCTAGTCAAATATGGTGAGCATTTTAGGTGCAATCAATTTGTATCTTTCAAATTATAATTAATCAGTTCATATTTAAAATTAAATGCATATGATATTTAAAGCTTAAACATTAAATTCACATAATATGATATGTGGTTTAAATCATTTTTCAGGTCTAGTCGACGTGAATTTTAGGCATACACAAAAGGTATTTGATTCGTAAGCCTGAGTAGATATCAGGAAATGAGGTCATAACAAAAGAAACGATATGAGGACAAAAATATTATTTAAACCTATAAAATTTTCAAAGTCTAGAAAGAAGCATCGATGTTAAAGAATACGACTTCTAACACTAGCTTACCTCCTAAATTCTACGAGGAGAACATGCTGCTACTGAGTTTTGCTTGTAATTAAATCTAGCTCACTTGCAACACAGCTGCGAAAAAAAGTCACCACAGAAGAAAAATTAGGAAACAATTAAAAGAAGAAGCACATAGAATAAGAAAAACCCGATGCTTGAAAAGTATTCACGCTATAAAATTTCCTTCGTGGGCAGCAAATTTCAAATTAGCATAATTATGGCAAAGCTAAACCAAGAACAACGTATCGATTTAAAAAAGGAAGTCTAGAAAGAAGCATTGATGTTAAAGAATATGACTTCTAACACTAGCTTACCTCATAAATTCTATGAGGAGAACCTGCCGCTACTGAGTTTTATTTGTAATAAAATCTAGCTCACTTGGAACACAGCTACAAAAAATGGACCCCACAAAAGAAAAATTAAGAAACAATTAAAAGCTTTAGCATATACAATAAGAAAAACCCGATGCTTGAAAATTATTCACACTATAAAATTTCCTTTGTCGGCAGCAAATTTCAAATTAGCATAATTATGGAAAAGCTAAACCAAGAAACAATGTATCGATTTCAAAAAGGAACATGGTATGACGTTGCTAACAACATATACAATGTAGGAAATTAAGAAACAACATTAGACTACATGGAGAAACCAACTCTATTACAGTTCATAATCACCGTAAAGGAAAACCCGCTTGGGGAACAAAAGATGTATAAGCTGTCCCGGCAGCAAATTTCAAATTAGCATAAATATGGAAAAGCTAAACCAAGATACAATGTATCGATTTCAAAAAGGAACATGGTATGACGTTGCTAACAACATATACAATGTAGGAAATTAAGAAACAACATTAGACTACATGGAGAAACCAACTCTGTTACAGTTCATAATCACCGTAAAGGAAAACCCGCTTGGGGAACAAAAGATGTATAATCTGTCCCAACTCTCAAGTTCAACGGCAAGCCATTGGGCTTCCTGAAACTCCTTTAGAACAACTAGTAAATCTTTTGTGAGTTTTGCATTTTCTATCTTCTTCTTATCCTATAATTTATCATAAACTTTAAGTGATATATTTCTATAACTGATTTAACAAACAAGACAATCTATAAGGAATATAGATATGTTTAGAAGGATTATCCTATAATTTGTCATAAACTTTAAGTGATATATTTTTATAACTGATTTAACAAACAAGACACAATCTATAAGGAATATAGATATGTTTGGAAGAGAGAGAAAGAGGGAAGTAAACCACCAGGAAAATTATATATGTATTTTGCACAATTATGTTAAAATCCAAAATGTCCAAATAGAAATCGATATAATCAACGAGTACATAAGGATTGATATTTAGGTCTCTGTGTACAGTTCATCAAAAACAATCTAGTACTATTTTTCAAGATAAAAATCAGATGATAAATCCAAAATGAAACTGGGAGAAAACAACCCTGGGAAATGAAAATGACATTAAAAAGAAATTATGAAAAATGGATAGAATTTCTAACCAACACTATTATGGATAATGGGTAGAATTTCAAACCAACACTATTATGCATACATTGGGAAAATTTTAAATGCAAATAAAAAAAAGTTGATAAGTCTTCATACTATCAATTGTGTTTGCCAGAAGAAAGAGAAAATATAAAAAAGACAACGTCATAGAAAGTGCAGCACTTCGATAAGGGTTTTATATAAAATGATTATTACAAGTTTTCATTTAAAGCCAGAATTAATAAAATTAGTGAAAATATACTGTCAAACCAGTGAAAGTAAAGAGTCATTCTCTGCATTTGATAATGAAATTAATTTTTGACTAACATATATCACGCTTACGCTGACTTCTGTATGCTGATTAGTTTCACTGGCAGCTTTGAGTTTAGCAGATGTGATGTGTCCTTTACTAGCTGTCCAATGTGCTTCCTAGTCTTATTCTTGCAAAACAGAAGTTCATAACAAGGTTGTTTGAAAGGAAGCTAGTAATGAATTATGGTAGCTCTATAGCATACGAAAATTGTAAGAACTATACAACAAATTTGAAAACTATACCTGAGAATAACTAATTGAAAGTGAACATATAGTATTCCAAATTTGAGTTTAACCCGAGACCAAGAGATCTCCACTTTATTTACCTGCTCCAGTAATATCCAAAATAACGAGAAACACACCCACAAGTTCTCACCATAACCTATCTAAATAGCGTAATAAAGCATATTCAGTTTGGTTTGTGAAAATAACTTATTACAAAAATGCCGAAGTAGCTGGCTTCCCTGCTTGTTTAGTCACAGTGTTTAGTCACAAGAAGAGCTCAGTAGATAAAGGACCTCTGAAACAGTTTCAGAAACTTGTTTCTTGATGGTAGAATTAAGTGAAAGGTAAACCGTGGAATCGACCTTAAAGGTGGGCTTCCTAACGGTAAAACAGGACATTAGACAAGCTAAAAGCAACCAAGTTGTCCTCACAACCACCAGCTGTGCACATGAGGATGATAGAAGAAAACTTGGAAGTAATTGAGAAAGGACTGATAGTGACCATACCTGTGAGATTAAGGCATGTAGGGATGAAAAACATAACTTAAGGAAATGTTTCAAAATTCTGGTTAAGCAAATCCCTCGTATAGACAAGGAAAAATAGATTTGGGCCGTGTGAGTAGAGAGATCAGAAGAAATATTCTAACTTCATTAATAACGCATATGATTGTCATATATTTGGCAGAAAGTAACCCGACCCAACGCATGCAATATATTGCATCAATATGACAATGCGGTTAAATATTGCATCAATTTTGAGATAATGCAGTAACGCCTTTCGGACAATTCTCACTTTTCATATCTCTACAGGCTATTACATCAATCAACACATGCAGATGCCCTAAAACACTAGCTGAGTAAATAGGTTTGGAAACTGGAAGGAATAGAGGCAGGACCATAATCTATTAAAATCGAGGCCAAAGCTTGAGGAAGAATACATCAATTTAACCTTAGCAATGCCGATCCGAACTCATCTCCATATCTGTTAGGAGTTTGGCATCATTAGGGCAACCTGCAAGCCAATGCATGCGAAAGCCTTTACGTTAAAACACTCAACCAAACCAGTTTATTTAATATATTAATGAAAGTTAATCAGGAAACGCCAAAAAAAAATGATATACACTAATTAAAAACTAATTAGCATAAGTCCAAAGCTTTCAATTGGTCATGTTCTTATCACTAAAGCTTTTCACACATTAGAGATTACCAAATTATTAGGTTAATTTTCTTCGATATCCTAGGAGTGAAGATTTAGATTTGCTAATAAGCCGGTAATATGGGAAGGGATTGGCTAATAAACCAATAAAATATGATATCTTCCTAAATGTCCTAAAAATTAAGATTTGCTAATAAATCAACAATATGCTAAGGGATTTGCTAATAAACCAACCAGATATGATCCCTTCAGATAGATGTAAATAAATAAATAAATTAATTAAAAAAAAAACAAAACCAAAAACAACCAACCTACTTGGCAGCAATCAATGCCAACAACCCCATTATGCAGCTTGTTCGTTAATGCAGGCAGATTAAATCATTCCTTTCAATATTGAATTTCCAGCTTACAATCGGTCTGAGAGTTCTGGAGTATCCTTAAGCGTTCCGAGGTTATTGACAAGCTTCTGAAACATCGAAACAGCAGTACTGATTTGGGAAGAGCCAACAAGCATGGCCTGAGATGGGTTTTGCTTCCCATTTATGGCGTCTATCCTTACGGCAAAGCGGCGGCCCGATTCAAAGCCGTGAAAGGTCATCTTCCCGCAATTGATCAAAACTATGTGATCCCTTTTATACCCTCTTTATGAAAACCTAAAAAAAAATCTAGCAGCCGAACTCGTGCACACCAGATGTTGTTGGAGCCAGCTCAAAGAGGCTAAAAGCTCTATAAATGATGGGAAATCTCAACGGGAACTAATACAGGTCGGAAATTACCGAAAATCTTTTGCGTTGTGGTTGAATTAAGAGAGGAGCGGAAAATATAAAGAACCCATAGGGCTGTATCGATGCTTTTGCTGATTTCGGGAGGGTATTCGATCGGGCAACCTGCGCCATCAGAGATAGAATTACAGAGATATTGAAAGGACGCTGGATGGTAATTATTTATGACGACCGGGCAGAGAGTTGGATCTTTGGTATTCAGTACAATACCCGCGGTTTGACTCGGACTCTCGCCCTACTTCGTTTGTTAACGATGGGTTATTTATATCTTGACTCCAGTTTAAGAAAATGTTATACCCAAAGTCTAACTGCGAACTTAACTTATTGAGTTATAGTCGTCCGGGTTGGGTTAGGGTACGGGTTAAGGTGAGTAGGTGACTTGTGGAACAATCTATTTCTACAATTCACTATACGGAATATGTGTAGTTGTTGCGGGAAAAGTAAAAAAGGTTTAATTTAAAATATTTTTTAAATATTTTATTTTTATTTTATTTTATAATATTTTTTAATTTAAATTTAAAAGTAAACTGTATAAAACTGTAAAATGATGATTTTTTAATTATATTTAAATTTAATTAATAAATATATAAAATATTAATATAACAAAATTAATTATAATATTTTTATTATTTTACTATGTATATTATTAAGTTGTAAATGAGTTCTTTTATTGATGTATTCATATTATTAAGTTGTAAAAAAACTTTTTATTGGTTATGACTTATCAATACCATATACCCAAAAACTATAATTAATTTCAATACCAAAATTATTTATAAATATGTTATTTTAATTTATTATAATTTCAATTTTAGAGTTGTCTATCTAGCAATGTTTGAATCATGTTTTTGATGGTGGAAATGGATTCAGCACTATCAAAAACCTACATGACACCCAAAATATTGAAATTTGATAGTTATAACTTGGATTTAGAAAAATTCCTCATGATTTTATTAAAATATGGTGGGAATTTTATGCCCTAAATTTCCATGATTTTCAGGAAAAAAGCAGTCTCTTTAGAGCTTCAATTTTTGTTATTTATTTTATTGTTTAAAATTGTTTATTTATAAGGTGATTTGTTGAGGCCTTATTATAGGTTGTTTGGTAATTTCCATTTTTGTTAGTTACTACTTTTTTATTTTAATTTTATTTCCTTTTTATTTTCTTATTTCCATTATTTGTTTTTTTATTATCTCCATTTTCATGACTTTTAATTTTTGGAGTCGTCTTTAGTGCGACTTTTTGGAAGCTTTTCAGGTAAGTTTATCTTGGCTAATTTCTCTTAAATCCGGCAGGAATTTATTGAAATCACATGCTTGATGGGTAATACTTGCACAATTGAAGTGCCCTAAGCATTTTTCATGGTGGTGAATCCATATATACACTCAAAAAAGCAATTTAAATAACATAAGATTTCACCTCAAAATTTTTAGACGTGAAAGTCCAAAAAGTTGCACTAAAGACAACTCCATAATTTTTTCTCAATGAGTTATTATTATACAAAAAACATATTTTAATAAATTTAATTATAAAAAAAAATTATATATTAATAAAAATAAAAATAAACATATATTAAAGTGTATATATGCTAATATAAAAAATATTAGTTAATCATATTTCCTACTTTTTGATGATGATTTTCAACAATAAATTGTTGTATTTTTGTGTTTATTGTTTCTCAGTTTAATTAAACTATATTTAAGCTAAGAGACAAGTTCTATGACTAAAAATTTGTACGATTTATCCATAATTTAATATAGCAAAACATTTTTTTGTTATTTTTTATTATTATTTAAATTTATTTATTTTTCAAGTAATTAATTGAGATATTATTATAGACTATTTAATAACTTCCATTTTTCTACCTACTAATTTTTTGTTTTGTAGTTTTTTTTTTATTTAACTTTTTTATTTAATTTTTCCTATATTTTTATTTTCATTACATTTAGATTTTGCAATGGCTAATTCTCAATAGAGAAGAAAGTTTCCTCCTTAGGAATTGAACAAAAAAGTATGTGCCTTACCCAAAATCACAACCACGTTAGCAAAAAAATTAACAATGTCTTGACAATTTCAATGAACTAAGTTCTCGTTCATAAGTTATTTTATCTTTTATTTCAAAAAAACAAAAACAAAAAACTCCAAACTAAACCCATTAACATGTTATTTCAATTTTGGCCTTTTATTTTTAAAAGTCTGCTGCTCATATTTGTGTTTGCTGTACGCGATATCCATGATGCAACAGTTACAATATTTTCGATAGTACCAATCAAAATTGGAGAGATCTGTGGACAAAGCCAATGTTTCTTCCATTGTGTTGAAATCTCTTTACGTTGTCAGTGTTGATGCCATCGATTTCGTACATAATTACTACATAAGTCCTGAGCTTATGATGCAGTTGGCTGTGGAAACGTGTTGTTTAGTTAGGCAGGAAAATGAACTCCCCCTTTTTGTGCATTTAGATATGTGATTTATAAATGTTTTTTCGTTTGTTCGTTTGAATATTATCAAGAAGATTTGTGTTTTCAAACATTTTCTCAGCAACCTCTATTAATTGAGGTAAAGACTAGTGATTCACAAGCAAGTTATCTGCTAGTATTTGATTGAGATGGAAAATATAACATATCCCTACTTTAACCACGGTTTATTTCGCTAATGTCATACACGTTTTTTATATATTTTAGAATTTTTAATCAACAAGAAGATGACTGTGATGACCCCGTGAAACATGTAAATATGAAATGTTACTGTGGTAAGAAACTAATGTGAGTTGCTAATTATTGTTACTAAATGACATTATCTTATTTATGAAATGGAAAATATTGGAATATATATTTTTGGAAATGCTGGCAGCCTCCTGGTAAGTCTGGTAAGGACCAGATAACCCAAGCACGAAGGTGCATGAGTCTTGTTGAGGGCTGCAGGCCTGCAAGACAGCTTGGGGGGGAGAATCCAACGTGCTGATGGATCTCAAGGTTGGGTGGATAAGATCAAGTATGAAAAATGCAGGTGAACTTCTGGAGCGTTAACTCCTGTAACTGGTAGACCAGGTACGAGTTATTCACCAGATTCAGATTACCGTAATCAGTATACTGAGTATATAGATGGAAAATATAGTTGAATCTAAATCTCTATTGATAGCGATATGTAAAGAAAAATATAACAGAGGGATATCTGTGAATTATAACATTAGAAACAGTTCCAATGAATATCTAGAACTAGTTGTTTAAGACAATAAATGACAGAGATTATCTGCTCTATACAATGCATGTTATCTGTATAAAAACCGTACGAGGGTCCTGAAAGACCATAGCTGTATGCAAAATATTTACGTAAACAGTAGAAAGATTCATTGAAATACTAGAACAGTAGAAAGATTCATTGAAATATCAGAATGGTAGAGAGATTTATTGTAATACCAGAACAGCCGAGAAACACATTTGAAATGTCAGTGCTGTGCATAATAGATAGTGAAGCAGTAACGAAACTAAACGGACCCCTGTACCGAGGGTTTAACATTTCATTACATTTTGAAAGAAGTATAAAAGCAATTGTTGTGTTATCGCAATGCGCTATGCCAGTACTCATCCGGCTCAGCGCACAAGTGATCAACACCATTAAACATTGAAAAGTCGAACATAATGTCACCTGGGAACAGAACCCAGCCGTGGTAAACGGCCGCGTAACCGCTGTAATACAGCTATGTATTAAGAATCGAACATACTGCTGTTACAATAAAACCCTCAAATAGAATAAACTCGACTCTGTCAACCAAAGGAAATAACAATAAACTTTATAATAAGACGAGCTCAAGGCATGTTCTCTGAAGCAAGATCATACGCGTATAAGACAAGACAGGCCATTGGTGCAAAACTATACCAAATGAAGAAACTTAAACATCGTATTCAGAAGAGGAAAAGAAGTACATTAACGTTAAGCTATATAGAAACCCTTGACGGGTATAGCGGAAGCATTGTTTAACAAATGTACAGAGAACCGAATAATACCATTTAACTCTTCACAAACACAGACAATAATCGGAGAAGTTCATATTTAACATTTTAACAGCATGAGAAACAAAAAGGAACAAATATTCCGACTTCAATTGAATCGGTTCGGTTCAGGCAGGGAGGCCGTGAACCCTTAAAGTAAATATACATATAACCATGGGGCATATTTGCCAGAAAATGTATTTAACATAAGTCTGCATAAATCAAACAAGACGCAGGTCCCGGCATGGAATGGCCGACCCCGATTCGTAACCCAGGGTTTGGCCCGAATGCAGAAACCCTGAGACAATAAAATAGAGACCGCCATGAGGAACTCCTCTGGCCAAGAAATCGACACAAGACAAACCTCATATGTATAAACCCTTACCCATTAGGTTAAATCGCAGGCTCTTCATCCAATCATGATAGGGGTAAATACCTGAGAGCCTCGGGCCGCATAATCATTCCTTGAGCGGTAGGGGAACCGAGATGCAACCGCCTGTTCACTGGCAAATGCAGCCGAAGTTAGCTCATGAATGAATCAATCCAAAACTGATAATCTCTGAAGTAACAAATGCACTGTGTATATATATCTGAACAGCTGGAGAAAATAATAGTAAACGGCGGGCATCAGTAATTATTATACCTGAGATAGCGTTGCAAGACCTGGCAAATGGCGCAGGGAAGGAACCGCCGAGCTGAGTAGTATTCGGCCTCACAGACATATGTAAATGAACCCAAATCAAGTGACTCGGTGGTATATGAATCATCGCTAAACCCTTGGCGAGTTTGAGCCCTTAGATTTGAGTAATGAATCCCCATCGTTCGTTTAAGCGGGAGTCTGGGCGCGCAAATCCATGGCGTGTCAACCAAGAAATCACATGGCTTCAGCACGGTGCTAGCCCACCTGGCAAGGGTGGGTGAAGTCAATTAAAATTTCGTTCACCACCTGGCGCCGGAGTTAGTCGGAGCAGCAATTCGGTGAATGAATTAACTATTGACTTAGCCAGTAATTCGTGAAGGTTGCCAAGTGTAGTCATATAGTATTAAATCAAGAGTGAGACTTTGTGTTGTTAAGGTTTGTATATATATATATATATATATATATATATATATATATATATATATATATATATATATATATATATATACCGCAGCACGTTTAACACTTGTGAACGATGCTTTACATATGTATATTCTATGTTCAAATAGATGGATGGGGTAAGGTTAATGAGTCTTGTAATTATTATTTTATTATTTTGCATATTTATCGTTGGATCGTGACAATGTGGTATCAGAGCAAAGGTTTCAAAACTGTGGCCTCTGGAGCAGTAAGATCCAGCTGCATGGAAGATTATCATATAATATATATATGAGGAAGAATTAATTCAGCTAACTGATTTTCTTGTTTTATTAATTAGGAGATAAATACAGAAACGATAATCAGCTAACAGTCAACAATAAAGATAGAGGAAATGCAGGGAGCTGACAACATTCTTCGGGAAAATCCAGAGCTGTGGGTACAGCTTGGTGAAGAGACACGCAGTACCAATCTGGCGATACTAGAAATTGTTCAAGAACTGAAAAATGAGATGGCACGTCTGCGAGAAGACAATGCGCGATTGACAGTGGAGCAGGAAAGAATACTGAAGAGTTTGTCGGACAGACAAAATCCACCATTAGCCAATCCTAGTGCAGAACAGCAAAGGGCAACTGAGGAGCGAAATTACCCATCTGCACCTGAAATTTCAGAGGAGAAGGAGGACCATTCTGATAACATACTGGAACAACAGACCTCAAAACGGCAGAAAATGGAATTACAGGGGGAATTCTGAAAAATTAAACCTCCACATTTCGATGGGGAACAGGAAGAAGCAGCAGAAGCATGGTTAATTAACATGAACAAGTATTTCCAGTTGTATGAGTATGATCAGAATCTGAAGGCACGGCTGGCCATCTTCCAGCTACAAGGCAAAGCAACCTTGTGGTCAGAAGAAACCGAGATTGTAAAAGGAGTAAGTGAGCAGAACATAATATGGGAAAAGTTTCAAAAATACTTCAAAGAGAGATATCTAACCGAGCGATTCTATGATGAGAAAGCACGGGAATTCCATGATTTATGGCTAGGACAGCAGTCTATGGACGAGTTCATTAACCGCTTCACTTCCCTACTTCGCTATGTGCAATATATTAAGGAGGAAAAGGCCAAGGTGCAGAGATTTGTGAGCAGCCTACCTGCCTATATAAGGGAACGAATTGAGTTTGATAATCCCAGAAAAATGGATGAGGCGATTCGTAAGGCAAGAATCTGTTATCAGCAGAACAAACAAAAAGGAGACATTTCAAATAAAAGATGGAATGAAAGAAAGGGCAACAAAATTGCTAGTAATAATAAAGGGAGACGTGGTAATGGCAGCAAGGGTGCTGGCAAGGGACAGATTAGCAGAAATGTAGCAAAGAGTACCTTTCGGACTAAGCCAAGTGAGAGCAGAATCAGTGAACCACCTGCCAGGTCAGACCTTGAAGGGATGACCAGACCTCCAGTCCAATGTTGGGGTTGTGGAGGACTGCACTATGTTAAGAACTGCCCTCAGCGTAAAGGAGTGGACTAGATATCTCAGATCCAAGAAGCATCGACCGTTGGGGAAGTGGCGCGCAGCGTACCAAGAATTAATGCAGCCTTGGATGACCGTCAAGCGGAATACCAGCCAACCATGGTGGAGTTTGAAGGTAAAATTTCAAATCTTTCTATAGCTGTTCTTATTGACCCAGGAACTACTTTAAGTTATGTTAGCCCAAAAATAGTAGAACAGTGTAAGTTACCTTCTGAAAAGTTCAGGAATCCATGGCTGGTACAGCTAGCTACGGGAGCTAAGAGACGAGTCTTAGCCAAAATCAGTAACTGCTCTTTCAGCATAGTTGGACAGCCAATAACAACAGACCTGAATGTACTTCCATTGGGTTCCTACAACATCCTGATTGGTATGGATTGGCTGGAAAAACATTGGTCATTGGTAAACTGCAAGACCAAAAGCATCTATTACAAGGATGACTTGGGAAAGCAGCAGGAGTTGCAGGGGATTAAACACCCTGTACAGATCCGACCTATCACTGCTTCCCAGCTAGCTAAATGTCTCAGGAAGAAGTGTCAGATTTATGCTATTCAAGTTGGTTATGCAAACCAGAAAGACAAAACATCTGCACTAGACAATATTCCGGTAGTACAGGAATTTGCGGATGTTTTTCCTGGAGAGGTACCAGGACTGCCCCCAAAAAGGGATATAGATTTCACTATAGAGCTAACACCAGGAGCAGCACTGGTGTCACGGGCACCGTACCGAATGAGCGTACCAGAGTTAACAGAATTAAAAATGCAACTGCAAGAGCTGTTGGATAAGAATTATATCCACCCCAACGTATCACCGTGGGGAGCTCCAGTATTATTTGTTAAAAAGGAAGATGGAACTCTCCGTATGTGTATAGACTATCGTCAGCTGAATAAGCTCACGATAAAAAATAAATACCCCTTGCCTCGGATTGATGAACTCTTTGATCAAGTGAAGGGGGCAAAAGTATTCTCCAAGATCGATTTGCGATCTGGTTATCATCAGATCAAAATTAAAGAAGAGGACATTGCCAAAACCGCCTTCAGAACATGCTACGGGCACTACGAATTTGTGGTGCTGCCTTTTGGTTTGACCAACGCACCTGCCACCTTTATGTGTTTGATGAACAACGTGTTTCACAGGTTTTTGGACAAATTCGTGCTGATATTTATCGATGATATTCTGATATATTCTCGTTCCCATGAGGAACACGAGGAGCACCTTAGGATGGTGTTGCAAACTCTTCTATAACACCAGCTATACGCTAAGTTTAGTAAGTGTGACTTTTTCAAGGAGGAAATCCAATATTTGGGCCATGTGATTACTAAAGAAGGAATTGCAGTAGATCCTGAGAAGATAAAGACTATTATGGAATGGCCCATACCCAAGGATGTAGCTGATATCAGATCCTTTATGGGACTAGCTGGCTATTACTGAAGATTTGTGGAAGGTTTCTCAAGGATAGCCTACCCTATCACTTCCTTACAGAAAAAGGGGAAGGTATTTAAGTGGACACCGGAATGTCAGCAGAGCTTTGATCGATTGAAGCATTTACTCACCACTGCACCCATCTTGAGTATAGCTGATCCTAATAAGGATTACGTAGTGTGTACCGATGCAAGTAAGGAGGGTGTGGGAGGAGTATTAATGCAGGAAGGGAAAGTAATTGCGTATGAATCGAGAAAACTAAAAGATCATGAGCAGAAATACTCTGCTTACGATCTAGAGTTAACAGTTGTTATTCATGCGCTGAAAATGTGGCGACATTACCTCTTGGGGAGGAAATTTCTGTTGTTAACAGATCACCACAGCTTGACCAATTACTTCAGTCAACCTACCTTGAATGCAAGACAGGGTCGTTGGGCAGATTTCCTAAGTGGATTCGATTTCGAGATTAAGCACTTAAAAGGCAAAGAGAACCGGGTGGCTGATGCATTGAGTCGAAAGGTGCAGTGTTTGTGTGAACTTTCAGTCAGCAAGTGGCGGAACTCTCTGTTTGAGCAAATTAAAACAGCAGCAAATCAAGATGCTGAATACCAACAATTAAAACAGCAGGTACAACAATCAGTTAATGAAAAATTACCGCAAGGATATACACTAGACGGTGCTGGAATGCTGTATTTTAATAAAAGATTGTATGTACCTGATTCGAATGACCTTAAGAATTTGATTTTGGACGAGTTCCATACCAGCCACTACACTGGCCACCCAGGATACCAAAAGATGGTCACTGCACTTAGGAAGGAATATTATTGGCCAGGAATGAAGAAGCAGGTGGTTGAGTATTTGGCACGGTGTTTGGAGTGCCAGCAGATTAAGGCAGAACATCTGCATCCGGCCGGGCTATTACAACCTTTTCCTATTCCGGAGTGGAAATGGGAAACCATTTCCATGGATTTTATAACCGGGTTGCCACGAACAAAGAAAAGCAATGATTCCATCATGGTGGTGGTTGATAAGTTGAGTAAAGCGGCACACTTCATACCCGTGCAGTCCACTTATAAGGCGGTGCAAATTGCTCACCTTTTTATGCAGAATGTGTTCAGACTGCATGGATTGCCGAAAGTAATAATCTTAGATCATGATGTAAAGTTCACATCCACCTTTTGGAGGACGTTGTTCGCTGAGTTTGGGACACGGCTGAACTTTAGCACGGCTTATCACCCGCAGACCGATGGTCAAACCGAGCGAGTAAATCAGGTGTTGGAAGATATGTTGAGGGCGTATGTAATACTGAAACCAAACCAATGGGAAGAATATTTACACCTGGTTGAATTCGCATATAATAATGGATATCATACCTCGACACAGCTAAGCCCCTTTGAGGTCCTGTATGGGAGAAAATGCCGCACACCCTCGAGTTGGGGTGGACCTGAGGATAAACTGAGTTTGGGTCCGGAAATGCTTAAAGAAATGGAAGACATGGTGACAAGGGTGCTTGCCAATTTGAAGGTTGCACAGGACAGACAGAAAAGTTTTGCGGACAGGAAAAGAAGATTCAAAGAATATCAGGTTGGTGACCATGTGTTTGTGAGGATCCAAGCCAGAAGAAGCACACTGCAATGGAGCGGATGTGCCAAGCTGGCTCCTCGGTACTTTGGACCTTTTCAGATCTTGGCTAGAGTGGGGCCGGTGGCTTACCAACTCGCCTTGCCAAGTCATATTAAGATTCACAATGTTTTCCACGTTTCTGTTCTAAAGAAATATGTATACGATCCTAAACATGTGATCAAATGGCAAGATGTTCGGGTAAGAATTAATCCGGTTGTTTTGATTATGCAGATATACTCAACAGAAACTGACTGAAGGTATTGATTGTCTGCAGGTCGAACCGGAAGGCGAGGTTCTGGTCGAACCACAGAGCATTCTCGACCGGAGAGAAGTGCGGCTGCGGAAACGAGTTATTACCCAAGTTAAAGTGTTGTGGCAGCACTATGGGCCTGAGGAGGCTACTTGGGAAGACGAGGAACTTATTAGAAAAGTTTACCCGGACTTATTTAAAGGGAATAGACATCGGGACGATGTCCAATCCTAGGGGGAAGATGTGATGACCCCGTGAAACATGTAAATATGAAATGTTACTGTGGTAAGAAACTAATGTGAGTTGATAATTATTGTTACTAAATCACATTATCTTATTTATGAAATGGAAAATATTGGAATATATATTTTTGGAAACGCTGGTAGCCTCCTGGTGGAGGATTTCTAAAGAAAAAGGAATCAGTTATGAAACTGAAAACTACCCTTTCACACAAGAAAATTCCTTGGAGGGAAAACCCCTGGGCTGTTGTGACAGACAGGGGGAGAGAAATTCCAAGAAAGGAAAAAGAAAGAAAAGAGGGTTAAGTCTGGTAAGGACCAGATAACCCAAGCACGAAGGTGCATGAGTCTTGTTGAGGGCTGCAGGCCTGCAAGACAGCTCGGGGGGGAGAATCCAACGTGCTGATGGATCTCAAGGTTGGGTGGATAAGAGCAAGTATGAAAAATGCAGGTGAACTTCTGGAGCGTTAACTCCTGTAACTGGTAGACTAGGTACGAGTTATTCACCAGATTCAGATTACCGTAATCAGTATACTGAGTATACAGATGGGAAATATAGTTGAATCTAAATCTCTATTGATAGCGATATGTAAAGAAAAATATAACGGAGGGATATCTGTGAATTATAACATTAGAAACAGTTCCAATGAATATCTAGAACTAGTTGTTTAAGACAATAAATGACAGAGATTATCTGCTCTATACAATGCATGTTATCTGTATAAAAACCGTACGAGGGTCCTGAAAGACCATAGCAGTATGCAAAATATTTATGTAAACAGTAGAAAGATTCATTGAAATACCAGAACAGTGGAAAGATTCATTGAAATACTAGAACAGTAGAAAGATTCATTGAAATATCAGAACGGTAGAGAGATTTATTGTAATACCAGAACAGCCGAGAAACACATTTGAAATGTCAGTGTTGTGCATAATAGATAGTGAAGCAATAACGAAACTAAACGGACCCCTGTACTGAGGGTTTAACATTTCATTACATTTTGAAACAAGTATAAAAGGAATTGTTGTGTTATCGCAATGTGTTATGCCAGTACTCATCCGGCTCAGCGCACAAGTGATCAACACCATTAAACATTGAAAAGTCGAACATAATGTCACCTGGGAATAGAACCCAGCCGTGGTAAACGGGCGCGTAACCGCTGTAATACAGCTATGTATTAAGAATCAAACATACGACTGTTACAATAAAACCCTCAAATAGAATAAACTCGACTCTGTCAACCAAAGGAAATAACAATAAACTTTATAATAAGACGAGCTCAAGGCATGTTCACTGAAGCAAGATCATACGTGTATAAGACAAGACAGGCCATTGGTGCAAAACTATACCAAATGAAGAAACTTAAACATCGTATTCAGAAGAGGAAAAGAAGTACATTAACGTTAAGCTATATAGAAACCCTTGACGGGTATGGCGGAAGCATTGTTTAACAAATGTACAGAGAACCGAATAATACCATTTAACTCTTCACAAACACAGACAATAATCGAAGAAGTTCATATTTAACATTTTAACAGCATGAGAAACAAAAAGGAACAAATATTCTGACTTCAATTGAATCGGTTTGGTTCAGGCAGGGAGGCCGTGAACCCTTAAAGTAAATATACATATAACCATGGGGCATATTTGCCAGAAAATGTATTTAACATAATTCTGCATAAATCAAATAAGACGCAGGTCCCGGCATGGAATGGCCGACCCCGATTCGTAACCCAGGGTTTGGCCCGAAAGCAGAAACCCTGAGACAATAAAATAGAGACCGCCATGAGGAACTCCTCTGGCCAAGAAATCGACACAAGACAAACCTCATATGTATAAACCCTTACCCATCAGGTTAAATCGCAGGCTCTGCATCCAATCATGATAGGGGTAAATACCTGAGAGCGCCTCGGGCCGCATAATCGTTCCTTGAGCGGTAGGGGAACCGAGATGCAACCGCCTGTTCACTGGCAAATTCAGCCGAAGTTAGCTCATGAATGAATCAATCCAAAACTGATAATCTCTGAAGTAACAAATGCACTGTGTATATATATATCTGAACAGCTGGACAAAAGACTAGTAAACGGCAGGCATCTGTAATTATTATACCTGAGATAGCGTTGCAAGACCTGGCAAATGGCGCAGGGAAGGAACCGCCGAGCTGAGTAGTATTCGGCCTCACAGACATATGCAAATGAACCCAAATCAAGTGACTCGGTGGTATATGAATCACCGCTAAACCCTTGGCGAGTTTGAGCCCTTAGATCTGAGTAATGAATCCCCATCGTTCGTTTAAGCGGGAGTCTGGGCGCGCAAATCCATGGCGGATCAACCGAGAAATCAAATGGCTTCAGCACGGTGCTAGCCCACCTGGAAAGGGTGGGTGAAGTCAATTAAAATTCCGTTCACCACCTGGCGCCGGAGTTAGTCAGAGCAGCAATCCGGTGAATGAATTAACTATTGACTTAGCCAATAATTCGTGAAGGTTGCCAAGTGTAGTCATATAGTATTAAATCAAGAGTGAGACTTTGTGTTGTTAAGGTTTATATATATATATATATATATATATATATATATATATATATACCGCAGCACGTTTAACACTTGTGAACGATGCTTTACATATGTATATTCTATGTTCGAATAGATGGATGGGGTAAGGTTAATGAGTCTTGTAATTATTATTTTATTATTTTGCATATTTATCGTTGGATCGTGACAATGACCATCTAGTGCATTGTATATTTTAGTGAAATCTACAATCATCAAAATGATAGGTTAGAATTCAACACTTTTTAAAAATATAATGAAATTGACATAAGGGTGGCGAGTTAGCTATTATAGATTTCAGAATATTTTAGAAATCTAAATTATAAATATCTATTATAGTTCTAAATGTCATTGTTAATTTCCTTTATTTCAAAAACTTTTTCTAACTATTTTGGAAAGGGCAGTCAGCAAAATGATGACAGCCATTACAAATTTCAGAGTATTTTGGAATTTAATTTGGACATAAAAACATATTTACTTCTACTGCAAATTTTAGACTAATTTAAAAATTCTATTGATGATTTCATTCATGTCCATGTCTGGATTTTCAAAATATTTAGAAATATGCAATCAAATTACATTTTAATGCAATGGACATAAATATGGCCCTTTATGTTAAAACTACATTACTCCCTTAACAATGGCTTATAGATAAAAAAAATTATTATTTTCCACTGTTGTTTTCTGACACCAAAATTGTTGATTCATAAAGCTGGAATTGTTATTATATTTCTCAGAGGTTGTATTGGTTAAGGGCTCACATAGTTAGTGTGACTAAGCTTCCTTCATTAGGGTGGCTTCCAGATGCGATCACTCTATTTGGCCACAATGAAAATTTATTTTAATCACAAGATTAACAAAATTCTCAAGACTATAACAATCTCCTGAAAGCTACATTAAACAACTTCGAAAAAAACCTACCAAGGATGAAAATTGTAGTATTTGACAATTATATATCATTATATAACTTCGTTCAGCATCCTTCAGTAAGACCACCATTGTAACTGTATTGGTGATGTAACTGTATTGGTTGTGTTTGAGTTTTAATGTTTATGAGTGGGTTCATTACTACAATGTTTGCAGAGGCCAGGAGAGCGTGTTGTGAGACTAGAGTCATTATTGCAGTTCTAGTAATTGTATTGGTAATGTGACTGAATTAGTTGTGTTTGAGTTTTAATGTTTATGAGTGGGTTAACTACTGCAAAGGCCAGGAGAACCTGTTGTGGGACTAGAGTCATTGAGACCACTATATTGTGTGACCGTAGCTCATTAGAGACGTGCTCCAATGCTTCCCAATTCACTCATTCTTCCAAGAATCTCTTATTTCTTAAATGAGTTGTGGACTCCAAACTGAGACTAGATGAATTTTATTTTCGATATGGTTGTTTCAGGTGCACGAGAGATGTCAAGCCATGAAGGTAAGTGCACGATATCTTAAATTTTATGTCATGAAGCTAAATGTTTGAGTTTTTTTCTATTAGAATTTCAGGTTTTACTCTTTCATTTCATAATGAAATGTAATTATGTTTATTGCTTTGGAACTTTTTACAATTAAGCATTTAATTATTTTTTTTGAATAATCATTATTTATGTTTAAACTACAAATATTTATTTGATGTTTATAGTTTAACATTACAAATTAAATTTTATTATTTTTTAATATTATTTATCTTAACTTTGATTGGTTACATTTTTACTATGTAATCATTACATATTTATAATTGAAGTTGGATTTTTCTTTTTTAATTTTGGGGAAAGTTTCATTTTTCCCTTCCTCATTTTGCACTAGCTAATCCTTTACAAAGGTTAAAGTTACACAGGGGAATGTATATGACTATTACTTTCCAATATTAGTTTGATCTAATATTAATTTATTAGTTTAAATATTTCTAAAATGTAATTTCAAAACTTAAGTATTTTTAATTTTTATATCAAAGTCATATACAAGTTTATATAAAGTTAAATTTCATTCCTATTACTTCATCTTTAGCTTTATTATTTGAATAATGATTTATATAAAATTAAGTTTCTATAAAAAAAAAAAAAAAAATTAACTATATAAAATTTTCAATGTCATTTAAAAAATTATAAAAGATTATGTATATAAAATTTTGCTTGTAAACCTTAATATTTTGTTAATAATTTACATAAAATTTCATGAATATAAAAAAATCTAGCTAACTCTATTTTAACTTTTAAGTAACTTAATATTCATGAGAACTACTCCAATAACCACATTTTCAATCTAATTTTAGCTTTATTATTTAAATAATGGTTTACATAAAATTAAATTTCTATTAAATTTATTTCACTATATAAAATCTTCAATCACTCATTTAAAAATCTATAAAAGATTGTGTATATAAAAATTTTCTTGTGAACATTAATATTCTGCATATACTTTACATAAATTTGGATGTATATAAATAAATTTATTTGACTTTTTTTAACCCTTCAGTAACTTAATATTCATGAGAACTACTCCAATAACCACATATTCAATCAGACTTTTAAACTTTATGGAAAACAAGAAAGTTTCCCTTCCCCACCGCACACATTGTGAATTGTCCCTGTGGACTCAACATCTCCTTTAGCCTCTATGTTTCTCTCCTATTACTTTATTCAGCTTGCAATTTTCATGTGAAATGGGTTTTACACTTGTCAGCAGTCGACACTTCAATTTATCTATTATTAAGCTAAGCAAAAGGTACTAGCTACTACTTAGCATTTGTTTTATTACATTTTTAAAAATAAATCTAAAAGAAAAAATATATGGAAGATTTATGTTGGATTTATTATTACTTATAATTAAAATTAATTATAATTATAATTTTTTTCTTTTTAGTTTTAGTTGTATGTAATTTGTCAATGTCAAAATGTTTTACTCATACTATTATTATTAGATTTTTTAAATTTAAATTTTATTTGGGGCGGCTTACATATACAGCGAAGTGGTTTTCTTGTAGAAATTCTTTGTAGATTCAAAGTGGTTATGTGAGTTTCTAAAAAAAAAAACTTGAATATACTCTACTCATCAGCGGTAACAATTAAACAATTAGGAAATCACAAAGAATAAAAGAGAAACACATTACACAATGATAAAAACCATTGTTATCTATATATTGCATTAGTCATAAAATATGAGAAGATTACAATGCTTTTCTCAATCCTAAGCAACCTCTTAAGTATCTCTATCTATCTCATTGCTTCCTATGCAAGCCTTCACTAATACTTAGCCAATTTACTAGCCATCCAAGCTCTTATTTCCTTTCACTAAGCAATGAGGAATTAGGCCCCTATTTAATAGGAATTTTCTCTTACTACATGCACCATCTTTACAGTTTGGATAATTATACAACTGATAGTACATTTTCCCTTAACTCCAATCTTAACTGGTTCCTTCTTTGATCTAACATGCCTGAGTGAATTATGAGTGAGTTTAGATAATTAAACAATTGATATTTCATTTTCCCTGAAGTCTAATCTCAACTCGATCTTTCTGTGATATAACGTTCCTGAGTTAATTATGAGTGGATCATCATTTAACTGGTTGAGTTAATTATGAGTGAATCATCATTTAACTGGTTGATCACTGGAGGGAGCACCACACTTCACTGCATGTAACACCACACTACACTTCAGGCAACACTATGCTGCACTTCACTCAGGACTAGGAGCAACCTCTACATATCTGTATTTGTCTCGTTGCTTCCTATGCAAGCCTTGACTAATACCTAGCCAATTTCCTAGTCTTCCAAGCTCTTATTTCCTTTCACTAATCAATGAGGAATTACACCCCTATTTAATAGGAATATTCTTCCATGTTTTTTTGGGCTATTCCTCTTACTACATGCACCATCTTTAAAATTTGGATATATATACAACTGATAGTACATTTTCCCTTAAATCTAATCTTATGTGGGTCTTTCTTTTATATAACATATATCAGTTAATTATGAGTGAATATTCATTTAACTAGTTGATCACTCCAGGGAGCACCACACTCCCCTGTAGCCAATACCACAGTACACTTCAGGCAGTACTACACTACACTACATTGCACTTCATGAAGGACTGCACTGTACTTTAGGCAGCACCAGAATGTACTTCAACCAAGGCCACATTTTACTTCAAGAAACACCACATTGTACTTGTACCACACTATATTGTAGGCAACACCACACTACTAGACCTCTCACTAGTTCCTTCAAGAGTTGGAATTAGTTTAACTGACTTTAACTCGGTTGAACTGAATTAATTAATTACAACTCAAAATAAACTCAACAAAGACTTGAATTAACTAAGCCAACAAAGTCAAATTAACTTATTTAAATAATACAAGTTGTCATGAGATGTGAAAAAAAAAATTATTCCTAATATAATTTAAGGACAAATTAAATTAGAATTTTCTTTATTATGGTTGCAATTTTTAGCACTTTTAAAATTTTATTATTTTTTAATTGATTCCACATGTAAATTTACACCACTATAAACCCTCCCCATATACTTTTCCTTTTAGATTTAATATAAACTAGCCTAGATCCATTTAACTTTGGATCTTTTAAACACCAAGAGGGATCTAGCTCAAAAAATGCTAGTAATTTCAAGCCAAGTTTACCTTAACTATCTAACAAAAAATAGTAAAAAAGTAATAACCTAGGATTTTTATTTTAATATAATATTATTTTTATTTCAAATTCACTTTAACTACCCAAAAAAAAATTGATGCAAAAAATAATAACTTATAACATTCCTTTTAACATATGGATATTTTTATTTTATTTTTTCTAATGTGTCAAAATGTTTACTGGGCTAGAGAGCCCCCGCAAAAATATTTTTAAATAAGCCACGTACTCATCCATGATATTGTTACAAAACTTATTTACAAGTTAATACTATGCATGGTAAATTGAGAGTGAATTTAAATGGTTAGGAATCTTGTTATATTGTAAGTATTAAGTTTTAATTTCAAAAATGTTATAAAATTAAATTAAAATAAAATATTTATAAAATATTTTGATTTTGAAATGAGTAATTGTTTTTTGGCATATGATATTGATAAGCCATGGAATTTGCATGGTTAGGAATCTTGTTATATTGTAAGTATTAAGTTTTAATTTCAAAAATGTTATAGACTTAAATATTTATAAAATATTTTTATTTTGGAATGAGTTATTGTTTTTTGGCATGTGATATTGATAAAGACATGGAATTGGCCCATGGTATTGTAACAAAACCTAGAAATTAATAATATCATGGTAAAATGTGGTGGAATATTTATGATTAAAAATCTTGTTATATTGTAAGTATTAAATTAAATTTTTAAGTGTTTATTAATTAAATTTAAATAAGTTTGTGGAATCATTATTTTAATTTATATGGTAAAATATATTTTAAAGTATAAGTATAATTTAAGGGTTATATATTTTGATGTGATATGTATATTATGAATTTTTGGTTCGTAGTTTTATTAATAGAAAAAAAATTACAATATAGAAAAATAGAAATTAAAAAATATTTATAAAAAATCTAACATCTAACACCTTTGTTAGGTTCTAAAATTTGTTCCTTCTAAAATTTGTTAGGCTCTAAAATTTGATCGATTATCTCGCGAAAAAGAGTTATTGCGAAATATGTAGTTGCTCCTTTCTTTCAAGGTAGCCCAAAGAAGAAAGCCTAATAGTAAAATTCAGATCCTATATAGAATGGGGATATGAAAAACTTGTGTCCTCCAATTGTAGATGGTTTGAGGGATGCTTGACGGATCAATTTGTTTCTCATTCTTCTCTCCAATGCTTTCAATGGATAACTAGTACAGAAGCATGCATTAGGTTTTTCACATTTTTAGATTCGAGGATGAAGGAACATCTAGAGGGTCTCATATAATTATGCTTTTATATATTATCCCACGTTGGTTTTTTCCTTTATACTAGGAACCATAGGAATTTTGATATTTTTGGCCATAATTGGAGGCTTTTGGGATCTCTTTGAACCTTCATTTCAGGTTGTAGGATTCTCTGATGGAGAAGGTACATCTGAACCCATATCTCCATGTTTGTTAGCCTAAGTGGATGTTAAGATGAGCCTTTTTGGGAGCTTATACCAGAATTGTGTCTAGATTTTCTCACTACGCTTGGGATGCTAGTCCTCTAGATTCAACCATTGTCTCCATGTAGAGAGCAATTTGGGATTATCCCAATAATCTTTATCTTTATGCAAGCCCTAAGTGATCATATTAAGTCGAAGAGTGTTTAAATCATTCTGATATTGGAGCTTGGGTAGTTTTTTCCATAAGTCATATTAGAATAGGGAAATTGTACTGTCTCGAATTTCCTAGAAGCAATGTTACTAGACTATGTGCATGCCCCGTTTCGCTAAATTCCAAATATATGATACTTCTCATTTAAAAAATGTTCTAATGAGATATTGTATTGGAATGTGTCTTGTATATTTTCTAAGCTAGATGTGCTTCCATAAGTCTTGGTTTCCCTGCATCCATCGAGTCCAAATCTTGGCTCCTAAAATGGTGGTAAGGTTGATCAATCTCTTAAAACAAGCCATTCCTAAGCTTGGGTCTGAAAAAGAAAGTTCCCAAGCCATGAAAAATCGTTTTTTTCTCTAGTTTAACCTCACCACATAGAAAGGAACATTATAAGATTTGGATAAATTAAAAAATATTTTAAATTCAATTACAAAATAACATTTTACTATAAAATAAAATAGCTAAAGATCTCAAAATTAAAAATTAAATCACACATAACATATTTAAAAAAATAAAAACATAAAGCCCAAAAAAAACTCCAACAAAACTCTTACACACCTCTAATTAAATTAGAAGAAAAAGTAACAATGACCCTTTCCAACCCTTAATTATCATAAAAGAAAATGTAACCGACATCACTCTTTCTGAGCCTTGCATGTACATCTACATATATATTTTATAAACATCTAAATGACAACTTTAAGGATAAGTGTAGTTGATGTAGGTCATTAAGTAATGGGTCTTAGTTGTGCATCTAATAGATAGGCACACATTTTACACTCTGCGTCACAACTGGGAGGTTTTTCTACAAGCACCGAGGGTTTGACTTACTCGAGGCTTCAAGGGTTTTCTGCGAATGTTGAGTGTTTCTAGGGTTTGACAAATGTAGGAGTGGAGGCTTAGGGAGAACTTTTCAATGGAGAGTCGTTAGAGGATGTGGATTTGGTTGTAGCTTTGGATATGTCAGAGATACCAGAGATTGTGGGGTCAGTTGTGGGCTCTGGCATGGAGCTCGAAGACATAGGAAAAAATGGGGGTCTATCTTGGTTGCCTGATAATAGAACGTTTGGAGGTCAAGGTGGCAATAATTATTGTCCTTTTCTCTAGAGAAGTGACACAGACTCTGCTTCTCTAGTGGGAGATACACACAATAGCGGGTTCTCCTTGCAAGGGTGTCTCGGGTCATTGGGTTGTGTTGGTTATTGATGTATTCATATGGGATTTATTTTGACCATTTCCTTCTTTCCAGTAGACTCAGGCATTCTAATGTGCATGTGGTTTCCTTCTCTAGATTTTCCATGGAGTGCTGTGGCCCATTCGAATAGACATATTATACCCTAGCTCAACCCTCGCCCCTGCATCTGGGGTTCCTCGAGATTTTCTACCCGAAATTATATGCAACCCTATTTCTAGTATTGATGGCTACTTGGGCGGCCAATGCACAAGTATTATATTTTGTTATGGGGGTTTTACCTTCTTGGTGTTTTTTTCAAATCCTTATGCTTTTTGTGGCTCATTTTGAACTTATGTTTATCCTCCGTTTCAGTGTTTTTTTTGGCAGACCCACATGCCCTTATTTTGTTCTTGCAGCTTCTTTGGCCAAGATTTTTGGTTGCTTGAATGTCTTCATTTATGGCTTGATTGGATTACAATGCCTTAGTACATTTGCAATATATTTCTGGGTTGATCTAGTACATATACTATAAGCATGACTATTTATATTACACGACATTTTTTCACCATAATAGTTGGTCGCTAAAATGGATCTCCTGCCATCCATAAACATGTTCCACTACACTCCCTTAGAAGTCAAATAATAAAAAACATTTGAATATGTTGTGAATTTTGGTTTAAATGGGTTTATGACTTGTTAACTATGACCTGCGAGCTTCTCCTAGTATGTTTCCATACATTTGCAAGTTCTATCACTCATAATTGCGTAGAATTGTGCTCTATCTTCTACTATAGACCGCGTAAGTAAATCAAAGAAAAGTAAAAATAAAAAGATAATTCCAAAAGAATTTTTGGTCGAATATATCCCAAATGAAATCTTCTAGGTCCTATCTATTCGATCCATATCCCTCATATCATGGAGCTAATTCCCTTTCATTAGGAAACCCTAATCCCCCATTTAGAGGATCTCATCCTTCTCTTTTGGATTTGAAAATTCGTCCTCTTGGCCTATAAATTGACTGGAGGATAGAAGGATGACGAGGTTCATAAAAGATACACTTATGTTGTTGGATTTAGATTGGAAGGCTTATCAACTAAGGGGAGGTTCAAAGGCATTTGTGATCCAGATTTAAATGGGAATGCAATAAAGTACATAAATAACCATAAATATAGAGATGCAGTAGAAATAATACTTCATTCATTAATTTAAAATATTGAAATATGATTACAAACTGAAATGGAAATAAACCAGCTAGGGCAATGATAGCTTATATTTGAGAAGACATGTGGCGGCTACATGCCTATGAACTGTGTTACAATGAGCCTTGAAGGCCTATTCATTGTTGAGAAACAATGGAAAACCCTTAACATCCAAAACCCTAACCCTAGTAGATGAAATGCCAAACTATGTGCCCCGTTTGGGTAAATTGATACATCAATTTCCCGGGGTCGTAACTTTGGCATACGATCTCCGTTTGACACGCACATTATGTCGTTAGAAAGATCTATCCAAGAACTACAACTCTTGGAAGAGAAACATCAGTCCATGGACCCATGTTGCTCCAAAGTTTCCCAAACAACATCGTTTAGGGTGTCAAAATGGCTCCAAAAGTTCAGGACCCGAAAAACTGCTAAAAATAGTAAACTATGCTACAATTAAGGAAACTGAAACGTTGAAAGAAACAATGGTGGGGGTCCAAGTGGACTTGGTGGGTGGCCACCAATACCCACTTGGATCATTCTTAGGAAGCAATGGTGCCCATTGTGTTGAGTGCCTCCATATGTTGAACTTGGCCCCTAGTGAGTTATTTTGCAATCTCTGATGTGTCCAGTAATGGTGGGAAGGATGGTAGAGGGTGGTCCACATTGAACACTCGGTGCAAGCAAAGGAATGGTAGAATGTTGTGCTCCAAATCATTATTCCTAACAACCTTGGTACTGGTGTAAGCAACATATTGCTTCTTGTACTTGTCATTTTTCAGAATGGAGAGGTGATATCTGAACCCGTTGGGTAGAGGTGCTCTGGGAGTCAAATCGAATGAATGCTTGACCTGATAGTGCAACAATACCCCTGTGGGTGAGGAGAAGATGTTCCTTTGTTCTTTCATGACCGTATCGATCTATTGTTGCTACTGCATGGGGGAACCATTCACAAGGGTCATGGATGTGGCGATGATCTTCCCCTTACTTTGGGAGCACTCCAGACAAAAATGAATTTCCTAGTCTAGGAGATGAGCTTGCTGCATTTCTTAGCGGTGATCAAAGTGGTGGCAGTAGGTGAGGCTACATATGGTATCCTCTATAATAAAATACACAAAGAAATAATGACAGCACAAGGCCTTGACTCATACACAGCATGCCGCCTCCACAAGCATGGCTGGCCTAATAATACATCATAAACATCTAGAGGTGAAACATCACACGATACCTCGTTTGTGAAGGGTTTGATGTTGTCGGGAAGGCGGCATTGCTGGCAAACTCTGAGATCGCATCCTTGGTGAAGCCATCTGATACTGTACAACTGCAGGTGTGGTGTAGTCGGTAGGCCCAACCGCTTCACGACCTCTGCTAAAATGAGGGTTTTTGGCTACCACTATCAATAATGAATTGCAACGGCAAACCGTTCACCCACATTTGTGAGTGGAAAAGTTGCTCCCCCTCCTCTGTATCTTCGAGCTCATTCTTCTGGATCTTGGTGGTGGCAATAGTGGCATTGCGCTCCACCTCAATGATCTGCTTCCCTTTGCCATTCCCCTTGTTGGGTTCTGACTTAGGGTCAAAACATGCATATGATTCTAAAGCCTTCAACTCAGCCACCAGCGACTGCTTGGTCCAACACTCAATTGTGTTGTGAGTGGGGCTCTTATGGAACTCACACCACTTTCTATTGTCCTTCTTTGACTTTGTGTTGTTCTTTTATTGTGGCTCCGATGAGTTGTCTTGGGTCAACCCACCTTCGCTTTGTCCTTTAGTCTTCGGATTCGCAGATCCAAAGTCTCACTTCTTCTATTTAAACTTTTGCTTGATCTTGAAAGTGTATCAGTATGCCTTGTCGGGCAAGGAGATGTCTAGGAACTCCATCTTGTCCTAGATGTACCTATGTAGGCAGCCGCGATATTTGAGTACGAAATGAAGCTCAAAATCCTTGATACCCAATTGTGTGCGAAGGGTATGAAATATGTTTGTGAACTCTATCACATCTTGGTCCCTACCCTGCCGCAACATGGTCCACTTTATGTATTTGTCCTCATAGCTTTTGACAGGGTAGTACTGCTCCTTGATGGCATCCCATAATGAATCCTAACTCGGTGCGGCTGAAAATAGCGAGCCCGTACTTTCATCCTTCTATTCACATTAGGTTCCCCACCAGTCCTTGACATGGGGGGCTACTTTCAGAAGAATGAAAATAATATTTTCCCGATTGGAAAGATCATGAATAGAAAAAATACCCTTCTATTAGATTTAATCTACAGCATCTGTGTCTATCTGACCCTCGAATATGGGGATTTCAAAATTAACTTGTTCCTTAAAGGGTGTGGCGCTTCCAGAGTAGCTGTTGGAAGCCGATGCATTGCCTCTGGGTTGCCGCTAAAGGATCTGAGCAAATTTTTCCATCATCGCATTCCTTTGTCACTCGAGGGCTTCATTGAACAGGATTTTGATAGGATCTCCTACCCCTTCGTCTTTCTTTTCATCTACCACGGGAGGCCGTCAGGATTTGCGATGTTGTTTTTGCAAAGGTTTAACTAGTTCAAGCCCTAACTCCTTATATCCCGACCTCGTTGGTGACATGCAAAGAAAAGTAGAGAAAAAATAGACCGCTCTTATACCAATGATCCGGATTTAAATGGGAATGTAATAAAGTATAGAAACAACCATAAATACACAGATATAGCAGAAATAATACTTCATTTCATTAATGTAAAATATTGAAATATGCATACAAACAGAAATAGAAATAAACCAACTAGGGTGATGGTAGCTTATCTCTGAAAAGAGATGTGGTAGCTACATGCCTCTGAACCATGTTACAATGAGGCTTGAAGGCCTATTTATTGTTGAGAAACAATAGAAAACCCTAAACATCCAAAAAACTAACCCGAGAAGATGAAACACCAAAATGTGGGCCCCATTTGTGTAAATTGGTACATAAACTTCCCAAGGTTGTAACTTTGGCATACGATCTCCATTTGACACGCACAATATCTCGTTAGAAAGATCTATCCGAGAACGATGAATTTGGGAAGAGAAACATTGGACCCTAAACCCATGTTGCTCCCAGTTTTCCCAAAAAACTTCAATTAGGGCCTCAAAATAGCTCCGGAAGATCAAGACCCAAAAAACTGCTAAAAATAGTAATGTGTGTTACAATTAAGGAAACTGAAAAGTTGAAAGAAACAATGGTGGGGGTCTAAGTGGACTTCGTGGGTGGCCACCAATATCAACCTAGATCAATTTGTGAGGAACCTCATGACATCAAGGCAGATGTTGTAATGTTTTTCCTTGTCCTTGAATTAATAAAAATTAATCCTTTTTTCCCATTGTATTGTCTTATTGAAATGATAAATGGTTTATGATTATTTTGATACTTAGTAAGATAATATCAATTTCTAATCTCCTTGATCATTAGATTAAGCTTTCTTGAATTGTTATGATTGCATATGCCTTTGATCTCTTTTATGTCTATAATTGCAGGTCATTTTTACCAACAGGAAGCTTTGTCAAGTTAGAGCAGAGATCTTCATTAGGCATTTCACAAATAGGTAAGAGGCTTATCCTTCTAATATTGTATTTACAATAAGAATAAAATAAACTTAGGGAAAGATTCATTAAATTGTCTGTTTGTTTCTAGTTTCCTTTAGGATCTAGGGAGATCATTCTTGTTAGAAATAAAGATTTATCCATCGTAACAAATTGGTGACTACGCTAGGTAATGTTACAATTCTTTTCTCTCTCCTTAGTTTTGCATTCTGATCTTAGGTGTTTAGTTGGACCTGAGCCTTGCTAAATTTATGATCTTCCAGATCTTCTAGGTTGATTTCTTTCTTTTTTATTTTTTCTTGGACTTCCCAGACATGCGTGGTTTTTGTTCACCCATAGAGTGCAGATCTGCTCAGTTTTCGCCTCAGCAACTAGGTGCCTGCACTAAATTAAACTATTTGCTTGCACACTTCCTAGATATTTTTGAAAAAATAGGTTTTCTCTCAGCCAAAGTTTGATTTTAGGTTTCTAAAGATGTTATCATCTTTGTTTTGACTATCCAATAACTTTTCTGAAATTTTTTGAGTGCTTTGGTGACATCCTTTTGGGAATTAATCCCTTTTGCAAAATTGATTAGGGTTTTGTCTACCTTATTTACTAATTTATATAAAGATAGTAGGTTGTCTTCAACACCACTATATTCCTCTCTTTTTCTATTAGATATACCAAATCCGTTATCAATCTTAATTATTTGTGATGAAATTCCTTGTTTAATCACAAATTAGGGTTTCTTGGAAATTGTTATGTTTTGTGAAGAATTACTTTCACTACTGCATGATAAAAGGAAATCGTCCCTTTCCCATTTTCAAATATTTCATAAGTACATTTTGGCATCATTAAGTAAAAGCATTCATTACAGAAATTGCATTTTTTCAAAACTCTTGTTTGATTTTTGTGTGTTTCAAAATTTTGGGTGATAAATGATAAAATATATTTTGGGTTTGTTTGATCTCTTAGGCAAATTTGAAATCTTAGTTTATTTCTGCATCTGAATTGCATTAAAGTGAAATCGACTATCTTATGAAATGAATTTTGTTGAAATTGTTAGTTTTACATTTTATTCAAAGAAAACCAAAGAAACTTTTACTTTCCCATAATTAGGATTTCATTGAACGATAGATTACAAATTGCGTGTTCGATTGCATTAGAATTTCGAGTCGACTCATAATATCATAGGCTTCACTCCCATTACCTATTGAGTAAATAAGAACTTAATAACACAATGTTAATTAAAATCAATTATAATTTTATATTTCTTACAACTCTTACGGCCTACAGTAGCTTAAGTGTGGTGCCTTGGAATAGGAAAGTGAGTAAAATTTCCAAATCTATAGGCAAACAATAGAATCATGCGTTAGGGAGAGAAATCCAATTATTTCAGTTTTTCTCTAGGGAGATCTTCTTATGCATGAGTTAAGCATGAGATCATTTCAGATTTGGTGAAGTGATCAATGATAGAGCAATTTTCACGTATTACAATGGTGCCAAAAGGTACTTGGGGTCACTGGAAAGTAAACCTCCAATTAACTATGTTTAGGAGCCTTCAAGGCGATTCAGCTTTGTTACTCTGCCCTAGCGTGTACGTTCGATTTACAACTACCCCCCCAAGGTAAAATTTTTATATTTGGTAAACTTAGTGACCATAATCGTAGGGATCTACCTAAGGTGAAGGTAGAGGGAATGATCCAGGTGGATATCTAGACACTAGCGGAATGGAAAACACTCAAAATTCAAAATGGTGGAAAGTTGATTAACTTGACATCAGATCAAATTTCTTGTTGCCCTATTTCTAACAGTGTGAACGAAACTCTAATCTGAGTCCGGATGAGGAAGATAGAGGAAGTCAAACTTTTGGTTGACCTTTGCTCACTACACAGGCTTAAAGGAGACACAATTTGGAAGCTTTCATGCAGACGGAATCTGGCCAAATCTAGCAAGATTTCGGGGGAAATTGTTGCCTCATTAAAATGTCTCCTTTGGTCCAAATTCCGATTTTTCAAAATAGGCCATATTGATATAATAAAACAAAAATTATTTAAAAAAACGGGTGGTGTATCATCAATCCCACGACCCCAATCCTTATCACATATAAATTATGGAGGGGCGGGCCACTACCCTTGACCCCTCCCCCCACACTTAGTGGAACCTGTGATTATGGGCAAGCCATTATAGTTGCACACAGAGGAATGTGTGGGCGGGCCCTTGGGGCACGGACCTAACCACAAACAACCACGACATTGATAGGGATATGGACCCCATTGGAGCTGGCGATAGGTGAGGTGGGTGGGCTACCCAAGGTGGGCCCAATCAAACCTCCCTTTTAAAATTAGTATTTGGTTATGTAAAATGGTAGGGGGCATGGTTTGACCACCCAACCCCCTCCACAACAATCGGATCTCTAACCACTCTGCCCAACAGAGATTTTGTAAACTCCACCCCTTTTTTATATTTAGACTCATTCTTCACTACACCGAGGTAGAAAAGGAGTGTGCAAGTAGTTTGAGGCACATTAATTTTGCAAGTGGCAGAACAATGATCTGAGAAATTTCTCCAGTGGGGCAAATTTTCACTTTGTCATATTTTGACAAATTTTATATGGTTTTAACATTTCTTGATGTCACAAATGCAATGGTATTGTTCGTTTTTGCAACAGAGTTCTGCATTTTTTGGCCATTTTCCATAATGGAGGTATAGGAGTCCTTTTTATAAAGGATGATTGTACTCTTCTTTCTCATGCCACTTAATGAATGAAGGCCTCTGCATTGATCGAGCAGGGCCCAGAGACATAGTTCAAATCAAACGAACTCTGTTATCAATTCTCTTGTCTTCTTTCATGCTTTATGTGTTTCTCCTCTTCTCTCATGTGCACATTAAATTTCTATGTTTAAGCTACAATTTATGCATATAATTCTCTGATACATCTACAGGAACAGGATCTTGAATCAAGTGGTATCATATCAAGTCTTTTCAGGTGTGAATTACATGTTTGTATGCTAATAAGAAACAGGCTCTGAAGAGGCGAAGGGAAACTAAATTCTTTCGATCCTGAAGTGGGAAGTGCACATTGAAGGAGAAACATGGCAGATGAAGAGGCTCATTATGAAGAGGAGCTCAATTTCCACAAAACCTTCTATAGAATAGCAGAAAATGTTAGTCAATTTCTTTCAAGGCTGGAGAAAGCAGAAGGGAAAAGGGTCGAAGAACAAGGTTCAGTGCATGGAAATGGTGAAGAATAACCCCCTCCTTCTCCTTACATGAGTGAAATTTCTTCTTCATCTCATCACCGTCATCATATAAATTCAAGGGATGCATCTAAGAAACCTTTCTTTAAATTAGATGTCAAATTTGAGCTTCCCATGCTTAATGGTGAAAGTAAAGTAGAAAGGATTAATAACTGGATTAGGCAGATCAAAATTTACTGCAGGATTCAACAGATTGAAGAGGACAAGCCAAAGATTCAACTAGCCTCTCTTCGACTGAGTAGCACTGCTCTCATCTAGTGGGAGAGAAAATTGTGAAGCAGTAAGAGTGTGGGTAATATTCTTTCCTCGTGGCCTAGTTTCATTTCTGAAAGAAAGGAACAATTTTATCCCTTGGGTTATAAGAAAAAAGCCTTAATGGATTGGCAATACTTAAGGCAAGGTAGAGGTCAAGATGTTCAAAGCTTTACAAAGGAGTTTAGAAAACAAGCACTTAATTTGGGCATTGCACTTGACTCACCTGAAGTAGTAACTAAGTATATTAGATCATTGCATAGTTACCTTAGACATTCATTATTATTGTTTGAACCAAATACTAGTGACTCGACCAGTGTAAAGGCCATCCATCTTCAGAATAGGGTCAATAATGAAAGAGATGATCATTTCAAGAAGCCACCTTTCAAACCTCCCAATGGAAAACCCAAAGTGAAAGGAAGAGGAAAGGAGAAGAGGATGACATCAACCAAGAAAGATGAAGGAGAAAGGCCTTATTGCACTCACTACCAAAAGGAAGTTCATGATGACGATCATTGTTGGAAACTATACCCGGGAAAGAGACCAAATAAGTATGGAGGAAAAGGGAATTAGAAGATAGTGGCAACTGTACATCAAGACCTTAGATCCAACTCTGGAGATGAAGCATTAGTCACAGGAGTAGGAAAAAAATGAACTCTTAGACCTCATGGTAATTCTGAATCACATGAAGGCACTAGTTCAATAATGATTCTCTTCCTAATGAATGAAAGAGAATTGAGCTATTTCATATTAGAGATAATAAATCATACAAAATTGTAAACTCTATTTGATACGGAATTCCAAGCAAATCTAATTTCAAAGTCCTTCGTAAAGAAGCTAGGCTTAGAAACCAAACCACATCCAAAACCTTACCCACTTGGATGGATACATGATAAAGAAAAATTGAATGTACCTAATAAGTGCAAGGTTAAATTTGTGATCACTTCTAAGTTAGTGGATGAGGTAAAACTTGATGTGATACCATTGGATATCTGTGGCATGGTGTTAGGGAGTCCATACATATATGATACAAAGGCAATCTTCTTTCGTCATGAAAACAAATGCCAAATCATAAAAGATGGGTAGAATATATTGTAAGGGCTTATCAAACTAAAATCAACGGAAACTTCTTAAGTGCAGGACAAATGAAGAGTTTGGTGAATTCCAGTAAGGGTTGCATGATTTTGGTTGTAAGGGGGAAAGATGTAGAATTATCCGATGCTTTCCAAGGTTGTGATTATGTGCATAAAAAGGAATTATGTGAATTAATTTCTAACTATGATGAGATGTTTTAGGAACCAAGGGGATTACCTCCGAAGAGGGAAATCCAACATGAGATCCATTTGTAGCAAGACGCTCCTTTACCAAATATTGGCATGTACAAGATGTCGACCATTGAGATGGAGGAGATCAAAAAGCAGGTGCAGGAAATATTGAACCAAGGGGTCATCAGACCGAGCACTTCTCCATGTTACTCATCGATTGTCTTAGTTTCGAAGAAATATGGCACATGGAGGATGAGTGTGGATTACCTAGCACTAAACAAAATCATGGTGAAAAATAATTACCCTCTTTTGCACATAGATGATTTATTAGATGAGTTAAAGAATGCTATCTATTTCACCAAATTGGATTTGCATAGTCGTTATCACCATGTTTGAATTGCAGAGCAGGATGTGTGGAAAACTGCCTTCAAGGCCAAACAAGGGTTGTTTGAATGGATGGTGATGCCATTTGGACTTTGCAATGCTCCAACCACTTTCATGAGGGTCGCGAATGATCTCTTTAGGCCTTTGATTGATGAATTTGTTCTTGTATATCTAGACGATATTCTTGTCTTTAGTAAAAGTTGGAATGAACATGTATGCCATGTGAAGAAAGTGCTTTATGTATTGAAAAAAAAAAAAACTCTATGTCAAAGTGTCAGAGTGTGAGTTTGGGAAAACCTCTTTGGTTTACCTAGGTCATATTGTTGGTCATGGTCAGCTTAAAATTGATCCTTCTAAAGTTGAAGCAATTTTAAATTGGCCTAAGCCTACTAGTGTAATCGAGGTTCGCAGCTTTTTGGGTGCAATACAATATTGGAGGATATTTATTGCCAATTTCTCTATAATTGAAACACCTTTACACACATTGAAAAGTGTAAATTAGGTCTTTCAACAGGGAGGAAAGCAGCAGAAGTCCTTTGAAACTTTAAAAGAAAATATTAGCATTGCACCGGTCTTGGCCTTACCATATCTCCAACAGCCATTCGAGATCGAGACAGATGCTAGTGGATATGCCATAGGAGCTGTATTGATGCAGCAAAAGAAGTTGATATGTTCCATTCAAAGAAGTTCTCTTAGGTTGTGATAAACTATCCCACTTGTGACAAGGTATTATATTCCTTGCTCCAGAGCATGAAAAAGTGGAAACACTACGTGATCGGGAAGGAGACCATCATCCATACAAATCATCAGCTCTTTTAGTATCTTCAGTCACAAACCAAGTTGCAGCAATCTCTTCATTTTAGGTGGATGGGTTTTCTTTAGAAGTTTCATTTGGTAATAAATTATAAGAACAACACTAGCAACAAAGTGGTCGATATGCTATCTCACCCTCCTATTTCTGCTTATGTTCTTTTGCATAATTATTTGTTATCTATTGAAAGTTATCCTAAACAATATGCTAACTATGATGACTTTAAGGAGATTTATGCAAAACTAACCCATGGTTCACAGTTGGACAACTATCAGTTGCAGGGGAAACTATTCTATCACCTTGGTTAATTGTCCACACCCACAGGGGAAGGGAACATGTAATCCAGGAGGCCCACACCTCCCTTGTGTCTAGTCATTTTGGTGTTGAAAAAACTTTGTGTCATGTACAAAGATTTTGTTTTTGGCCTCATATGAATAACATTGCGACTCGATATGTAAAGTGATGTGTGATGTGTTCTGTTTCAAAGCCCTCTAATAGAAAAATCGGGCTTTAGAAACCACTCCCTCTTCCGAGTCGTCCATGAGAAACTGTGTTGATGGATTTTGTAGGAGGTTTACCTTTGTCTAGAAAGACTCATGACTATTTGTATGTAATCGTTGACCATTTTATTAGGATATGTATTTTAATGCCTTGTAAAAATAAGATCACTATAGAGCAGACTTCTTATATTTTCTTTCAGCATGTTTGGGTCCATTTTGGGTTGCCCACATTGATTGTGTGAGATCGGGACTTGCTTTCTCAGAGAGTTTTGGACAAGCTTGTTGAAGATGATGGACACCAAGTTGAAAAGAAGCATGAAATTTCATCCACGAAGTAACAGACATACATAGGTTTTCAACCGCACCATGGTACACTTGTTGCAACACTATTGTGGAAAACATCCTAAGTTGTGGGATGAGCATCTTCCATATGTACAATATTCCTACAATCGAGTAGTGCAGTCATTTACACATCGTTCACCATTTGAGACATGTTTTGGCTACCTACTCAAAGATCCTTTAGATATGGTCTTTGGAAGGGAAGATGATTCCAGTGGATGTGAGGATAGGGACAAAGCGTAGTAGTTGATTTAGAAGATCCAGTTGATTCACCAAGCAGTACAGGAGCAGTTGGAGAAAAGGTTCCATATCAGCAAGGACAAGATGAAGGGAGAAGCGAAGAAGTTGCAACCAATCCAGTATGGTACATTCACCTTATTCGAGAAGATTGGAAACAATGCCTTCTATCTTGATTTGCTGACATATATGCAAATGTACTACATAGTGAACATGGAAAACTTAAAGCTGTATGAGCTACCATTGATTATAGACACCGAAGAGGTGGGCACAGTTCCTACAGTTGATGACTTTGCACTAGAGTATCTCGATGAGTTACCTGAAGATATCACCCTTGACAGAAGAACCAAGACTTCATGATGAGGAGATGTGGAATACCTTTGAGTTGGTTTGAAGGGGATGCACCCTAGCAAAGGAAAAATGGCTGGAAAAAGAAAGAACGAGGGAACAATTCCATCACTTGCCAATTGACTGATAAAGATTTTGGTGGTCCAAAAGCTCCTTGTTACACAGTCACCATTTGTCACCATCCCTGTCACCCCTCTCCCGCACTTTGGAGGACTCATTCTGGGACCTGTGAGAAGTGACAACTTGAAAACACTTGCATTATATTCCTCTAAGTATGGACTTCATATGCCCTGAAGACATCTCCTGCAGAATATCCTTAAAAAGTTCCCTTTTTCCATTAGCGCGGATCCACAGTGCACTACTCGCACCAATAGGGGAAATCATCCAAAGAGGACGCGCCAGTTGGTGCTCTGTCTCAGAGATATACTCGTGCCAACCGAGTTTGGGAAAGATTTTTAACAAATGCACGTGCAAAGGTTCTTTCCTTTCGACTCATGAAGCTTTTTAAGGATAATGCCAATACCATGGATGTCATGATTAATCTTATCTCCCTTTCCTCTATCCATAATAGCTTTGAGGATAAACCCAATCCCATAGATGGTGTGATTGATCTTATCTCCTTCTCCTCCATCTATAAAAGCTTGTTCTGTTGCCTTTGACAAGCTAGTTCGAGCATAGGGAGAATTATACTTTTAGAAGTCTAAAAGATTGCTGTAAGAGTCTTCTTTGCATTCATAATCAAAGAGAGAGAGGCTTGTTCCCAATCCCGACAAGCTTTGCAAGGCATATGTAGCTGATCACCCAGCCAAAGGAGGATTTGGCGTCAAAACTATGGTTGTATTCTTCTTTGTTGTTTATCAATAATAGATGACTATCATTATGGTTCCACTTTTGTTATTCATTGTAATAATGTTTGAGTTATATCTTTTTTGACCGATATATAATTGCATCTATTGGATTTTATGCTTGTATTTGTGTTGTTCTTTGCATGTGTAGGTGTCCATTCACGGAGATCGTGGAGATCGTGACCGGTCAGAGCAAAGGAACGAGAGCGGCGACTCTTCTACGAATATTAGCGTTGGAATCCAAGTAGGCTCTCATCATCCACCTTTAATTTGGAATTAGGAACCTGCGTGTTGGCATTGTTTGATTGTTGCTAGACCCATTCTGGGCTAGTGGGGATCGCCTCTGTCCACAAAGGGGATTTACCTCGCCAACAATTTGGCGACTCCACTGGGGAGTTAACTTGTTGTTTGATTTGTAAACTTTAGACGAAGC
Source organism: Pinus tabuliformis (assembly GCA_031772625.1). Lineage (NCBI taxonomy): Eukaryota > Viridiplantae > Streptophyta > Pinopsida > Pinales > Pinaceae > Pinus > Pinus tabuliformis. Next base: position 1,318,558,948 of record CM062820.1, read on the forward strand.
CTGAAGTACAACCAGATAGCCTTCGAAACGCTATTGCTTTGCATTAGCGAAGTAGATCAACGCCACTTCAGTCAATCTCCGGTTTGGTTTACGAACTAAACAACTTGGAGTTTGTCTTGTCTCTTTGGTTTCTCTTGTTTTGATTGCTTAGATAGCTTTTTGGGTTGGATTCTTTGCTGTCTCTTGCTGCCTGGTCTGTCTGGATACTGCTGGCCTAGTCTTGTATTGCTTGTTTTTTATTTTAGCATAGAAAACTTGATTGGCGCTCTTTTTTGCATGACAGTCGCTTCAATTGGTGCGACTTGTCAATGTAAAGCTTGTGCCAATCCTCAATTGGCGCTACTTTTAGCCTGAAAGTCGCGCCAGCTCAGGGAAACTTTTAGAGTTTGCTTGTTTTGAGCCTTCGAAGCTTGGTTTTTGTGGCTGGATACTATTTTTCAATCACTTGAATGTGTTAGAGTCTTTTTTGATTGGTTTTTGGCCTTCACCCTTTGGATGTTTGCTTTTTCCCACTGATTTCACATTTTCAGCTCTAGGGCATCTAGTGTCTTTGTGCATCGAGCCTTCCTTAGGAGTTTTGGTCTTTTGTCGATCCAGTCGACTTTTTGGTTACTCTCTTACACTTGTTCGGTGATTGTTAAGCTTTTTATTGCGTTATTCAAGTGACTCACTTCTTTTTCACTTGGATTTCGCTTGGCTTCGTTTGGGCTTAGATTACATAGCTCATTAAGGTCTTTGTGATTTTTCTTGGTTTGAAAGATTGTCTTGGTGTTTCAGGGACTTGATTGTGTTTTCATTGAGTGGAATTTGTTTCTTTTACTCTTTCTTATTATCTCTCAAAATTTGTTTAGTGCATTTTTCCATCGAAAAGAAAACGAACAATCTCTTTTGTGTTGCAGTAGTTAATGGAAATTAGAGCTTTTCATTGTTATTAGAGATTAGTTACTTTAAAGAAAAGTTTCGTTTATTGCCATTAGCTACATTAGAGTCATTGTTGATTGTTTTATGATCATTTTGTTTGATTGAAAGATCTCAACTCTCTCGTAGCTAGTGTTCATCGAATGAAATGATATATTTTGGCATATAGCTTGCATTTAGGAAATTGTGAGAGATTACATACGGTAAGACCTGGAAATTGAAACCTAATCAAAGATTGACTGTAAAATGAACTGAATAAACTTAACAACGCATTGGAAATTAACGCATACATCTAGAGGTCTAGGCTAGAGACGTGTTCCGGCGTCGTTAAACCTAGTCACTGTTGTTTCACATTAAGGTTGGGTGATTCCTCCTTTTGAGACTTAATAGTGGTCTAACACGGATTTGTGCTCCCATGTACCATCGAGTATATGGGGAGACCCCACTAGGTTATCATCCTTTAGCCACAGGAAGCCGTGTCTGCCGCCTTACAAGCCGTAATGCACCGAACACAACATTCGGGAAGATTGACTGCCATATGGAAAGTCCTTGGTTTTCATATGATTGCCAAGGTGTGCATGCAGTTTTACGGATTTGTTTGGTAAACCCTTTGCCTAGTTATCCAGAGTAGTCACTTTTGATCTTTTTCGGACTCACTAAAAGAAAAGACTCATCTGAGCATTTTGTCACTTCGAGCTCATTAAAAATTTGAAGGAGACTAGAGTCATCTTTTTGTCCTTTTCTTGACTCTTAAAAAGTCAAAAGGTCAAGTTCGATTCCTTTGTCTTAAAATTTATTCGGCCACGATTCACATTTACCCGGTTAGATCTTGTTTGCGTTAGCTTGAATAGGCTTCTTTTTCGATGGCAACTTTTTCAAGGTTCACCAACCCAAGGATCCCCTCCAATGGAAAGCCTGGTCATTTCGCTCCTTTTGGGAATGTTGGTGCTCCTTACATGGAAACGTTGTCCCTCCCAGGGTTAACTGTTGGGTTGCCTGTTTGGTTGTTCCCAACCTCTTTGGTCCCTGCCGTCTCAACTTCTAGTCAATCAGTCCCTCCACCTGAACAACATCATGTTGATTCTAAGGTGGACCTCTCCCTTTCTTCACCTGCTTCTACGTCCTCATCTTCTACTTCGCCTGGTGAAAGTCTCGATTCGAGTAACCAAGTGGCTAAGAAGAAGAAGAAGAAGATGAAGAAGAAGAAGGATCCTAAGGGAGAGGCTAAAAGTGCATCTAGTCCCTCAAGTACACCTCCCATCGTGCCACCTTCTGCTTCTCCGTGGAAAGTCAAATTTCCTTGTAGATTATGCAAGGATGACCATCTTCTGCGCGATTTTCCTGGCATTCCCAGGGTCTTAGAAGTATGGTCTCACGATCCAGCCTGCCCCTCATTGTCCTCTGAAGCTCATGGCGATGCTACTCTATTAGCTAGAAATGGTAAGGGAAAAGGGAAGATTCGAATCCCTTGTAGACTTTGTGAAGGCAATCATCCCCTTCACCTTTGTCCGCTCATGGATAAAGCCTCTGTTGTCTTGGAAAGTCTTACAGCTCCTTCACCCCAACTACCCGTTGGTTATCAACGTCTTTCTGCAGCCGCAGATCGTCCCCCTATTGACAAAGAGATTGATTCAAATTTTTCTCTTGTCCAGGCCCCTCTTCCCGAACTTGGCCATGCCAAGCCTGTTCCAGACCAACCATTGGTCGAAAAGAGTGTCGACTCGAGTTCACCACCCGTCGACCACTCTGTTTCGGAAGAGCATCATTCCCATGTTCTTCTCGTCTCCTCAGATTCTCCTGAGTACGGAAATGACTCTCCTATCCCAGCTACTCCTGAGAGTCCTGCTTCGGTCCCTTTAGAGCAGGGGGCAATCATACGATTCCCCCCCCCAAGTAGTTCAGTTGTTTCCTTCGACTAGAGTCGTTTGACCACCTCCCGCCTTCCATCACATGTGCCTTTCTAGGTCACGGTACATGCCTATAATAAGGCAATACCTGGCACTCTTTTGGATGAGGGTGCATCTGTCAGTATTATGCCTGCCACTACTTGGAAAGCTTTGGGTTCCCCATAACTTGTGCCCGTCGCACCGAATCTGAGGGCTTTTGACGGAGGAACTAGTTAACCATTAGGGATCCTTCCAAAGTTCCCTATTACTTTTGGAGGCAAAACCGTCTATATAGACGTATCGGTTACCCAAGGTGCTTTAGATTTCAGTCTTCTCCTTGGTCGTGACTATGTTTATGCCATGGGGCCCCTTGTCTCTTCACTTTTCCATGTGGTTTTCTTTCCACACGATGGAAGAATCGTGACTATAGATCAATTATCGTTCGTTCGTCCCCGGGTGCCTCCTGCGCAGTTGTCATCCCCTCCTGGCTTTCCTCCACCAGTTGCATCTACCCCACCACACATCAACTACGTGGCCACTTATCCCGTGCCTATATCCAGTGATGTCGCCATCGTGCATAGTGTCCTGGGGGCATTGGGCCCTAACTTCCAAGATGTTGGACTTCCATCGGGAGTGGCACTCTTGGAAGCCCCGACTTCCTGTTTATTATGATGAAGTTCGGACGGAGCATAGTTCGTTTTCCTATGTCAATCTCCTTAAAAAATGACACTAGGCATGGTCAGAGCATTGTTTTTATTCCTATGTCAAGCTCCTTAAAAAATGAAACTAGGCTTGGTCGGAGCATAGTTCGTTTTCCTATGTCAAGCTCCTTAAAAAATGAAACTAGGCTTGGTCAAAGCATAGTTTGTTTTCCTATGTCAAGCTCCTTAAAAAATGAAACTAGGCTTGGTCGGAGCATAGTTCATTTTCCTGTGTCAAGCTCCTTAAAAAATGAAACTAGGCTTGGACGAAGCATAGTTCTTTTCCTATGTCAAGCTCCTTAAAAAATGAAACTAGTTCTGGTCGGAGCATACTTCGTTTTCCTATGTCAAGCTCCTTAAAAAATGAAACTAGGTGCCGAGCATAGTTCCTGATCTTGTGTCAAACTCGTTAAAAAATGAAACGAGGGTTATGAGGATAGTTCTTTTCCTCTGTCAACCTCATTAAAAAATGAAACAACTCCCTTCCCAAATCGAGTCTTTTGATTAAGATCTCGTAAAATACAAGTCAAGTCTTTCACAGATCTCGAGAGTGAACCTTCATTCCATCCACCTCGTTGAATGCAATGAAGCTTGGGGGGCATGTACCTCGATTTGGGTTATTATGCTGGGGGCATGCGAAGTTATAACAAGCATATTTTTTCGTTTCAAGCTTGTGTAAACATGAAACCGAATCCAAGCAAAGTTCTCCATGGTTCAAGCTTGTGTAAAAATGAACCCATACCCATTTTACATCTCGTGATTGTCGTTATTTTGCTAAATTTTGTTAGATGAGCCTTGGTTGTTTCATTCCATTGCTACCTTCTCTTTGGTTGATCATATGCTTTCACTTGGTTGTTTATCCTTTCTGGACGAGCCGCAATGATGAGTGGTTTTATTAGCCAACCTCTTGACCATTATATGTTTTGAGCAATTCCAACATTTCTGGAACCAATTTCTACCCTTTATACCACTCGTTCCTCCAGGACGAGTCTCCTTTTAAGCTCTTTTCTGACTCATAAAAAATGAAAAGATTGTCGAGTATTTTTCCCTTTTTGACTCGTTAAAGAGAATAAAAATGGAGGTCTGCTTTCAGCGCTTTTACGACCATTTAAAGACGAAAAGATTATCGAGTTATTCCTCTTGACTTGCTAAACGTAAATAAGGGGTGGTCGTATTTAAACTCTTTTCCGACTGTGTAAAAATGAAAAGATTGTCGGGTCCTTGTCATTTCAGGCTCGTTAATGGTTATGAAACGATGTGATTTCGGTCACTTTTCTACTTTTTCAGGTCGAAATCGCTAAACATGAAAAGTACTCCTCGATCGTAATGGTCGGGTGGTTCTTTCAAGCATTGTTTTATACTTTTTCAGGCTCGAGAGACACAACTTTACGAAAAAGGACACCCCCAGAGTTTTCTTTTCTGCTGTCTTTTCAAACTCTCTAAACATGAAAAGACACCGAGTTCTTCCTCTGTCAGACTCGTTAAAACCTGATGACATTGGATTCCATCGAAATGATGCCTCACAAGAATATGCTATCCCCGTCAAGCTTGTTAATAAAAATAACAGGGGTACTCGCAAGAAATGGTGGGGGAAAATGGAACCATAGTTATTGTCATGTCGGCAGTATGTCGCTCTTGAACATGGCACTTTATTTGCATTCATGTCTGGGTGGGGACATCTCATCTCGTTTTTCACTTGCATTCGTGGGTTTGGGTGATCCTGTTTGACCTCTCATCTACTCATTACATCATCACCATGATCTTTGATCCATTGTTGTCAAATACTGCCAAGTCCACTGTCGTGCCACCAATATGTTCAAGAGAAGTTGACCTCTGCAGAATAACAACCCCCCTCTGATAGCTCACATAATTTTGATTCACCACAACATTCTTCCTCTGTCTCGTGTCGATTATGTGGGAAACACTATGGCCCACCTTCGATCAAGGTCACTTCCTGTCGACTTCAACTCATTATCCAGGAAGCTGATCTAGAGACTCCCTTCCGGTGCCTTGGAGCCTACATGCCTCAATCGCAGGTTCTTCATGTTCGACGTGAGGTTTTCATCATTGCCCTATGATCGAATGATTCTACGGGTGTTCGATGCCAGCTTACTGATTCGCACGCCGTAGATTGTACCTATAGTACCTTGAGGGCCATTGTCATTATTGGTGGTACCTCTCGCGCCTGTTAACAGTTTTCATTATCGACTGGTAATCAGACGATGTTCGTGCATGTTCGACTTCAAGTCATGTATTCGCATGCTTGAACTTGTACTTTTGTTTGGGTCGAGATGGAGCGTAAGACCCTGGATTTTGTCTGTTGGAATCCAGGCTACAATTTTGTGGATTATTGTGATTATTACATGACTCATTCACTGGATGGCTGCGACCATGCCTGAGTCTATTCATTGATCCTCACTGGATGGCTGCGCCCATACCTTGGATCTAGATTATTATGTACTCTGTTATGGATGGCTGCGCCCATACCACATATATCATGTACTTGAGATATCAGTTGTACCTCTCTATGCAGATTCTCCGATGACAACATTTTTAGTTGCATGTGTTCTTGTAAAGCATTTCACCCCTCTCTCTCTCGGGCCTCATGCTTTAGGGGGCATCTGTTACACAGTAATTTGTCACCATTTGTCACCATCCATGCCACCCCTCTCCCGCACTTTAGAGGACTCATTCCGGGACTTGTGAGAAGTGACATAACTTGAAAACACTTGCATTATATTCCTCTAAGTATGGACTTCATATGCCCTGAAGACATCTCTTGCAGAATATCCTTAAAAAGTTCCCTTTTTCCATTAGCGCAGATCCACAGTGCACTACTCACGCCAATAGGGGAAATCCTCCAAAGAGGACGTGCCAGTAAGCGCTCTGTCTCAGAGATATACTCGTGCCAACCGAGTTTGGGAAAGCTTTTTAACGAATGCAAGCGCGAAGGTTCTTTCCTTTGGACTCATGAATCTTTTTAAGGATAATGCCAATCCCATGGATGTCATGATTAATCTTATCTCCCTTTCCTCTATCCATAATAGCTTTTTGAGGATAAACCCAATCTTATCTCGTGATTGACCTTATCTCCTTCTCCTCCATCTATAAAAGCTTGTTCGTTGCCTTTGAAAAGCTAGTTCGAGCATAGGGAGAATTATACTTTCAGAAGTCTAAGAGATTGCTGTAAGAGTCTTCTTTGCATTCATAATCAAAGAGAGAGAGGCTTGTTCCCAATCACGACAAGCTTTGCAAGGCATATGTAGCTGATTTGACGTCAGAACTATGGTTGTATTCTTCTTTGTTGTTTATCAATAATAGATGACTATCATTATGGTTCCACTGTTGTTATTCATTGTAATAATGTTTGAGTTATATCTTTTCTGACTGATATATAATTGCATCTATTGGATTTTATGCTTGTATTTGTGTTGTTCTTTGCATGTGCAGGTGTCCATTCACAGAGATCGTGGGGATCGTGACCGGCCGAAGCAAAGGAACGAGAGCGGAGACTCTTATACGAATATTAGCGTTGGAATCCAAGTAGGCTCTCATCATCCACCTTTAATTTGCAATTAGGAACTTGCGTGTTAGCATTGTTTGATTGTTGCTAGACCCATTCTAGGCTACTGGGGATCGCCTCTGTCCACAGAGGGGATTTACCTCACCAACACTCCTCAATGGGGAGGATTGATCCAGGTCGATCTCTAAACACTAGTGGCATGGAAAAGGCTCAAAATTCATAGTGGAGGAAAGTCAATTAACTTGAAATTAGATCGAAGTTCTCGTTGCCCTCATTCCAACGATGCAAACGACACTTTGATCCGAGTCCGGATGAGGAAGATAGGGGGATTCAAAGTTTTAGTTGACTTTTACTGACTAGGCACACTTAATGGAGACTGTCATGCGGAAAGAGTCGTTAGTGCGGACACAACCGACCTCCCTAGAAGCCTAAGACTTTCTAGTGACAAACAAGACAAATAAGAGCAATCCTTATCTAAATATGCATTTACAATATGATAAATCAAGTGTTTAGATCCTACCTGTAACCCAACGCTGTTGTAGTAGTCCAGCTTCGTTGATCCGGATGAGCTCCTCCTTCTCTTCGAAACCTGCATTCACTAACAATCAAACGATTAAATAGCACCTGAATATCACATAAAATAAAACATATTTAACATATAGACCAAGGAGTATATGAAACAGCTCATAAATAACAAATTGTTGAGAAGAATGGACTTATTTGTATTAAAAGGTAACAAAAGGAGCCATTACAACCTGAGCCTTGGTGTTGTGCAGGATCCTCCCAGGGTCCACAAGAGTTCTCCTTTGCTCTGATCAGCTCACCCACTTCCAAATGAAACAAGCAAAGATGGTAATCTCTCCTCACAAGCTTCTACAAGGAATTCCTAATTCCAGCAGCATCTACCCTTAGGAATGTTCAGCTTTCAACCTCCCCTCCCTTTGGCCCAATGCCTGTATTTATAGTGCTCTAGAGGAAGTTAATTAGGTCCACCATCAATGGGATAAGCCCCTCTTTGGATGGGATAGTTCCCCTCTTGATGGGATAAGTTCCTCTTTGGTAGGGATACATGAACCATCTGGAGGCGCTTCATACACGTAAAACAAGCTTCTAGAATGCTCTAGAAATGACCAGAAGTAACTTTTTTGGAGTGAAACTTACGCCTTTTGACCTTTACAGGAGTACGCACCCATTGCTTTACATACAGAGCGTACAAGTACATGGGTATTGTGAACTTGGGTTGCGTAAACGCAGGTAAGGCTAAGAGAAACTGCGTACCAGAGATAATTGACTTTAAATGACTTTTCTCTCTTTCTTGAAGTTTGACATGAAGAGCAGAGGCATGAGACTTGCCAAGGAGGATAGTATGAGAGTGGATGGAGCCATACTAACTGCAAATAGTCATGGTGACATTTTTTAGTGTAACAGATTGCCCCCTAAAGTGCGATGCCTGTAGTAGATGCGGGTTTTATATGATCTAGGAAGGGTGAAGTAATTTATCATTTCAAGGAGTATCTTGCGGAGGGCCCGGTCAGAACCTGCAAATATTCAACACAAAAGACATATATAAGATGATATCATTGCTGAGGTAGGCATTCCCATACTCAGATTGAAAACTTTAACTAACAATCTAACTACTGCTCTGATACAAGAATGATTTTGTAGTACATTACAATCATAGACTTTTGTAGACACAGTATGGACGCAACCATCTATTTATGGTTAGTCTACTATATAACAAATACAAAACTCCTCGCAGCCTGGATGGTGGAAACTAGATCCAGGGTCTTCATCTCTACTTCCTGAATTGGTATGATTCTATCGATGCGAATAAATGAGTTGATGTCGAACATGGTAGAAACCACTTGATTACCAGTCGATGATGTAAACTGTTAACAAGTGTGAGAGAGACCACCAGTGATGTCAATGGTTCTCAAAGTACCCAGTACAATCCATGAAATGTGAATGAATGGGTTGATGTCGAACACGTCACGGAATCCTTTGATCGAAAGTCAATGATGTAAACTATCATCAAAGGCGAGAAACCTGCTATTGATACATGCAGACTTCAAGGTACTGACGATTTCTAAGTCATCTCTCTAGATAATGTGCTGATGTCGATAGAAAGCGACCCGTTGCAGGCAAGCCCACAACACCAAATCATTGTTCAAGTTGAAGAAATGTTGCTGTAAGGACTGACTCAGGGATGGTCAAAATGGATGACAAGTATTTTGCATATGAATGGTTTATTTGCAGAGACCTCTTGAACACATAACGACACGACAGATGGCTTGGCGAAGATTGACCCAAAGTTAATACCCAGAAACAGTTGAGGACTTTCAAAGTGGTTTGATAAACTTTAAGGCAAATGATTTCCCAACCCAGGTGAATGAAAAGTGTCGTGTCCAAGAGCGGTGATAAGGTTCTTCTGTAACAAAGGATAACAAATAAGTTCATTCTTCTCTCTTTTCCCCCACCATTTCTGGCAAGTACCTCTTTATTTTTTACAAGCTTGAGGAGGATAACATATGCTTGATTATAAGCTCATCCTTCAGATGAGTCCAACTTAGTTTAGATTCGGACCCTAAGAAGGAGTGGTCTGTTCCTGTTTGTAATCGAACAGGTCCTTTACTGTGAAATTTTAACAAGTCCAGTATAGTAGAAACTCAGCGTTTTTCAATTTTAGAGAGTCTGAAAAAAAAGTAAAGAAGACTCCAAGGTGAACTTTTTCATAAATTTGTGTCTCTCAAGCCCGAAAAAGTATAAAATAATACCTGAAAGAACCGCTTGATCTTGCGACCAAGGAGTACTTTCATGATTAGTTTCTTTGACCTGAAAAGTAAAAAGCAATCAAGGACACGTCGTTTTATTTCCAGTATCGAATTTGAAACGACAAAAATCCAGAAATCTTTTCTTGTTTTTACGGTCAGAAAAGGGTTATAAGAGGACCGTCTTTTGATTCCATTTTAACGAGTGTAAAAGAAACGCTCGGCAATCTTTTCATGTTTTAGGAGTCAGAAAAGGGCTTAAAAGATGACTCTGATGTCTTGGTTCGTGAAAAATGATGATTTTACCCTAAAGTCCTTTTGTCCTGCACAAAAACAACACATTACTCATACCTGTTTAAGATGGGAAAAAATACATTGAAAAATATCCTTTCATGGTGAAAAATAAACAAACTTAGCATTCATTTATCCAAAAAACCTATAAAAAGACTTCTTACCATGTCATTTTTACCATTTTACTGTTGAGGGTGAGAAAAGGGCTTTTGACAAGAAACTTCCCGTGGACTTTGCGAAGAATCCGACCATCGGAATCGAGCCCCGTCTCTTTCAGGTATTTCACAACATCCTCCTCTTCAATTTCATCCGTTTAGAATTTCATTTTAAGCTTTAGTTTGATTTTTTGAAGGGTTTGGAGTTTTAGGGTCTGCTTTTCGGGGTACGCAGGTGCCCCATGGGTGACCTGTGTACCCCGACATTTTCGTATATGGGAAAATGGTCGGAGTACGCAGCCCACCTTCAGAACAGCTGCGTACCCATGCTCTGTTTTCTGAACGTGGGGTACGTACTCCGTGCAAAGCGGATTTTCAAAACCCAAACTCAAAACCTAACCATCAAAATTTGATTTAATGAATTCTAATCAATGTTTTTTGGTGTGTAGATTTCCCACCATGCTAGATTGGCGCGAAAGAGAACACGAATATGTCGATTTGGCCGCAATAGGTCATCAACCTTCCTTTGATGCTTTAAAGGCATGCGGTCTCTACAAGTAATGGGCCATACCTGACATGAGGGCCCAGGTGCCATTCTTAGAGTGGCTGGTTGAAAGGTGGAACATTCAGGATCAATGTTTCTACATCGGAGAACACCAGCTCGAGATAGAGCCCTCCGACATATATTTTCTCACTGGCTTGCCTAACAGGGGCGAGCAACTGTCTCTATTCGGGACTAGGCCGGGTGGCCAATCCCTTGCTAGTCTCCGACTAGAGTGGTGCAACAATCAAAACCAGGAGAAGGGGATAGAAATCAAATACATATCCCGACCTGAACTTATGGTAATTGCCTTTACAGTTACCAGACTTTGCGGTGCTGCCGCTTTGCACATAGCCACTGGTTCCCAAATGCGGATGGCTATAGATTGCTTCCGAGGCACCATTTTCAACTAGTGCGATGCTGTGTTGGCCAATATGAAGGGCCAACTAACTAGGGAAAAGAACGGACAATTGAAGACCTTTGGATATGGGCCTTTAGTTGTGAGCTTTGCCCTAGAGAGAGTTCCAATGCTGATCCCCCAGCATCTTACTGTTCCAGTTGGGCCTCCTCGGGAGCCTAAGTTGACGCGGTGGGTTTTGGTAATGGCCCGGCATCCTGATGAGGGAGCGGGAGCTGTCCGATTTCCTGCGGGTTATTTTCACTGGTTGGAGGACCAGGTCTTTGCAATTCAGGATTTTCCTTATGCCGGAATGGATTTTTGCAATGATCCAGACATGGTTCTTCCACAGGGAGAACAATGGGATGACAGAGGTACTTCATTTTTCACAAGTTTTTAAATTATCTATTTTTTTTGTTTTTTATATATCATCTCAAAACTGACAGCAAAAATTTTCAAAATGCAGATGTAGGCCCACGGCGTCCGGCCAATCTTTGGGCTTTTGAGAGGAGACATCCAGCTGCACCGGCACCAGCCCCATAGGATGCAGCTACAGAGACACTAGCTGAGTTGGAGCAGGATATAGAGCGTCTGACGGCGGGTATACCAGAGACTACTATAGATGATATTCCTATCAGACTTCAGCGCTACGTAGTCGCAGTCCCATGACCTTTTAGGAGGTTTTTGTGTAGAGTAGCCCGTGCAGTGGTGTCGTATAGAGAGCACCACCAGTGATTGGATGGTCATTTGTAGACACATGTGACATTTTGGTTTTTTGTACTTATCATTTTTGCCGATCATAAGGTGTTTTTCAACCTATGATCGAAGACAATGTATATTTTTTGACACACTCCTATCTATATATATATCATTATTACCGGCTTATTTTGTTAAACATGTGTGATGAAATATTTATAAATTTACATTTATGATTGTTACAAATGTCTATTTAACATTCGAGACGCCATTGCATCTGCTAATGTATTTAAAGACCTTGGAATATGCTGATATTCAATATAATCAAATTCACGTTCCAAGAGACGCACCCTCAAAAACAATCTTAATAACACTGGATTTCTAATGGCATAGACTCTATTAAGCTGTAATACAACGAGTTCAGAATCTAACCTCACTATCAAACTCTGAATCCCAAATGAAATAGATTTAGATAATAATTCAATCACTGCACTGTATTCTGCAATGTTGTTTGTTTTTTGACCGAGGCTCACCCCATGCATAGAAACTAACTCGTCAGAGGGCGAATAGATAACCCAAGCTGCGGAAGAGATATTTCGTGTACTACGACAAGCACCATCAGCAAATCCAATGTATGTTTGGAGAGGCGTCGACATCTGTAATATCAAGAGTAAAGCCAAGATAAGCCAGAATAACGACGAAAAACACACTCTCTAAGCTAAGCACACTGTCTAAACTAACAAACACACCGACTAGAAAGAAAAATTAACCTAACTAACATTTTGTCATGCGGAAAGAGTCGTTGGTGCGGACACAACTGACCTCCCTAGAAGCCTAAGACTTTCTAGTGACAAACAAGACAAATAAGAGCAATCCTTATCTAAATATGCATTTACAATATGAGAAATCAAGTGTTTAGATCCTACCTGTAACCCAATGTTGTTGTAGTAGTCCAGCTTCGTTGATCCGAATGAGCTCCTCCTTCTCTTCGAAACCTGCATTCACTAACAATCAAACGATTAAATAGCACCAGAATATCACATAAAATAAAACATATTTAACATATAGACCAAGGAGTATATGAAACAACTCATAAATAACAAATTGTTGAGAAGAATGGACTTATTTGTATTAAAAGGTAACAAAAGGAGCCATTACAACCTGAGCCTTGGTGTTGTGCAGGTTCCTCCCAGGGTCCACAAGAGTTCTCCTTTACTCTGGTCAGCTCACCCACTTCCAAATGAAACAAGCAAAGATGGTAATCTCTCCTCACAAGCTTCTACAAGGAAGTCCTAATTCTAGCAGCATCTACACTTAGGAATGTTCAGCTTTCAACCTCCCCTCCCTTTGGCCCAATGCCTGTATTTATAGTGCTCTAGAGGAAGTTAATTAGGTCCACCATCAATGGGATAAGCCCCTCTTTGGATGGGATAGCTCCCCTCTTGATGGGATAAGTTCCTCTTTGGTAGGGATACATGAACCATCTGGAGGCGCTTCATACACGTCAAACAAGCTTCTAGAATGCTCTAGAAATGACCACAAGTAACTTTTTTGGAGTGAAACTTGCGCCTTTTGACCTTTACAGGAGTACGCACCCATTGCTTTACATACAGAGCGTACAAGTACGCGGGTATTGTGAACTTGGGTTGCGTATACGCAGGTAAGGCTAAGAGAAACTGCGTACCAGAGATAATTGACTTTAAATGACTTTTCTCTCTTTCTTGAAGTTTGACATGAAGAGTAGAGGCATGAGACTTGCCAAGGAGGATAGTATGACAGTGGATGGAGCCATACTAACTGCAAATATTCATGGTGACATTTTTTAGTGTAACAGAGACACAATTTGGATGTTTTCAAGTGGACGGAATACGCCCATCTCTAGCTAGATTCTGGGTGAAATTGTCACCTCATTAAAATGTCTCCTTTGGTCCAAATTCTAAATTTTCAAAACGGGCCATATTGTTATAATAAAAAAATAATATTAAAAAGGGGTTGGCGAGCCATCAACCCTAGCGCCCAAATCGTTATCACATATAGATTATAAAGGGGTAGGCCATTATAGTTGCATGTGGAGGAATGTGTGGGCCAACCCTTGGGGCACGGAACCAAGCACAAACAACCACCACATTGATATGGATACAAACCCAGTTGGAGCCAGCAACAGGTGAGATGGGTGGGTCACCCAAGCCAAGTCAAGCCCGACCTCCCTTTTAAAATTAATATTTGGTTATGTAAAATGGGAGGGGGTGGGGTTTGATTGCATGATCCCCTCCACAAACATCAGATCTCTAACCATGACACCCACCTTTTTTATATTTAAATTGAGTCATCAGTGCACCCAGGCAGAGGAGGAGTGCACACGTAGTTTGAGGCACATTAATTTTGCAGGTGGCGGAACCATGAGCAGTGCAGAGAGGGGGGCAGATCCATGATCTTAGCAATTTCTCCAGGGGTTAAGATTTTCATTTTGTCAAATTTCGACAAATTTTATATGGTTTCAACATTTCTCGATGCCAAGAACGCAATGGTGTTGTCCATTTCTCCAAAAAACTTCTGCATTTTTTGGCCATTTTCCAAAATGGAGGTATAAGACTCCTTTTTGTAGATGATGATTGTACTATTCTTTCTCATGCCACGTAATAAATTAAGGCCTCCCCATTGATCAAGCAGAGCCCAGAGATGTAGTCCAAATCAGAAGAACTTCATTATCAAGTCCCTTGTCTTCTTTCATGCTTTATGTGTTTCTCCTCTTCTCTTAGGTGCAAATTAAATTTCTATTTTTAAGTTACAATTTATGCATGTAATATTTAATACATCTATAAGCAAAATATCTTGGATCAGGGAAGGTCCTGTTATACTTGGAACAAATGTTGCTTAACTCACTTGGAATATTTGGAGGGTAATCATTTCTCAATATGGCAGAAACAAAGTTACTTTCCCAAGATAATTTCATTAAGAAAGTTGTCAATGTAACTAGTTCCAAACATTCATATCTATAAAAAAAATCACCTTGATCTCTGCGATGTTGGATTTCATCACCAATTAGTAATTATTAATCTTTCTGACAAGTCAATTTGTGTGGTTTGAAATCATAGATATATTAGTGTTTGTTACCTTGTTTGTTTTTTACTTTTTAGAGGATTTAGGTGTTATTTTGATATTGTGTGAATAATTAATTTTTAAAATTAAAAATATTTCATTATGGCTAAATTACTGAGAAAATCACGTAGAATGCTAGGCCAACCTCCTGAATATATGCCAAGTCAACTAGAAAAGATTAGAAATAAAAGATCAAATTCAAAAGGATACGGGACTATAGATGAACCTGAGACTTCTGATGTAATATGAACAAAAGTAAATTGACTAGAAAAATATACTATTCTAGAACCTGAGGTAACAAAACCTGAATTTGATCAACCTCAAACACTAGAATTACACTCAGAAGTAACTGATCCAAAAATTACTGAACTTATTCAAACATAATCAGATACTGGAGAGTGTTTGGATTCATAATTAACCAAACCAGATATCGAAGAACATGAGTCACCTTTAGATGCTTTAGCCCCTACTCCTTCATGTTCACCACAAGTAAAACTTTTTATTAACAATGTTCTACCTCTTGGTCTTATTAGTATCGAAGAAATTACCTATGATGAAGAGGAAGAATCGCCACATACACCAGTTTCTACGAGTGATCAATTAGATACTCTAGAACTTCTTTTTCCTGCTTTTCAACCTAACCGTTGGTATTTTATGCCGTTGAACTTTTTAGTTCAAGGAATTCCATGATACACTACTCCTTATTATACTGTACCAAGCATCGATATGTCTAGAATAACTTCTAGGGAAATGTCATTAGATACTTCTATTTTTTTACTTCTCCATAATTAATTTTATATGGTGGTCCATTAGTTTCTCCTGCATATCAGTCTCTTACGAGAACTTATTCAGGACATTCTCCTTCAAGTCAACCTTCAACTATGTCAATTGGTTTAGCTAATTCTACTGTCCAAGGCTTGACATCTGATCAATATATAAATATGATTTCCCACAATATAGGTAATATTCAAGTTAGCCTAATAGGAAGTTATTACCCTCCCGGGGTGTAACCATCTTATCCTGCTCTTGGGGGACAACCTTTAGTCCGATGTTACCCTATAGTTGGAGGGCAACCTCCTACCGAAAATTATCTAGGTTATGGTCAAATACCTCAAGCCAGTTTAGGTCAACATGTCGTATCTCAACCCATTGTTGGTACTCTCTATCTTGGGATGAACACAGTCTGGAATCCTTCATATAATCAATAGCCAATACCTTTTTCCCCTCAAGTGCCAATTTATCAACCTGGTCAACCTGTTGGACAACCTGTTGGACAAGCTATTTAAGGCATTCCTATTCAAGTCCAACAACATATCTAGGGTAATTCATCAGCAACCACAATTCAGTATGGCTCATCCTGGATACCGAGGAGTTATGGAAATTCCAACTTCTCAAGTTATTCCAAGATATTCTAGGTATCCTCCTCCAGGATCAAGACTCATCCCTCAGGTTTATCAATACATACAACAAGACTATGAAAGTAGACTAACTATCCTATTACACCTTGAACCCTAACTCTACTAGTAACATTCCTTTTGATGGAAAATCAATCACAACATATGAGGATGTTGGTGTTGGTCTTCTTACAGACTCATCTCTTATTGGAGATTTCGTGTTCCTTTCACCAAATCTTACTCATAACGTTGCCTAGGTCAATATGATTACGTCAAGCACTTTTGAATATTTAGATCGTTGGAAAGTGCCTTCAGAGTCAGAATTAACCTTGCATGGGGATCAGATACTTCTTAGTCCTTTTGAATTGGCTTATGAGGCAGTTCAATCCTTTTCCAGCCCATCACCATATCATCCAGGTGGATATTGGTGGCCACCCACCTATCCCACCTAAACCTCCAATCAAGTTCATTTATTTCCTTGTTTATTTTAGAATTTACTATTTTTAGCAGTTTTTCAAATCCTAAAGTTCTACAGTAGTTTTGACCCCGTAAACAACATTGTTTTAAGGTCCACTATAGGCCCATAGCCATAGGTGAGGTGTTATGACAAAACCTATAGTAATAGCAGATACCTTTCCAACAAGGTATTATGCATAACAAATAGAAATAATGTGACCAAGTTATGACCTCGGGAAGTTGGTTGCCCAACTAACCCCAACGGGGCCCACAAACTCTTGTTGTTACATCTCCTGGGTTATGGTTTTAGCTTTTTACTATTTCCTCATGTTTTCCAATAACAAATAGGCCCTTGCACCTCATTGTAACATAGTTCATAGGCATGTAGCTACCAAATCTCTTCTCAGAGATAAGCTAACACCACCCGAGGTAGTCTTATTTCCATTCTGTTTGTAATCATGTTTTTGTATTTGATATTTATGAAATGAAGTGTTATTTCTATTGCATATTTGTATTTATGATTATATATATAATTTTTTATGTTCCTGTTTAAATTTGGGTTACTGGTATCAGAGAGGTCTCCTCTTTCTCTCTTTCTCTTTGCATGTCCCTAACGAGGTTAGGATATAAGCAGTTATGGCTTGAACTAGTCGACCCTTTGCAGGACCAGCCTCACCAATCCTTACGGCCTCCCATGGCATAAGAAAAGAGAAATGAGGAGCTAGGAGGTTGAAGAAGCCCTCGAGCAATAGAGGAATGTGATGACGGATAACTTTTCCCAGATCCTTCAATGGCTACCCAGGGGTGACACATCTACTTCCAGTAGCTACCCTGAAAGTGCCACACCCTTTAAGGTACAAGTTAACTTTGACATTTCCATATTTGAGGGTCAAATAGATGTCGACGTCGTAGATAAATGGTTTAATCTGCTAGAAGGATAATCTTTTGTTCATGACTTTTCCAGCCAGGAAAAGATTACTTTTTCTCTTCTGAAAGCCACCTTGCATGTCAAGGATAGGTGGGGAACCTATTGTGAGTAGAAGGATGAAATTATTCCCACACTATTTTTGGCATCACTCACTTGGGATTCATTTCGTAATGTCATCAAGGAGTAGTACTACCCTATAAGGAGCTATGAGGACAAATACATAAAGTGGACCAAGATGTGCCGAATTTTACCAATGTTTTTCTTACCCTTTCCATGGAGTTGGGTGTCAAGGATTTTGAGCGACATTTAGGACTGAAGTACCACAGCTACTTACATAGGTACATCCAGGATCAGATGGAGTTTCTGGACATCTCCTCATCCCACATGACATACCAATATGCTATCAAGGTTGAGCAGAATCTTAAAAAGAAAAAGTAAGATTTTGGGTCTGCGAATCCGAATCAAGGGAAAAGCACCCGCAGACCATAGAGCAAAGGCCAAAGCCAAGGTGATGATATGTAGGATAACCCATCAAAGCTGCAAGAAAATAAAAAGACCATGAAGACAAAGAAGTACATGGGAAAGTGATGTGAGTTCCATAAGAGCTCCACTCACAACACAAGTGAGTGTTAGTCCAAGTAGTCACTCGTGGGTCAGTTGAAGACTTCTGACTCTAACACATGTTCGTACTTTGAGTCAGAACCTAACAAGGGGAATGAAAAAGGGAAGCATATCATTTACACAGAGCCCTGTGCCATGGTGGCCATCACCAAGATCCAGATGATTGAACCTAAAGATCCCGAAGAGGGGGAGCACCTATTCCACTCATAGATGTGGGTGAAGGTTTCTCCCCTGAAGTTCAATGTCGACAACATGAACCTAAAGAAACTCATTTCAACAAAGGTTGTGAAGAATTTAGGCCTATCAACTACAACACATCTGTAGCCGTATACCATTGGATGGCTTAACCAAGGACAAGATCTATGTGTTAGCCAATAGTGTCTCCTTCCCTACAACATCAAGCCCTTCATGGATGAGGCACTGTGTGGTTTTGCTCCTCTTGAAGTTTGTGATGTATTATTAGCACAACCATACTAATGGAAGTGACATGCTATATATGATTCTAGACCTCACTCTATTATTATTTCCTTGGGTACTAAGTTATACAGGATACCGAAGGTATCCCCAGCTACCACCATCTCTTTGATCTCTTGTAAGAAATGTAGTAAGGTCATCTCCTAGACTAGGAAATTTCTTTTCTTTCTAATTAACTCTCATAGTAAGGGAAGGTTGTAGCCACATCCATGGCCCCTGGGAAGGGTTCCTCCAAGGAGGAAAAGCAGGTGGATACAGTCGTGGAAGAATACATGGACATGTTCTCCTCATCTAAATGGGTACCATTGCATTGTCAGGTCAATCATTCAATCGATATGACTCCTAGAGCACCTCTACCCAACGAGC
This sequence comes from Pinus tabuliformis, assembly GCA_031772625.1. Lineage (NCBI taxonomy): Eukaryota > Viridiplantae > Streptophyta > Pinopsida > Pinales > Pinaceae > Pinus > Pinus tabuliformis. The sequence continues at coordinate 1,318,578,162 of CM062820.1, forward strand.
TGATATATCTCCCTTCCATTATGGAAAATGAAGAGATCAAGAGCCAAATCCAAGAGTTGTTACAAAAAGGGAACATCTGACCAACTACCTCGCCTTGTGGGAATTTGATTATACTTGTACGGAAGAAGGATGGGACCTGGAGGCTCTACGTTGATTAACTTGCACTAAACAATATCACTATCAGGAACAGGTATCCAATCCCATAGATTGATGACCTGCTAGAGCAACTCAAGGGGGTCAAGTATTTCAGAAAGATCGATATCAAGTATGGTTATCACCAGGTTCCAATAGAGGACACAGATGTATGGAAGACTTCCTTTAAATCAAAGGAAGGTCTTTTTGAATGGTTGGTTATGCCCTTTGGGTTAACAAATTCCTCTGGTTCTTTTATGAGGCTAATGGACAACATATTTTGGCCCTTCACCAACTCGTTCATGGTGGTTTATCTGGATGACATCCTCATCTTCAATAAGAGTTGGGAAGAACACTTAAAACACATTGAATAGGTCCTTCAAACCCTTCGACATAACAAACTGTGTGCCAACTTGGAGAAATGCACCTTTGGCATGAGCGAGGTCCAATACTTGGGTTACATCATGGATGACAGCGACGTGCATGTGGACCCAACCAAGATCCAATTTATTCTGGATTGGTCAACCCCGACCACTCTAACGAAGCTTCATAACTTTTTGGGCCTTGCAAATGTCTAGCAGAGGTTCATTCTGGGATTATCCCATATCACTTGGCCTTTGATTCAGATTACTAAGGGTGGGGAATAAGAAATTTTTTCTTGATGTGAGTCCCAACAGAAGACATTCGTTGAGTTGAAGCGTCGCCTCTACTTTGCACTGGTACTAACATTACTAGACCTACAATAGCGATTTGAAATCGAGACAGATGCCTTAAACTATGTTATTGGTGCAATCCTCACCCAACACAACCATCCAATGGCCTATCATAGTGAGACACTTTCCAATACAATTTGGAGGTACCCCACCTATGATAAAGAGATGTATTCCATCATGCAAGCTTGCTGACAATGGAAGCACTACATTCTGGGGAAGGAGATGGTCATCCGTGCCGATCACCTACCTATTGAATTTATACAGACACAAGGGAAGTTGGAAAATAATCGCCATTAGAAGTGTTGTACATATCTGCAACAATTCCACTTGAACATTTAATAAAAAAAGGGTAGCACCAATCATGTTGCAGACTGCCTTACCTAGCCCCCAATTGCAACAATGAATACTATTCTCAACTCTTGTCGTCACGAGACCTATGGATGGCTAGAACTTAAAAAAAAATGATCTATAGCTGGCCTCGACATAACAGATGCTAGTAGCTAGCAAGAAAGTTCTTGATTTCCACTTCTAGGACGCATTATTATGCTACTTATGCCACCTTTATGTTGAAAATAGCAACAAGAAATGCTAAACATAGAAGTGGTAAAAATAGCACTGCTATAAGTAGTAGTTTAGTTACCATTGTTGGACATAGCAACAAGGAATGAAAAATGGAAGTGCTAAAAATACCATTTCTATAAATAGCATTTCGGGTTATATTCCAACTTTAGCTAGTCCCTGAACTAAAATTGAGAAGTAAAATTTGAATTTGATCTTAGCAGTTGTTTGTAAAATAATTAATTAATCCATCTTGAGTTAATTAATTGTATAAAATAAAACATGAAGTCTATGTGGGGACATGCAATAGTTTCTCCATTAACTGAGAAATTTATCCATCAGTTAAAGAGATAAGGATGAGTTGTAATATTGAGTTGTAATTAGTTGGCTTAGTTAACTGAGTCAAGTCCAGTTAGATTAGTTCAAATAGTTTGTTGAACTAATTGTGAGTTCAGTTAGTTAATGCTTGCATGCATGTAACTGTTGCTCTCCAGATAACTGAATATTCTCTCATAAATAATTCATGCATGTCAATTCAGTCAGAGAACCAGTTGAGATCAGAGGAGGGACAGCGTACTATCAGTTGGATGAATTTTTCCTATAATGGAAACTCATCAATGTAGAAGGATTTATCTCGTTCATGTTTGTGAAGTTATTTTTGAGCCAAGTGAGCATTGTGAAGTGGGAATTCACACAAGTGGAAGCACTGGACCCCAAGAAAAAATGCGCAAGGAAATAGGAGGCTTGGAGGGCAGAGGAGAAGGTTATGAGAGCCTTTGACTGTCTATGAGTAGTATTGTTTGATTGCAGAGAGAGTAGGATAGCTTGAGAATTGATTCCTTTTGTAACTTGAACAAGATTTCCACTTGTATGATAATACAGAGATTAGGGCTTTAGGCTGAGGCTTTTCCTAGGTTATTTCTTCTATGTTATGTCTGTTTGATTTCTCATTCTTAATTATATGTGTTCTCTTGTTCTTGCTCAATTCGATTAAGCTTCCACAAACTGTTGTAGAAGTAGATCTTGTATTGCATAATCTGTTGATCTACAGTGGGAATTTATACATGGTATCAAAGCTAGGTTGATTTGTAGAGATTTCTACATGGTATTGGAGCTAGCTGATCTATATAGGAAATTCTACATGGTATCGGACCAAAGGTGATCAGAGCTGTGAACGGTATACGAAGAAGAGAATTCAAAGTAAAACAATTTGGGCCGCAAGTTTGCAGAGAAAATTAGAAAAATTTTGTGCAAAATTTTCAGAAAAAAATAGCTGATCTAGATTCATTGTGAAAAAATACCCAAATTCAAAAAAAAATCATTTGAATCAGATTTCGGATGAGGGAGATATTGTTGATTTCAAATCAATTCTTTTTCTAGAAAATTCGTGACAGTGGGAGAGATGAAACAGACTGATGTGTTAGCCAAGAACTTGTATTATCTTGAGGTTCAAGATGCATGCAAAGCCTTGAGTAGCAAGGAAAATGTAGGAGACTTGGTGGTTGAGAGGGAGAGTAAATCACCTCTCAACATGCAGCCCTGGAAGAAGTCTCAAACAATTGTGGAGGAGCCACAATTGGTGAAGCAGCTTTAGGAGGTTGTGGAGTAGCCAAAACTAGAGAAGCCAGGAGGAGACTGAGTGGTGGCATCTAGTCATGCAAAGACCTCTAGTAGGGGGGAATTTCAAGCCAAGTGGGAAGAGGGATCACAAGCATCCATACCTCCAGGTCAGAGGTGGGGTGATGTGGGCTGATAGTCTCAAGAAGGTTGGAATAGGGGCACGATCATTGAGGTACCCAACCTCTTTGATTAGACCTTGCTACGGGAGCCCCAATGAGGAGTAGAAGGATTAGCTGAGTGGGTAGAGGCAGATGCAGATGAAGCAGCAGAGAGAGCTACAGTGCAAGAATCCCAAGATAGTGCAAAGCCAGCATGCTGCAACAATTCGAGAGGCACAAGAGTGTTGCACCGGTGTAGGATGACACAATGAGGTGTGCAACGGTGCAAGATGCATGGAGTGTTGCAGTAGCTCAGAGGTCACAAAGGGAGCACTTGTCAGCATCAGAGAAACTTTCAGCATCAAAGAATGTTTCTAGCCCAACAGGGAGGTTAGTTGGGAGTTTTTTTTATTTCTAGAGTTGCTGGAGCAATAACACTTGGGAGAAGTGTTGCATGCAAAAAATTCCAAAAGTTTAGGATTGGGTTTGATTTGAATGCCTTTCTTGTTGAGAGGGAGTGTTGAAAATAGCAACAAGAAATGCTAAAAATAGAAGTGGTAAAAATAGCACTTGTATAAGTAGTAGTTTAGTTACCAATGTTGGACATAGCAACAAGGAATGAAAAATGGAAGTCCTAAAAATAACATTTCTATAAATAGCATTTCAGGTTAGATTCCAATTTTAGTTAGTCCCTCAACTAAAATTGAGAAGTAATATTCTAATTTGATCTTAGCAGCTGTTTGTAAAATAATTAATTAATTCATCTTGAGTTAATTAGTTGTAGAAAATCAAACATGAAGTCTATGTGGGGACATGCAATAGTTTCTCCACTAATTGAGGAATTTATCCATCAATTAAAGAGATAAGGATGATTTGTAATATTGAGTTGTAATTAGCTGTCTCAGTTAACTAAGTCAAGTCTAGTTAGATTAGTTGAAATAGTTTGCTGAACTAAATGTGAGTTTAGTTAGTTAATGCTTGTATGCATGTAACTGCTGCTCTCCAGATAACTGAATATTCTCTCATAAATAACTCATGCATGTGAATTCAGTCAGAGATCCATTTGAGATCAGAGGAGGGACAATTTACTATCAGTTGGATGAATTTTTCCTATAAATGAAACTCATCCATGCAGAAGGATTTATCTCCTTCAGGTTTTTGTAGTTATTTCTTTGCCAAGTGAGCTGTGCGAGGTGGGAATTCACATAAGTGGAAGCACTGGACCCCAAGGAAAATTGCGCAAGGAAATAGGAGGCTTGGTAGAGGAGAAGGTTGTGAGAGCCTTTGACTATCTATGAGCAATATTGTTTGAATGCAGAGAGAGAAAGATAGCTTGAGAGCTGATTCTTTTTGTAACTTGAGCAAGATTTCCACTTGTGTGATAATACATAGATTGGGGTTTTAGGCTGAGGCTTTCCCTGGGTTATTTCTTTTGTGTTATGTGTGTTTGATTTCTCATTCTTAGTTATATGTGTTCTCTTGATCTTTCTCAATTCGATTAAGCTTCTGCAAAGTGTTGTAGAAGTATATCTTGTATTGTATTTTAGTATATTGCATAATTTTTTGATCTACAATGGCAATTTCTTCACTTTATGTTCCTTCAAGTGAGTGTAACAAGATGATTTGGGAGGCGCACTATAGTTGGTCACAAGATGTTGCGAAATATATCAGATCTAACACTACCTGCACCATCACCAACCCAATCATCAAGAAGAAAGGCTTGTACACTCCTCTGCCTACTACCAGCTAGCCATGGGAATCCATCTCCATGGACTATATGTATGGCCTCCCTTATACCAAGCATGGTAATGACTGTGTATTTGTGGTCATGGACATATCTTCTAACATGGCTATATTGGCAGCCTTTAATAAGAGTGTCACAGTAGAGGACATTGCCAAACTCTTCATTGAATGAGTGTGGGTACATTTTGGGATCCCATAGATCATTATATCATATCAGGATAGCAAGCTCCTGAGAAAATTCCGGTCAAGCCTCTGGGCACTATTAGGCACCAAGCTCACCAAATTGACTGACTTCCAACCCGAGACTAATTTCCAGACGAGGGTTGTCAATAGGATGATAGTGCGCATACTCCGCATGTACAACCCCAAGAATCCTCGAAATTGGTATTAGAGTCTTCCAAATGTGCACCATAGTTATAATAGAGCTCTCCATAGCTCGACTGGTCATAGTCCCTTTCAAGTGGGTCTAGGATTTTAACCATTTTGTCTTATTGATGTTGCCATGCCTCATGTGACTATGCAGACATAATCCACACATGTACTATTCGAGGCTGATAAGCCGACCATATTTATTGAGTGCATCCAACACATCTTCTAGTAGGTTTATGACATCTTGGAGAAGTCAAATGCCAAGTGCAAGTACTGACATGATCAACATCGGGTGCCACACAAGTTTCAGGTGGTGTTACCGGGAAAAGTGTCTATTTAGAACTGCTCTATCCCACTAAGGTGTGATAGCTGCCTTAGAAACAAACAGACAAAAACTACTTTTGTATTTCCTTTATGAATTAAAGATAGAGGGGGATAGAAAGAACCGACCTGTGTCTTGCACTAGTCCTTTGATCCAATCCCTCTCTTCTTTGACAACTTCTAGCTACTTGCTCCCTTACTTGCCCAGCTTCACCAAGTACCTGTAAGATCACAGAAGAAGAAAAATATACAAAGACATGGATCTATATTCATAAACAGCTTAGGATCAGATTTAAGCTAACCATACAAATGTAACAAGCATCAATGATACAAAAGCATGGAGGAGAAACTAAAATAGTTTTTATTGATATACAAGAAGATCCAAGAGGATTTACAATTGATGATTCCTGACCCAGCATCAACCTCCCAACAAAGAAGCCCCTCTTCACCTCCAACAAAGCATAAATCACCCAATACTCTGATATCTATCTCAAAACCAACAACAATTCCTTATAATGTGCAAAATTCCAGCCTCCGGATCTCTGGGATGAGGGATCCATATATAGATGTATGCAAGGAGGATGAGTCAGCCTGTGATTTGATTAGTGTCTTCTCTCTGTCAGTTCTTGCTTCCGCTTGGAGACTGAAAGCCTCTTACTAATCCTTGGTCGAATTCAGTGAGGCAATTGTCATAGGAGAAGATTCTGGAAGCTTCCATTGTCTTTCCACCTCGCGGAATGCAACTGCCATTTGTCATTTCCCACTCAACGCACCCTCATAGTGCATTTAGGTGCGCTGAAACGCACCTAGCTAGTGTGTTTAGGTGCTATGCAATGCAGCTAGCCAGTGGAGTAGCTGAAATGATCCTATTTTGACTTATTCTGAGCAGTTTCTGGTGGAGAACTTCTGGGAGAAGTTGTAATTTGTTGACCTTGTTCCTTTAGGGGTTCGAACAACACTTTTAGGGACTTAGGAGCCCTTGGTTTATGGACATTTCATGCTTGGAGCTGCAAGGCACAAAAATGTCTATAACAATTGCCCCCTAAAGTATGAGGCCATTAATCGGGTGAAATGCTTTATTATGAGGATCCAAAGTTCTTTCAATGCTGGGAGGAGACCTGTAATAAGATACAATAAAATACATTATCTTCATACTGTTTTTCATGATCTAGCTGAGGCGGGCATTCCCATGCTCAGCGTTATAAATTCATTTTCATGTACGTAGGATAGACAATTGTCTGAGTGTAGACTGATGATTCTGATAGAGCCATCATCCTTTTGGTAGGATGATTATCTGTGCTGCAATGATGTACATTTAATGTCTTTATTTCCCTGGATATATATCGCAGCCCAGATGGATGAAACTAGATCCGGGGTCTTCAATCTCGTTCGATCTTCACTCGAAGTACAAGTCGATCCATGTGAGAAATGTTCTGAAGTCGAACATGGACAAACATCACTTGATTACCAGTCAATGATGTAAACTGTTAACAAGCGCGAGAGGAATCACCGATAATGATAATGATCCTCAAGGTACTGCAGTACAATTCACGTGGTGTGAATAAAGGACTTGGCATCGAACACCACAAAAAATCTTTCGGTCGAAGGCCATTGATGTAAACCTGTCGCCGGAAGTGAGAAACTTGCCATTAAGGCATGCAAGTTTCAAAGTACTGAATGGGGTGTTCCTAGACCAACTTCTTGGATAATGAGCTGATGTCGACAAGAAGTGATTCGCCAAAGGAGGGCCTTAATGAATCCCACATCAATCATATGGAATGGAGCAAATGATTTTGATGGAGGTGAAAACGATATGATGATATATGGTTCAGGGTGGTGGTCATGAAAGAATGGAGTATAATGTATGGTAGTGGGTGGGACACAGGTGACTTCTCTGGATGACTTCTCTTGAACATGTCGGCGACACTGATGTGATGGATTGGTAGCATTAACCCCAAATGTGGATGGTATGGTGTGACCATGGCGATGTGACTGCTGAATGAAGCAACACAACCCGACTCGGACACGGAGTGGAAGTGTCATGTTCAAGAGCGACTTGCTAGCAATAAAGATTCTTTGAGTTTTGTTCCCAATTTTTCCCCAGTCATTGCTGACTAGTACCTCTTTATTTTTGTCAAGCTTGAGGGGGATAACATATGCTTGTTCTATAATTTTCCCTTCAGGCAAACCCATCGCTATGTTTTAACGAGCCTAGCGATAGTGAAACTCGTTCTCGTCTAAAGACAAGTTTGTCGCTATTAATCTTTTTAACGAGTTTAACGACAAAGATAACTCAGTCCTTTTCATTTTTAGAGAGTCTGAAAAGGTACGTAAAGGTAACTCCAAAATTCCTTTTTCGTCATCTAATCCCTTAAGCCCGAAAAAGTATAAAACAATACAGAAGGGATGAATTTTCGATAGTTTTAACGAGCCGAACAAAACAAGCGCTCGATCTTTTTGTGCAATAATCCCTCAGGTCCAAAAAGATTAAAATCTAGAGGAGGGATAGCACTTCCTATCCCTTTAACGAGATGGAAGGCCAAGGACTTGGCAATCTTTTCATATTTTACGAGTCAGTTGAAAAGAGCTTAAAGAAGACTCGTCTTCTGAGGAACGAGTGATAAAACGGGTAGCAGCTGATTCCAGGTAAGGTTTTGAATTTTCCAATCACGGTAGTGTCACAAGGATGGCTAGTGAAATCACTCTTCGCAGCTGTTCCTCAAAATGGGTAAACAATCAAATGGAGGTGAATGATCGGCAAATGTAAAAGTGGAGGTGACGGTGCAAACACAACCAAGGCTTTAATGGCTGAAGTACTACATTCATGGTGGTTATTTACCGGGGAATAGTTCTTTTTTTAATGAGCTTAAACAGGTTGGAAACATTTGCTCATGTCTTATGTTTATTTTTTAACGAGCTTGAACTATGTGCTAAAACTGCTCGATGCGGGTTTATTTTTTAACGAGCTTGAACCCTGCAGTAACACTGCTCGTGGCGGGTTTATTTTTTTTAATGAGCTTGAACCCTGCAGTAACACTGCTCGTGATAAGTTTGCATGCCCCCAGCATAATAATGCAAATCGAGGTGCATGCCCCCCAAGCATCATTGCATTCAACTCGTTGGTTGGAATGAAGGTTTACCTTGGAGATCTTCGAAAGACTCGACTTTGATTTTACGAGATCGTAATCAAAGACTCGATTTGGAAAGGGAGTCATTTCATTTTTTAACGAGGTCGACACGAGATAAGAACCGTCCTCGGCATCCACTGTATTTACAGTATTTGATAGAAAATAAAAAACTGAAGGATGATTAAGGTTGCTGGAATAATCTTCGTGGTAATCCGGAAGATGGGAGTGATGGTGGTAATCTTCCCATGGTGCCTCTTCTTTCATCATTGATTGAATTATTCCTTCGTTTGTAGAATGTACATGTGACCAAGGATTTGAAGAGGTGCCATATTCCTTAGACCTATCTATCCAAACACTCGATGAGCGTTGATTTGGGGTTGCCCCCCAGGCCAAGAAAATTGATTGCTACAATATTTCTATGGCGATGATCCATGCTGACAAAATGTTCAGGAATCTTCCGAATCCATTAGATATAGAAGATTTCATATTGTAGGTTTCCACCGTGGCCACTTCTGCCAAATTACTCGGAGGCGGTAGGGAAAAAGTACCCATTAAGGCAGGGTCTTTTAGGAGGCCTACTCCAATATTTTGAAGCGAATGGTTGCTTCCATGGATCATTGGAATGCTTCCCGTAACTTGTGCACTGTTGGGGAGAAATGTTTGTTGGTCGACGATTGTAATTCCTCCTTGGAAGGGAAATGCAATCTTCCTGAAGTAGGTCGACACAACTGCGGCCATGGCATATATCCAGGGCCTTCCCAGTAGGATGTTGTAATCGAGGTTTCCGTCAATTACTTCAACATCAATTTCTACTGTTTTGCCCCCTAGTTCAACTTTCAAGTTACTTAAAATCCCGTATGGAGTGTATGATCGTCCATCAAATGCTTTTAACATTGTTGAAGATCGCGACAAGGGTGGTGAGCCTAAATTTTTCCAGAAACTCATCGACATAATACATGTGGATGCCCCCTCATCAACAATTGTTCGATGAATAGTTTTGTTGAGGGCTTTCACTTGAATAAGGAAAGCTAGTTGAGCTGGTAATTGAGGGTCATATCCTTTATGATCAAAGGCCACAAGATTGGAATCCATTGGGCCAATCCCACCTATTGCTGATAATAAAGCTTGCCTTTGGGAGGGGCAATTTTGCGGTACCTCAAGTGTCGACATAGCGAATGGCGATTGGGCCAGGTCCTCTACTATATTATAATTCTGTGCTACTTTTGCACGAGGATTAAATATCGATTTGTGTACTACTCCCTTTGGTGACTTTATCATTGGTTCAGGAATGATGGGTGGCACAACTTCAGTCAAAGTTGTTGTCGAACTACCAGGTTGTTCATTCGCCTTGTTATTCGATAGCTGTGGATTCTCGTAATCTTTATTCCTTGTCAAAGCATCATTTTGTTGCTCTGAGATAGACAACATAAGAATTTGGGATCGAGAAGCATTTTGATTAGCAACCAGTTTGGTTCCCGGGTTTGGAACGGATCAGTCAATACTGCTGAGGTTTTTGAACTATTAAATAGTTTGTTAACTTTAGCTTTATGTGGACAATCTCTCGTCCAATGATCCTCATCGGTTTCCTTTGCCCAGAAGGGTTTGTAGAAGGTTTTTCAGGAGATGACTCATCCTGCTTCTTTTTTCTCCCTTTCTTTTTCTTCTTGCCCCCTGGTTGCTTCAGTTGTTTTCCCTTGTCAGTCGACACCGCATTTGCTTCCAAGGCAAGAAGTTCCTCATTTGCATTTTGACTAGAAATCTTATGGGACTTTTTAGATGTAGCCTTTGTCGATTTCGTGTCTGTTGCACCAATCACGCCATCGCCGGCATGAGAGTCATTGCTTGATTTAGGAGGAGGAGGAACTGAGAATTCCGGTCTAGGGGCGTCAGGTATTTTATCGTAGAGCGTGCCGGACTGAGTGTAAATCAAGTCCAAATATTGCGCACGAGCTATAACTTGCTCTTCTGTGACGACTCCCCCTTTTGCCACATCTTCCGTGATGGAAGGCAGTAATGACTTAATAAACCATTCAGCTAATAGCTGATCGGGAACATACGTTTTCACCATTCTATGACGACGTTGCCATTCGTGTATATGATCAGATATGTGAGTGGCCATCGTCTGTTTGAAGTTGGTAAGGAGTTCCGTTCCCGTTTCGTAACTTATCAGTAATTGAAAATGGGTTAAAAAGGTTATGGCTAGGGTACTGAAGTTGTCGAATGAAGCTCTAGGAAATTCGATGTACCATTTTGCCACCGGACCAGTTAACGTCCTCTGAAAAAGGTGAAGTCTTATCGAATCATCATTCAGGGTGCTTGATGAACACCATAGATGAAATGTCATCACATGATTCGACAGATCTTCACCCAGATTTCTATTAAATTTAGGAATATCTGACGGAAGTTTATGCGGAATCGCTGGCCACCAAGGGGCATAAGCAATTGGATCATTCGTCAGCCGGTTTAGATCTGGTAATTATAATGTTGCTACAAAGGGCAACTATTGATTCAGGTTAGGCGAAGCATACCCAGGATAAGATGGAATCGCCTGAGCAGTGGGTCTTTGCATACCAGCATAATGTATTTGATGCTGGCAACTTTGACAAGGTTGATGGGCATAACCATTATAATATGGTTGTTGATAACCATTTTGGAAATGCAGTTGCCCATTACTTACAAAGACTTGTTGCTCAGGTCCTTGATATGATTGTTGGAATTGCAGTTGTTGGGATTGAACCAGCCCTGGTTGTTGGACCATTTGCTGTTGTCCAATACTGGATGATTGACCAAGATGAGGAGTCATAGTACTTGTTTGAGCCTGAGTCGCTCCAGATAGGGAGGCACTAACCTGAGGTTGTGATTGAGTCGTTGAGACAAGAGGCTGTTGTATTGCAAACTAAGAAACTTGGGGTTGACATAAAACAGGTAGTGCTTGTACTTGCGACACAGTCACCATAGTAGGTATAGTGGGAGTATTCGACACAGGGTGGACTGGTTGCATTGAATATACAACCCTTGGTTGCTGAGGCAGTATTGGTACCCAACCGCTGGATGTAATTCCAGTTTGACCTGAACTTTGTTGTAAACTCCCATATGGTTGTTCTCTGGGAGGGAACAATGAAAAGGCATACTTCCCTCCATATGGTGGAAATCCAGTACTTAAAGGGTAAATTGGCATTTGAAGACACATTGGATCAGTTTGTTGAGTTTCAACATAAGAAATACCAGATGATAATCCGGATGAAGAAATAGGAACAGACCATGTCGTCGAAATAGTACCTGATTGGACTCCGGCTTGTTGTTGATAACTTGCCAGGACAGATGGTATACCGGCGAACATTGTTGGAGTAGCAACAGGAGGTTCTACTGCTGCTGTGTCAGACGACACAGTCCTAGATGTCGATGGTCGTTCAGACATATCTAGTCTATCCAAAATATTTTCTAGCGATTCTACAAGAACTTTGCAATGAAGGGAGACTAACTTCTAAGACCAACGAGGGAACAGTGACGTTATTCCGATTAAAATAAATTTTAGACACTTTCACACAACTTGTTTTTTCAATTTTTAAGAGTCGAGGAAAAACAAAAGATGACTCTAGTCGCCTTCGATTTTTAATGAGCCTAAAGTGACAAGTGCTCAGATGGACCTTTTTCGTTAAGGATTCTGGAAAGGAACGAAAGGGACTACTCTGGAGATCTAGGTAGACGGAGTACCAAACCAATCACAAAACTGCAGAATACTTTTTACGGTACGGCAGTCAATCTTCCCGAATGCTGTCTTCAGTGCATTGCGATCGATAGGGCGACAAACACTGCTTCCTATGGTTAAAGGATTTAAGCCTATAGGGGTCTCCCAAAATATACTCGATGGTGCGTGGAAGCACAAGTCCGTACTGGCACTTATCACCTCAAAGTGGAGGAATCACCCAACCATCAGTGAGGACAACAGTTACCAGGCTTTACGACGCCGGAATACGTCTCTAGCCTAGACCTCTAAATGTTGTGTGTTAAGTTCCAAAGCGTTGTTAGATTCATTGAATTTATTTTAAGTTGACCTTTCTTATGAAGTTTTCCTTTTGGGTTCACCACGAGATGTAGATGTAATTCCTAAAATGCAATCTAAAGATGATAAACAAACTTTTATCTGTTTTCTGCAATGAAAATCCTAGCTACTAGGGGAAAAGAAAGACACAATCTTTTCACAAAGAGCAAAGAGCACACTGTAAATGCACTTTCCTAAATCAAGCCAAACAGACTGTCAATATGCAAATGTACATGCATGTATTTGTTTTCGACTTTCTTAGTATTGATGCTAAAAAGAAAGTTGATGTACAAATCTGAATTTGCTTTCAAGCGACAAACACAAACAAGCTTTTTTTCGAAATCAAAAGATAAAGACGATTACGACACTTTATGATTTTGAAATGAACACTCGTTTTTGACACTAGAAACTAACAAATTCAGACCAAAGGCAATAGTAAAAGTATAATCGACCATCAACAGTAATCAAACTTTCTCCTATGATCGAAATCAACACTTGCGATAGATCTAAATCAAAGGACGACAGTACGACTATTCTACTTTTGCAATGGAAAACTGTAAATGACTCAAAAAACACACAAAAACATCTACAGTTCTTTTGTACAAAGGAGGCGAAATAACTGTAAGGTAAAGGGGTTTTTAAACAGACATATACTGATCACAGGCTGCAAAATTCAGTGACAAAACTGGAAAGAATGAAGCACAAGAACCTTAGCTGCACAGGGCTAGTCTGATCAGCGCACCTGTAACACAGAGAAACTGGATTGCAGCACAGGTTGCCCTTTCGGGAAGTGCGCTGAAATGCAGGAACTCTTAACAGTGCCTACGCTGGGCCAGAAACGAGAATCTGTCCGGGTTCTGGGTCACGGTTTACAGTTCAGTCTTTGTTTTTTGGCCGAGTAAAAGTAATCAGTAATGCACAATCAGGGGTAGACCTATGGAGGGTCTAAGAGCTATCACAAGGGCAATCAGATCATTTGTGAATCAGCTGTTCAAATCATAAATAGATCTAGTGAATGGATTGAAGCAACAAATGTCTACTTTGCATTTGTTGTGGCAAATGCAGTTCGAATGCTACTTATACGTTTATGAAACAAACAACAACAAGATACACAAACAAACTAATTAGACATTCTCCCCAGTGGAGTCGGCATTTTTTTACCGAGAAAAGTGTCTATTTAGAACTGCTCTATCCCACTAAGGTGTGACAGCTGCCTTAGAAACAAACAGACAAAAACTACTTTTCTATTTCCTTTATGAATTAAAGATAGAGGGGGATAGAAAGAACCGACCTGTGTCTTGCGCTAGTCCTTTGATCCAATCCCTCTCTTCTTTGACAGCTTCCAGCTACTTGCTCCCTTACTTGCACAGCTTCACTAAGTACCTGTAAGATCATAGAAGAAGAAAACTATACAAAGACATGGATCTATATTCATAAATAGCTTAGGATCAGATTTAAGCTAACCATACAAATGTAACAAGCATCAATGATACAAAAGCATGGAGGAGAACTCAAATAGTTTTTATTGATATACAAGAAGATCCAGGAGGAGTTACAACCGATGATTCCTGATCCAGCATCAACCTCCCAGCAAAGAAGCCCCTCTTCACCTCCAACAAAGCATAAATCACCCAATACTCTGATATCTATCTCAAAACCAACAACAATTCCTTACAATGTGCAAAATTCCAGCCTCCGGGTCTCTGGGATGAGGGATCCATATATAGATGTATGCAAGGAGGATGAGTCAGCCTGTGATTTGATTAGTGTCTTCTCTCTGTCAGTTCTTGCTTCCGCTTGGAGACTGAGCCTCTTACTCATCCTTGGTCGAATTCAGTGAGGCAAGTGTCATAGGAGAAGATTCTGGAAGCTTCCATTGTCTTTCCACCTCGTGGAATGGCACTGCCATTTGTCATTTCCCGCTCAACGCACCCTCATAGTGCATTTAGGTGCATTGCAATGCACCTAGCTAGTGTGTTTAGGTGCTATGCAACACAGCTAGCCAGTGGAGCAGCTGAAATGATCCTGTTTTGACTTATTCTGAGCAGTTTCTGGTGGAGAACTTCTGGGAGAAGCTGTAATTTGTTGACCTTGTTCCTTTAGGGGTTGGAACAACACTTTTAGGGACTTAGGAACCCTTGGTTTATGGACATTTCATGCTTGGAGCTGCAAGGCACAAAAATGTCTATAACAGGTGGGCGACAAATTTTTCTTACATTTACAGAGAAATTTCTTTACCAGAGCCCATCGGAAGCTCCAGCCACTCTGATATGGTCCTTACACCATTACCAAGGTTTTGAGAGACAATTCCTCTGAGCTCAACATTCGCCCATTTCTTGGCCAGCACCTAGTATTCAATGTGGACCACCTTCGACCATACTTCCCACCATTGTTGGACATATTAGACATTGTAGAACAACTTACACCAATAGAGTTAAACCTAGACTACATGGAACAAGCCACAAGTAGTTGGATTATGGACATACAGATCAAGAACACTTGCTAGCAAAATATCCAACTATATCGGGTTGTCAAAGTTGGCCAGCTCCTACACTAAGGCAAGTGGCTCTCTAGGGACCATGTTCAACAGAAATCTCCTCACCTCCTGGAGGCTCTACATGTAATGGTGACCATTGCTTTCTAAGGGGGGAGGAATCATCTTGGTAGTTATTGGTTGCCATCCACCTATCCCACCTAGACCTCAAGTCAACTTCATTTGTTTCATTCTTTATTTCAACATTTATTATTTTTAGCAGTTTTTCATCTCTTGAAATTATGGAGCAGTTTTGACCCCACAAAGGAAATTTTTTATGTCCATTGTAGGCCCATAACCATAGGGAGGGGAGTAAGAAAAAACATGTAATACTCAGAGAGACCTTTCTAGCAAGGTATCATATGCACCAAATAGAGATAATATGACCAAGTTATGACCCCGAGAAGTTAGCTACCCAGCTAACCCCAACGGGGCCCACAAACTATTAGAATTACATCTCTAAGCTTGTGATGGGTGAGGGTGGACAAATGTCTAGGACAGTTTGCTAAGTGGATGCTCATGGAATCTTCCAGAAACTTTGCCTGTGCCACTTGCCTCTCCGAATTCGCCCAAGGATGAATAAGGGATCTAAAACCATCTGTTATCCCTTCTCTGATGGAACCAATTGTAACAAGTGGAATGGCAGTAATCAAACCCCATGGATGACTCAACCCTTGCACACATCTATAAATGGATTCCTCATCCAAGAGATCTAGGGGTTGAAATTTGTTGAATTGCAAGGAATCACTGGTAGTTTGTAAGTGAGGAGAGAGCATTGTATTCTTGTTGGAGTGATCTTGCTATTTCATGATGTGAAGAAGGATTGAAGCTGGGAGGATGATGCTGGATCAGACAACTGGGTTGTAATTCTCCCTTCTATCAATAAAACTGTTCAAGTTTTCTTCCATATGATTGTGCAATTGTGAATGTTATCATTTGCGAATGCTATCATTTGTTCTTTATATCTATGATTCTGTAATGTTTATGTTGTAATAGATCATGATGCTTTGATAGTTCTTGTTTTACTTGTGCAGGTACTCTCCAAGCATGTTAAGTACAGGGAGGAGTTGCAACATCTGTCAAAGAGGAGAGAGATCAAGCAAGCGATCAAGTACAAGTTCCAGGTTGGTTCCATTATATTTCTGCTACCTATTACACATAGAATAAATCATTGAATTTATTTAAACTATTGTTTCTAGGGTAGATGCCAAACCTAGAGAGCTAGCATTCTTTAGGAATACTAGTTTTCCCAGAAACATCTGGGCAACTTCAGAGGGTATTTCCTGAGGTAGTTTGGCATTACCTAAGGAAAATTTGAAGCAATCTATTTGTAGTTTCGTTGGAGACAGATTGATTTATTGGATTTACAGCCCAATTGGAAGATATTTCGAGGAATTTGGGGCTGCAAGGCTGCAGACCCATCTAGCTAAAATCTGAGACAGCAGCGACGGAATTTTTTGTGTTTACTCGACTGGTCAGCATCACTTCTCCCCCTTGGCCTCCTTTGCCTACAATGCCCGAATCACCATTGCCCTAGGTCCCTGCACAACCCTCCTGGTAGAAATGGGCGGTATTCCAGTAATGGAGACTTTGACGGTTGGGCTTATGGTCTCCTACATCCTTGACTCCTTGCAGCTCAAGAAAGGCACCTTCTTTAGCATCTGGTCAACCCTGCTAGTCTCACAATTGGCATTCATGCTCAGGGGTTCGACTCTCTCTGCCATAGATTCCTGGACTATGTACATACTTGTCGTGCTCGTGTGCTCTGAGGTGAATTTTATGATAGCTGTGTGGGATTCGCTTCAATTCCAGTGGCTCCAGCTCGAGAATCCATCCATAGTCGTAACCCTAAAGTGGCTCTTGTTCGCCTGTATTCCATTCACAGCGTCGGTAATCTAGACGTGGGGGGCTGTGGCGACCGTGGGAATGGATCATGCGCCCTATTATTTTATGACAATTCTATGCGTCTTCTACTGGCTGTATTCTCTACCACAACAGTCGTCTTTCATGACCAATGCCACAAAATGATAAGGTGGTCAGCTTGCAGACAAAGCCCTGATTCTTGGTCCACTCAAATGCACACTTCATACCCTAACTCTGTTGTGTTTTCCTCTGTTGCTTTACATCAGATCCCACCATTCCATCATTTTTTCTTCCATGGCCACTGTCTACGACCTCTTCCTGCTTTTTTTTATGCCCTTGCTGTTTCAATTATATGTGTCGGCTTTTGTCGCATTGTGGTAAATTTCAAAGGATCCTCCTTTGCTTCAACAGATTCGAATCATTAATGGTGCAATTGCACTATTGGTTTTGATTGTGTGTCTGGAAATCAGGGTTGTCCTTTATTCCTTCGGGGGATATTTGCATGTTTCCCTCCCTGGAACTATGTGCTGGTGACAATTATCATGCTAGGAGGAGCATTTCCAGTAGGAGGTTATGGGATTGGTCTAGTTAACGATTCTTTTGGCTTGGCTGCATTTAATGGCTTGTCAATTTTGGTGGCTTCAACCGGGTCGATTGTCATCGGCATGCCACTCAAGTTATTGCTCGCACCAATTATTGATGGTTTTTATATATCATAGTTTTTCATTAAGAAGAACCTGTCATCTTATTTCATATTTGTTGTCTCAACAAGCTTGCCAATTGTATGGTTTGTTGTGCACAACTACTAGGATCTCAATATTTGGTTAGTTGTATGGCACTCAGGTCCATTTTCAAGTTCATCATTGCAAGTGTTGTGCTCGCCATGGTGATTCCAGGCCTAGCGCTTCTTCCTCCAAAGGCTCGTGTTGTGACAGAATGTGGTCTTATAATCCACACATTGCTAATCTACTATTTTGAGAAAAATGTGCAAGTGTAATTACTGTCACAAGTTCGGCGACATGAAGAAAGATTGCCGACAGAGGATTGCTTCTGAACAAAAGAAGTAGGGAGGGTCTCATCAGAAAGCAAATGTTGCAAAACATTTCGAGCAGAAGGAATCTTCCTTTTATGCCTTTGTGGCTAAGAGGTCCTCAGATCATGCCCCTTCTTCTAACTGGTACATTGACTCTGGTGCATCACGTCATTTCTCTCACATGCATGACTGGTTTACTGACTTCTCATCTTTCAGTGATTTCGTTGTATTGGGCAGAGGTGAGGAGTACACAGTGGTTGGCGGAGGTACAGTTCAGATCCAGTCTGATGGGCACACACTCATATTCCTGAATGTGTACTATGTTCCTGGTATGGAACTTAATCTATTGTCTATCAGCCAGATTATGAGGAACTCTCCTCAACTCGATGTGGTGTTCAGTGCACACAAGTGCTCCATTATTGACAGGGAAACTTGTCTTATGGTTGTTGTTGGCCTAGAGGATCATGGACTATACAGGCTTCTTTACACTGGTGATTCTCCAGAAGTGGCTCTAGAAGCTCGTGTTTCTCCCATGAGCACTCTGTGGCATCAGAGATATGGGCATCTAAACATTTAGTATCTCTCTCAACTATCTCAGGAGGGACTTGTTTCAAGGTTACCTAATATTCAAACTCAGCATTTGGGAGTGTGTGGCACCTGTCAAGCTGGCAAGCAAGATCGGTCTTCATCAAGGATGAAGAATCTTGGCATGCATCTAAGGTACTCCAGTTAATTCATGTTGATATTTGTGGTCCTATGAATACATCTTCAGTTACTAGTTGCAAATATTTTTTGCTTATTGTAGATGATTTCAGTAGAAAGATGTGGGTGTACTTTCTAAAACATAAATCTGATGTATTTAGTATCTTTAAGAAGTTTAAGTCCTTAGTTGAAAAAGAGTCTGGCTGTAATAGCACAACTCTTAGGACAGATAACGGTGGGGGCCAATCTTGTTCTTCTGCTTTCTCCAACTTCTGTGATACCCATGGCATCAAACGCCAATTAACTACACCCTACACTCCTCAGCAGAATAGTGTTGTCGAATGTCGCAACTGTACGGTTGTTGAAATGGCTCATTCCATGTTACAACACAAGAGTGTTCTAAACAAATTTTGGGCTGAAGCAATGTTTACTATTGTCTATCTTCTTAACCAATCAACTACTCAGGCTGTTAAGGGGAAGACTCCAGAATAGGTTTGGTCTGGCTGTAAGCCTAAGATCAGTCACCTCAAAGTGTTTGGCTCGGTTGCATATGTTTGGATTCCAGCTACTAAGCACTCTAAGTTGAATTCCAAAAGCTAGAAACTCATGATGATAGGGTACAGTGATCACCAAAAGGCCTACAGGTTGATAGATATAGACACTGATCATCTTATCTTCAGTCAGGACGTAGTATTTGATGAAGACAGAATGTTCTTTCAGTCTTCTCCTTCTGAGCAGTGTTCTAAGGATCAATCTCATAGTGTTCTTCTTCTATTAGGTCCACCTGATGGGAGGGATGATGTAGCATTAGTATTTAATGATGCACTACCTGAGTTCCCTCCAGAAAATAATTTGCCTCTAATTGTTCCTGTTGTTCCTGAGCCTCCTCCACCTACTCCAGATATTGTTTCTTCTACTCTCCGGCCTAAATGGTGGGCTAAAACTATTGGTGATCTCCAGCATAATGAGCTCCTTGAAGTCAGAACTTCCAGAAATAAGAGCAAACAACAGCCTATAGTAAATTTTGCTCTAATGGCTAACCTGCACAGTGTTTTTGAGCCTCAAACCTATTCAGAGGCTAAGGGTATATCTCAGTGGGAACATGCTATGGAAGCTAAATTCTAGAGTCTTCAAAAGAATCACACTTGGACCCTTTATGATCTTCCTGTAGGGAAGAAGCCCATTAAATGCAAATGGGTGTGTAAAGAGAAATACAAAGCTAACATAACCCTAGACAAGTATAAGGCTCTCCTCGTTTGTCGAGGGTTCTCACAAAAGGAAGGCATAAACTATGAGGAGACCATTGCTCCTACAGGCAAGATGAGTACCATATGGCTCGTTCTTGCCTTAGAAGCTCAGTTAGGTCAGAAAGTCCATCAGATGGATGTAAAGAGTGCTTTTCTAAATGGTGACTCACAAGAAGAAGTCTACATGACACAACCTCCAGGATTCAAGGTTGCCAATCAAGAACACAAAGTCTGTAGATTAGTCAAAGCGCTCTATGGTCTGAAACAAACCCCTTGGTCTTGGTACATGAAAATTGATAAGTACCTAATAGATCATGGCTTTCAGCGAAGTCCATCTGATGCAAACCTATATATCAAGCATATTGGTGATGATATTTCGTTTATGGTTGTCTATGTGGATGACCTTACCATTACTGGCAGTTCAACACATTTGATCCATGGGATCAAACAGGATTTATGCATCACTTTTGATATGACATATTTGGGACTTCTTGATTACTGTTTTTGGGTTGAAGTCTAGCAGATTGAGAAAAACATCCTTCTCTCTCAGTCCAAGTATGCCAGAAGTCTTGTCGACAACTTCAGAATGCAGGATTACGAACCTGCCACGACTCCTATGGAACCAGGGAACAAAATTTCAACTCAATCATCCTCACCAGTTTTGGATGAATATTTATTTAGGCAATTAGTGGGCAACCTCATCTACCTTACTGCCACTAGACCTGATATCAGTTTTGTAGTGAGCAACATTTCATGCTTCATGACATCTCCTAAGGCTGATCGTTGGCTAGCAGCGAAGTGTGTGTTGCGGTATGTCAGTGGCACTCCTGATTATGGACTTCTGTACACTTGGATTACAGATCCTACACTTAGTGGTCACACAGATTCTGACTAGCCAAGTTTGGTTGATGAACATAAATCTACAACTGGGTATGTGTTTAGCCTGGGATTTGGTGCTGTGACATGGGCTAATAAGAAGCAGCAGGCAGTGGCTCTCTCCTCGACAAAAGTAGTGTATCGGGGTGTAGTTAAGGCATCTTGTGAGGCATTGTGGCTTCGACGTATGCTTGTGGATATGCATGTTTCCCAGGCAGGTCCTACTACCCTATTCTATGATAATCAGGGAGTGGTTAAACTCGCTAAGAATCCAGTCTTCCGTGAACTAATGAAGCATGTGGAAACCCATTGTCACTACAGTTGATAGCTTGTTGAAGACAGATCCATCCAGTTGCTGTATGTTCCTACAATGGAGTAGTCAACAGACATCTTCACCAACCCCTTGGTCTTGATAAGTTTGTAAGATTCAGAGGTTATATAGGTGTTGTAAATAGATTGAGCATCAAGGGAGGGTATTAGAATAATTCTATTTTAGTGTTTAATGCTCATTTATGTATTTGTGTGATATTATTAGCAGTTTCTTATTAGAAACTTGTTATTTCTATTTCTTAGTAGCAACTTGTTGTTTCTGTAAATACAATTGTATTATTTATTGAGCTTCATTTCTCATTGTAAATCAATTCAATTCATTTATTAGAAGTTGGAAAATGCAATATCACTAATTTCATAATGCTCGAGAATATTGGATGTCGTAAGAGTCATACAACTCAATTTCTCATCATTAATTTTACAATATGTAACCATTCAATATAATATTTTTAGTTGGTTTTCAATTTATTACAATAATTTTTTATTTTATGACATTTGTTGGATGCTTAGGTAGAACAAAAAAAAAAAATAGTTTTGTCAAGTAATTTATTTGTTGCTGAAGAAATTGGTTATGTCATTAGTCCCTAACAGGGAAAAGGGAATAAACTATCAAACTATGTATACTATTTGTCATGTACTTTTCTAATTTAGGTTGGCTAGGATAACATTGCAATTTTCCTAGTTTATAACAATTGAAAGTAATGTCCCATTTATCCCAAGTAGCTTGATCAAGATATAAGAGGATCTTATTATCACCAAAATATGAACTTGGATAGTCAAAAAAGGAGCACAACATTTAATCATTGGTCTGAGAAAAATAAAAATTCAAACTAGTAAGAATTGAATGTAGATATGAAAATATGAATTATATCTCGAAATAATATAAGGAAATACAAAATAATTCGAATTAATTGTAAACATGATAGTATATTATTTATATTATTAACTTAAATAAATCATGATATTTAATCATTTATCTAAAATAGACATGACAATAAGTTTATAGGTGCCAAAATAAAATTGTGTACCTTGTCTTCAACTATCTTGGAATATTCAATCCTCATTTTCCTTAATTTCTCATTGCCACTTAAGAAATGTCATTCAAAGTGCACACAATCAACAAGTGGAGTTTTATAAAACACTTTATTTTCAAAGATTATTTGACAAAATATTGAATTGTCTCATTGGGTTCAACTAATAGATCCAAAAATTGAGCATTATGTATTTCATATTTTTCTTCTCCGCCACAAATACACTATATATTAGAGTTGTTATAACTAAATTCATTGCTTGAATGTTTTTTAACCATTAACTATCTAAAAGTTGATGTTTTCAGCAACTAAATTTGTTTAATTTACAATCTTGAAAGATTTAATTAATGAACCAGACTCAATGATATCAAATGGAAATAGAAGTCCACCCAGTAATGATGGTTGAAATTTCACTAGGAATAATTTGACCAATACATTAACATTTAAATCATCATATGAACTCTATTTAACCACTTTTGGAACTTCTTTACATATTTGAACATCCACATTTCTACTGTAAAAAATTGGAAATAAATAACAACACTTAAGTTTTCATGAATTTTATGGCATTGAACTGCAAGTTTTGTCATCTCAAATTCAACTTTCCTAGATTTTTGAATTATTACAGTAGGTTTGAAATCACCTTTTGCAATGCCCTCTTCCAGCTCATTAAATATACTCTCCTCAAAAATAGTAATTAAGCATTGAGTTGATAATCTAGAATTTTATCCAAACTTTTACTTCTTTTTTGCAAATAAATAATTATAGTTTATGTTTTTTTTACATCTTACACAATGATATTTTAGAAGATTAGTGATACATTCTAAAAAAAATTATGCAACTCTTTATACCATATTTAGTGAAGCTCTCTCGGTTATGCAACTTAAATATTGTATTCTTTATTATATCTAGTGAATCATTATTTGATGTTTCAATCAAATCTGGTCTAAATTTAGAACAAAGTTGATTGAATAATCGAATAATGACTCATCAAATACAATAAATAATTCAATGGTTAAGATGGTTAACTATGAAAGTTTCACTAAATTTGGTGTAAAGAGTTGTAGAAATATTTTATAATCTATCACCAAAGTTTTATAATACCGTTGTGTGAGATGTAAAAAGACATCATCTATACTTATTTATTTGCAACAAAGAGGTCAAAAGTCTAATAAAATATTATATGATAGACTCAATGTTTAATTACTTGCATTGAAGAGAATATATTTAAATGATCTAAAAGAGATAATTTCAGAAAGTGATTTCAAACCTACTCTAAAATTTCTAAAATTCATGAAAGTTAAATTTGAGATAATGAAGCTGGCAAATCAATGTGATGAAATTCATGAAAAATTCAAACATTGTTAAATATTTTCAAAACTTTTTAGTAGAAAAGTGGAAGTTCAATTATGTATAGAACCCCCCAAAGTGTTTAAATTGAGGTCACAAGATTATCCAAATGTTAAATTATTATTCAAATTATTCTTATATATATTTCGAGCATCAGTGCATGATGCACTTATAATTCCATTTGGTATCATTGAGTCTAATTCACTATTAAACCCTTTCCAGATTGTAAATGAAATAGATTTAGATGTTGTAAACATCAACTTTTGGATAGTTGAACATCAACACACCATTCAAGAAACAAAATAATTTTAACAAATACATTATATAGTATATTTGTGGAGGAAAAGAAAAAATACAAAACATATAAAGTTCAATTCTTGGATCCATTAGTTGAACCGAGTCAGGTAATTCAAATTTTTTGTCAACTCAATTCTAGAAATAAAATGTTCTATAAAACCCTATTCAATGTTGATTGTGTGCACTCTACATGAAATTTCAGAGATGCCAATGACAAATTAAAGAAGAGGAGGATTGGATATTCTAAGACAGTTGAAGACTAGGTATGGCATTTAAATTGTTTTTTCACCTATAAACTTATTATCAAATCTCTCTTTATTTTAGATAAATGATTAGAAATCAAGATTTATTTAAGTTGGTAATATAATTAATCGATTATCACATTTACAATTAAATCACATTAGTTGATATTTCCTTATTTTATTTCAAAATATAATTCATGTTTTCATATTTAAATTAAATTCTTAATTGTTTGAATTGTTTAGTTTTATCAGGTCATTGATGAAATGGTGTGTTCATTCTTCGGCTTTCCAAGTCAAAATTTTATTGATAAAAATAATTCTCTTATATCTTAATCAAGCTAATTGAGATAAATGGGACATTGTTTTCAACTGTTACAAACTAGAAAGATTGTAATGTTCTCCAAGCCAACCTGAATTACAGAAGTACCAGAGAAATTAGGAAACAATTAAAAGAAGAAGCATATACAATAAGAAAAACCCGATGCTTGAAAGTATTCCCACTATAAAATTTCCTTTTTGGGCAGAAAATTTCAAATTAGCATAATTATGGAAAAGCTAAACCAAGAAACAACATATCGATTTCAAAAAGGATGTCCAGAAAGAAGCATTGATGTTAAAGAATACAACTTCTAACACTAGCTTACCTCCTAAATTCTATGAGAAGAACCTGCCGCTACTGAGTTTTGTTTGTAATTAAATCTAGCTCACTTGCAACATAGCTGCAAAAAGAGTCCCCGCAAAAGAAAAATAAACAAACAATTAAAAGCTTTAGCATATACAATAAGAAAAACCCGATGCTTGAAAATGATTCACACTATAAAATTTGCTTTGTCGATAGCAAATTTCAAATTAGCATAATTATGGAAAAGCTAAACCAAGAAACAATGTATCGATTTCAAAAAGGAGCATGGTATGACATTGCTAAAAACATATACAATGTAGGAAATTAAGAAACAACATTAGACTACATGGAGAAACCAACACTAATACAGTTCATAATCGCCGTGAAGGAAAACCTGCTTGGGGAACAAAAGATGTATAGGCTGTCATTATTCTCATGTTCAACGGCAAGCCGTTGGGCTTCCTGAAACTCCTTTAGAACAACTTGTAAATCTTTTGTGAGTTTTGCATTTTCTATCTTCTTCTTATCCTATAATTTATCGTAAACTTTAAGTGATATATTTCTGTAACTGATTTAACAAACAAGACACAATCTATAAGGAATATAGATATGTTTAGAAGGCCTATCCTATAGTTTATCATAAACTTTAAGTGATATATTTCTATAACTGATTTAACAAACAAGACCTAATATATAAGGAATATAGATATGTTTGGAAGGTAGAGAAAGAGGGAAGTAAACCACTAGGAAAATTATATTTGTATTTTGCACAATTATGTTAAAATCCAAAATGTCCAAATAGAAATCGATATAATCAACGAGTACATAAGAATTGATATTTAGGTCTCTGTGTACAGTTCAAAAACAATATAGTGCTATTTTTCAAGATAAAAATCAGATCATAAATACAAAATGAAACTGAGAGAAAGCAACCGTGGGAAATGAAAATGACATCAGAAATAAATTTCGAAAAATGGATAAAATTTCTAACCAACACTATTATGGATAATGGGTAGAATTTCAAACCAACACTATTATGCATAGATTGGGAAAATTTTAAATGAAAAAAAAAATATATGTTGATAAGACTTCATACTATCAATTGTATTTGCCAGAAGAAAGATAAAATATAAAAAAGACAACGTCATAGAAAGTGCAGGACTTCGATAAGGGTTTTATATAAAATGATTGTTACAAGTTTTCATTTAAAGCCAAAATTAATAGAATTAGTGAAAATATACTGTCAAACCAATGAAATTAAAGAGTCATACTCTGCATTTGATAATGAAATTAGTTTTTGACTAACATATGATGCTTACATTGACTTCTGTATGTTGATTAGTTTCACTGGCAGCTTTCAGTTTAGCAGATGTGATGTGTCCTTTACTAGCTGTCCAATGTGTTTCCTAGTCTTATTCTTGCAAAACATAAGTTCATAACAAGGTTGCTTGAAAGGAAGCTAGTAATCGATTATGGTAGCTCTAGAACACATGAAAATTGTAACAACTATACAACAAATTTGGAAACTATACATGAGAATAACTAATTGAAGGTGAACATATAGTATTCCAAAGTTGAGTTTAACCCGAGACCAAGAGGTCTCCACTTTATTTACCTACTCCAGTGATATCCAAAATAACGAGAAACACACCCACAATTTCTCACCATAACTTATCTAAATAGCATAATAAAGCATATTCAGTTTGGTCTGTGAAAATAACTTATTACAAAAATGCCTAAGTAGCTGGCTTCCATGCTTGTTTACTCACATGAATTGGTCAGTAGATTTTAGAATAGATGAAAGGACCTCTGAAACAGTTTCATAAACTTGTTTGTTGATGGTAGAATTATAGAAATATGGTTATAATAATTACCTTTTATTGTCATTTAAGTGAAAGGTAAACCGTGGAATCGAGCTTAAAGGTGGGCTTCCTAATGGTAAAACAGGACTTTAGAGAAGATAAAAGAAACCAAGTTGTCCTCACAACCACGAGCTATGCACATTAGGATGATAGAAGAAAACTTGGAAGTAATTAAGAAAGGACTGATAGTGACCATACCTTTGAGATTAAGGCAGGTAGGGATGAAAAACAGAACTTAAGGAAATGTTTCAAAATGTTGGTTAAGCAAATCCCTCGTATAGACAAGGAAAAATAGATTTGGTCTGTGTGAGTAGAGACAACAGAAGAAATTTTCTAACTTTATTAATAACGAATATGATTGTCATATATTTCGCAGAAGGTAACCCGACCCAACCCATGCAATATATTGCATCAATATGACAATGCGGTTAAATATTGCATCAATTTAGAGATAATGCAGTAACGCCTTTTGGACAATTCTTACTTTTCATATCTCTACAGGTTATTACATCAACCAACACATGCAGATGCCCTAAAACATGAATGGGATAGATGAGTAAATAGATTTGGGAATTGGAAACAGAGAATAGAGGCAGGACCATAATCTATTAAAATAGAGGCAAAATCTTGAGGAAGAATACATCAATTTAACCTTAGTAATGCCGATCCGATCTAATCTCCATATCTGTTAGGAGTTTGGCATCATTAGGGAAACATGCAAGCCAATGCATGCGAAAGCATTTACATTAAAACACTCAACCAAACCAGTTTATTTAATATATTAATGAAAGTTAATCAGGAAACACCAAAAAAAAATGATATACACTGAATAAAAACTAATTGGCATGTTGGTCATGTTCTTTCACTAAAGCTTTTCACACATTAGAGATTACCAAATTATTGTTGGAATTTCTGATAATTCTAAACAAAACTGAAAAACATAACAATACTCTGTTTTAACACAGCGGAAATAAAAATCGTTTGCGGAATAAGGTGTTTCAGCAATTCAGTTTTGTCAGTTGCTGTTTGCAGTGTAACAGCATCGGTGTTTCAGCAATGCTGAAATTGGTGTAACAACAACACTCTATTTTGACATCAAGACTATTTTATGGTTACGGTGTAACAACAATGCGCAAATAAAACTTCTATTTATAAACAATAAAACAACTGATACACATTCGTCTTCCTCACATAGAGGGATTTTCACAAAAGATTATGCTGAAGAGCATCTTCCTCCTGATAGAGGGATTACATCAGGAACGCTTCAGTTCCACAAACCAATTTCTACTATCTCAGAAAATTACAGTTTCAACACTGCTGTGCATTACAGAAAAGACTCTCTATCATTGTTCTCACTTAAAATAGAACTGTTGTTCATTACATTTATATGTTAAAACATATTTGGCTTTAAACAATAAAATAATACAAATATCTTCTAAAGCTTATCTGCGTATTGAATGCAGCAAGCAATGATGCCTTTTGAAGAAATGAAGTCGACTATTGCAGGGGAATTTAATGCTGAAAATTTAATGCACATTAATGTGGAAAATATCAAGCACGACTTTGAGACATCCAACGGTCTGGAATATCTATAGCAAATTAGATTTCTGTCCAGCTGTTTATGTTGCAGTTGGAATTAAATTCCAACACTCCCCCTTAATTTCAACTGCTGGGTTTTTCTGCATACCCAGGCATTTCCTGAAATGATCAAAACTTTTCTTTCCCAATGCTTTTCTCAAGATGTCAACGAACTGATCCTCTGTTCTGCAGTGATGCAAGACAATCTCACCATTGTTAACCAATTCATGTATGAAGTGAAATTTGGTTTCTATGTGCTTTGTCCTTTTACGAAAAACAAAGTTTTTAGACAATGCTATTGCGGAGCTATTGTCACAGTAAATGGTTGTGCCCTTTTCTTATTCATGACACAAATCTTTGAGAACTCTTCTCAGCCACACTGCTTGGCATGTTGCTGTTGTTGCTACCACATACTTTGCCTCTGTTGTTGACAAAGACATAACTGGTTGCTTCTTGGAAGCCCATGAGACGGCTCCCGATCCCATATGAAACACATATCCCGATGTGCTTTTCCTATCATCAACATTTCCAGCCCAATCACTGTCAGTGTAACCTGTCAACATGAAATTTTCATAAGAGGAGTATAAAATACCAACCCCCTTCGTTCCATTCACATACCTTAGAATCCTCTTGGCTGCCTACCAATAAGTCTCTTTTGATCTTTCCATAAATCTGGAGATTAAACTCACAACGTGCATAACGTTCGGCCTAGTTGCAGTCAAGTACATAAGGCTGCCAACTATGCTCTTGTACAGTTTTGGATCAAAATCCTTGTTGTTGTTTTCTTTGGTCAATTTCAACCCCATTACAGGCTGAGTCACAACTGCCTTGCTGTTCTGCATGTTAAATCTCTTCAACACTGCTTCTACATATTTATCTTGAGAAATGAAAACACCATTTTCACTTTTTTCTACTTCAATTCCAAGAAAATATCTTAAGAAGCCCAGGTCATTCATTTCCAATTCACTTTTCATGACTGCTTTAAAATCAGCAACGAGAGAAGCATCATTGCTAGTAAAAATCAAATCATCTACATATAAAACAACAAGAAGAATCTTACCGTCATTCTCCTTTATGTAGAGTGTGGGTTCACCATCACACTTATCAAACCCATTCTCAATTAGATATGCATCTGTTCTACTGTACCATGCTCTTGGAGCTTGCTTCAGCCCATAAAGAGCCTTTTTCAGTTTGCAGACTTTATACTCTTGGCCTTCAACTTCATAGCCTAGAGGTTGTTCAACATAAACCTCTTCTCTCAACACTCCATTCAGGAATTTAGATTTAACATCCATCTGATAAATCTTCCATTTGTCTTGTGCTGCAATAGACAACACTGTTCTGACTGTTTCCATCCTTGCTACTGGTGCAAAGGTTTCACCATAGTCTTTGCCTTGTTGTTGCTTGTAGCCTTGCACAACAAGTCTTGCTTTGTGCCTGTCAATCTTGCCTTCAGCATTGCTTTTGGTCTTATAGACCCACTTAACTCCAATGGCATCTTTGCCTTCAGGGAGGTCCACTAACTCCCGTGTTTTACTCTTCTCAATTGCACCAATTTCTTCATTCATTGCTTCAATCCGTTTATCTTCATTTACAACATCTTCAAAATGAACTGGGTCATCAACATGAAAATACAAAGCGAATAATGAATTCAGACGGGTATTGTTACTTACCTCTCCTTGTTCATAAATCTCATTCAGATTTCTGAATCTCGGTCTTCTTGGTGTGCTTAGAGTTCCATCCGAACTTGAGGGTATTTCTGATCCCTGTGGTTTGCTTGGAGAAGCACTTCCTTGACTTCTCAAGGCTGTTCGAATTCTAGCTTGTGGTGTGGTTTGTTGTACTTGATGTGGTGGAGGAGGAGCCACCAAGGAAGGATTATTTGTTGTTGTCCCTTCCTCTTCTTCTTCGTGAGACACAATTGTCTTCACATTTACTGTCTTCTCTAAGGTTCCATCCCAAGCTTCATCTTCAATGAACTGCACATCTCTGCTTACTATTAATTTCTTGGTGGATGGATTATAGAGTTTGTATGCTTTTGACTCATCACAATAGCCAATAAAGACACACTTCTTCCCCTTAATGTCAAGCTTCTGTCGTAGTTGATCCGGTACATGTGCATATGCTACACAACCAAATACTCCCATGTTAGTGACTGTTTACTTTTGACCACTCCATGCTTCTTTTGGTATTCTGTTCATGACAAATTTAGTTGGGCATCTATTCAAGATGTAAACTACGCAAATGACAGCTTCTACCCAATACTCATGTTGCAAGTGTTTTGCCTTCAGCATACTTCTGACCATGTCAAGAATGGTCCTATTCTTCCTTTCGGCAACACCATTTTGCTGAGGTGTATACCTCATGGTGAACTGCTTTTGTATGCCATTATCTCTGCAAAAATGCAGAAAGTCTTTGGAGATGTACTCTCCTCCTCTATCTATTCTGAGCACTTTGATATAATGCTCACACTGCTTCTCAACAAGAGTTTTGAAGTGGCGGAATTTCTCAAACACTTCACTCTTCTGTTTTAGCATATACACCCATGTCTTTCTGGTGTAATCATCGATGAAAGTTAAAACATATTTATTTCCGGCAAATGATGGTATTTTCATCGGTCCACACACATCAGAGTGAACAATTTCCAAGGGTGCTTTTTCCCTTATACTCTTTCCTGCTGGAAAGCTTTCTTTGTGTTGCTTGCCCAAGATGCAGCCTTCATAAAGGTTGTCTGGTTTCTCGATCAATGGCAATCCCTTTACCATTCCCTTTCTGTGCAACAGATTTAAGCCTCCAAAATTGAGATGTCCAAATCTCAACTTCCACAACCAATTCTCATCTTTCACTTGTTCCTAAAAGACTTCTTGTGTAACAGCTGCAATAGTTCTTCCTTCCTTCAAATCTGCCCTGAGTTTGAGAGGAAACATTCTATTGCTGGTCATTTGCACCTGTGCAATGATCTTCTTACTTGGAGGTATGTCTTTGATTGTACACATATCATCTTTGAAGAACACATTGTAACCTTTGTTAATGAGTTGTCCAATGCTCAAAAGATTACATTTCAGACCAGGTACATAGTATACCTCTGGGACAATCATCTGTTCTCCATTTCTTGCTCAGATACTGACTCTGCCCTTACCCTTGATAGATATCTTACTATCAGTCCCTGTTGTTACCTCAGATTTCACATTTTCATCCAGATTGGCAAACATTTCAATATTTCCAGTCATGTGATTACTACAACCTGAGTCTAAGAACCAAAAATCTTCTTGTTTGTCTTGTGCTACGTTACATGTTCACAGCACTTTCTTTGGATTCTTATCTTCTTCATTTGCAAAATTAGCATTCTGCCTACTATTCATGTCATTTTGTTTTTTCCTACATTCATTGGCATAATGCCCATATTTCTTACAATAATGACATTGGACTTGGGATTTGTCATACCTTTGTCCATGAGCTTGCTGTTTGCTTGAATCTTCATCTTGGTTCTGATTGAAGCTCTTTCCGCTTGTGCTTGCAAGATTATTTTTGCCTTTGTTTTGGCTTCTTCCATGACCTCTGTTATTTGCTCTGCCTCGACCTTTTCCTTGGACAAAAGACATCTGAGTCTTGAATGCTTGCTCAAAAGAGGAATCTGTTCCTCTACTCAGTCTATGTTCATGAGACATAAGAGAAGCATTCAGTTCATCTACTGTAAACTGTGAGAGATCCTTTGTTTCTTATATTGCTACCACAATACATTCAAACCTTGAGGGTAAAATTCTCAAGATCTTCTCTACAATCCTTCTTTCTTCAAGAATCTCACCATGAGATCTTATCTGGGTTATCAACCCAATAACCTGAGTGAAGAATGAATCTATTGTATCAGATTCCTTCATGCTGAGTGTTTCAAAGTCTCTCCTCAACATCTGCAACTTTGCAGTCTTCACCTTCTCCATGCCTTGATAGGCAGTTTTGAGAATATCCCATGCCTCCTTGGATTTTGTTGCTGCTGCAATCCGTGGAAAAACACTTTCATGTATTGATTGGAAGAGAAAAAAGAGAGCTTTGGCATCCTTCTTCCTATCGCTCTTCAACTGGTCTCTTTCTGCTACTATCAAAGCAGCCAACGTTGTTGCATCTGCAGGTTCAGCATAGCCAGTTTCAACCAGCTCCCATATTCCTTGAGAAGAAAACAATGATTTCATTGTTATGGACCAATAACTGTGATTTTTTCCATTAAACTGTGGAATTTCAGAATTTTTCAAACCTGTTCCAGCATCTGCCATCTTAACATGTATAAATAAAGAAGAGATACTGACTGTATAAATAAAAACAAGCAAAAACTTTCTCTGTTGGAGAAAATCTGCTCAATAAGCTACTTACAGCTCCTACAGTGAAAAACAAACTCTTTTTTTGACTCACTGAGTGCCTAGACCAGCTCTGATACCATGTTGGAATTTCTGATAATTCTAAATAAAACTGAAAAACAGAACAATACTCTGTTTTAACACAGCGGAAATAAAAATCGTTTTCTGAATACGGTGTTTCAGCAACGCGGTTTCGTCAGTTGTTGTTTGCAGTGTAACAGCATCGGTGTTTCAACAACGCTGAAACTAGTGTAACAGCAACACTTTGTCTTAACGTCAAGACTATTTTCTAGTTACGGTGTAACATCAGCGCACAAATAAAACTTCTATTTATAAACAGTAAAACAAATGATACAAATTCGTGTTCCTCACATAGAGGGATTTTCACAAAAGATTATGCTGAAAAGCATTTTCCTCTTGACAGAGGGATTACATCAGGAATGCTTCAGTTCCACAAACCAGTTTCTGCTATCTTAGAAAATTACAGTTTCAACACTGTTGGGCATCACAGAAAAGACTCTCTATCATTCTTCTCACTTAAAACAGAACTGCTGTTCATTACATTTATATGTTAAAACATATTTGGTTTTAAACAATAAAATAATACAAATATCTTCTAAATCTTATCTGTGTATTGAATGCAGCGAGCAGTGATGCTTTTTGAAGAAATGAAGTCGGCTGTTGCAGGGGAAATTAATGCTGAAAATTTAATGCACATTTATGTGGAAAATATCAAGCACGACTTTGAGGCATCCAATAGTCTGGAATATATACAGCAAATCAGATTTCTGTCCAACTGTTTATGTTGCAGTTGGAATTAAATTCCAACACTCCCCCTTAATTTTCATCCATACCCTAGGAGTGAAGATTTTCTTCGATACCCTAGATTTGCTAACAAGCCAGTAATATGTGAAGGGATGTGAAGGGATTTGCTAATAAACCAACAAAATATGATCCTTTTCTCGATGCCCTAAGAAGTAAGATTTACTAATAAACCAACAAAATATGATACCTTCGTATATATCCTAAAACTTAAGATTTGCTAATAAACCAACAAAATATGATACCTTCCTGCGTATCCTAAAAATTAAGATTTGCTAATAAACCAACAATAATGGGAAGAAATTTGCTAATAAACCAACCAGATATGGTCCCTTCAGATAGATGTACTTCCAAAAAAAAAAAAAAAAACCAACCTACTTGGCAGCAATCAATGCCAACAACCCCTTTATGCAGCTTGTTCGTTAATGCAGGCAGATTAAATCATTCTTTTCAATATTGAATTTCCAACTGTTCTGGAGTATCCTTAGGTGTTTCCAATATTAAATCATTTTTTATATATTTTAGAATCTTTAATCAACGAGAAGATGACCATCTAGTGCATTGTATATTTTAGTGAAATCTACCATCATCAAAAGGATAGCTTAGAATTCAACACTCTTTAAAAATATCATGAAATTGACATAAGGGTGGCGAGTTAGCTATTATAGACTTCAGAATATTTTAGAAATCTAAATTATAAATATCTATTAAAGTTCCAAATGTCATTGTTAATTTCCTTCATTTCCAAATTTTTTAAACTCCATAGAAGATTTCATTCATGTCCATGTCTGGATTTTCAAAATATTTAGAAATATGCAATCAAATTACATTTTAATGAAATTGACATAAATATGGCCCATTATGTTAAAACTACATTACTACCTTAACAATGATTTATAGATTAAAATTTTTATTATTTTCCACTATTGTTTTCTGACACCATAATTGTTGATTAATAAAGTTGGAATTGTTGATTATCTTTCTCAGAGGTTGTATTGGTTAAGGGCTCACACAGTTAGTGCGACTAAGCTTCCTTCATTAGGGTGGCTTCCAGATGCGATCACTCTATTTGGCCACAATGAAAATTTATTTTAATCACAAGATTAACACATTTCTCAAGACTATAAGAATATCTTGAAAGCTACATTAAACAACATCGAAAAAACCCTACGAGGGATGAAAATTGTAGTATTTGACAATTATACATCATTCTTGGAATATTAATTCCAACTGCCGTGCAGGGACAGCAACGACAGCCCGGTCATTTGCCGAATCTGCCATCGTGCAACAGCAAAACCATTGAGGAAAAATTGCAACCTTATCGGACCGCTTTTGCTCAGCAAGTGGTTTTCGTACAAACGCGCCCGATGCAATAAGATTTTGCCACACGTAAAATGTACCTTCTCCAAAAACAGCCTTTCTATCGGGACATAACGTTCGTTTGATTTGGCCGAGCGATGATCGTTGGATGAGTGTGAAGACTGCTCGCCGTCGGATCGAGGTCAAAGCTGGGTACGCTCTACAGGGCATGGAGATTGCGTAAAGTTTTTTTTTGACCAGTAAATTAATTTATGAAGTACCTTCAATCATAAATCTAATTCATATCGCCATGCTGAGAATTAAATGGCGTTTGTAAATATAGGTAAAATAATTAAGTTTAATGTTTTTTTTGTTCCATTGACTTTTGTAATGAAACGGTGTAAAATGCACAGCTCGTAAAAGAAAAAAGGAGACAGAGTCTATGGTTATTGGAATGCACAACAGTGCATAAGGAAATGAGTTTTTGTTCATTGACATTGTATTGAAGACATATTGTGAAACGCACAGCGGTGCTAGTAGAGAAGAACATGGGAGCAGCGTGGTAATTTTTGTGTGGAGCTCATGCATTGAAATGCATAGTAGTGAAATGTAATGTGAAGAATGGATATGTAAGAGAGGATCGCACAGCAGTGTGAAAACGAATTCGATGTGAAGCATATGCATTGTATGATGTATGTTTTTATGGTGTTGACCATTCTGTAATGAAACAGAACATACGCATAGCAGTGCGTAGAAGAAAACAAAACCAGTGCAGGGGTTTTTGAAATGAGCAACAGCGTGAAGATATTTTGTTTTTGTTGAGATGTTATGAGAAGATAATGCAGCATCATGTGTAAAGCATTACATCTACAGCAGTAAATGTAAGATTTTGTTTTTACACAACAATGAATGTAATTTTCTATAGTTGAAGTCTATTTTTACAGTAGTAAATGTAAATGAGATTTTTACACACAGTAGTGTAAAATCTCAGGAGGAGACAGAGTAATATTTTGTTGTTGAAATGTTTTCTTGGTGAATCCCTCTGTTAAAGAGGAAGGTGCTCTTCTGCACAGTCTCGTGGTGAATCCCTCTGTCAAGAGGAAGGTGCTTTTCAGCATAGTCTCCGGTGAATCCCTCTGTTAAGAGGAAGATCTGTTGTCTTTGGCGAATCCCCCTGTCAAGAGGAAGATGCTCTTCAACATAATCTCTGGTGAATCCCTCTGTGTGAGGAAGATGTTTTTTGTAACAACAGTTGGAGAATCTCTCTGTGTGAGGAAGATATTTTTGTAAAAGCAGTGCTAGTGAAATCCCTCTGTTAAGAGGAAGATGTTTTTCAGCATAGACAGTGGTGAATCCCTCTGTTAAGAGGAAGACTCTTTTTTTTGTGGAACTGCATCTGAAGCAATGTAGGTGAATCCCTCTATGTGAGGAAGACTCTTTTGTAACAATATTTTTGTAATCCCTCTGTTAAGAGGAAGACCTTTTTTTTGTAACAGGCAGTCATACTAATGAATGCAAAGTTTTTTGGGGGGTGTAGAAAAACTCTGTTTCTCTGTGTCAAAAATAGCGTCCCTGTGTTAGTTTCCGTTGTGTCAGAAACAGAGCATTGTCTCTGTGTTCAGTTTATTTTGTTTTTGGAATTTTACCAGAAAAATTCCCAACAGTGGTATCGGAGCTAGTCTAGGCTCTTTGAAGGTATCAAAGAAGCTGAAGGAAATATTTTTACTGCAGTAAGTCTTCTCCAGCAGAGTGAAGTCACAGGCAAAAGGATCCAGGTATTTCTCAAGTTTTTCTGTGTTGCTATTGAAGAAACAGTTAGTGATTTTAAATACATAGTCAGGTATTTGAAGCATAGTTAAGAATGGCAAGGTCAAAGAAGAAAGTCTCCAATCCTCCTAAGGATGTGTCTCCCTCTACTACTAAAATAGAAAATAATCAATTTGAAAGAATTATATTTGAGGCTCCAAGGTTCAATGGGAACTTTTATATATGGGAAATAAAAATGAGGACTTTCTTAAAGTCTCAAGGGATTGAAATTTGGGAATTAGTGATTGATGATAGCAAGATGGATAGAGAATCCAAGGAGTACAATGTAAAAGCAGGAAAGACAATCTTGGATGGGCTGCCTAATTCTGTAAAGAAGAATCTAGGAAAATATTCATCAGCAAAGGATATATGGGATAGACTTCACGACCTTCATGCAAAGGGAGCACTAACCATGACCATCAGTCAAGAAGGAAATTTTGAACCCATCATAGAAGTTGAAAATGAGAAGGTTGACCTCATCAAGCTTCAAAGCAAAAGGAAGCATCATGAAGAAGTCATATCCATGACTAATCAATTGAATAAAGCAAAGAAGGAGGAAGATACCTTGTCAAGTCAACTTGAACAAAGGCACAAGAGAGTGAACAAACTTGTAGAAGAGATTGGACAGTACAAGGTAGAGGTATCCTCCCTTAAGTCTGAATTAGAAGAAGCCAGGAAACAGGCACAAGAAGCTGAAAAGAAAATGGAGAGAAGTCAAGCAGAGAATGAAGAAATGAAGTCAGGTATCATCTCCCTTAAAATAGTAGCATCTGATGCTACTCGTAGCAAGGAAGAAACTGAGGAACAACTTGCAAAGAAAAATAATGAATGTGAAAGATTGGAAGAAGAGATTGTCCTCCTCAGAAAAAAGGTTGAAGGGATGAACAAAATCATGAAGAGCTCTCAAGCCTTGGATGACATGCTTAGCTATCACAGATCTCCATCTGATAAATCAGGACTCGGGTGTGTAGGTGAACCCTCAAACAAGAATGAAAATGCTTTAAGCAAAGGAGATGTGAAGAAGGCAGAAAGAAATTGTGATGCTCCTAGTTCCAGCAAAGGCAACGAGAAAGATCAAGGCTACAATAGAAGAAATCCTACTCCAATTACAAAACCAGCTCCAAGAAGAAATGTTGATGATGTCAAAGAGGAAAGAGGCAATGGTTATCATCAAAGGATCTTAAGGCAGAAAGGCTTCAGAAGTACATCAAGGAAACCTCCATCTCCCAAGTACCAAAGTTCATTTTTTGGTTATTGTTATTCTTGTTCAAACTTTCGTCATATGGCAAAAGACTGTAGTGTATTTCATAGAGATAGATGTTATGGTCTTCGACAACCTCCAAGAAACAATTTTACAGGAAGAAATCATGAAATCTTATTCATGAACAATGTAGAATGCTTCAAGTGTCATAACATTGGTCATATGGCATGTAATTTTAACTTAACATGGGCTCTTACACAAGCTAGACCCATGCAAAGGAAGAAAGTTACACAAGTATGGAGAAGGAAGGAAATACAGTCTGAAAATCCCTTGAGCTCCGCAGCCAATCTAAGTTTCTTTTGAGAAGACTCTGCCAAAAGGAGATGATGCATACAGTTAGGGGGAGCCTATATTTCTTGATCATTATTGCTGAAGCTATCAGTGAACAGGTTCTTATAAAATCCTTGCTAAACCATATTAACAGTCATTCTTTGATGAAGATATTCTTATAGGGGAAGGATATGAAATTAAATCTGCCATAAAAGCAGAGAAGAAAAGGTTGCAGGATAGCTTGGAGATGCCAAGATTGGAAATCTTGCCCGAGGTAGAGAGAAAGAGGATATTACATGCTTGGAGTGCCTGAGCACAGCAGTTGAAATTAAAGGGGAGTGTTGGAATATTAATTCCAACTGCTGTGCAGGGGCAGCAACGACAGCCCGTTCATTTGACGAATCTGCCATCGTGCAGCAGCAAAACCATTGAGGAAAAACTGCCAACCTTATCGGACCGCTTTTTCTTAGCAAGTGGTTTTCGTACAAACGCGCCCGATGCAATAAGATTTTTCCACATGTAAAATGTACCTTCTCCACAAATATCCTTTCTATCAGGACATAACATTCGTTTGATTTGGCCGAGCGATGATCGTTGGATGAGTGTGAAGACTACTCGCCGTCGGATCGAGGTCAAAGCTGGGAACACTCTACAGGGCATTGAGATTGCGTAAAGTTTTTTTTTTTACCAGTAAATTAATTTATGAAGTACCTTCGATCATAAATCTAATTCATATTGCCATGCTGAGAATTAAATGGCTTTCTTAAATATAGGTGAAATAATTAATTTTAATTTTTTTTTGTTCCATTGACTTCTGTAATGAAACGGTGTAAAACGCACAGCTCGTAAATAGAAAAGGAGACGGAGTCTATGGTTATTGGAATGCACAGCAGTGCATAAGGAAATGAGTTGTTGTTCATTGACATTGTATTGAAGAAATATTGTGAAACGCACAGCAGTGCGAGTAGAGAAGAATAGGGGAGCAACATGGTAATTTTTGTGTGGAGCTCATGCATTGAAATGCATAGCAGTGAAATGTAATGTGAAGAATGGATATGTAAGAGAGGATCGCATAGCAGTGTGAAAACGAATTTGATGTGAAGCATATGCATTGTATGATGTATGTTTTTATGGTGTTGACCATTCTGTAATGAAATAGAACATACGCACAGTAGTGCGAAATTAGAGCTGCTAGTAAATGAACATCAGTGCATAGAAGAAAACAAAACCAGTGCAGGGGTTTTTGAAATGAGTAGTAGCGTGAAGATATTTTGCTTTTGTTGAAATGTCAAGAGAAGAAAATGCAGCAGCATGTGTAAAGAATTACATCTATAGTAGTAAATGTAAGATTTTGTTTTTACACAGCAGTGAATGTAATTTTCTGTAGTTGATGTTTATTTTTACAGCAGTAAATGTAAATGAGATTTTTACACACAACAGTGTAAAATCTTAGGAGGAGACAGAGTAATATTTTGTTGCTGAAATGTTGTCTTGGTGAATCCCTCTGTTAAAGAGGAAGGTGCTCTTCAGCACAATCTCGTGGTGAATCCCTTTGTCAAGAGGAAGGTGCTTTTCAACACAGTCTCCGGTGAATCCCTCTGTTAAGAGGAAGATCTGTTGTCTTTGGTGAATCCCTTTTTCAAGAGAAAGATGCTCTTCAGCATAATCTCTGGTGAATCCCTCTATGTGAGGAAGATGTTTTTTGTAACAGCAGTTGGAGAATCCCTCTGTGTGAGGAAGATATTTTTGTAAAAGCAGTGCTGGTGAAATCCCTTTGTTAAGAGGAAGATGCTTTTCAGCATAGACAGTGGTGAATCCCTCTGTTAAGAGGAAGACTCTTTTGTTTGTGGAACTACATCTGAACCAGTGTAGGTGAATCCCTCTATGTGAGGAAGACTCTTTTGTAACAACAGTTTTGTAATCCCTCTGTTAAGAGGAAGACCTTTTTTTGTAACAGGCAGTCATATTAATGAATGCAAAATTTTTTTTTGGGGTGTAGAAAAACTCTGTTTCTCTGTGCCAAAAACAGCGTTCCTGTGTTAGTTTCCGCTGTGTCAGAAATAGAGCATTGTCTCTGTGTTCAGTTTATTTTGTTTTTGGAATTTTACCAGAAAAATTCCCAACAATCATTATATAACTTCGTTTAGCATCATTCAGTAAGACCACCATTGTAATTGTATTGGTGATGTAGTTGTATTGGTTGTGTTTGAGTTTTAATTTTTATGAGTGGGTTCATTAGTACAAGGTTTGCATAGGCCAGGAGAGCTTGTTGTGAGACTGGAGTCACTATTGCAGTTTTGCTGAGGCCAGAAGAGCTTGTTGTGAGACTAGAATCACTATTGCAGTTCTGGTAATTGTGTTGGTGATGTAACTGAATTAGTTGTGTTTGAGTTTTAATGTTTATGAGTGGGTTCATTACTACAGAGGCCAGGAGAACGTGTTGTGGGACTAGAGTTATTGAGACCACTATATTGTGCAACCCCAGCTCACTAGATATGTGCTTCAATGCTTCCCAATTCACTCATTCTTCCAAGAATCTCTTATCTCTTAAATGAGTTGTCGACTCCAAATTGAGACTAATGAATTTTTTTTCGAAATAGTTGTTTTAGGTGCACGAGAGATGTCATGCCATGAAGCTAAATGATATAGTTGTTTTATGTGCAGGATATCTTAAATTTTATGTCATGAAGCTAAATGTTTGAGTTCTTTCTTTCATGAGAATTTCATGTTTTAATTTTTGATTTTATAATTAAATGTAATTATGTTTATTGTGAACTTTTTACAATTAAGTATTTAATTTTTTTTTGTTAGAATAGTCATTCTTTATGTTTAAACTAAAAATATTTACATGATATTTTTAGTTTGATATTACAAATTAGATTTTATTATTTTTTAATATTATTTATTTTAACTTTGATTGGTTACATTTTTATTATGTAATCATTACATATTTATAGCTGAAGTTGGATTTTGTCTTTTTAATTTTAGGGAAAGTTTTATTTTTCCCTTCCTCATTTTGCACTAGCTAACTCTTTACAAAGGTGAAAGTTACAAAGGGAAATGTATATGACTATTACTTTCCAATATTAGTTTGAATAGAGAAATATAGAATTTTTTTATTTAAAATGCATAGAGGGTTTACATAGAATCTATTTTTTAGTAATTTATGACACAACCACATTTATGTAAATTGAGTGTATTTCTTTTCAGTAAGATTGTTTTTTTCTATATAACATAAATATTATTAGTTTGATCTAATATTAATTTATTAGTTTAAATATTTCTAAAATGTAATTTCAAAACATAAATATTTTTAATTATTATATCAAAGTCATATATACGTTTATATAAAGTTAAGTTTCATTCCATTTACTTCATTTTTAGCTTTATTATTTCAATAATGGTTTATATAAAATTAAGTTTCTATAAAAAATATTTAACTATATAAAATTTTCAATGTCATTTAAAAATTTATAAAAGATTGTGTATATAAAATTTTGCTTGTAAACCTTAATATTTTGCTAATGATTTACATAAAATTAGATGTATATAAAAAAATCTAGCTAACTCTATTTTAATGTTTAAGTAACTTAATATTCATGGTAACTACTCACATAACCATATCTTCAATCAAATTCTAGCTTTATTATTTCAATAATGGTTTCTATAAAATTAAGTTGCTATAAAATCTATTTAACTATATAAAATTTTCAATCATTTATTTAAAAATCTATCATAATGCTCTACATATAATTTACATAAATTTGGATGTATATAAATAAATTTATTTGACTCTATTTAACACTTCAGTAACTTAATATTCATGAGAACTACTCCAATAACCACATATTCAATCAAATTTTTAAACTTTATGGAAAACAAGAAAGTTTTCCTTCCCCACGGCACACATCGTGAATCGTCCCTGGGGACTTGACATCTCCGTTAGCCTCTATGTTTCACTCGTATTACTTTATTCAGCTTGCAATTTTCATGTGAAATGTGGTTTACACTTGTCAGCAGTCCACACTTCAATTTAGCTATTATTAAGCTAAGAAACAGGTACTACGTACTACTTAGCATTTGTTTTAATTATATTTTTAAAAATAAATCTAAGAGAAAAAATGTATGGGAGATTTATGTTGGATTTATTATTACTTATAATTAAAATTAATTATAATTATAATTATATTTTTTTAGTTTTAGTTGTATGTAATATTTCAATGTCACAATGTTTTACTAATACTATTATTATTAGATTTTTTAAGTGGTTTCTTTGTAGAAATTCCTTGTAGATTCAAAGTGCTTATATGAGTTGCTAAAAAAAATACTTGAAAGTACTCTACTCATCAGTGGTAACAATTAAATGATCAGGAAATCAGAAAGAATAAAAGAGAAACACATTACAAAATGATAAAAACCTTTGTTATCTATATATTGCATTAGTCAGAAAATATGAGAAGTTTATAATTCTTTTCTTAATCCTAAGCAACCTCTTAAGTATCTCTATCTATCTTGTTGCTTCCTATGCAAGCCTTCGCAAATACTTAGCTAATTTACTAGCCATCCAAGCTCTTATTTCCTTTCACTAATCAATGAGGAATTAGGCCCCTATTTAATAGGAATTTTCATCCATGTTCCTATGGGCTCTTCCTCTTACTGCATGCACCATCTTTACAATTTGGATAATTATACAACTGATAGTACATTTTCCCTTAAATCCAATCTCAACTGGGTCCTTCTTTGATCTAACATGCTTGAGTTAATTATGAGTGAGTTTGGATAATTATACCACTAATAATACATTTTCCCTAAGGTCCAATATTAAATGGGTCTTACTTTGATATAACGTGAGTTAATTATGAGTGAATCATCATTTAGCTGGTTGATCACTGTATGGAGCACCACACTTCACTGCAGGTAACACCACGTATGGAGCACCACACTTCACTGCAGGTAACACCACACTACACTTCAGGAAACACTACGCTGCACTTCATCCACGACCACGAGAAAACTATGCAGTATCTCTATTTGTCTCGTTGCTTCCTATGCAAGCCTTGACCAATACTTAGCCAATTTCCTAGCCTTCCAGGCTCTTATTACCTTTCACTAATCAATGAGGAATTACACCCCTATTTTGTAGGAATATTTTTCCATGTTCCTTTCGGTTATTCCTCTTACTGCATGCACCATCTTTAAAATTTCGACACCATCTTTAAAATTTGGATATATATACAACTGATAGTACATTTTCCCTTAAATCCAATCTCAAGTTTGTATTTCTTTTATATAACATGCATCAGTTAATTATGAGTGAATCTTCATTTAACTGGTTGACCACTATAGGGAGCACCACACTCCACTGCACTTGAGGAAGCATAGGCAACACCAAAATGTACTTCAAGCAAGGCCACATTGCACTTCAAGAAACACCACATTGTACTTGTACCAC
Organism: Pinus tabuliformis; assembly: GCA_031772625.1. Taxonomy (NCBI): domain Eukaryota; kingdom Viridiplantae; phylum Streptophyta; class Pinopsida; order Pinales; family Pinaceae; genus Pinus; species Pinus tabuliformis. The sequence continues at coordinate 1,318,621,711 of CM062820.1, forward strand.
ACTTGATTGCAGGCAACACCACACTACTAGACCTCTCACTAGTTCCTTCAATAGTTGGAACTAGTTTAACTCGCTTTAACTCAGCTGAACTGACTTAATTAATTACAACTCAAAATAAACTCAACCAAGACTTGAATTAACTAAGCCAACCAAGTCAAATTAATTTATTTAAATAATACAAGTTGTCATGAGATGTGGAATTACAATTTTATTCCTAATATAATTACAGACAAATTAAATTAGAATTTTAATTATTATGGTTGCAATTTTCAACACTTTTAACACTTTATTATTTTTTAATTGATTCAACATGTAAATGTACACCACTATAAAATCTTCCTCATATACTTTTCCTTTTAGATTTAATATAAACTAGCGTAGATCCATCTTAACTCCGGATCTTTTAAACACCAAGAGGGATCAAGCACCAAGAGGGATCTAGCTCAAAACATGCTAGTATTTTAATATAAGATTATTTTTATTTCAAATTTACTTTAACTACCTAACAAAAAAATTGATGCAAAAATAATAACCTATAATTATCCTTTTAACATAGGGATATTTTTATTTTATTTTTTTTACTGAGTCAAAATGTTTACTGGGCTATAGAGCGTCTCAAAAATATTATAAAATAAGCCATGTACTGGTCCATGATATTGTTGCAAAACATATTTACAAGTTAATACTATGCATGGTAAATTGAGAGTGAATTTACATGGTTAGGAATCTTGTTATATTGTAAGTATTAAGTTTTAATTTCAAAAATGTTATAAACTTAAATATTTATTAAATATTTTGTTTTTGGAATGAGTTGTTGTTTTTGGGCATGTGACATTGATAAAGCCATGGAACTGGCCCATGGTATTGTAACAAGACCTATTAATTAATAATATCATGGTAAAATGTGGTGGAATATTTATGATTAAAAATCTTGTTATATTGTAAGTATTAAATTAAATTTTTAAGTGTTTATTAATTAAAGTTAAATATGATTGTGGAATCACTATTTTAATTTATATGGTAAAATATATTTTAAATTATAAGTATAATTTAAGGGTTACATATTTTGATGTGATATGTATATTATGAATTTTTTGGTTCGTAGTTTTATTAATAAAAACAAAATTACAATATAGAAAAATAGAATTTAAAAAATATTTATATAAAATCTAACATCAAACACATATGTATCCCCCCTATACAGAGTTATAGGGCATTCAACATAAAATGTTATAAAATTTGTTCCCTCTAAAATTTGTTAGATTATCTTGCGAAAGAGAGTTATTGTGAAATATGTAGTTATTTTAGATTATCTTGTGAAAGAGAGTTATTGTGAAATATGTAGTTGCTCCTTTCTTTCAAGGTAGCCCAAAGAAGAAAGCCTAATAGTAAAATCCAGATCATATATAGAATGGGGATATGAAAAACTTGTGTCCTCCTATTGTAGATGGTTTGAGGGATGCTTGATGGATCAATTTGTTTCTCATACTTCTCTCCAATGCTTTCAACGGATAACTAGTAGAGAAGCATGCATTAATTTTTTCACATTTTGAGATGCGAGGAAGAAGGAACATCTAGAGGGTCTCATATAATTATGCTTTTATATATTATCCCACGTTGGTTTTTTTCTTTATACTAGGAACCATAGGAATTGTGATATTTTGGGCCAAAATTGGAGGCAATTGGGATCTCTTTGAACCTTCATTCTAGGTTGTAGGATTCTCTAATGGAGAAGGTACAACTGAACCCACATCTCCATGTTTGTTAGCCTAAGTGGATCTTAAGATGAGCCTTTCTGGGAGCTTATACTAGAATTGTGTCTAGATTTTCTCACTACGTTTGGGATGCTAGTCCTCTAGATTCAACCATTGTCTCCATGTAGAGAGCGAGTTGGGATTATCCCAATAATCTCTATCTTTATGCAAGACCTAAGTGATCATATTAAGTCGAAGAGTGTTTAAATCATTCTGATATTGGAGCTTCGGTAGTTTTTTCCATAAGTCATATTAGAATAGGGAAATTTTACTGTCTCGAATTTCCAGGAAGCAATGTTACTAGATTATGTGCATGCCCCGTTTTGCTAAATTCCAAATATATGATACTTCTCATTTAAAAATTGTTCTAATGGGATATTGTATTGAAACGTGTCTTCTATATTTTCTAAGGTAGATGTGCTTCCATAAGTCTTCGATTCCCTCCATCCATCGATTCCAAATCTTGGCTCCTAAAATGGTGGTAAGGTTGATCGATCTCTTAAAACAAGCCCTTCCTCAACTTGGGTCTGAAAAAGAAAGTTCCCAAGTCATGAAAAACTGTTCTTTTCTCTAGTTTAACCTCACCACATAGAAAGGAACATTATAAGATTTGGATAAATTAAAAAATATTTTAAATTCAGTTACAAAATAACAATTTACTAAAAAAATAAAATAGCTAAATATCTCAAAATCAAAAATTAAATCACACAACATATTTAAAAAAATAAAAACATAAAAACCATAAAAAACTTCAACAACACTCTTACACACCTCTAATTAAATTAGAAGAAAAAGTAGCAACGAATCTTTCCAACCCTTAATTATCATAAAAGAAAATGTAACCAACATTACTCTTTCTGAGCCTTGCATGTACATCTACATATATATTTTATAAACATCTAAATGACAACTTTAAGGATAAGTGTAGTTGATGTAGGTCATGAAGTAATGGGTCTTAGTTGTGCATCTAATAGAGAGGCACACATTTTACACTCCACGTTACAACTGGGAAGTTTTTCTACAAGCACCGAGGGTTTCACTTACTGGAGGATTCAAGGGTTTTCTGCGAGCATTGAGTGTTTCTAGCATTTGACAAATATTTGGAATGGAGGCTTGGGGAGAACGTTTCAATGGAGAGTCGTTAGAGGATGTGAATTTGGTTACAACTTTGGATATGTCAAAGATACTAGAGATTGTGGGTTCAGTTGTGGGGTTAGTTGTGGGGTCTGGCATGGAGCTCAAAGACATAGGAAAAAATGGGGGTCAATCTTGGTTGATAATAGAGCATTTGAAGGCTGAGGTGGTAATAATTATTGTCCTTCGTTGTGGAGAAGTGATACAGACTCTGCTTCTCTAGTGGGAGATACACACAATACGGGGTTCTCCTTGCAAGGGTGTCTTGGGTCATTGGGTTGTGTTGGTTATTGATGTATTCATATGGGATTTATTTTGACCATTTCTTTGCTTGCAGTAGACTCGGGCATTCTACTGTGCATGTGGTTTCCTTCTCTAGATTTTGCATGGAGTGTTGTGGCCCATTCGAATTGACATATTATGCCCTATCTTAGGCCTCACCCTGGCATCTGGGGTTCCTCGAGATTTTCTACCCCAAATACTATGCAACCCTATTTCTGGTATTGATGGCTACCTAGGCGACCAGTGCACAAGTATTGTATCTTGTTGTGGGGTTTTTATCTTCTTGGTGTTTTCCTCAAACCCTTATGCTTTTCATCGCTCATTTTGGACTTATGATTATCCTCCATTTTGGGGTTTTTTGTGGCAGGCCTACATGCCCTTATTTTGTTCCTGCAACTTCTTTGGCCAGGGTTTTTGGTTTCTTGAATGTCTTCATTTATGGCTTGAATGGATTACAATGCCTTAGTACATTTGCAATGTATTTTCAGGTTGATCTAGTACATATGCTATAAGCATGACTATTTATATTGCATGTCATTTTGTCACCATAATACTTGGCCGCTAAAATGGATCTCTCGCCATCCATAAACATGTTCCATTACACTCCTTTAGAAGTCAAATAATAAAAAAACCTTTGAATAAGTTGTGAATTTTGGTTTAAATGGGTTTATGACTTGTTAAATGTGACCTGCGCACTTTTCCTAGTATGTTTCTGTGCAGTTGCAAGTTCTATCGCTCATAATTGTGTAGAATTGTGCTCTGTCTTCTACTATAGACCGTGGAGGTAAATCAAAGAAAAGTAAAAATAAAAACATAATTCCAAAAGAATTTTTGGTCGAATATATCCCAAATGAAATCTTCTAGGTCATATCAATTCAAGCCATATCCCTCATATCATGGAGCTAATTCCCTTTCATCAAGAAACCCTAGTCCCCCATTTAGAGGATCTCATCCTTCTCTTTTGGATTTGAAAATTCTTCCTCTTGGCCTATAAATTGACTAAAGTATAGAAGGATACACTTATGCTGTTGGATTTAGATTGGAAGGCTTATCAATTAAGGGGAGGTTTAGAGGCATTTGTGATCCGGATTTAAACAGGAACACAATAAAATATAGAAGTAACCATAAATACAAAGATGTAGTAGAAATGATACTTCATTTCATTAATGTAAAATATTGAAATATGGTTACAAATAGATATGGAAATAAACTAGCTAGGGCGATGGTAGCTTATCTCTGAGAAGAGATGTGATGGCTACATACCTCTGAACTGTGTTACAATGAGGCTCGAAGGCCTATTTATTGTTGAGAAACAATGGAAACCCCTAAACATCCAAAAACTTAACCCTAGTAGATGAAACGCCAAACTATGGACCCCGTTTGGGTAAATTGGTACATCAATTTCCCGGGGTCGTAACTTTGGCATACGATCCCTGTTTGACACGCACAATATGTTGTTAGAAAGATTTATACGAGGAATAAAACTTTTAGAAGAGGAAAATTGGTCCATGGACCCATGTTGCTCCCAAGTTTCCCAAACAACATCGTTTAGGGCCTCAAAACGGCTCCAGAACTTCTGGACACGAAAAATTGCTAAAAATAGTAAACTATGCTACAATTAAGGAATCTAAAAAGTTGAAAGAAATAATGGTGGGGGTCCAAGTGGACTTGGTGGGTGACCACCAATATCCACCTAGATCATTCCTCCCCTTTTAGGATGAAATGGTACCCATTGCATTGAGTTCCTCCATATGTTGAACTTGGCCCCTGGTGAGCTATTTTCCAATCTCTGATGTGTCTAGTAATGGTGGGAAGCATGGTAGAGGGTGGTCCACATTGAACACTCAGTGCAAGCAAATGAATGGGGAAATGTTGTGCTCTGAATCATTATTCCCCATAACCTTGGTACTGGTGTAAGCACCATGTCGCTTCTTGTACTTGTCATTTTTCAGAATGGAGAGGTGATATCTTGGCCCATTGGGTAGAGGTGCTCTGGGAGTCAAATCAAATGAATGCTTGACCTGATAGTGAAACAGTACCCCTGTGGGTGAGGAGGAGATGTTCCTTTGTTCCATCTATTGTTGTTGCTGCATGGGGGAACCCTTCGTGTGGGTCATGGATGTGGCGATGATATTCCCCTTACTTTGGGAGCACTCTAGACAAAAAATGAATTTCCTAGTCTGGGAGATGAGCTTGCTACATTTCTTAGCGGTGATCAAAGAGGTGGTGGTAGGTGTGGCTACATATGGTATCCTCTATAATCAGTGTTCCATGGGGACGCGTCCCCTAGGGTCGGGTTCACGCACCCCTCGCACCTAACACACTTGGGATGGGGGACATTTGGGGAAATGTTTCCCCACGTCCCCCTTTTAGGGAGACGTGGGGAGACGTACGGGGGGATGTTTCCCCAGTGTGGGGGACACTACTCCCTAAAAGGGGGATGCCTGGACGTCCCACCTCAAAATGGTCTATGTCTCCCCCCTTAAATTTGCTTGAAAATAATGATTTATGACAGGGAAAACCTAGTATTTGACCATGTTTCCCTACCTCATTGGATTTCATATGGAGAAAGTAGAATTTTAGATCTCACTCAAAATCCAGCAGACTTAACAATTTTTTAGGAATTCAGGATTTGATGGATTGCAATGTTTCCATTGCATTTTTTCATGTACAACGGTATGGAATTAGTCTTTAATCAAGAACACCAAACCCTCTATGTACTTTAGAGTGACTTTTAGACTCGTCACTCCATTGTTTTTGAGTTTTAGTTATATCAATTTAATATTTCAATCTTTAAATTTCAGTATCTATTATAATCTATTTAGCTTAGTAAAAATCAGATTCTAGAATGATAAATGATGAATTTTAATTTTAAATCAATTTAGAATCTAGAATGATGAATTTAATTTTTAAATCAATATAAATTCTAGAATGGTGAATAACGAATAATGAATATGGATCTGAGTATTTCATTATTGAATATCATGGTTTATGGATGAATCATATATGTATTAGTAAGAACGATGAGCATGGATCAATGTGTTTCATTATTTAATTCAATTATGTATGTATCGTTCTATTTATGCTTTCATTATTGAATATGAATTTGAAATATATATATATATATATATATATATATATATATATATATATATATAGATATATATATATATTGTTGGATAGGTAAATCCCCTCTGCGGACAGAGGCGATCCCACTAGCCTAAAACAGATCTAGCCACAATCAAACCACGCTGCCACGCAAGTTCCTAGTTATGCATTAAAGGTGAATTAAGAAGACCAACCTGGAATCCAACACTATGGTTGAAGCAGAGTTGATATTCCCGCTCCCTCGCTCCAGCAGATCATAAACGAACACCTGCACATGCAAAGGAAGAGATAGATACCAACATAAAAACTACCAAGGCACAACTATATTTCATTCAGAAAGGAAATAAATCAACACATCACCATAATAGACAATGACATTGGAACTATAATAGCAGTCGCTCACTAATTAATAATAAACAGGAAAAGTTACAACCAAGGTTCTGACGTTGAACCTCTCCTGGCTAGGCGAGAAACTATATGTGTCTTGCAATGTATCTCCTCTCCGGCAGCATAACCTTTCTAGCATTCATTATCACTCATGATAACCACAACTAGCATTCCTCCAAGGACTCAAGAACTGAACATCTAGCACTCCATGACTAGCTTGTCAAATGCATAGAGACAAGCTTATATAGATGAAGAAGGGAGGACGATACAATGAACCGGGACACCTATTGTGGATTAACATTATCCCCAAAAGCCATTAAGGATGGAGATAGGATAGAAGTCGACATAAGACTGATTTTTTATCCTCAAAAAGCTCCATGTAATGAAGGAAACAACAGTCGGGCGTGCGTTAAGGCAAAAAGCATGACCAAACTTGGTTGGCGCGACTGTTGCTCTAAGACAGAGCGCCAATGGTCGCGCCCTCTTTTGAGGATCTCCATGATTGGCACGGGCAAGATACTGTGGACCTGCGCCAATGGAAAAAGAGCACTTTTCAGGGATGATCTGTAGAAGGTGTCTTCAGGGAACATGAAGTACATACTCAGGGGAACATAATGCAAGTGTTTTTAGACTTTGTCACTTCTTATAACTCCCGGGATGAGTCCTCCAAAGTACGACAAGAGGAGTAACAGGGATGGTGACAAATTACTGTGTAACAGATGCCCCCTAAAGCATGAGGTCCGAGAGGTGGAGAGGGGTGAAATGCTTTACAAGAACACACAAGAACACATATAGAGCTGCCGCCGAGGATCTGTGTTAAGAGACATGACTGATAGTTCAATTACGTGATGTACGTGGTATGGTCGCAGCCATCCATAAGAGAGTACATAAATAATCTAGATCCATAGTATGGACGCAGCCATCTGGTTAGGATCAACGAATTGACTCAGGTATGGTCGCAGCCATCCAGTGAATGAGTCAAGAATCAAGAATCACGCCTGGATTACAACAGACACAATCCAGGGTCTTGCGCTCCATCTCGACCCGAACAAGATTACAAGTTCAAGCATGTGAATATATGAGCTGAAGTCGAACATGCATGAACATCATCTGATTACCAGTCAATAGTGGAAACTGTTAACAGACGCGAGAGGTACCACCAACAATGACAATGGCCCTCAAGGTACTATAGGTACAATCTACGGCGTGTGAATTAATGATCTGAAGTCGAACACCCGTAGAATCATTCGATCGGAGGCCAATGATGAAAACATCACGTCAAACACGAAGAACCTGACATTGAGGCATGCAGGCTCCAAGGCACCGGAAAGGAGTCTCTAGGTCAACTTCCTGGATAATGAGTTGAAGTCGACAGGAAGTGACCTTGATCGAAGGTGGGCCATAATGTTTCCCACATCATCGATACGAGACAGAGAGACAATGTTTTGAATCAAGATTGTGCGAACTATCAGAGGGAGGTTGTTTCTTTGCAGAGGTCAACTTCTCTTGAACATATCGGCGGCACATTAATGGAATCGGCAGTATTTGACATCAATGTATCAAAGGTCATAATGACGAGGCAATGAGTGGATGAGAGGTCAAATAAGGTACCCAAGTCCATGGAAGCAAGTGATGAGATGAGATATCCCCACCTTGGACACGAAAGCAGAAAAGTGCCATGTTCAAGAGCGACATACTGACGTCACGGTACTAATTATGGTTCAAAAATTTTCTTTTCCCTCCGCCATTTCTGGCGAGTACCCCAGTTATTTTTAACAAGCTTGATGGGGATAGCATATGCTTGTGTTGTGACAAAATCCGATGTCATTAAGTTTTAACGAGTCTGACAAAGGAAGAACTCGGCGTCTTTTCATGTTTAGAGAGTTTGAAAAGACAGCAGAAAAGGAAACTCCAGGGATGTCCTTTTTCATAAAGTTGTGTCTCTCGGGCCCGAAAAAGTATAAAATAATACTCGAAAGAACCGCCCGATCATTATGATCGAGGAGTACTTTTCATAATTAGTGATTTCGACCTGAAAAAGTAAAAAAGTGGTCAAAACCACGTCGTTTCGTAACCATTAACGAGTTCGAAACGACAAAAACCCGGTAATCTTTTTATGTTTTAACGGTCGACAAAAAGAACTTAAAACGACCGCCCCTTATTAACATTTAACGAGTCAAGAGGAGCGACTCGGCAATCTTTTCCTCTTTAAATGGTCAGAAAAGAGCTGAAAGCGGACCTTCATTTTTATTTTCTTTAACGAGTCAAAAAGGAAAAATACTCGGCAATCTTTTCATATTTTATGAGTCAGAAAAGAGCGTAAAGGCGACTCGTCCTGGAGGAACGAGTGGTATAAAGGGTAGCAACTGGTTCCGGTAATGGTGGAACTCGCTCGAAACATGTAAAGGTTAAGAGGCTGGCTAATAAAACCACTCATCGCTGCAGTTCCTCAGGAAAGGATAAACAACCAGGTGAAAGCATATGATCGGCCAAAGAGATGGTGGCGATGGAATGAAACAACCAAGGCTCATCTAGCAGAATTTAGCAGATAAAAGGCAATCACGGGATGTAAATCAGGTATGGGTTCATTTTTACACAAGCTTGAACCATGGAGAACTTTGCTTGGATTCGGTTTCATGTTTACACAAGCTTGAAACGAAAAAACTATGCTTATTAAATTTTTGCATGCCCCCAGCATGATAATGCAAAATCGAGGTACATGCCCCCCAAGCTTCATGGCATTCACGGAGTGGATGGAATGAAGGTTTACTTGGAAAGACTCGATTTTGAAGGAGGATGCATGCCCCCCCGGGCCTCAGTCACGCGCCCGGGTCAGCTGCCGTCATCAGAATGACGGAGTGGATGTTGGGGCATTTCCTGTGGAAATAAGACCATTTAGGAATGGTAGATGACTATATGTGAAGTGTGAACCAGGGAATGAAAGTTGGTCTACGACCTTGATCGTCCTTGCTTCATGCGGAAAACACATCACTCTGAAGAGTGAGGACACAAGTGCACGTATGCGATAAATATAGTCTCGTCCAAGGAGTAAATTGTAATCTAACGGACCTTGGACTACCATGACGCCCATTTGAACAGTCTTCCCTTCTAATGTGATAGGTACATTGGGAAGAATTCCTAACGGTCGAGTGGTTTCTCGATGGAAACCTGTAAGGTTTCTTATCTCAGGCAGAAGAAGTGGGGAACCAAGTGCTTCCCAAGCTGTTGAAGAAAGGATACTCACAGGAGATCCCTCATCAATAATTGTACCGGCCATAACCATGCGGTAGACTTGGACTATAATTCGAAATGGTATGGAGGCTGGTAACCGAGGATTGCCTAGTTGATCCCAATTGAAGGAAACAACTAGGTTGCTTGGAGGTGGGATTGGATAGACAGCCGGATATGATTCTGATGCACTTTCTTCCTGGTGCGAAGGAATGAGAGGGATGCTCACTTGATCATTAGAGTCTATGTTGATGAATAGAATTTGGACGGTGGGGTCTTCATTCTTTGCAGTGATAACATCATCTGAGGAGGGAACTTCTGAAGGCAAAATCGGGTCACTTGTAAGCTGGACCTTTTGACTTTTGTCTGGTTTGGATTCAGATGTAAGATCATCTGAGGAGGGAACTTCTGAAGGCAAAACCGGGTCACTTGTAATCTGAACCTTTTGACTTTTGTCTGGTTTGGATTCAGATGTAAGATCATCTGAGGAGGGAACTTCTGAAGGCAAAACCGGGTCACTTGTAAGCTGGTCCTTTTGAAAGATCGGGTCAACTGTAATCTGGAACTTTGGACTTTCGTTTGGTTTGGACTCAGGTGGTTCATCCTTGATGATAAAGTGGTGCGTAGATGATGAATGTAAATCAACACTCATTCCGACCAGGGACTGGTCTGGAATAGGCGGAGCACAGCTAGGTTCGGGAAGAGAAGGCTGGACCAAAGAGGAATCATGTTTGATCACTTGGTTAGTGGAGAGATGATCTGCAGTCGCAAAAAGATGCTGATATCCAGCGGGTAGCTGGGGTAAGGGAGCTGACAGACTTTCCAAAAGACGGGAGACTTCATCCATAAGTGGAAAAAGGCAAAGGAGATGATTACCTTCACAAAGTCGACAAGGGAAACGAACCTTCCCTTTTCTCTTACCAACTAATAAGGTATCGTCGATCTGCGACGACAAGGGGTGAGTCGGGTCACGGGACCATATATCTAGGATCCTGGGAATACCAGGACAATCAGAAAGAAAATGGTCCTCCTTTCATAATCGATAAGGAGACTTAGCCTTCCGCGGAGGAGCAGAAGGTGGTTCCACTTCAGATATTTTCGTGGTAGATTGGACCTTTCCCTTAGGAGACTTCATCTTTTTGGTCTTCTTATTCTTCTTCTTAGCTACCTGGTTACTGAAATCCAAGGTTTCACCAGGCGAAGTAGAAGATGAGGACGCAGCAATAGGTGAAGAAGGGGAGGGGTCCACCTTAGAATCAACATGGTGTTGTTCAGGTGGAGGAGGTGGTGGAACATGAGTTATCACACTTAAGACCACTGAGTTTGAAAACAACCATATGGGTAAACCAATGGTCAACCCAGGCAAAGACAATGTTGCGATATACTGAACACCAACATTTACAATAGAAGGAAATGGACGAGGGTTCCCATCAGGAGGAACACCTTGGCCGGTGGGCGCCGGGAAGGCTGCCATTGAACGAGAAATAGTCCTACTCAAGCTAACGCAAACAAAATCTAATTGGGTAGATGTTATCGTGGCCAATAAATTTTAAGACACTGAACTTAACCTTTTCATTTTTTAAGAGTCGAGAAAAGGATAAAAGATGACTCTAGTCTCCTTCAAATATTTAATGAGCACGAAGTGACAAGACGCTCACAGGCACCTTTTCTTTTAGGGAGTCCGAAAAGGATCAAAAGTGACTACTCTAGAGACTCTAGGTAAAAGGTTTACCAAACAATCCGTAAAACTACTTATACACCTTGGCAATCAGATGAAAACGAAGGACTTCCCGTACTGCAGTCAATCTTCCCGAATGCTGTGTTCAGTGCATTACGGCTTGTAAGGCGGCAGACTCGGCTTCCTATGGATAAAGGATAATAGCCTAGTGGGGTCTCTCGTATATACGCGACGGTACGTGGGAGCTCAGTCCGTATTGGCACCTATCGTTTCACCGTGGAGGAATCACCCAACCACTCGACGATAAACTACCAGGTTTAAAGACGTCGGAACACGTCTCTAACCTAGACCTCTAGAGTGTTTGCGTTATGTTCCAATGCGTTGTTATGTTCATTGAGTTTATTTTAAAGTTTATTTTCGATTATGTTTCAGTTTTTTGGTCCTACCGTATGTGATATCTCGAAAACTTCTTAAATGCAAACTATATGCCAAAATTATATCATTTGATTCGATGAATTCTATCTACAGGAGGGTTGAGATCTTTACACAAACGAAATGATCACTCAACAAACAACAAAGATCCTAATGCAGCTAATAACAAGAAATGAAATTTTCTTTCCTTTTCTTTTTAATAGCAACAAATAACAATAAACGCTAACTAATATGATGCAAAAGATATTTTGTTTTTCTTTCCTTTAAGATGGCATGATGCATTTAAACAAATCCTAAGAGATATGCACAATTCAAGTTCACTCAATGAAATAGAACCAACTCTGAAGCACCAAAATGAACTATGCAAGCAAGGAAAAACACAAAGACTTTCAATGAACCATGTAATCTAAGTTCGAATGAAGTCAAGTAAAATCCAAAGAGGCTAGAAGTGAATCACTCAGAGTATAGAAGATCAAGCTTTAACAAATCACTGGATAGGTGCAGAACACAACCAACAAGTTGACTGGATAATCAAGAGATCGAAACTTCCCACAGAAGGCTAGAGATACAAAGTCACTAGATGTTCTAGGGCTGAGATGAAAATCAATAGAAATAAGCAAACAACTGAAGGATAAAGGCTAAACCAGTCAAACAGAGGTTCAACACACTTCTAGAGGCTGTAAGAGGTATAAAAAGAGGCTGAAAGAGCTTTCTACCCACACAGAGGCAAAATTTACAAGGCTGGCGCGACTGTCAGCCTGCAACTTGCGCTACCACAGGATTGGCGAGAGTTGCTTTTGAGCAATATGCGCCAACTGGCGCGATTGTCAGAGTAATAACCGCGCCAATTAAGCTTGCCGGCTAGAAAAATAAATAATACGACCTCAGGTCGGATTGACAGTGCTCAAATGGGTCAAACAGTAAAGAATAAACTCAAAACTGACCCAGGAAGCTCATTCACTCAAGCAAGCAGAAGAAAATTAACATGCAAGACAAACTCCAAATAGCTTCTCCCCAGCGGAGTCGCCAAATTGTTGGATAGGTAAATCCCCACTGCGGACAGAGGCGATCCCACTAGCCTAAAACAGAACTAGCCACAATCAAACCACGCTGCCACACAAGTTCCTAGTTATGCATTAAAGGTGAATTAAGAAGACCAACCTGGAATCCAACGCTATGGTTGAAGCAGAGTTGATATTCCCGCTCCCTCGCTCCAGCAGATCATAAACGAACACCTGCACATGCAAAGGAAGAGACAGATACCAACATAAAAACTACCAAGGCACAACTATATTTCAGTCAGAAAGGAAATAAATCAACACATCACCATAATAGACAATGAGATTGGAACTATAATAGCAGTCGCTCATTAATTAATAATAAACAGGAAAAGTTACAACCAAGGTTCTGACGTTGAACCTCTCCTGGCTGGGCGAGCAACTATATGTGTCTTGCAATGTATCTCCTCTCCGGCAGCATAACCTCTCTAGCATTCATTATCACTCATGATAACCACAACTAGCATTCCTCCAAGAACTCAAGAACTCAACATCTAGCACTCCATGACTAGCTTGTCAAATGCATAGAGACAAGCTTATATAGATGAAGAAGGGAGGACGATACAATGAACCGGGACACCTATTGTGGATTAACATTATCCCCAAAAGCCATTAAGGATGGAGATAGGATAGAACTCGACATAAGACTGATCTTTTATCCTCAAAAAGCTCCATTTAATGAAGGAAACAACAGTCGGGCGTGCGTTAAGGCAAAAAGCATGACCAAACTTGGTTGGCGCGACTGTTGCTCTAAGACAGAGCGCCAATGGTCGCGCCCTCTTTTGAGGATCTCCATGATTGGCGCGGGCAAGATACTGTGGACCTACGCCAATGGAAAAAGAGCACTTTTCAGGGATGATCTGTAGAAGGTGTCTTCAGGGAACATGAAGTACATACTCAGGGGAACATAATGCAAGTGTTTTTAGACTTTGTCACTTCTTATAACTCCCGGGATGAGTCCTCCAAAGTACGACAAGAGGAGTAACAAGGATGGTGACAAATTACTGTGTAACATATATATATATATATATATATATATATATATATATAGATATATTAAAAAGGAAAAAAATTATATACCTCGACGTCACCCCGTCCCCCCTAAATTTCAATAAAATTTTAGGGTACTCCCACATGTCCCCCTTGTGCATCTCCCCGCACCTGTGTCTCCCTGTCCTGGAGTCTTGGTGGAACATTTTCTATAATGAATTACACAAAGAAATAATGACAACACAAGGCCTTGACTCCTACACAACATGTCGCCTCCACAAGTATGGCTGGCCTAATAAGACATCACAAACATCTAGAGGTGAAAAATCACATGATACCTCATCTGTGAATGGTTCGATGTTGTAGGGAAGGTAGCATTGCTGGCGAACTCAGAGATCGCGTCCTTGGTGAGGCCATCCAATACTATACAACTGCAGGTGTGGTGTAGTCGGTAGGCCCAACCACTTCACGACCTCTGCTGAAATGAGGTTTTTTTGGCTCCCACTATCAATAATGACTTGTAGCTATGAACCCTTCACCCACATTTCTGAGTGGAAATGTTTCTCCCCCTCCTTTGCATCTTCGGGCTCATTCTTCTGGATCTTGGTTCTGGCAATAGTGATGTTGGCCTTTGCATTAATGATCTACTTCCCTTTCCCATTCCCCTTGTCATATTCTAACTTAGGGTCGAAACATGCATCTGATTCTAAAGCCTTCAACTCGACCACAAGTGACTGCTTGGTCCAACACTCACTTGTGTTGTGAGTGGGGCTCTTATGGAGCTCACACCACTTTACAGTGTCCTTCTTTGACTTCGTAGTGTTGTTATTTTATTTTGGCTCCGACAGGTTGTCTTGGGTCACACCGCCTTGGCTTTGTCCTTTGGTCTTTGGATTCACAGATCCAAAGTCTCACTTCTTCTGTTTAAACTTCTTCTCATTCTTGACAGCGTATCGGTATGCCTTGTCAGGCAAGGAGATGTCCAGGAACTTCATCTCCTCCTGGATGTACCTATGTAGGTAGCCGTGGTGCTTGAGTACAAAATGCAGCTCAAAATCCTTGATACCCAACTGTCTACGAAGGGTATGAAGTATGTTTGTGAACTCTAGCACATCTTGGTCCCTACCCTACCGTAGCATGGTCCACTTTATGTATTTGTCCTCATAGCTTTCGACAGGGTAGTACTGATCCTTGATGGAATCCCATAATGAATTATAAATCGATGCAGCTGAAAATAGCGAGCCTGTACTTTCATCCTTCTGTTCGTAGTAGGTTTCCCACTAGTCCTTGACATGGGGGGCTACTTTGAGAAGAGCAAAAATAATCTTTTCCCGATTACAAAAATCATGAAAAAAAAATACTCTTGTAGTAGATCTTTAATCTAAAACATCTACGTCTATCTGACCCTCGAATATGGGGATTTCAAAATTAACTTGTTCCTTAGAAGGTGTGGTGTTTCCAGAGTAGCTGTTGGAAGCCGATGCATCGCCTCTGGGTTGCCACTAAATTATCTGAGCAAAGTTTTCCATCAATACGTTCCTTTGTCACTCAAGGGCTTCTTTGAGCAAGATTTTTATAGGATCTCTTGCCCCTTTGTCTCTCTTTTCATCTGCCATGGGAGGCCATCGGGATTTGCAAGGTTGTCCTTGCAAAGGTTCAACTAGTTCAAGACCTAACTCCTTATATCCCGACCTCATTGGGGACATGCAAAGAAAAGCAAAGACAAAAACAGACTACTCTGATACCACTGATTTAGATTTAAACGGGAATGCAATAAAGTATAGAAATAACCATAAATACAGAGATGAAACAGAAATAATACTTCATTTCATTAATGTGAAATATTGAAATATGATTACAAACAGAAATAGAAATAAACTAGCTAGGGTGATGGTAGCTTATCTCTGAGAAGAGATGTGGCAGCTAAATGCCTCTAATCCATGTTACAATGAGGTTTGAAGGCCTATATATTAATGAGAAACAATGAAAAATCCTAAACATCCAAAAACCTAACCCGAGAAGATAAAAAGTCAAGCTGTGGGCCCTGTTTGGGTAAATTGGCACATCAACTTCTCGAGGTTGTAACTTTGGCATACGATCTCCGTTTGACGCACACAATATCTCGTTAGAAATATCTGTCCAAGAACTACAACTTTGGAAAAACCAACATCGCTCCACAGACCCATGTTTCTCCAAGTTTTCCGAGGAAACATCATTTAGGGCCTCAAAACAGGTCCAGAAGATTAGGACCCAAAAGACTGCTAAAAATAGTAATGTGTGTTACAATTAAGGAAATTGAAAAGTTGAAAGAAAGAATGGTGGGGGTCCAAGTGGACTTGGTGGATGGCCACCAGTATCGACCTCGATCAATTTGTGAGGAACCTCATGAAATCAATGCAAACATTGTAAGGTTCTTCCTTATCCTTGAATTAATAAAAATTAATCCTTTTTCCCATTATATTGTCTTATTGAAATGATAAATGTTTTAATATTCTTTCGATATTTAGTAAGATAATATCAATTTCTAATCTCCTTGATCATTAGAAAAAGCTTGTTTGAATTGTTATGATTGAATATGCCTTTGATCTCTTTTATGTCTGTGATTGCAGGTCTTTTCGAGCACCGGGAAGCTTCGTCAAGTTAGAGCAGAGATATTCATCAAGAATTTCACAAATAGGCAAGAGGCTTATCCTTCTACTATTGTATTTACAATTAGAATGAAATAATCTTAGGGAAAAATTCATTTAATTG
This sequence comes from Pinus tabuliformis, assembly GCA_031772625.1. NCBI lineage: Eukaryota > Viridiplantae > Streptophyta > Pinopsida > Pinales > Pinaceae > Pinus > Pinus tabuliformis. The sequence goes on from CM062820.1 coordinate 1,318,638,513, forward strand.
TTTGTTTGTTTCTAGTTTCCTTTAGGATCTAGGGAGATCATTCTTGTCAGCAAGAGGGATTTATCTACCATAACAAATTGGTGACTAAACTAGGTAGTGTTACAATTCTCTTTTCTCTCCTTGGTTTTGCATTCTGATTTTTGGTGTTTAGTTGGACTCGAGCCTTGGTAAATTTATGATCTTTTAGATCTTTTAGGTTGGTTTCTTTCTCTTTTATTTTTTCTTGGACTTCCCAGACATGCGTGGTTTTTATTCACCCATAGAGTGCATATCTGTGTAGTTGTTGCCTGAGCAACTAGGTGCATCCACACTAAATTAAACTATTTGCTTGCACACTTCCAAGATATTTTTGAAAAAATAGGTTTTCTCTCAGCCAAAGTTTGAATTTTGGTTTCTAAATGTGTCATCATATTTGTTTTGACTATCCAATATATTTTCTGAACTTTTTTGAGTGCTTTGGTGAGGTCTTTTTGGGAATTAATCGTTTTTGCAAAATTTATTAGGGTTTTGTCTGCCTTATTTACTAATTGATAAAAAGATAGTAGGTTGTCTTCAACACCACTATATTCCTCTCTTTTTCGGTTAGATATACAAAATCCGTCATCAATCTTGCTTATTTGTGATAAAATTCTTTGTTTAATCACAAATTAGGGTTTCTCGGAAATTGTTATGCTTTGTGAAGAACTAATTTCACTACTGCATGATAAAAAGAAATCATCCCTTTCCCATTTTGAAATCTTTCATAATTACATTCTAGCATCATTAAGTGAAAGAATTCAATATAGAAATTGCATTTTTTCAAAACTCTTGTTTGATTTCTGTGTGTTTCAAAATTTTGGGTGATAAATGATAAAAGACATTTTGGGTTTGTTTGATCTCTTAGGAAAATTTGAAATCTTAGTTTGCTTCTGCATTTGAATTGCATTAAAGTGAAATTGACTATCTTATGAAAAGAATTTTGTTGAAATTGTGAGTTTTACATTTTATTCAAAGAAAATCAAAGAAACTCCTACTTTCCCTTAATTAGGATTTCATTGAACGATAGATTACAAATTGGGTGTTCAATTGCATTAGAATTTCGATTCGAGTCATAATATCATATGCTTCACTCCCTTTACCTATTGAGTAAATAAGAACTTAATAACACAATGTTAATTAAAATCAATTAGAATTTTATATTTTTGACGGTTGTTACCACCTATAGTAGCTTATGGGTGGGGCTTTGGAATATCAAAGTGAGTAAACTTTCCAAATCTATAGACAAACAATAGAATCATGCGTTAGGGAGAAAAATCCAATTATTTCAGTTTTTCTCTAGGGAGCTCTTCTTATGCATGAGCTAAGCACGAGATCATTTCAGATTTGGTGAAGTGATCAATGATAGAGAAATTTTCATGTATTACAATGGTGCCTAAAGGTGCTTGGGGCCACTTGAAAGTAAACCTCCAATTAACTATGTTTAGGAGCTTTCAAGGCGATTGAGCATTGTTACTTTTTCCTTGTGTGTACATACGATTTACGACTGTCACCCTACGTAAAAATTTTATAGTTGGTAAACTTAGTGACCATAATCCTAGGGCTCTACCTAAGGTGAAGGCAGAGGGAATGATCCAGATGGATATCTAGACACAAATGGCATGGAAAAGGCTTAGAATTCAAAGTGGTGGAGAGTTGATTAACTTGACATCAGATCAAATTTCTCGTCGCCCTGATTCTAATGGTCTGAACGACACTCTAATCCAAGTCTGGATCAGGAAGATAGAGGCAGTCAAAGTTTCAGTTGACTTTTGCTGACTACACAGGCTTAATGGAGACACAATTTGGAAGTTTTCATGTGGATAGAATCCGGCCAAATCCAGCCAGATTCTGGGGAAAATTGTCACCTCGTTAAAATGTCTCCTTTGGTCCAAATTTTGATTTTTCAAAACGGGCCATATTAATATAATAAAAAAAAATATTAAAAAAAAGGGGTGGCAGGCCATTAATCCCACCACCCCAATCCTTATCACATATAAATTATGGAGGGGTGGGGCACCACCCTCGGCCCCTCCCGCACATTTAGTGGAACCTCTGATTATGGGTAGGCCATTACAGTTTCACGCGGAGGAATGTGTGGGTCGGCCCTTGGGGTATGGTCCAACCACAAACAACAACCACGTTTATAGGGATACGGACCCTGTTGGAGCCAACGATAGCTGAGGTGGGTGGGTTTCCCAAGGTGGGCCCAATCTAACCTCCCTTTTAAAATTAGTATTTCGTTATGTAAAATGGTAAGGGGTAGGGTTTGACCGCCCGAACCCCTCGACAACAATCAGATCTCTAACAACTTTACCCAACAGAGATTTTGTAAACTCCGCCCCTCTTTTACATCTAAACTCAGTCATCATTGCACCAAGGTATAAGAGGAGTGTGCACATAGTTCGATGCACATTAATTTTGCAGATGGCGGTGTTGGTCGCTCTAATTGTTTTCACAATTCGAGCTCCACATAAATTGTCAACCCGAGAAGGTCTTTTTATTTCAAAGATAATAGCGCACTGGATATGCTCAATTTCAAAAGCGGAATCGATGTTGTAGTAAAAGAAAGATACACACCTGTTAAATTCATCAATCTACTAATTCACACTCTACTTAATTAAGGCTGAAGTCAATTAAATTATAGCAGAAACGATTTCTCTGTTACAGCAAAGGAAAATCAATCTACAAGGAGGGAAATCATTCAACCATAGCAGGAACAGGACCCTATTCCTTGGTGAGGAACTTCAGCACCTGCTGCCTGGCACCTAATCACACTATAAGAAAAGTAACTTCAAGAGATCAAGACCTTATTCCTAGGAACAGGAACCTTCAGCACTTGTCCTCTTGTTTCTAATCACACTGCAGGCAAAGGAAAGCAATCAATGGGATCAAGACCCTATTCCCTTATGCAGGAATCTTCAGCACATGCTCCCAACATCATTCATTCATGCATTCAATACGTGTAGCGCTAAAGAAACAGAGTATTGCAAAACTGTGTAACTAGTGTCCAACAACAGAATTAAGGGAAATGCAAACACATAAAGAAATAAGCAAACTACAGGAACCAAAAGGGTGAATCTTGTGAGGAAGGCGGGCCCTTTCCTTCTCACAAGATTCCCCAGGAGAAAGAATTAAATTGAAACGCTCAAAAGAAGATTTTATTCATCTGTCAAAGTAACTGATACATTACAGAAGGAGACTAGCTCCAGTTCTCACACAATACTCTCCTGTAACTTACAATTCAACCCCCCTCTAATGATGATGTCTCCTCTTTTTAAAGAGGAGACATCTTTTACAATTTACATGAGAGCGAATCTTCATTATCTCGATTCTGTTTTCTTTTCCAAAACAGGACTATTCTGTTCTTTCAAAAAGAGATGCTGTTACAACCGAGACAATAAAAGTGCTATCTTCAGGATGATCCAGGTAACCGTATCTTCGTGCTGCTGCTACTATTCCACAAAAAGTTCTTCCAGAATCGCAAATTACGCATAACGGGATTTGCGTGCTTGACGGCTGTTTCAGCAACTGAGTCAGCTGTTTCAGCAACGGAGTCAGCTGTTTCAGCAACGGAGTCAGCTGTCTCAGCAACGGCCGCTCGTTCCCAACAAGGCATATAACTTATCTGCGATCTTTGACTTGTGTTAGCAACAATGCACTTCAATTAATGATAAAATATAAGAGTATTGCGGAATTAAATGTAAGACAGATTAAACATATAATAAAGAAGAGGTTTCTATATACCTTGGGATAAAGTAGATGAAAAAGACAATGAAGTTCATCGTTTAAGAGTAGAGTGGTGTCGAAATATATAGCAAAAATGATACATAGTGGAGTCCTAACATCCCCCCCAGCTAAAAATGTTGCATGTCCTCAGGCAACCCCTAGTCTGAATCAGAGTCTGAGTACTGGGACTGAGCATGCAAATTACTCAAGCAGTAGGTGGAGAAGGTGGCATCTGTAGGAGCTCGGAATCCGCTGTCAGTCTGCAAATGTTGCCATGCCAAGGCTTCCTCTCTGTCAGTCAACTGGTAATGACATTGATATTTGTCTGAAGGCAGCCATAAAATTGGAAAACGGAAATGATACCCGATCCAGTTTACTCCACAATGTTGAATGCAATTAATGTACTTAGGGACCCTGGATAATGCAGCTTGAAGATTGAGAGGGTTAAAAGGATGATAATCCTGTCTTTCCTTACATGACTGTTTCCAAAAGATATCATTGGCCTTCAATGCAGCAGTACCCTTCATTCTAATGTGCTGTTGACACTTAAAAAGTATTGAAGCCTGTAATTGCTGCATGTACTCGTTCATTCCTGGCTTCTGCAAGAATTCATAATATTGTGCTATAAACGTGGCTGGGCCTACAGGCTCTGGTCTAATCCACAGGAGTTTATTCTCCTCATTATGACTGCTTGCAGTGAACGCAGTCTGCCAAGTGAGCTGGTTAGACAAAAATGAAGCAAATGCCCTGATTTGTATATCTCCTGCAATTGGAATAAGATTAACTCTCCTATCTTCAGGAATGGCCTCATTATGAAGGTAGAGTTCGCACAGCAGATGCTGGTCACTTTCAGGGGCCTCCTTAAAGGTCTCAACAAATTTCTCTGAAGTCATTAATTCATATGGTCTGCCATTTGCTATTGCTTTTAATTGGAAATAAACTAATCGTTCAGAAAGAAAGAGAGAGTAGTTTACAGAGGGTTTGCGCGTAGCCATCAACTTCTGGACTAATGAAAACATCAAGGCTATCTTTGCCTTAGATTCTCTGGCTTCCTTTTTATACTTCCTGTGCTCTTGCATTATTTGGTCCCAACTATCACAGTTGGCATATACATGGTTCTGCCATTGTAACTTATGCTGTCGTAATATTATATCTTGTTCTTCAGCATATTGCTTCTTCCATTTATTCATCTGTTCCAATTGATTCCATGGCAGAGTCTCTGTCTTGGCATCAGAAGTAGTGAGTTGGGACGTTGTTTCCTCTGTTTGGATGGCTGCATCAAAAGTAGTGGGTTGGGACGTTGTTTCCTCTGTCTGGATGGCTGCATCAACCTGCAAAGGACGGGATATCTGAGGTTTGATTTCTTCTTCTTGCTTTATAGAGAGTCCTACTGGTTCTTGTGGAGCAGTAGGGCATCCCTCTCTTATTCCAGCTGATGTAGATGCCTCAGATAATTGAACTAGTTTGTAGCCTGCATTCTGGTAAATGTTGCCACACTCCTGGCACATGTATTCTTTGCATGGCTCCTTATTTTGCATTGAGGCTATGTGTGCTAATGTATGGAGATTCAGTTCTCTTTCAAAAGCCTCTCGAGCCATGGTTAGTTCCTTCTTGTAAGCTTCTAATTCAGACTTCAAGAATTCATTCTCCTCCAATAGAGATGTCATAGTATGTAAACCTTGTGTACTGGTTGACTCTGTTGGGGTATTTTGTTGATGCACAGTCGTAGCTAGTTCTTGTGCCACAGTGGCTGGTTCTTGTGTTTCAGCCACTGGGCAAGTGACTGGTTCTTGTGTGACAGTCACTGCTGATTTCCCACTACCGTCCTGCTTGGTGTATTCTTGTGCCCCAGTGACTGGTTCTTGTGTGACAGTCACTTCTTGAGCCATAAACAATGTCGTATTATCCCGGGGCGCTGGTTCTTGTGTGGTAGTGCCTCCGGACGAGACAGGTTGGGAGGTTTGAGATGGGGATAAAGGTTTTAATAGAATAGTGGCAGGGTAAGGGAAAATAGAGGTGAGTTTTGTCTCAACAGCCATTTTCATTTTTCTTTTTGGTAGGAAGGCAGCAAAATCACTGCCTTTCCTTTTCTTTGAAGGGGAGGGTTTCTTTCTGGGGACAGGGTTTTTCGAAGAAGTAAGAATTTGAGATGTAGACCTTGTCCGTGGTCTGGAGACTGCGACTGTTGGGGTTCTTTTCTTTTTATAAGTGGGTGAGGAAGGGGGTGTTAGAGAGTCGTCACTAGGGACAGAAATAGTGGGGGCAGTTAGCTCTGCTGAATGAGGCGAGCTCGGGGTTGGGTCAACTGGGGAATGTGGAATTTCTTCCTGTTGTTCTTCATGAGGAATTTCCGGAATATCATGAGGACTTTCGGGTAGTTGGGGCGTTTGGGCTTGTTGAGGAATTTCGGGCGGCTGGGGTGTTGGGGCTTGTTGAGGAATTTCGGGCGGCTGGGGTGTTGGGGCTTGTTGAGGAATTTCAGGTGGGGCGTGCAGAGGGGGATTTTGCTGAGCAAAACCCCTCTGTATCAGCAACTGGCATAAACGGTGATGGGTAAGGGATAACATTGGGAATTTAGCTCGTTTACAATAATAAGACATGTTTTTAATACAACCAAGCAGATAATAGGGGATATTAATCAGTCGTCCATTCCTCAAATGATTCATCAAAACAAAATCATGATTGTACACTACCTGATAACGCCCCTCACACGTTAAGTAGTGTTTGATGAACTCTGCCACTGATGGCCATGGTTGAGGAAGTGAGTGCAGACTAACCCCGCGGCCTCTGGGTTCCACTTGCTCATCTGGGTGCAGAAATTCTTGCTGCGCGTTGAGAACAACCTGCTTCCTGCTGAACCAGCGAGTACCCTCAGCTGGCAACCCTGATACCTGAACTATGTCATCCTCTGTCACTGAAATGCGAACCCCTTGGACCACCGAAAAATCGTCTTGAAGGTTTTGTGCAAATTCTAAGACTTGTTCCTGGTTAAATTCCCCCAACCTTTCAAAATATACTGTCCATCCCGCTTGGTGGAAAATCTGATAGACTTCGGGAAACAATTGAAGAAGACTTATGGAGCCGGGCTCATGTCTAACGGTCGACCCTCCCATGGCTGTAGCTTTGAGTTATCCGCAGAGGCACCGGCACAGTAAACACAGACCCTGATCGCGCTAGTTGTTGCAACAGAGGCTGCATGGTCTAAATGACGGCAGAAATAGATATGACAAGGGACGGAGGCTTGGTTAATGCGAAATGATTGTTCTATTTTTGGAATTCCCCCCCCTACGTATGGTGTAATAATGATTGGGCGTGTGAAGATATGTAATCATTATAAATGAAATCCTCTCTTTAATATGATTTAACCGAATTACATTAAAACCTCATACCTTACATTTTACCTTTGGTTTAATAATTCGAAGTGTCGGTTGCTTCAAAATAGCTTTAATGTACATGGAAGAATCTGTAGATTTTCTCTGAAGTTTAGAACAGGAGTGTAATTGAATCTGGTACGTGCTGAATAATTTTTCGCCAAAAGGATCTGAAGTATAATCATGGAGAACCAAAAAGCTCATATAACAGCAAAGAGGAATACTGTTTTGATGATAACAAGTTGCTGAAACTGGTGTTTGAGCAACTGGAAAATGAACGATACGTTGCTGAAACAGGTGTTTCAGCAACGGGAGAAATCAATAATACGTTGCTGAAACAGGTGTTTCAGCAACGGGGAAAATCAATGATACGTTGCTGAAACAGGTGTTTCAGCAACGGGAAAAATCAGAGAAATGGGATAAATGACTTAGGTCTGTGAATGGAGAAAATATTTGATAAGGGATCATTTCAGCAGTAAGGGGTGGGAAATACTGACTGAAGGAGGATATTTCAGGGATGGTGGGAGTGGGAATAATAGAAATAATGTGGGTATGGAGGGATATTGCTTTAGGAAAAAGGGTAAAATGATGGGAAGAAGCTTCTTGATTTAAAGCTTCAGATCTTCTCATGATGAATCTGTCCTCCTTATTGTTTTTTCCAGAATCTGCAAAATTCAATTGTAATATGCCAATCCTTGACAAGGATTATTAGTGCTAAATATAATCTAATACTAAAAATATAGTGCAGAAAATTAAGTGTTGTGAGGAGCGGAAGACTCCCCTAGAAAAAGATAATGAATATCAGTCATGCAAGCAGTCTTGAAATCCTCTTTAGAAACAGGGCGCTTATATAGACGGAGCCTATGGCCATTGACTAATAGAGGTGTTTTAGCATCATCAATTGTTACAAGCCTTACCGTTCCGTTTGGAAAAACATCATCTACTTCATATGGTCCAAGCCAACGTGTACGTAGCTTTCCCTGAAAATTTTCAAACCAAGAGTCATACAACAAGGCCCAATTACCTTTTTGGAACTGCTTGTGTTTGATAATTTTGTCATGCCACTTCATCCTTTGTTGCTGTATCATGTTTGTTTGATGAATGGCATCTAATCTCTTTTCATCCAACTCCAAAAGCTGCTGCAATCTAGCTGTCTGCACATCATTCAAATCAAGATTAACAGCTAAAGCAGTCCTTAAAGTTTTAATTTCAAATTCCACAGGAAAAACAACATTTTTACCATAAACCAATTCATAGGGAGAAAAACCTGTAGTGTTTCTCCAAGTAGTCCTGTAAGCCCATAATGCCTCAGGGAGCCTTTGGGACCAATCCTTTCGGTTGTCCTTCACTGTTTTAGTTAGAATGGCCTCTAAAACTTTGTTTGTGCTTTCCACCTGCCCATTGGCCTGGGGGTGGTATGGTGTAGCCATTCTATGTTGAATATGATATTTGTGAAGGGTAGATTTAAAACCATGAGAATTGAATGGAGGTCTTCCATCAGTAACTAGCTCTCTAGGAATTCTAAATCTAGTGAAAATCTCTTCAAATAAGAAGGCTAGGACAGCCTCTTCATTGGCTCTAATAAGTGCTTTGGCCTCCACCTACTTAGTCATATAGTCTGTGCAGACTAATATATAGATTCTTTGATTGGATGGAGGGTTAATGGGTCCTATGAAGTCCAAGGCCCATCTTTCAAATGGTTCAGAAACTACCTGGGGGTTTAATGGCATTTGGTCTCTATGATTGGGTTGACCCATTCTCTGGCAGCTGTCACAAGCCCTTACATACTTCTTTGCATCCTTGAATAATGAGGGCCAATAGTAACCCATCCTCAGAATTTTATGTGTTGTTCTTTTATCAGCAAAATGGCCTCCACAAGGGCCATCATGACAAGCTTTCAATATGTCATACACTTCATCTTCTCTAATGCATCTTCGGATCTCCTGATCAAGCCCAGTATAGAAGAGACACCCGCTTATCCAGCTGTACCTGGCACTTTGTTGAACAATTCTTCTCTTTTCTCTATATGACAGGTGTGCTGGTAGTTTTCCTGCAACCAAATAATTAGCAATATCTGCATACCATGGAGAGTGAGCAGAAACTGCAAACAAATATTCGCCAGGAAAACTATCATCTACTGGAATATCATTGTCAGTTTTTAACCGTGAAAGAAAATCAGCCACCACATTTTCTTTACCAGGCCGATCTACAATTGTAATATCAAATTCCTGCAATAATAATAGCCATCTGGTAACTCTAGCATTTGTGACAGATTTTTTCATTAAGTATTTAATAGCTGAATGATCAGTGTGCACAAAAGTAGGATAACCAGTGATATAGTGTCGGAATTTATTAATGGCATAGATTACTGCAAGGAACTCTTTCTCGGTAACTGTATAGTTAAGCTCAGCAGGGGTCATATTCTTACTGATAAAGTATATAGCATAAGGAAGATGATTTTCCTCTTGTCCCAAAACCGCTCCAATAGCAATGTCTGAAGCATCAGAAGATATATGAAACGGAAGATTCCAGTCAGGCCCCCTCAAAATAGGAGCAGTAGACAACTGATGCTTCAGCTCTTCAAAAGTTTTCTGACAAGAATTAGTCCACTTAAATTCAGCATTTTTCATAAGCAATACAAATAATGGAGAAGCTATTTTAGAGAAATCTTTAATAAATCTCCTGTAATAACCAGCATGTCCTAAAAAACTTCTCACATCAGTTTGAGTTTTAGGAACAGAAAGATTCTGAATGACCAATATTTTAGATGGATCTACCTAAATACCTTGAGATGAAATAAAATGTCCAAGCACTATTCCCTCACTCATCATCATATGGCATTTTTCGGTACTTAAGGAGAGGTGAGCTTGTATACATCTTTTAAGTACTTTCTCAAGGTTTTGTAATGCCTCTTCGAAAGACACACCATAAGGGGTAAAATCATCCATAAATATTTCCATAGAATCATTCAGCATATCGGAAAAAAATTCCTATAACAGCTCTTTGAAAAGTTGCTGGTGCGTTGCACAACCCAAATGGAAGAACTCTATAAGCAAAAGTTCCCCAGGGGCTGGTGAAAGTGGTCTTGTCTTGGTCTTGGGGTGCAATTCTTATCTGATTATACCCACTGAATCCATCTAGAAAAGAAAAGAATTTCTTCCCTGCGAGACTGTCCAACACCTGATCAATGAAAGGTAAGGGAAAGTGATCCTTTTGAGTAGCTTTGTTTAAAGCTCTATAGTCGACACATACCCTCCATTTCCCGTTTTTCTTAGGAACAATTACTAATGGGGAAACCCATTCACTGTCAGATATGGGGTATATAAATCCTGCGTTAAGCAATTTTTGAAGTTCTTCTTTAACAATTTCTCGTAGATTAGGATTCATTCGTCTTTGGGGTTGACAAATAGGTCGGCATCCCTCTTTAATGTAAATTCGGTGAGTACATAATTCAGAAGAAATACCTTTCATGTCCGTGTAATCCCAGGCAAATGCCTCCTTATATTCGTGCAATAACTTCATTAGTTGCTGTGTTTCAGCATCTGTTAGATCAGGATTTATGTTTAATGTCTTGCCGGGTTCAATTTCAACTGTTATGCTTTTAGATGAGATCGTGGTTAAAGTTTGAGATGAATCTTCAGGTTCAATCTTTTCTTGTGCATCAGTTTCAAAAATTGCAGTTAATTGATTGTTTGTTTCAGCAATGACAGAAGAAGGTTCACAAATAAAATTATTGATTATCTCATCCTCTGTATTGTCTTTAAGAGTTAAAGCTTGTCCTATAGTTAGAATAGGCTGAACAGCATTATCATCATAATCCATCCATATAGAATCTTCATTATTGACTACTGGCGTAGCGTGAGGATAAAGAGTTAATTGTTTTGTTTCATAACCATTAGAAATTGTCATTGAACCAGATCTGCAACTAATAAATGCATCAGCTGTGGCCAACCATGGCCTTCCTAGAATTAAGGGATGTCCCCCCAGCTTTGTTTTAGTCTGCAATACAACAAAATCAGCTGGATATTTCCAGGATTCAACTGAAATGAGTAGGTCTTCAACAATTCCTTCTGGTTTAATTGTGGAACGGTCAGCTAACTCTAAGATGGTGGGTGTATCTCTGATTGTGTTATTCAGCTGTAACAATTGTGAAGTTTCCAGAGTCAATATATTAATTGCTGCACCTAAGTCTACCAGAACTCGGGGAATCATTGTTTTACCAATCTAAACTGTGACAGTAGGATGGCCAGGATCACCATATTTTACAGGAGGGGTTTTTCCGAACATTAATGCAGACAAGTCTCCCATCACATGTACTGTAAGGGGATCCTTGGTTTTCCTACCAGGTTTCTTAACACAAATATCCCTTAATGTTCTGGCATAAATTGGTACATCTCTTAATGCTTGTAAAAGTGGAATTTTAATGTACAAATTTCGCAATTCCCCCATAAAATTAAAAGCAGGTGTTTCAGCTGTTTTGGTTAAAACCAAACGCTCGGGGAATGGTGGTTCTGTTATTTCAACATTTTTGTTAGGAGGTGGTTGAGCTTCTTTTTGTTTCTCGGTTTCATTTTTATCTGAATCAGTTATGTCATCAATAATAGGCTCTACTATTCTTCCAGATCTCAAATGAATATCATTACATTGCATAGTAGGAAATATAGACTGATTCTGAATATCAATGACTTGCACAACTTTATTATTGGGGTTAGGGTTTGGTTGCACAGGTAGTTGGGGTCTCATTTGGTTGTTTGGCGGAGCATTTGATGGCAGAGGGAGTGATTGTTGGAATTGAGGCAATTGATTTGAGTACGGGAGTGATTGACTTCCAATTTGGGTTCCAAGGATTGAAAGGAGGTGGCTGCTGTGGAGGCCAAGGAGTCCACATTGAAGGGTCAACAAAGGGAGGGTTTTGCATTTGCATGGGTGGGAAATTCATTTGATTGAAAAGTGGGTATTGCATTTGGTTGAAGGGGGGGTAACTTTTTTGGCCAAAAGCAGAATAATTGTTCCAACGATTAAATGGCATACCAGAGTTCGTACCTTGCCCTTTAGGTTGCCACTGTCTTCTTTGAGTTAGCAGGTAAACTGCTTCAACTTCTTCTTCCGTTGGCTGCAACGCTGCTTTTATTCCTGGTAGAGATGGACACTATTCCGTCTCATGATCTTTCTCACAAAGGGTGCAAATTGGTATTTTATCTCTTGGGCATTCCCTTAGTGGATGTTTGTCTCTACATTTTGGGCAAAAGACAGCCAGAGTTGCTTCTTCTTCGGCCTGCTTCTTCTTAACCTGCAAAGTATCAATCTGCGAAGCAAAAGAACTTAACATTTCGGTTTTAAATTCTTCAAGTAGATTACCTATTTCTGCTCTTGTTGCTCCTCCATTGGCTGATTTCTGCACCCTTGAATATGTGGAATCTCTTATTCTGTTTCTTGCAGCTCCCCTAGAGCACCTCTTAGCAAGTTCACAAATCTCATCATATGATTCCTTAGATATATCTCCCTTAGCAAGCATATTTAACATATTTAAACAATCATCCCTTAAACCTCTAAGTAATATTGTTTTACGAATTTCCTTACTTATATCCGGATGATCAGATCTCTGTATGTTGTACTGCAGCCTTTCTATGTAGTCCTCCAGGCTCTCATCTGACTTTTGTGCCATATTGAGTAGTTCATCCTTCTTCTCCCTCGTCCGGCAGTAGTCTTGATATTTAAGCATAAATTTTTGTTTCATCTGCTCCCATGTTGTGATTACCTGACTTCCAAGGCTCATGAACCATCTTAAAGCATTCCCTTTTAAGGTGGCTGGAAACAGCTTCAACTTTTGAGCATTAGTAACATAATCATAACTTCTGCATAATATATCAAATTCAAAAAGAAATTTGTCAGGATCTTCAGTGGATAAACCATGAAAGTTAGGTAGAGTAGACAATGGAATATTTTTCATTGTTCCTGCAGGGAGATCACTGATGGGAAATCCCAAGGTAGAGAGGGAATTTTCATCCCTTCTTTCTTCTTCAGGACCTGCACGTCCTCCTCCAAAGAGGAAGGCATCATTGTTATCTTCCATTGTTGGCCCTCCTACTGCACTTTCTCGATCGTCAGAATCCTCTATTGGTTCTTCAATGTTCTCTACCGGTCGTCCAACGCTTTCTACTATTTCCTCAATGTGTTCCACTGATCTGCTAATACTTTCCTCCGACTCTTCAGCACTGACTGCTAGTTCTTCTGTATTTTCAGGACCCACAACTTCCTCTGTTCTGTAATCTGACTGACGGGAACGCTGAAATTTTGATTTCCGAGAACTTAATCTTTGTGATGATTCAGCCTTCGATACAATCTCGTCAATAAAAGTTTTTCGTCCTCCCCAGCCCTTGCCACCTGTGCGGTTATTTTTCTTCTGGTTTCCTCGTCCTCTCATACAATCTGCACATTAAAAAGAAAAGATGAATGCTTTTGAAATCTATAATTACCTTCCCCGGCAACGGCGCCAAAATGTTGGTCGCTCTAATTGTTTTCACAATTCGAGCTCCACATAAATTGTCAACCCGAGAAGGTCTTTTTATTTCAAAGATAATAGCGCACTGGATATGCTCAATTTCAAAAGTGGAATCGATGTTGTAGTAAAAGAAAGATACACACCTGTTAAATTCATCAATCTACTAATTCACACTCTACTTAATTAAGGCTGAAGTCAATTAAATTATAGCAGAAACGATTTCTCTGTTACAGCAAAGGAAAATCAATCTACAAGGAGGGAAATCATTCAACCATAGCAGGAACAGGACCCTATTCCTTGGTGAGGAACTTCAGCACCTGCTGCCTGGCACTTAATCACACTGTAAGAAAAGTAACTTCAAGAGATCAAGACCCTATTCCCAGGAACAGGAACCTTCAGCACTTATCCTCTTGTTTCTAATCACACTGCAGGCAAAGGAAAGCAATCAATGGGAGCAAGACCCTATTCCCTTATGCAGGAATCTTCAGCACATGCTCCCAACATCATTTATTCATGCATTCAATACATGTAGCGCTAAAGAAACAGAGTATTGCAAAACTGTGTAACTAGTGTCCAACAACAGAATTAAGGGAAGTGCAAACACATAAAGAAATAAGCAAACTACAGGAACCAAAAGGGTGAATCTTGTGAGGAAGGCGGGCCCTTTCCTTCTCACAAGATTCCCCAGGAGAAAGAATTAAATTGAAACGCTCAAAAGAAGATTTTATTCATCTGTCAAAGTAACTGATACATTACAGAAGGAGACTAGCTCCAGTTCTCACACAATACTCTCCTGTAACTTACAATTCAAACCCCCCTCTAATGATGATGTCTCCTCTTTTTAAAGAGGAGACATCTTTTACAATTTACATGAGAGCGAGTCTTCATTATCTCGATTATGTTTTCTTTTCCAAAACAGGACTATTCTGTTCTTTCAAAAAGAGATGCTGTTACAACCGAGACAATAAAAGTGCTATCTTCAGGATGATCCAGGTAACCGTATCTTCGTGCTGCTGCTACTATTCCACAAAAAGTTCTTCCAGAATCGCAAATTACGCATAACGGGATTTGCGTGCTTGACGGCTGTTTCAGCAACTGAGTCAGTTGTTTCAGCAACAGAGTCAGCTGTTTCAGCAACGGAGTCAGCTGTCTCAGCAACGGCCGCTCGTTCCCAACAAGGCATGTAACTTATCTGCGATCTTTGACTTGTGTTAGCAACAATGCACTTCAATTAATGATAAAATATAAGAGTATTGCGGAATTAAATGTAAGACAGATTAAACATATAATAAAGAAGAGGTTTCTATATACCTTGGGATAAAGTAGATGAAAAAGACAATGAAGTTCATGGTTTAAGAGTAGAGTGGTGTCAAAATATATAGCAAAAATGATACATAGTGGAGTCCTAACAGGCGGAACCATGAGTACTACAGAGAGGTGGATAGAACCATGATCTGAGCAATTTCTCTAGTGGGGCATATTTTCACTTTGTCATATTTTCACAAATTTTATATGGTTTCAACATTTCTCGATGCCACGAACGCAATGGTGTTGTCCATTTCTCCAATAGAGTTCTGCTTTTTTCGGCCATTTTCCGTAATGGAGGTATAAGACTCCTTTTTGTAAATGATGATTGTACTGTTCTTTCTCATGCCACTTAATGAATGAAGGCCCTACATTGATCGAGCAAGGCCTAGAGATGTAGTTCAAATTAGACGAACTTCGTTATCAATTCTTTTGTCTTCTTTCATGCTTTATGTGTTTCTCTTCTTCTCTAATGTGCACATTAAATTTCTATGTTTAAGCTACAGTTTATGCATATAATTCTCTGATACATATATAAGAAAAAGATCCTGGATCAAGTGGTATCATAGCAAGTATTTGTAGGTGTCAATTACATGTTTGTATGCTAATAAGTAATAGGCTCCAAAGAGGCAAAGGGAAACTAAAGTATTTTGAACTTGAAGCAGGGCATGCACATTGAAGTAGAAACATGGTAGATGAAGAGGCTCGTTATGAAGAGGAGCTCAATTTCCGCAAAACCTTCTATACAATGGTAGAAAATGTCGGTCAATTTCTTTCAAGGATGGAGAAAGCAGAAGGGAAAAAGGTAGAAGAACAAGGTTCAGTGCATGGAAATGGTGAAGAATAACCCCCTCCTACTCCTTCCACAAGTGAGAGTTCTTCTTCCTCTCATCACCATCATCGTAGAAATTCAAGGGATGCATCTAACAAAGCTTTCTTTAAATTAGATGTCAAATTTGATCTTCCCATGTTCAACAATGAAAGTAATGTAGAAAAGATTAATAACTAGATTAGGCAGATCAAAATCTACTATATGATTCATTAGATTGAAGAGGATGAGCCAAAGATTCAGCTAGCCTCTTTTCGTATGAGTAGCACAACTATCGTCTAGTGGGAGAGAAAATTGTGAAGAAGAGTGTGGGTAATCTTCTTTCCTCATGGCCTAGTTTTATTTTTGAAATTAAGGAACAATTTTACCCCTTGGGTTATAAGAAAAAATCCTTAATGGATTTGCAATACTTAAGGTAAGGCAGAGGTCAGGATGTTCAAAGCTTTACAAAGGAGTTTAGAAAACAAACACTTAATTTGGGCATTGCACTTGACTCACTTGAAGTAGTAACTAAGTATATTGGATCATTACATCGTTACCTTAGACATTCATTATTATTGTTTGAACCAAGTACTATTGCATTGGCCAGTGTAAAGGCCATCCATCTTTAGAATAGGGGCAATAATGAAAGAGATGATCATTTCAAGAAACCAGCTTTCAAACCTCCCAATGGAAAACCCAAAGGGAAAGGAAAAGGAAAGGAGAATATGATGAAATCAACCAAGAAAGATGAAGGAGAAAGAGATTATTGCACTCGCTGCAAAAAGGAAGTTCATGACGACGATCATTGTTGGAAACTATACCTGGAAAAGAGACCAAATAAGTATGGAGGAAAAGGCATGCAAAAGATAGTGGAAACTATACAACAAGGCCTTGGATCCAACTCTGGAAATGAAGCATTGGTCACAACAGTAGAAACAAAAGGAACTCTTAGACTTCATGGTAATTCTGAATCACATGAAGGCACTAGTTCAATAAATGATTCTCTTCCTAATGAACTAAAGAGAATTGCGCTACTTCATATTACAGTTATAATAAATCATACAAAAGTGTAAACTCTATTTGATACCGAATCCCAAGAAAATCTAATTTCAGAGTCCTTGGCAAAGAAGCTAGGCTTAGAAACCAAACCACATCCAAAACCTTACCCATTTGGATGGATACATGATAAAGCAAATTGAATGTACCTAAGTAGTGCAAGGTTAAATTTTTTATCGCTTCTAAGTTAGTGGATGAGGTAAAACTTGATGTGATACCATTTGATATCTGTGGCATGGTGTTAGGGAGTTCATACCTATATGATAGAAAGGCAATCTTCTTCCGTCATGAAAACAAATACCAAATCACAAAAGATGTGGTAGAATATATTGTAAGGGCTCATCAAACTAAAATCAACGCAAACCTCGTAAGTGTAGGAAAAATGAAGAGTTTTGTGAATTCCAGTAAGGGTTGCATGCTTATGGTTGTAAGGGAGAAAGATGCAGAATTATCTGATGCTTTCCAGGGTTGTGATCATGTGCATAAAAAGGAATTATGTGAATTACTATGATGAGATGTTTAATGAACCAAGGGGATTACCTCCGAAGAGGTAAATCCAACATGAGATCCATTTGTAGCATGACATTCCTTTTCCAAATATTGGCTTGTATAGGATGTTGACCATTGAGATGAAGGAGATCAAAAAGCAGGTGTAGGAAATATTGAACCAAGGGGTCATCAGACCAAGAAATTCTCCATGTGGCTCACCGATTGACTTAGTGTTGAATAAAGATGGCACATGGAGGATATGCATGGATTACTGAGAACTAAACAAAATCACGGTGAAAAATCGTTACCCTCTTCTGTGCATGGATGATTTATTAGATTAGTTAAAGAATGTTATCTATTTCACCAAATTGGATTTGCGTAGTGGTTATCACCAAGTCTGAATTGCAGAGCAGGATGTGTGGAAAACTGCCTTCAAGGCAAAACAGGAGTTGTTTGAATGGATGGTGATTCCATTTGGACTTTGCAATGCCCCAACCACTTTCATGAGGGTCATGAATGATCTATTTAGGCCTCTCATTGATGAATTTTTTCTTGTATATCTGGATGATATTCTTGTCTTTAGTAAAAGTTGGAATGAACATGTAAGCCATGTGAATAAAGTGCTTGATGTATTGAAAAAAAAAACTCTATGTAAAAGTGTCAGTTTGGGAAAACCACTTTAGTTTAGCAAGGTCATATTGTTGGTCATGGTCAGCATAAAATTGATCCTTCTAAAGTTGAAGCAATTGTAAATTGGCCTAAGCCTACTAGTGTAACCAAGGTTCACAGCTTTTTGTGTGCAATACAATATTGGAGGAGATTTATTGCCAATTTCTCTATTATTGCAACACCTTTACACACACTGAAAAGTGTAAAGCAATTCTTTCAATGGGGAGGAGAGTAGTAGAAGTCCTTTGAAACATTGAAAGAAAATATTAGCATCGCACTAGTCTTAGCCTTACCATATCTCCAATAGCAATTCGAGATCGAGATAGATGCTAGTGGATATGCCATAGGAGTTGTACTGATGCAGCAAAAGAAGTTGATATGTTACCATTCAGATAAGTTCTCTCAGGTTGTGATAAACTATCCCACTTGTGACAAGGATTTATATTCCTTGGTCTAGAGTATGAAAAATTGGAAACACTACCTGATTGGGAAGGAGACCATCATCCATACGGATCATCATCCCTTCCAATATCTTCAGTCACAAGCCAAGTTGCAGCAATCTTGTCATTTCAGGTGGATGGGTTTTCCTTAGTAGTTTCATCTTGTAATAAAGTATAAGAAGGGCACTAGCAATAAAGTGGTCGATATGCTATCTTGCCCATCTATTTTTGCTTCTATTATTTTTCATAATTCTTTGTTATCTATTGAAAGTTATCCTAAACATTATGCTAACTGTTAGCCTCCTGTTGCGACAGGTGTTCATTTTTCATGATTGACATCTTTACATGCCAAATATGTCATACTTTGCATGCTGCAGTGTTCCATATTTCCAAAAAGAGGTTAAAGAAGATACTCTGAAAGTGTGACAATCCAAATGCCACTGCTGAATTCCAATTTTGATGACTCAACCATTTTTGTCCTATAAAAGGGAGGGCCAAACAGCTTAAACTTGGTCTCCCTAGGTTTCAATTTCCTGTTTTAGAATATAGAGAATGATATCTGTCCAAACAATTTAATCTTGGCAGATTTGTAGATAGATAGAGAATCAAAGGAGCCCAACTGCTTAATCTGGGCCCTTGGCAGAAATAATTGTAGACTTAGATAGGATAACAGAAAAAAGTAAAATTTGTAAAGCTGGGTCTGCAAGTCTAAGTGCACCCAAACCAAAGAGAAGAAAAAATGTCAGGATGGTAGGCTAGGTAGGTAGTTTTTGAGGTTGCAGAATGATGATTCATGATCAATCTTGTGTTTCTAAGTGTTATATCTTTTCAGATCACAACCATGATGCAGTTTTCATCTGGAGGAAGTCAAGCTGGACATAACTAACTCCCCTGTTCATTCTTATTCCCCAAATCACTCACTAATTTTCCCAAAGAGGTCAAGATCTGCTTGATGCCTCTTAGTCACCATTTTCCACATTATTGGCCTTGGTAAAGTTCTACTTTACTCAAGGATTTCCATTCTTCTATTACAAAGTCCTATTCCCCCAAAATGGCCTAAGGTTCCTTACCTTAGCGCTTTCTCATCATCTTCATATTAACTCCTGACTATATTATATAGCCCCCTATTCTTTCCCCCTCCCCTACTAAATCTATACTAAAAAACTCCCCTATATACATACCCCGCCCTCTAGCACTATAGCTATGTATTTATCAGTTCTGGGACATAATAGTCCACCTGGGACTATCATGAACTCGTCCGCGTCCTAACAGGAGTTAGTGTGACACCTGGTCATGCTAACAAACTTTTTCCCTAACCCTAGCCCTGAAAAACCCTCTTTTCCGCCCTTAACCTAAAGTTGCGTGCATAAAACATTAACCTCGCTCGTTAAACAACCCCATAACCCACAGTTCCTAAGTTCTAAACCCCCCCGCCGCGCCGTATAAAGATTCACATATTCACGTGCCCGTCCATTATTCTCCCGCCAGCTCTGCGCTCCGTCCACCGTCGGATCGGGGCCTCCCCATCCGACAGCTCTCGGCGTTTTCGGAGGCGCCCTGCTACTCGGACGTTAGCTTCCGATGGCGAGGCGGTTTTTCCGCCGTACCCAAAGACACTTGTCCACTTCCTATTGCATTGGAGGGGCTCTGACAGATACCGCCCTCGTACAGAAAGCGGTCCGATGAAACCGCTTTCCGCCCTCTGTACGCGCGCCCCATGTCGCCTGTCCGGTTCCACGTGTCTGCCAAGTCACCTTCACCACGTCACCTTGCTGACTTCACCCTGCCACGTCATTCGCCGTACCATGGTCCCACCTGCTGATGTCATGCTGGCGTCATGCTGACGTCATCATCAATTTTGAGGCAAAAGGCTAAAATCGTGCTTAGGAGGCCCGGATTCAAATTCCGAGGCAGTTTTTCATGCGCGATTAGCGCCTAGCGGTAATCGCGCATGGCTACGGGAAAAGGGCTGAAATGGAAAATCCCTCATTGCGCAGCCCCCAGTAAGCCCAAAAGGCACCAAATGACCTATTTTTCTTCGCGAGGCATGCAGAGATGAATAAAAG
Organism: Pinus tabuliformis; assembly: GCA_031772625.1. Lineage (NCBI taxonomy): Eukaryota > Viridiplantae > Streptophyta > Pinopsida > Pinales > Pinaceae > Pinus > Pinus tabuliformis. The sequence continues at coordinate 1,318,658,966 of CM062820.1, forward strand.
ACAATTCTAAACAAAACAGAGGGCCGAACAACGGCCATTAAGTTTTGATTTGACCCGCAGCGAGAGAGAAACTAGCCCAATTCATTTTTCAAAGAGTATCAGAGGAGAGATGAAGCAGCAAAGAATATCAGTTAATTTTTTAATGGAAATCTTTAGTTCCCAAGGCAGGTCAGCATTAATTGGCCTCCAGCAGAGTCAAGTCAGGAGGTGTAAGCCCATCCCAGCTCTCAAATCACAGTTAAAGCACTTAAAGCCACCGAACTACAATGGAGCAGAAGTCCATGCTCAGTTATTACAGAAGCACTGGACCAAGCCACCAAGGACAATGCATTGATTCATTTCTGATACGGCTGCCCTCAGTGCAGCTCAGAGATATTTTTTGCATTTATAAGTTTAGGTTAGATTAATCATTTACTTTTAGACCTGCTTAGGTCACAGCTGTAATAAACAATTTTGGAGAATATTCCCTATATATACCACCCACTGTATTGTTTCAAGGGTTGGTTGATTGATATCTTTTCATTAAAGGCTCGCACTGTATGTCTGATATTTTTCTTTAATCAAAGATTACTGAAGAGAATGGAAGAATGACTGCCTGATCTGTTTTTACTGGTCTCTAGAGACTGAATGATGGAATTCTCGTGCTGCAACATGAATCAATAAGTGCCGCTTACCTCTTTCTTTTCATTTTTCACCATCCAAATAGCAAAAAAGAAAGATTAGCTTAGAACTTGTTTAACTGCACTCTAGGCTCAGTTTTTGCTATTTCTTTATGTTTTTTTCATCTGAAATGAACTGGACATGAATATGAATTCCCTGTGGCTCATATTTACTCTTATTCACATGTGTTTGACAGTTATCTAAGGATTCTTTACTGCCCTTAGATAGAGATCAGCCAATTTCCCCTATTAAGCTGACTGAGAGATTCTTAATTGCCTCTCCTTCCTTAGCAATCTTTCCATCCTTTAAATTTAGAAAATTGTCCCATGTGCAGCTACCTTGCTCCTTATTCCTCTTGTGACCAAGAAAATGTACCAACAGTCTTACATCCTTGACTCCATGCCAAATGTTTTGAAACTTTCACACCACACTTGCCTCTTTACTTGAAAACATCAATTTTCCCACCAAAACACAAACAAAACACAAACAAAAAATCCCTGAACTCAATAACTAGCCTGAAATCATCATCAACAAAGCTAAATCATAAAGAGAGAGCCCTCTCTGACTACAGGTGGGCTAGAACCTGCAGTCCAAAGTTTGGTTTGTGGTTACCTCGGCCGTATCCCTTTACTCCGACTTGGGGGACAACCTGAGTTATAACATAATGGCAACTCCACTGGGGACATCCTCAGTTAATTCCACTAAGAAGGTTGGAAAAATCCCCAAAGCGAATCGATTTTCTAATTGCTGTATATCCCTTAAAACTACAGATGAATCCTGAATGTCAGCCAGGAAGCCTTTGAAACTATTTCTGTTTTACATTAATAGAAGCAAATAAAAGTTGCTTCAGTCAATCTTCATGCTAGTTTTAAACTATGCACAACCATCTCAAAATCTGACAATTCCTTGCCGATTTGAAAAATATTCCCATAAAAATACCAAAAAACAACATTCGGAAACTGGCTCCCAAGAAGAATCCATGATATACAAGGTCAAATCCAGATCCAGACCCTCCAGCTGTTTTTGAAAATCGGAACCTAATCCCAAAGATCCTCAGGAAGCAAGAGAAAAGACAAGATTTTGCTGATTTGAGTCCTGAAGCAACTCCTCCAAGTTGTGTTCCAACCCCTATTAAAGTTTTATTTCGTTCAACCCCTACTTCCCCTTATTCATCATCCACATCTCAAAGTACTCCATCCATACCTCCATTCACTATCGTTCCAGTTACTTCAGTCACTCCTGTTATCCCTGTTATCCCCTTTGTCCCACTTATCCCTTCCAATATGGCTAATAGATATGCACCCCTGCAATTGCCTGCTAATCCCGGGGCTTTACCTCAGGAGAACCAATCTAAAATTACCTATTTTGACAACACCGGTCCTTTCACCGCCCTTCAACATACCAAAAAGATGCAAGACTATTTTGAAAACTACCAAATAGATGATGATAGCGTGAGAATGAGAATTTTTGTTCAACGTTTAACCAGAGATGTAAGAACTTGGTTTAGATCACTTGCTGCAAATTCCATAACTACTCCAGATGAGCTTTACCAATCCTTTACCAACAAATGGGAGAAAAAGAAAGACCCCTTGCACATACTAGCTGAATATGACACAATTAAAAGAGGTCCTCAGGAGACTGTCTTGGAGTACTGTGCAAGGTTCAACAATGTCTATAATGCAAAACCACAGAACTTAAGACCCTCACCTGACCTTGCCTTGTATAAATTTCCTGATGGATTCGATCCAGATATGGCATACCAGTTAAAAGAAAGAGCTCCTCAGACCCATGCAGATATGCAAAATGTTGCTGTCAGCGTAGAGGCCAACCTAATTGCCAAAAAAAACAGAGCCAGAATGGAAAGAAAAACCACCTTTAAGGAAGAACCCTCAGCCTTTGATCACAAGCTTGATGCGATTATCATTTTCCTACAAAGGCTGGGAGAAAGAGTAGAAAATGTTGAGAGAAGATCATCATTGGAAGGGCAATAGTCCAATACCATAAGGAACCCAAATTTTAGGAAAACGCAGAACACAAATGTTGGTAGATCAAGCCTAGACCATGACATAAGACCCCCTTTTCAAGATAATTATGTTGAAGGATCTACATCCAATGAGCAAACAGAAGACAATCATATGAATCTAATGGATCTAAAGGGTGAGCATCAGACTTTTTTGAGCCAAGAAGACCAAGATGAATATAACTTTAGTCAATTTCAGACTAAGCCTGGCGAGTCTTTTGACTTTAAAAAAGGATATGATACTTCTGTGTACGAAGTAAACAAACAATACAAGCTGAGAACTAGAACCATTGACATTTCTAAACCTAACAAAATAAAGGATGGCAAACAGCCCAACAAGATTAAGAGCAAGGCTGTCATAACAGAACCAGCTGATACAACTATCCCAAATCCGCATCAAGTAACTATAGAAGACATTATAGAAACGCAGCCTCCTATAGATAAGCTTTTGCCACTTTCTTCCTCTGAGCAAAACTCGAACAACGCTCCAAAAGGCCTTCCTGAAGTTGAAAAAACACAAGTAATCAATTCCCATAACAATGATAAAAAAGAGAAAAATGTCGATAATTCAAATGAAACAGAAAAAACTACCAGCATCAATACCAAGACTCCATTGGAAAAGCCATTTAGTTTAGAGGCAGAAATAGCCAAGTTGAATATATCCATCCCCCTCTCAGAACTTGCCAAACATGATGTATATAGGCAACAGATTCAAAGATCACTTCAAATCCCAGAGAATAAGGACAATGTGAATGTCCTGGATGATACCCCTGAAGTGTTGTTTGGCCCAGAAGTGAATGGAAAATCAACATATGGACCTATTCCACCCTTTTATGTCAGTTTGCATATACATGACAAAGTTCTGCACAACGCTATGTTCGACTCAGGAGCATCACACAATCTGATGCCCAAAGCAGTTATGGAAAAGCTGAACCTTGATATTACAAGACCCTACAAAGATTTGTACTCATTTGACTCAAGTCAAGTCAAGTGTTTAGGCCTCATCAAAGACATGTGTGTCTCCTTAGTCCAATATCCCAATAAGACCATCCTCATGGACGTGGTGGTGGCTGACATCCCACCAAAATATGGTATGCTCCTATCAAGAACATGGGGAGCAAAGCTCCAAGGAACCCTTCAACTAGACCTCTCCTATGCTACTATTTCAGTCTTTGGGCAACCAAAGAGATTGTACAGAGAAACCCTCATGAAATATATGGTGAGTAGTGAGAGTAAGCCTGAAAATTTTCCCATTTACTCAATCCATTCTGATATGGATTCTTTTATTTTGTTTAATAATAATACAAATTCTCTAACTGATGATGAGTCGTTAGCTCTAGAACAACGAGCACAAATCAATGAAGAATCGATTGCATATACCCATGAGACTGTCACAACAATTAATGCAACCAGCATGATAGAGGAAACTCCCCAAACAGAAATTTCAACTCTGCCCAATCCTAACATAGCTGAAATTCTTAGCACAAACCACAAGCAAGGAATCACATGGTATTTAGAGTTTGATGGCTCTGTCAACAAGTTAGGAGCAGGGGCAGGTGTGTGGATTCACAATACACATGATAACCATGCGGAAGGTCATGCCTACAGACTGAACTTTAAATGCACAAACAACATGGCAGAATATGAGGCTCTACTGTTAGGCCTTAAACTGCTCAAAGCTCTAGGAGCTGCAAAGGTGTCTATTTTAGGAGACTCTGACCTAGTCATACAGCAGATGAAAGGTAACTTTGTAACCAATGACAATAGAATGAGAGCCTATAGGACTGCTGCCACTAATATACTCAATGCATTTACTGAATTCAAACTGGCCAAGATTTCAAGAGAGCATAACATTCATGCACACAGCCTAGCCACCTTTGCTAGTACATGCAAGCTTCCTTTTGACCCAAACCATCACTTCATAGCTGAAATAAAACATAGGCCCACTGTCCCAAACAATGTGAAAGATTCGCAAGTGTTTGAAAATGACGCCCAGATCAACAATTTCCTCACCCTTGAGCATGAGTTCTCTAATATCAACATTGACATGGATGCTATGAACGATGTCCAATAGCAAACAAATGAAAACCAGCAGGTTGTAACAACTACAACAGCCAAACAAATCCTAAACCCCACTGTTTTTGACAAAACAAACATAGAACAGCTGAAACAAATACATTTGGAGGAAATTGCCAAAACAGAGGCAGAAATCATTGACCTGAAGGATAATTTTCTGCCTGCTAGCCTAACCCCATTAGAAGACATGTTTGACACCAATGATGTTCCCAGAAAGCCAAAACTGCAACCATTTAACACTGCTATAGAAGAACACAACATTGGGACAACAGAGAATCCCAAAATGATCAAATTGTCCAGAAATTTACCACCTGATCAAAAGCCCAAGTACATTGATTTGTTCAAAGAATTCCAAGATGTATTTGCTTGGAGTTATGAAGATTTGAAATCCTATGACACCTCGGTGATCCAACACACAATTCCCTTAAAACCAAACTAGAAACCTTTCAAACAGAAACTTACGAGAATTAACCCTATGCTTCTTCCCATGATTGAGAAAGAAGTAAAGAGGATGTTTGAAGCAGGCATAATAGCACCCATCAGATTTTCTGAATGGGTATCCAACCTAGTTCCTACAAGAAAAAAGACAGGTGAGATTAGACTTTGTGTAGATCTAAGAAATTTAAACCAAGTCTCCCTAAAGGACCATTACCCTTTGGCCAAAATGGACCACATCTTATAAAGAGTAGTGGGGTCATCTAGAATCTCTTTGCTAGATGGCTTTTCAGGTTTCAATCAAATACTTGTTCACCCGGATGACCAAGACAAGACAACCTTTACCACACCCTGGGGAACATTTAAGTATGTTAAGATGCCATTCAGACCTAAAAACGCTGGTGCAACATTTCAAAGAGAAATGGATATTGCTTTTGCCAAAGAAATACATGACTTCCTAGTTGTCTATCTTGATGACCTAACCCCGTTTTCCAAATCTGATGAAGATCACCTTAAGCATCTTAGGAAAATATTCATCACGTGCAGGAAATATGGCATTTCCTTGAATCCCAAGAAGTCTCTATTTGGCCTTGAAGAAGGCAAATTACTCGGTCACATCATATCAAAAGATGGGATCAGAATTGATCCTGAAAGAATCCAAGCCATCCTCCAAATCCCATATCCAAGAAACATAAAATAGCTACAAGCATTCCTTGGGAAAATCAACTTCCTAAGAAGATTTATTCCAAATCTAGCTGAACTAATATGACTGTTAAGTAATATGTTAAAAAAATATGCCAAGGTAAAATGGTCTCTTGAAACCAAACAGGCATTTGAGAGTATCAAATCCACCTTAACACAAACCCCTGTCCTCACCAGCCCACAATTTGACAAAGATTTTATCATTTTTTCTTTTGCATCTGATCATACTATAGCTGTTATCCTTTTGCAAAAGGATGAGTAGGGAGTTGAAAAGCCGATTGCATTTTTCAGCCGAGCTTTAAGAGATTCCCCTTTGAAGTACCCAATCATGGAAAAGCAGGCCTATGCACTTGTTAAGGCCATCAAGGATTTTAGAGTGTACATTTTATATTCCCATGTGATTGCCTATGTCCCACACGCTGCTATAAAAGACATATTGACCCAAGAGGGATTAGAAGGCAAAAGAGGCAAGTGGATAGCAAACATCCTTGAGTATGACATAGAAATAAAACCAACCAAGCTGATAAAGGGACAAGGTTTAGCCAAACTAATGTTCGAAACAAACTTTCAAGCCTTAGACATTAACCAACTGGACAATGAACAGGAGCTGGCGACTCCACAGATCAGTGAGACCTTTTTGCAATCTCCTTGGTATGTTGATATATGTTTTGTATTGTTAAACCTGTTTGCTCCCCCAGGATTGTCCAAAACCAAGAAAAGATTTTTGAAAATGAAAGCTTTAAAGTTTTGTGTCATAGATGGTGCATTATTCTGGAGAAATCATGAAGGTATATTTCTTAACTATTTAACCATGAACGAAACTAACAATGTCATGAAAGAATTCCATGCAGGTGACTGTGGTGGACATCTATATTGGAAGTCCACTGCTGATAAAATTTTAAGGGCTGGTTTTTATTGGCCCTCTCTTTTTGTAGATGTAAAGAATTTTACCATGTCATGCCACAAATGCCAAGTCTTTGAGGGCAAGAGAAAGTTGTTACCTTTGCCCCTGAAACCCATCTCTACCGAGAAGCCTTTTCAACAATGGGGTCTTGACTTCACTGGAGAAATCCATCCCTCTTCCTTAGGCCATCACAAATGGATCCTGACAGCCACCGACTATTTCACTAAGTGGGTTGAAGCCATTCCTTGCAGGCATGCCAATGACACCGTCATTATCCAATTCCTTGAGTGCAATATCCTTTCTAGATTTGGCTGCCCTGAGAAAATCATCACTGACAACGTTGCTGCCTTTAAATCCAAAAAGATGGTTAGTTTTTGCCACAAATTTCATATTACCTTGGGCCACTCTACAGCCTATTACCCTCAAGGCAATGGCTTGGTCGAATCATCCAACAAGAGCCTCATCAACACCATAAAGAAAGTGTTGGAAGAGAACAAGAAGAACTGGCACAAAAGGCTGGTGAATGCCCTATGGGCAGACAAGCTTTCAAGCAAGAGATCCATTGGAATGAGCCCTTATGAGCTAGTATATGGCATGGAGGCCAGATTTCCATCATCCCTGGGCATTCCTACTATCAGACTGTTACATGAAATTCAGGCTGAACCAAATGACATTCAAAGAAGGATCAATCAGACCACTCATCTTCAGCAAACCAGAGAAAAAGTTTATGACAGAGCTCAAATTTTGCAGGAAAAACTCAAAAATATGTTTGATAGGAGAGTTAAAGCTGAGGATTTTTACATTGGTGACAAAGTTCTAAGGTGGGACTCACAAAGAGAAGACAAGGGGAAACATTCCAAGTTTGATTTTTTATGGAAGGGACCATTCGTTATTTCTGCTGTTCATGGAAATAACACTTATTTTCTCAAGTTTGTAGGGGATTGTTCTATTGAAGAAGGCCCTGTCAATGGCCATACGTTAAAACAATTCCATGATCCCTTTTAAGGGACACAGTGCAGTTTTATATATATCTTTTGTACATCGATATTTGTATATATCAACACTTTGTTCTCATTTTCTTTTTATAGCAAACCTATTGTCAAGGGAGCAACAGTGAATTTTGAGAAGACATAGCCAATACAAGTGCTCCAGTTCAAAAGCTCTGTCTCTGCACTAACCTCAAACAAAACAGCAAGAATGGCATAGTCACATCACAGCAACTCATGGTAAAGGGAAGTTGTTGGTAATCTTCAGTCAGAGGTAGAAAAACAGAGCAGTATTTCAGTTCATATCAGCACCCTGGTCAAAGCAAAGTAAAGCAAACAAACCAGTTTTGATCCATGTTTTGAAAATGTTTCAAAGGAAATGCTCAAGCAACATTCTACATAATAGCAAGCACGCAGAAGAAAGCAGGCAGTGCTATGCATTTCACAATATTTCAGTTGAGGAGGAGGTTGTTTATATTACAAAGTTTTAATTATCTAACAACCAGCATAAAGAAGTTCCTTCAATCCACAGCAACCACAGATGATCAAGGCAGTCTGACCTACTGTTCTTAGCTTTTCACAAGGAAAAGCCATCCCCAAGTGGAGCCACTGTTAGCCTCCTGTTGCGACAGGTGTTCATTTTTCATGATTGACATCTTTACATGCCAAATATGTCATACTTTGCATGCTGCAGTGTTCCATATTTCCAAAAAGAGGTTAAAGAAGATACTGTGAAAGTGTGCCAATCCAAATGCCACTGCTGAATTCCAATTTTGATGACTCAACCATTTTTTTCCTATAAAAGGGAGGGCCAAACAGCTTAAACTTGGTCTCCCTAGGTTTCAATTTCCTGTTTTAGAATATAGAGAATGATATCTGTCCAAACAGTTTAATCTTGGCAGATTTGTAGATAGGTAGAGAATCAAAGGAGCCCAACTACTTAATCTGGGCCCTTGGCAGAAATAAGTGTAGACTTAGATAGGATAACAGAAAAAAGAAAAAATTGTAAAGTTGGGTCTGCAAGTCTAAGTGCACCCAAACCAAAGAGAAGAAAAAATGTCAGGATGGTAGGCTGGGTAGGTAGTTTTTGAGGTTGCAGAATGATGATTCATGATCAATCTTGTGTTTCTAAGTGTTGTATCTTTTCAGATCACAGCCATGATACAGTTTTCATCTGGAGGAAGTCAAGCTGGACATAACTAACTCCCCTATTCATTCTTATTCCCCAAATCACTCACTAATTTTCCCAAAGAGGTCAAGATCTGCTTAATGCCTCTTAGTCATCATTTTCCACATTATTGGCCTTGGTAAAGATTTGCTTTACTCAAGGATTTCCATTCTTCTATTACAAAGTCCTATTACCCCAAAATGGCGTAAGGTTCCTTACCTTAGCGCTTTCTCATCATCTCCATATTAACTCCTAACTATATTATATAGCCTCCTATCTATTTCCCCCTCCCCTACTAAATCTATACTAAATAACTCCCCTATATATATACCCCACCCTCTAGCACTATAGCTATGTATTTATCAGTTCTGGGACATAATAGTCCACCTGGGACTATCATGAACCCGTTCGCGTCCTAACAGGAGTTAGTGTGACACCTGGTCATGCTAACAACCTTTTTCCCTAACCCTAGCCTTCAAAAACCCTCTTTTCCGCCCTTAACCTAATGTTGTGTGCATAAAACATTAACCCCGCTCGTTAAGCAACCCCATAACCCATAGTTCCTAAGTTCTAAACCCCCCCGCCGCATCGTATAAAGATTCACATATTATCATGCCCATCCATTATTCTCCCGCCAGCTCTGCGCTTCGTCCACTGTCGGATCGGGCCCTCCCCATCCGATGGCTCTCGGCGTTTTTGGAGGCGCCCCACTGCTCAGACGTTAGCTTCCGATGGCGAGGCGGTTTTTCCACCGTACCCAAAGACACTTGTCCACTTCCTATTGCATCGGAGGGGCTCTGACGGTTACCGCCCCTGTACAGAAAGCGGTCTGATGAAACCGCTCTCTGCCCTCTGTACGCGCGCCCCATGTCGCCTGTTCGGTTCCACGTGTCTTCCAAGTCACCTTCACCACGTCACCCTGATGACATCACCCTGCCACGTCATCCGCCGTACCATGGTCCCACCTGCTGACATCATGCTGACGTCATCCTCAATTTTGAGGCGAAAGGCGAAAATCGTGCTTAGGAGGCCTGGATTCAAATTCCGAGGCAGTTTTTCATGGCTACGGGAAAAGGGCCGAAATGAAAAATCCCTCATTGTGTAGCCCCCAGCAAGCCCAAAAGGCACCGAATGACCCATTTTTCTTCGCGAGGCATGCAGAGATGAATAAAAGACAATTCTAAAGAAAACAGAGGGCCGAACAGTGGCCATTAAGTTTTGATTTGACCCGCAGCGAGAGAGAAACCAACCCAATTCATTTGTCAAAGAGTATCAGAGGAGAGATGAAGCGGTAAAGAATATCAATTAATTTTTTAATGGAAATCTTCAGTTCCCAAGCTAGGTCAGCATTAATTGGCCTCCAGCAGAGTCAAGTCAGGAGGTGTAAGCCCATCCCAGCTCTCAAATCACAGTTAAAGCACTTAAAGCCACCGAACTACAATGGAGCAGAAGTCCATGCTCAGTTATTATAGAAGCACTGCACGAAGCCACCAAGGACAACGCATTGATTCAGTTCTGATACGGCTGCCCTCAGTGCAGCTCAGAGATGTTTTTTGCATTTATAAGTTTAGGTTAGAGTAATCATTTACTTTCAGACCTACTTAGGTCACAGTTGTAATAAATAATTTTGGAGAATCTTCCTATATATACCACCCACTGTATTGTTTTAAGGGTTGGTTGATTGATAACTTTTCATTAGAGACTCGCACTGTATGTCTGATACTTTTCTTTAATCAAAGATTGCTGAAGAGATTGGAAGAATGACTGCCTGATCTGTTTTTACTGGTCTCTAGAGACTGAATGATGGAATTCTTGTGCTGCAACATGAATCAATAAGTGCCTCTTAGCCCTGTCTTTTCAGTTTTCACCATCCAAATAGCAAAAAAGAAAGATTAGCTTAGAACTTGTTTAACTGCACTCTAGGCTCAGTTTCTGCTATTTCTTTATGTTTTTTTCATCTGAAATGAACTGGACATGAATATGAATTCCCTGTGGCTCATATTTACTCTTATTCGCATGTGTTTGACAGTTATCTAAGGATTTTTTACTGCCCTTAGATAGAGATCATCCACTTTCCTCTGTTAAGCTGACTGAGAGATTCTTAATTGCCTCTCCTTCCTTAGCATTCTTTCCATCCTTTAAATTTAGAAAATTGTCCCATGTGCAGCTACCTTGCTCCTTATTCCTCTTGTGACCAAGAAAATGCACCAGCAGTCTTACATCCTTGACTCCATGCCCAATGGTTTGAAACTTTCACACCACACTTGCCTCTTTACTTGAAAACATCAATTTTCCCACCAAAACACAAACAAAACACAAAAAAAAAAATCCCTGAAATCAATAACTAGCCTGAAATCATCATCAACAAAGCTAAATCATAAAGAGAGAGCCCTCTCTGACTGCAGGTGGGCTAGAACCTGTAGTCCAAAGATTGGTTTGTGGTTACCTCGGTCGTATCCCTTTACTCCGACCTGGGGGACAACCTAAGTGATAACACTAACTATGATGACTTTAAGGAGATTTATGCAAAACTGACCCATGGTTCACAGGTGGACAACTATTAGTTGTAGGGGAAACTATTGTATTGCCTTGGTAAATTGTGCATACCCACAGGGGAAAGGGCACATGTAATCCAGGAGACCCACACCTCCCTTGTGTCTAGTCATTTTGGTGTTGAAAAAACTTTGTGTCAAGTACAAAGATTTTGTTTTTGGCCTCATATGAAGAACATTGTGACTTGATATGTAAAGGGAAGTGTGATGTGTTCTGTTTCAAAGCCGTCTAATAGAAAAATCAGGCTTTACACACCACTCCCTCTTCTGAGTCATCCATGGGAAAGTGTGTCGATGGATTTTATAGGAGGTTTGCCTTTGTCAAGAAAACGTCATGATTATTTGTATGTCGTGATTGACCATTTTAGTAGGATATGTATTTTAATTCCTTGTAAAAATCAGATCATTGGATAGCAAACTTATTATCTTTTCTTTCAGCATGTTTGGGTCCATTTTGGAGAGCCCACATCAATTGTGTTAGATCGGGACTCGCTTTCTCAGAGAGTTTTGGACAAGCTTGTGGAAGATGATGGACACCAACATGGAAAGAAGCACAACATTTCATCCACAAACTAACGGACAGACATAGGTTTTTAACCGCACCGTGGTACACATGTTGCGACGCTATTGTTGGAAACATCCTAAGTTGTGGGATGAGCATCTTCCATATGTGCAACATTCCTACAATCGAGTAGTGCACTCATTTACACATCATTCACCATTTGAGACATGTTTTAGCTACCTACCCAGAGATCCTTTAGATATGGTCTTTGGAAGGGAAGATGAATCTAGTAGACGTGATGATAGGGACAAAGTGCAGTAGTTGATTTAGCGGATCAAGTTGATTCACTAAGTAGTACAGGAGTAGTTGGAGAAAAGTCAAGCCCGGTACAAGGCTCAACATGACAAACACCGAGTCGAACATCAATTTCATATGGGTGGCAAGGTGTGGTTCCATTTCAGCAAGGACAAGATGAAGGGAGAAGGGAAGAAGTTGCGACTAATCTAGTATGGTCCATTCACCATATTGGAGAAGATTGGAAACAATGCCCTCCATCTTGATTCGCTGATGCAAATGTACTCCATAGTGAATGTGGAAAACTTAAAGCAGTATGAGCTACCATTGATTATGGACACTAAAGAGGTGGGCATAGTTCCTACAGTTGATGACTTTGCACCAGAGTATCCCGATGAGTTACCTAAAGATATCATCCTTGACAGAAGAACCAAGACTTCACGACGGGGAGATGTGGAATACCTTCTAGTTGGTTCGAAGGGGATGCACCCTAGCAGGGCAAAATGGCTGGAAAAAGAAAGAATGAGGGAACAATTCCCTCACTTGCCAACTGACAGATAAAGCTTTTGGTGGTCCAAAAGCTCCTCAATGGGGAGGATTGATCCAGGTGGATCTCTAGAAACTAGTGTCATGGAAAAGGCTCAAACTTTAAAGTGGAGGAAAGTCAATTAACTTAACATTAGATCGAAGTTCTCGCCGCCTTCATTCCAACGGTGTAAACGATACTACGATCTAAGTCTGGATGAGGAAGATAGAGGTAGTCAAAGTTTCAGTTGAGTTTTGCTGACTGGGCACACATAATGGAGACACAATTTGGGTGTTTTTAGGTGGATGGAATCTAGCCAACTCCAGGTAGATTCCAGGTGAAATTGTCGCCTCGTTAAAGTGTCTCCTTTGGTCCAAATTCTGAATTTTCAAAACGTGCCATATTGTTAAAATAAAACAAAAATTATTAAAAAAAGGGATGGTGAGCCATCAACCCCAACACACCAATCCTTATCACATATAAATTATGGAGGGGCAGGCCACTACCCCTGGCCCCTCCCCTCACACTTAGCGGAACCCGTAATTATGGGCGGGCCACTATAGTTGAACATGGAGGAATGTGTGGGCTGACCCTTGGGGCATGGATCCAAGCATAAACAACTACCATGTTGATATGGATATAGACCCAGTTGGAGCCAGTGACAGGTGAGATGGGTGGGCTGCCCAAGCTAGGCCCAGCCCGACCTCCCTTTTAAAATTAATATTTGGTTATCTAAAATGGGAGGGGGTGGGGTTTGACTACCCAATCCCCTTCACAAAAATCAGATCTCTAACCACTTCGCCCAGCTTTTTTATATTTAAACTCAGTGATCATTGCACCCAGGCAGAGGAGGAGTGCACACGTAGTTCGAGGCACATTAATTTTGAAGGTGGCAGAACCATGAGCAGTGTAGAGAGGAGGGCGAATCCATGATCTTAGAAATTTCCCCAGGGGGCTAGATTTTCATTTTGTTAGATTTCGAAAATTTTTATATGGTTTCAACATTTATTGACACCAAGAACACAATGGTGTTTTCCATTTCTCCAATAGAGTTCTGCATTTTTCAGCCATTTTCCAGAATGGAGGTATAAGACTCCTTTTTGTAAATAATCATTGTACTATTCTTTCTCATGCCACTTAATGAATAAAGGCCTCCCCATTGATCGAGCAGGGCTCGGAGACGCATTCCAAATCGAACAAACTCCGTTATCAAGTCTCTTGTCTTCTTTCATGCTTTATGTGTTTCTCCTCTTCTCCCATGTGCACATTAAATTTCTATGTTTAAGCAATTTATGAATGTAATTCTTTAATACATCTATAAGCAAAAGATCTTGGATCAGGGAAGGCCCTGCTGTACCTGGAATAGACGTTTCTTGACTAACTTGGAATATTTCAAGGGTAATCATTGCTCAATATGGCATAAACAAGTCAATTTGTGTGGTTTGAAATCCCAGATTTATTAGTGTGTGTTACCTTGTTTGCTTTTTACTTTTTATAGGATTTAGGCGTTATTTTGATATTGTGTGAATAATTAATCTTTAAAAGTAAAAATATTTCATTGTGGCTAAATTACTGGGACAAGAACATAGAATGCTAGGCCAACCTCCTGAATATATGCCAAGTCAGCTAGAAAATGTTAAAACTAAAAAATCAAAGTCAAAAGGATACGGGACTAGAGATGAACCTGAGACTTCTGATGTAATAGGAACTGAAGTAAATTAACGAGAAAAATAACTATTCTAGAACCTGAGGTAACAAAACCTGAATTTGATCAACCTCAAACACTAGAATTACACTCAGAAGTAACCAATCCAAAAATTACAGAACTTACTCAAACATAATCAGATATTGGAGAGTGTTTGGATTCACAATTAACCAAACCAGATATTGAAGAACATGAGTCACCTTTAGATGCTTTAACCCCTACTCCTTCAAGTTCACCGTGACTAAAACTTCTTATTAACAATGGTCTACCTCCTGGTCTTATTAGTATCAAAGAAATTACCTATGATGAAGAGGAAGAATCACCACATACACCAGTTTCTCCCAATGATCAAGTAGGTACTCTAGAACTTCTTTTTCCTGCTTTTCAACCTAACCCTTGGTATTTTATGCCCTTGAACATTTTAGTTCGAGGAATTCCATGATACGCTACTCCTTATTATACTGTACCAGGCATTCATATGTCTAGAATAACTTCTAGGGAAATGTCATCAGATACTTCTATGTTTTTTACTTCTCCATAATTACTTTTATATGGTGGTCCATTAGTTCCTCCTGGATATCACTCTCTTATGAGATCCTATTTAGGAGATTCTCCTTCAAATCAACCTTCAACTATGTCAATTGGTTTAACTAATTCTACTGTCCAAGGCTTGACATCTGATTAATATATAAATATGATTTCCCACAATGTAGGTAATATTCAAGTTAGCCTAATTGGAGCTTATTACCCACCTGGGTTGTAACCATCTTATCCTCCTCCTGGGGGCAATCTTTAGTTAGATGTTACCCTACAATTGGAGGGCAACAATTATCTAGGTTATCGTCAAATACCTCAAGCCAGTTTAGGTCAACATGTTGTATCTTAACCCATTGTTGGTACTCTGTATCCTGGGATGAACACAATTTGGAATCCTTCATATAATCAATAGCCAATACCATTTTCCCCTGAAGTGCCAATTTATCGACCTGGTCAACCTGTTGGACAACCTATTGGACAAGCTATTTAAGGTATTCCTATTCAAGTCCAAAAACATATCTAGGGTAATTCATCAACATCTATTCAACAACCACAATTCAGTATGGCTCATCCTGGATACTGAGGAGTTATGGAAATTCCAACTGCTCAGGTTATTCCAAGATATATTGGGTATCCTCCTCTAGGATCAGGACTCATCCCTCAGGTTTATCAATACACACAACAAGACTATGAAAGTAAACTAGCTATCCTATTACACTTCGAACCCTAACTCTATTGGTAACATTCCTTTTGATGGAAAATCGATTACAACATATAAGGATGTTGGTGTTGGTCTTCTTAAAGACTCATCCCTTATGGGGAATTTCATGTTCCCTCCACCAAACCTTACTCATAACATTGCCTAGGTCAATATGATTATGTCAAGTACCTTTGAATCTTTAGATCATTGGAAAGTGCCTTCAGAGTCATAGTTAAACTTGTATGGTGATCAGATACCTCTTAGTCCTTTTGAATTGGGTTATGAGGCAGTTCAATCTTTTTCCAACCCATCACCATCTGATCCAGGTGGATATTGGTGGCTTACCACCTATCCCACTTAAGCCTCCAATCAAGTTCATTTGTTTCCTTCTTTATTTTAGAATTTACTATTTTTAGCAATTTTTCACGTCTTAATGTTCTAGAGCAGCTTTGACCCCGTAAACGACATTGTTTTAGGGTATACTATAGGCCCATAGCCATAGGTTATGTCTTATGACAAAACCTGTAGTAATAGGAGAGACCTTTCCAACAAGCTATTGTACACGACAAATAGAAATAATGTGACCAAGTTATGACCATGAGAAGTTGGTTGTCCAACTAACCCCAACTGGGCCCACAAAGTCTGGGCATTACATCTCCTGGGTTAGGGTTTTGGTCTTTTAGGGTTTTCTCTTGTTTTCCAATAACAAATAGGCCCTTGTGCCTCATTGTAACATAGTTCATAGGCATGTAGCTGCCAAATCTCTTCTCAGAGATAAGATACCATCACTCGAGGTAGTCTTATTTCCATTATGTTTGTAATCATGTTTTTTTATTTGATATTCATGAAATGAAGTGTTATTTCTATTGGATCTTTGTATTTATGATTATATCTATAATTTTTTGTGTTCCTATTTAAATTTGGGTTAGTGGTATCAGAGAGGTCTTCTCTTTCTCTCTTTCTCCTTGCATGTTCCCAACGAGGGTAGGATATAAGGATTTATGGCTTGAACTACTCAAACCTTTGCAAGCCCAGCCTCACAAATCGCGACAGCCTCCCATGGCAGAAGAAAAGAGAAATGAGGAGCTAGGAGATCATATCAAAATCTTGGTCGAAGAAGCCCTCGAGCAATAGAGGAATTTGATTACGGATAACTTTTCCCAGATCCTTCAACAGCTACACAGGGGTGACACGTGTACTTGTAGTGGCTACTTTAAAAGTGCCACACCCTTTAAGGTATAGGTTAACTTTGACATTCTCATATTTGAGGGTCAGGTAGATGATGACATCGTAGATAAATAATTTAATCTGCTAGAAGGATAATCTTTCATTCATGATTTTTCTAGCTGGGAAAAGATTACTTTTTCTCTTCTCAAAGCCACCTCGCATGTCAAGGATAGGTGGGAAACCTAGTGTGAGAAGAAGGATGAAATTATGCCCACAATATGTTTGGCCACACTCACTTGGGATTCATTTCAGGACGTCATCAAGGAGCAGTACTACCTTGTAAGGAGCTATGAGGATAAATACATAAAGTGGACCATGCTACGATAGGGAAGGGACCAAGATGTGTCAAATTTTACCAATGTTTTTCATACCCTTCACATGAAGTTGGGTGTGAAGGATTTCGAGAAACATTTAGGACTCAAGTATCACAGCTACTTACACAGGTACATCCAGGATCAGAGGGAGTTTCTAGACATCTCGTCGTCCCACATGACGTACCAATATGCTATCAACATTGAGTAGAAGCTTAAATAGAAAAGGTAAGAGTTTGGATCTACGAATCCGAATCAAGGGAAAGGCTCCCCGAGATCACAGAACAAAGGGCGGAGCCAACGCGAGGATGCCTAGGATAACCCATCGAAGCTGCAAGAAAATAAAATTACCATGAAGACAAAGAAGGACATGGCAAAGTGATGTGAGTTCCATAAGAGCTCCACTCACAACACAAGTGAGTGTCGGTCGAAGTAGTCACTCGTGGCTGAGCTGAAGGCTTCTAACTCTGACACATGTTCGGACTTCAAGTCAGAACCTAACAAGGGGAATGACAAATGGAACCATATCATTTACGCAAAGCCTAGTGCCATTGTAGCCATCACCAAGATCCAAAAGATTGAACTTGAAGATCCTGAAGAGGGGAAGCACCTATTCCACTCAGAGATGTGGGTGAAGGGTTCTCCGCTGAAGTTCATTATCGACAACATGAGCCTAAAGAAACTCATTTCAGCAAAGGTTGTGAAGCGTTTGGGCCTACCGACTACAACACATCTATAGCCGTACACCATCAGATGGCTTAACCAGGGACGAGAACTCTGTGTTAGCCAATAGTGTCTCCTTCCCTACAACATGAAGCCCTTCATGGATGAGGTACTGTGTGATTTTGCTCCTCTTGAAGTTTGTGATGCATTATTAACACAACCATACTTATGGAAGTGACATGCTATATATGATTCTAGACCTCACTCTATTATTATTTCTTTGGGTACTAAGTCATACAAGATACCGAAGGTAGCCCCACCTACAGCCATCTCTTTGATCTCTTCTAAGAAATATAGTAAGGTCATCTCCTAGATTGGGAAATTTCTTTTCTTTCTAATTAACTCTCAAAGTAAGGGAAGGTTGTAGCCACATCCATGGCCCCTGGGAAGGGTTCCTTCTAGCAGAAAAAGTAGGTGGATATAGTAGTGGAAGAATACATGGATATGTTCTCCTCACCTACAGGGTTACCCTTGCATTGTCAGGTCAATCATTCAATTGGTATGACTCCTAGAGCACCTCTACCCAACGGGCCGATATATCTCCTTTCCATTATGGAAAATGAAGAGGTCAAGAGCCAAATCAGGTAGTTGTTACAAAAAGGGCACATCTGACCAAGTACCTCGCCTTGAGGGAGTCTGATTATACTTGTACAGAAGAAGGATGGGACCTGAAGGCTCTGCATTGATTAACGTGCACTAAACAATATCACTATCAGGAACAGATATTCAATCCCACAGATTAGTGACCTGTTGGAGCAACTCTATTGAAAATGCAACAAGATGATGGAGCTTAGTGAAAAGAGGTCGTCTTCACTAAGTGGGCCCACAGGATATTTTTGGCGCAAAGTCTATTTTAAGACTATGTCTATTTTTAGGTTGCATTTTCACAGAGATACCATGTAGAAATTTGAATAATATAATACTTATTCACAGAGATAATCCTGATTATACACTATTTGTGGAATGCATGCATAATACATAACCTCCTCTACCATTAATCGTCAATTTCTGGAATTAAAAAAACAATCGCATGCACACATTGAAACATCAATCACACATATCAACACAGTATGTAATGGGGAAAACATACAGCTAAAATCCCCCAACTATCTGTATATTATAATGACAAAGAACATGTAGCAATACATAGTACAATACTCCTCACAAGTACTCAGTACTATCTCCACATGCTACACACAAAACTAGCTCAGATCTGAACAAATCATGGGTTCAAATCTCCTCCACTGTTTGCATGCCTCTACTGCGCAATCCAAGTTGAGAATAGATTAGGTCCAAGTTCTAATTCCCTTGGCTTGTGCTGCACAATCCTCATTGGCAATCTATATCAATGATTGTGCAAATCTCATGCACAGCTATAGTCACAACTGATAGTAGTCTCACCCTTTCACCCACCTCTAACACTAGTCTCCACTGAACTGTCCATGCACTGAGTTAGTTGATGTATTCTTTAGTTGATTTATGGGTTAATAATTAGTGAATTAATTAATAATTAATTCACATCACTCATGACTAGTGTATTTGGCAGTTAGACTAAATGCAACTAGTTCAACTAAGTCAAACTGAACACAACTCCATCAACTCCTCAATCAACTCAACCAAACTCAATCACTTGAGTTCTAACTGAAGTGCATCATGCAATAGCTCAACTAACCCATAGGAAAAGCATATTTCCTTCTCGCAGTTGCATGTGCCACATCCGTAGCCTGAACTGAAGTGCTGCAACAGGATAAGATAATGTTTATAGTCCAAATATTATTAAGAGCTAATAATATTCGACTGTTCTATTTTTTGACTAGCAGTCTAAAAACAGACTCCGCCCATGTCTAAAAATAGAGGTCCATCTATTTTTACCAATATGACCAATCATCCATAAACAACATCCTACAACTCATAGACCATGATCCATATGTATAAAAATAGACATAGTCTAAAAATAGACTTTGCGTTGAAAATAGCCTGCGGGCCCACTTAGTGAAGGCAACTTCTTTTCACTAAGCTCCATCATCTTGTTGCATTTTCAACACTCCCTCTCAAGAAGATATGGATTATCTGCAACAACTATCCTGCCTCTGTGGTATTCGAATTTTCTCCTGGCGAGTGCCTTCATCAAGATATCAGCATCCTGATCCTCCATGGGAATGTATGAAAGTAACATGATTCTCCGCTGCACACAATCTCTGATATGATGGTACCTGATGTTGATGTGGTTGGATCTATCATGAAATAATGGATTAGCCGAGAGTTTAATGCAACTCTAGTTATCACAATAAATCACAGTAGGCTCCAAGTGAGACCCGAACAACTCGACCAGGATCTTCCTCATCCATATAGCCTCGCATGCAGCCAAACTTGCTGCCATATACCCGGCCTCTGCTGAACTGAGTGCCACTGATCTCTACTTCTTGCTGTACCAAGAAACTGCTGTCGACCCGATACTGAAGATCCCTCCAGATGTTCTCTTTATGTCCGTTGGGCTCCCTGCCCAATATGCATCCGTGAAGCCACATAGCTTCACCTCATCCTCCTGTCTATACCACAATACATATCACGATGTGCCTCTGAGATAGTGCAATACATGCATTCCTGCCTTCCAGAAGATCTTGGTTGGCCTAACCGTAGCTTGTGAAAGCTGGTTAACAACATAGCGAATATCGAGTCATGTATTGACCATAAGCGACCCCACCAACTATCGATAAACAGTGGCATCCACTACCTCCGCTAAAGTAGCATCCTCCTTCCTCTAACCTCTAGGAAGAGGAGTATCAACAGGCTTGCAGCCATGCATGTTGAACTTCTCCAGTATCTCCCAGGCATACTTAACTTGAGAAACAAATAGTCCATCACTGCACTGCAAAATTTCCAATCCTAGGAAATAATGAAGGAGGCCCAAGTCCTTCATCTCAAACAATCTGGCAACATCCTCCTTGCATGAAAGTATCAACAGTTCATCTCCCATCAAAATAAAATCATCTACATAAAGTACAATGATCAGCAACTTACCCTCCACCACAATTTGGTATAGGTTAGGATCCACCTCACTCTTGGAGAATCCAAGTCCGGTGAAATAACTGTCTATCAGTGTGTACCAAGCATGAGTTGCTTGTTTCAACCCATACAGTGCCATCTTGAGCCTGCACACATGCGACTCGTTGCTAAATATCTCGAAACATTTGGGCTGCTCTATATACACCTCCTCCTCAATGACTCATTTGAGGAACGCAGTCTTCACATCCATCTGATGGATGCGCCACCCCATCTGCGCTGAGAGAGCAAGAATCGTCCATATGGAATAATACCTTGCGACAGCTGCAAAGGTCTCCTCATAATCGATCCCCTCTATCTGTGAGAACCCTCAGGCAACAAATCTTGCCTTGTACTTCTCCACACTCCCGTTAGTTTCCTACTTCACTTTGTAGATCCATCTCGAACCCACCACTGATTTCCCCTCTGGTCTTGGGACAATATCCCATGCACTGTTTCTGACAATCGAATCATACTCTTCCACCATGGCATCTACCCATGCGGGATCCTCCATAGCTTCCTCGAAAGAGGATGGCTCAGTCATGACATATTTGCTCACAAGAGCCATGTATCAAGTGTACTGATCATGTGACTGTCTCTGTCTGCGCTATGTTGTAGGTGGTCCTACATCCTTCTCTGCATCTTGAGCTAGTCGCTCAGCTTTTGTAGTGCGCTTTCGCCCTCTAATGGTTGGCGCTGCATGAGTGGTCTCTTCCACTCCATGAACATCATCTTGTGGCTGATCCACATCCTGAAGCTCATCCTTAGGAACTAATAGCTCCTCATCTGCATGAAAGTGTGGCTCCCTCTCAAGTGAACACTTTGTGGCTTTCTCCTCTTGAAATTTGATATCCCATCGCACAACAGTCTTGCGACTGTCTGGCAAATACACACGATAGTTGTGGGGCGTATCAGTGTACCTCAAAAATATCCCAACCTCTATGGTCGGCTCTAGCTTCTTCCTGGCGTCCTTCATCACATGCATGTAAACAGGAGAACCAAAAATTCTCAAATGGGAAATATTAGGCCTCTTACCAGAATAAGCCTCCTCAGGTGTACTCGTGCCAAGTATCTTGTGAGGACAATGGTTCTGCACATATACTGCAGTATTGCATGCCTTTGCCCATAAGTGAAGGGGTAGGCCTTGATCATGCAACATCGCTCGTGCCGCACCCATGATCATTCCATTCTTCTGCTCAGCAACCCTGTTCTGCTGTGGGTTATGGGGAGCTATGAGATCTCTTTGAATCCCTTCTGCATTGTAGAAGTCCTTGAACTCACCAGAGATGAATTCACCACCATTGTCGCTCCTAAGAGCCTTCACCTTCTTCCTTGATTCCTTCTCGACTAGTGCTTTGAACTCACAGAACTTTGAGTATGTCTCGCTCTTCTATTGCATGAAGAAGATCCAACAATTTCGAGAGAAATCATCAACAAAGATCACATAGTACTTATGCTTTGTTGTCGAAGCTACTGAGAAAGGTCCACACACGTCTGTGTGAATTCTCTCAAGGATCGTCATGGCACGACTATCCTTCTTGTGAAAGGTGGTTTTCACAAATTGTCCCAAAGTACACCCCTTGCACTGATCTGACTACACAAGAGTGCCTTTAGGAAGCCCAGTAGAAATCTGTTGTAGTATCTTCAAGGCTCCATGGTGAAGGTGGCCCAATCTCCGGTGCCACAGCTCGCCATCATCCCGGCTCACCAATGCTTCTACCTTGCATGCCATTGCTACGCATTCATCTACATGCAATTGATAAAGGTTCTTGACTCGAACCCCTATCTTCCAAGTTTCTCCAGTTGCCTTACTGCGCAAGAAAGCCTTTCCCTCGCTGAAGACAACATCATATCCCTTGTCTTCTAACATCGACATAGAGATAAGATTCTTCTTCAATCCTAGAACATGCATCACTTCCTTCAATACGAAGGGTTTACCAGACTCCCTCTCAAAGGAAATGGTACCAATATCGATCGCACTGTATCTACCATCATCTCCGATCTTGATGTGCACTCCAAGATCTTTCTCATCCAGATCAGAAAACAAATCTCGATCTCCTATCATGTGAAAAGACTCACCACTGTCTAAGAACCATATCGATCCCATCACACATGATACCAAGCATGCGATCATCAAAAAATCGAGCTCAAACTATGAGGCTAAGGCCTCTCCCACTGCAGATCCAGCAGCTTGCTTATTTTTCTTCTTCTACTGACAATTTGTGGCATAATGTCCTTGTCGGTGACAGTGAAAGCACTTCACCTTGGACATGTCCTACTTCTTGCCTTTTGCACCGGAATGAGAGGCTTTCTTGTTCTTCCCCTTCTTTGGTTTGGCAGCCAAAGCGCAATTTTCTTCATCAGATGCCTCTAATGAAGATCCATCCCTGGTATTCCGCCTGATCTCCTCTTGCACAAGATCAAACCAAAGTCTCTCCCATCCTGGCAATTTCTCCCAACCATTGATAGAGTCTTAATAGGAATGTCAATTCTTCAGAAGACCAAGGAGAGCCAAGCTCAGCAATTCCTCATCATCGACAGTCACCCCCACACTTCCCAGCTCATCCCGGCATTGGGTGAACTTCGTGAGATACTTGGGCATACTATCTCCTTTCTCACACTTATTTTTTATGAGTTTATCCTTGAGTGCCAACTTCCTCTAGTCGCTCTTGCTTTGGAATAAATTTCTGAACTCTTTCCACATCAATTATGGAGAAGCCTTTCCATGCAGGCTGGATATAATATGATCCTTCATGCGCTCCAACAGAATCCTTCGACACTTTGTTGTCTTCTTTTGCCAAACCTCAACTTGAGGAGCATCAGTAGGCTTTGGGACCTCAACATATATGAACTCCTTCAACCCATTGTCATCTAACACCACCTCCATAATGTCTTTCCATGAAATATAATTCGAGCTGCCTTCAAGGGCATACTCCAATCGTAATCCGTTGAAAGACATTTCAACTTCGACACCAAGAAAACATTGCTGCAAACTCCAATTCGACCAGCTCAAAACTCAACCACTTCTAATCTAAAATTCGTGAGAACAAATTATTTCTCATACAGAGATTGACTGTATGGGCAATTACCAGATATCTCACCTTCCAAAAGAAGGATGAATCCAAAGGCTACTTGGCCCTATTACAGACTCTTCCTGAAGAAATAAAATGTAATCACTTTCTGAATAATAGATCTGATGATCAACTTCGCTCCGATACCATGTAGAAATTTGAATAATATAACACTTATTCACAGAGATTATCCTGATTATACACTATTTGTGGAATGCATGCATAATACATAACCTCCTCTACCATTGATCATCAATTTGTGGAATTAAAAAAACAATCGCATGCACACATTAAAACATCAATCGCACATATCAACACAGTATGTAATGGGGAAAGCATAAAGCTGAAAACCACCAACTACCTGTATATTATAATGATAGAGAACATGTAACAATACATAGTACAATACTCCTCACAAGTACTCAGTACTATCTCCACATGCTACACACAAAACTAGCTCAGATCTGAAGAAGTCATGCGTTCAAATCTCCTCCACTGTTTCCCAGCCTCTACTGCGCAATCCAAGTTTGAATTCCCTTGCTTTGTGCTGCGCAATCCTCATTGGAAATCTCGATCAATGATTGTGCAAATCTCATGCACATCTATAGTAATAACTGATAGTAGTCTCACCCTTCCACGCACCTCTAACACTTGTCTCCATTGAACTGTCCATGCACTAAGTTAACAAATGTATTATTTAGTTAATTTATGAGTTAATAATTAGTGAATTAGTTAATAATTAGTGAATTAGTTAATAATTAATTCACATCACTCATCACTAGTGTATTTGGCAGTTAGACTAAATACAACTAGTTCAACTAAGTCAAATTGAACACAACTCCATCAACTCCTCAATCAACTCCACCAAACTCAATCACTTGAGTTCTAACTGAAGTCCATCATGCAATAGATAAACTAACCCATAGGAAAAGTGTATTTCCTTCTGGCAGTTGCATGTGCCACATCTGTAGCTCGAACTGAAGTTGTGCAAGAGGATAAGATAATGTTTATAGTCCAAATATTATTAAGAGCTAATAATATTCGACTGTTCTATTCTTTGGCTGAGAGTATAAAAATAGACTCTGCCCATATGTCTAAAAATAGAGGTCCATCTATTTTTACCAACATGACCAATCATCCATAAATAGCATCCTGCAACTCATAGACCATGATCCATATGTGTAAAAATATATATAGTCTGAAAATAGACTTTGCGCCAAAAATAGCCTGTGGGCCCACTTAGTGAAGGCGACTTCTTTTCACTAAGCTCCATCATCTTGTTGCATTTTCAACAGTGCTTGGATCTATCATGAAATACTGGATTAGCCGAGAGTTTAATGCAACTCTGGTTATCATAGTAAATCACAGAGGCTCCAAGTGTGACCCAAACAACCCGGCCAGGATCTTCCTCATCCATATAGCCTCGCATGCAGCCAAACTTGCAGCCATATACTCAGCCTCTGCTGAACTGAGTGCCACGGATCTCTGCTTCCTATCGTACCAAGAAACTACTGTCGACCCGATACTGATGATCCCTCCGATGTGCTCTTTCTATCCGTTGGGCTCCCTACCCAATCTGCATCCATGAAGCCACATAGATTCACCTCATCCTCCTGTCCGTACCACAATCCATTTCTTGATGTGCCTTTGAGATAACGCAATACATGCTTGCCTACCTTCCAGAAGAGCTTGGTTGGCTTAACCATAGCTTTTGAAAGCTGGTTAATAGCATAGAAAATATTGGGTCGTGTATTGACCAGGTACATAAGCGACCCCACCAACTATCGATAAACAGTGACATCCACTACCTCTGCTGAAGTAGCATCCTCCTTCCTCCAACCTCTAGGAAGAGGAGTATCAACAAGCTTGTAGCCATGGACGTTGAACTTCTCCAGTATCTCCCAGGCATACTTACCCTAAGAAACAAATAGTCCATCACTGCGTTGCCAAATTTCCAACACCAGGAAATAATGAAGGAGGTCCAAGTCCTTCATCTCAAACTCTCTAGCAAGATCCTCCTTGCATGAAAGTATCAATAGCTCATCTCCCGTAAAATTCAAATCATCTACATAAAGTACAATGATCAGCAATCTACCCTACACCACAATCTGGTATAGGTTAGGATCCGCCTCACTCTTGGAGAATCCAAGTTCGATGAAATAACTGTCTATCCATGTGTACCAAGCACGAGGTGCTTGTTTCAAGCCATACAACACTCTCCTGAGCTTGCACACATGTGACTCGCTGCTGAATATCTCAAAACCTTCGGGATGCTCTATGTACACCTCCTCCTCAATGACTCCATTGAGGAACACAGTCTTCACATCCATCTAATGGATGTGCCACCCCATCTGCGCTTAGAGAGCAAGAATCGTCTCTATGGAAGAATACCTTGCGACAGGTGCAAAGGTCTCCTCATAATTGATCCCCTCTATCTGTGAGAAGCATCGGGCAGCAAATCTTGCCTTTTACTTCTCCACACTCCCATCAGTTGTCTGCTTCACTTTCTAGATCCATCTCGAACCCACCACTGATTTCCCCTCCGATCTTGGAAAAATATCCCATGCACTGTTTCTGACAATCGAATCATACTCTTCCACCATGACATCTACCCATGCAGGATCCTCTACAGCTTCCTCGAAAAAGGATGGCTCAGTCAAGACACATTTTCTCACAAGAGCCATATATCCAGTGTACCGATCAAGTGACTTTCTCTGTCTGTGCTGTGCCGTAGGTGGTCCTACAACCTTCTCTGGATCTTGAGCCAGTTGCTTATCTTCTGTAGTGGGCTTTGGCCCTCTGATGGTTAGCGCTGCATGAGTGGCCTCTTCCACTCCATGAACTTCATCTTGTGGCTGATCCACATCCTGAAGCTCATCCTTAGGAGCTAATAGCTCCTCATCTGCATGCAAGTGTGGGTCCCTCTCAAGTGAACACTTCATGGTTTTCTCCTCCTGAAATTTGATATCCCATCGCATAATAGTCTTGCGACTGTCTGGCAAATACACACGATAGTTATGGGGTGTATCAATGTACCCCACAAATATCCCAACCTCTGCGGTCAACTCCAACTTCTTCCTCGCATCCTTCATCACATGCATGTAAACAAGAGGACCAAAAATCTTAAAATGGGAAATATCAGGTCTCTTACCAGAATAAGCCTCCCCGGGTGTACTCATGCCAAGTATCTTGTGAGGACAATGGTTCTACACATATACTACAGTATTGCATGCCTGCACCCACAAGTGAAGGGGTAGGCCCTGATCATGCAACATCGCCCATGCAACAGCCACGATCATTATGTTCTTCCGCTCAGCAAGCCCGTTCTGTTGTGGCTTATGGGGAGCTATGAGCTCTCTTCGAATCCCTTCTGTGCTACAGAAGTCCTTGAACTCAGCAGAGATGAATTCACCACCATTGTCACTCCTAAGAGCCTTCATCTTCTTCCCCGATTCCTTCTTGACCAGTGCTTTGAACTCATAGAATTTTGAGTATGTCTCGCTCTTCTTCTACATGAAGAATATCTAGCACTTTCGAGAGAAATCATCAACAAAGATCACATAGTACTTGTGCTTTGTTGTCAAATCTACTGAGAAAGGTCCACACACATCTGTGTGAATTCTCTCAAGGATCGTTGTGGCGCGACTATCCTTCTCGTGAAAGGTGGGTTTAACAAGTTTTCCCAAAGTACACCCCTTGCACTGACCTGACTATGCAAGAGTGCCTTTAGGAAGCCTAATAGAAATCTTTTGCAGTATCTACAGGGCTCCATGGTGAAGGTGGCCCAATCTTCGGTGCCACAGCTCACCATCATCCCGGCTCAGCAATCCTTCTACCTTGCATGCCATTGTTACGCAGCCATCTACATGCAATTGATAAAGGTTCTTGACTCAAACCCCTATCTTCTAGGTTTCTCCAGTTGTCTTACTGCGCAGGAAACCCTTTCCCTCGTTGAAGACAACATCATATCCCTTGTCTTCTAACATTGCCACAGAGATAAGATTCTTCTTCAATCCTGGAACATGCATCACTTCCTTCAATATGAAGGGTTTACCAGACTCCCTCTCAAAGGAAATGGTACCCATACCAGTTGCACTGTATCTACCATCATCGCCCATCTCGATGTGCACTCCAAGATCTTTCTCATCCAAATCAGAAAACAAATCTCGATCTCCTGTCATGTGAAAAGACTCACCACTATCCAAGAACCATACCGATCCCATCGCACTTGATACCAAGCATGCGATCAGTGAAAAATCAATCTCAAACTACGAGGTGAAGGCCTCTCCCACTGCAGATCCAACAACTTGCTTATTTTTCTTCTTCTGCGGTCAATTTGTGGCATAATGTCCGTGCTGGTGACAGTGAAAGCACTTCACTTTGGACATGTCTTGCTTCTTGCCTTTCGCACCAGAATGAGAAACATTCTTCTTCTTCCCCTTCTTTTCTTTGGCATCCAAAGTGAAATTTTCTTCATTAGATGCCTTTGATGAAGATCTGTCCCTGGCATTTCGCTTGATCTCCTCTTGCACAAGATCGGACCAAAGTCTCTCCCATCCTGGCAATTTATCCCGACTATTGACAAAGTCTTGATAGGAATGCTAACTCTTCGGAAGACCAAGGAGAGCCAAGCTCATCAAGTCCTCATCATCGGTAGTCACCCCCACACTTCCCAGCTCATCCCGGCATTGGGTGAACTTCGTGAGATACTTGGGCATACTATCTCATTTCTCACACATAATGTTTCTCAGTTTATCCTTGAGTGCCAACTTCCTCTAGTCGCTCTTTCTTTGGAATAAATATGTCAACACTTTCCACATCAAATATGGAGAAGCCTTTCCATGCAGGCTGGATACAATTTGATCCTTCACACCCTCGAATAGAATCCTTCGACACTTTGATGTCTTCTTTTGCCAAGCCTCAACTTGAGCAACATCAGTAGGCTTTGGGACCTCAGCATCTATGAACTCCTTCAACCCATTTTCATCTAACACTGCCTCCATCCTGTCTTTCCATGCAATATAATTCGACCTGCCTTCAAGGGCATACTCCAATTGCAATCCGTTCAAAGACTTTTCAACTTCGACACCAAGAAAAGACTGCTACAAATTTGAATTCCACCAGCTCAAAACTCAACCGTTTCTGATCTAAAATTCATGAGAACAAAGTATTTCTCATACAGATTTACTATATGGGCATTTACTGGATATCTCGCCTTCCAAAAGAAGGATGAATCCAGAGGCCACCTGGCCTGATTAGAGACTCTGCTTGAAGAAATAAAATGTAAACACTTTCTGAATAATATATCTGATGATCAACTTCGCCCTGATACCATGTAGAAGTTTGAATAATATAACACTTATTCACAGAGATTATCCTAATCATACACTATTTATAGAATGCATGCATAATACATAACCTCCTCTACCATTGATCATCAATTTGCTGAATTAAAAAAACAATCACATGCGCACATTGAAACATCAATCACACATATCAACACAGTATGTAATGGGGAAAGCATACAACTAAAAACCCCCAACTATCTGCATATTATAATGACAGAGAACATGTAACAATACATAGTACAATACTCCTCACAAGTACTCAGTACTATCTCCACACGCTACACACAAAACTAGCTCAGATCTGAACAAGTCACCGGTTGAAATCTCCTCCACTGTTTTCCTGCCTCTACTGTGCAATCCAAGTTGAGAATAGATGAGATCCAAGTTCGAGTTCCCTTTTTCTTATACTTTGCAATCCTCATTGGCAATCTCAATCAATGATTGTGCAAATCTCATGCACAACTATAGTCACAACTGATAGTAGTCTCACCCTTTCACCCACCTCTAACACTTGTCTCCACTGAACTGTCCATGCACTGAGTTAACTGATGTATTATTTAGTTGATTTATGAGGTAATAATTAGTGAATTAATTAATAATTAATTCTCATCAATCATCACTAGTGTATTTGGCAGTTATACTAAATACAACTAGTTCAACTAAGACAAACTGAACACAACTCCATCAACTCCTCAATCAACTCCACCAAACTCAATCACTTGAGTTCTAATTGAAGTGCATCATGAAATAGCTCAACTAACCCATAGGAAAATTTTATTTCCTTCTGGCAGTTGCATGCACACATTAAAACATCAATCGCACATATCAACACAGTATGTAATGGGGAAAGCATACAGCTAAAAACCACCAACTACCTGTATATTATAATGATAGAGAACATGTAACAATACATAGTACAATACTCCTCACAAGTACTCAGTACTATCTCCACATGCTACACACAAAACTAGCTCAGATCTGAAGAAGTCATGCGTTCAAATCTCCTCCACTGTTTGCCAGCCTCTACTGCACAATCCAAGTTTGAATTCCCTTGGTTTGTGCTGCGCAATCCTCATTGGAAATCTTGATCAATGATTGTGCAAATCTCATGCACATCTATAGTAATAACTGATAGTAGTCTCACCCTTCCACGCACCTCTAACACTTGTCTCCATTGAACTGTCCATGCACTGAGTTAACAAATGTATTCTTTAGTTGATTTATGAGTTAATAATTAGTGAATTAGTTAATAATTAATTCACATCACTCATCACTAGTGTATTTGGCAGTTAGACTAAATACAACTAGTTCAACTAAGTCAAACTGAACACAACTCCATCAACTCCTCAATCAACTCCACCAAACTCAATCACTTGAGTTCTAACTGAAGTCCATCATGCAATAGCTAAACTAACCCATAGGAAAAGTGTATTTCCTTCTGGCAGTTGCATGTGCCACATCTGTAGCTCGAACTGAAGTTGTGCAAGAGGATAAGATAATGTTTATATTCCAAATATTATTAAGAGATAATAATATTCGACTGCTCTATTCTTTGACTGGGAGTATAAAAATAGACTCTCCCATATGTCTAAAAATAGAGGTCCATCTATTTTGACCAACATGACCAATCATCCATAAATAGCATCCTGCAACTCATAGACCATGATCCATATGTGTAAAAATATATATAGTCTGAAAATAGACTTTGCGCCAAAAATAGCCTATGGGCCCACTTATTGAAGGCGACTTCTTTTCACTAAGCTCCATCATCTTGTTGCATTTTCAACAGTGCTTGGATCTATCATGAAATACTGGATTAGCCGAGAGTTTAATGCAACTCTGGTTATCATAGTAAATCATAGTAGGCTCCAAGTGTGACCCAAACAACCCGGCCAGGATCTTCCTCATCCATATAGCCTCGCATGCAGCCAAACTTGCAGCCATATACTCAGCCTCTGCTGAACTGAGTGCCACGGATCTCTGCTTCCTATCGTACCAAGAAACTACAGTTGACCCGATACTGATGATCCCTCCAGATGTTCTCTTTCTATCCATTGGGCTCCCTACCCAATCTGCATCCATGAAGCCACATAGATTCGCCTCATCCTCCTGTCCGTACCACAATCCATATCTTGATGTGCCTTTGAGATAACGCAATACATGCTTGCCTACCTTCCAAAAGAGCTTGGTTGGCTTAACCATAGCTTTTGAAAGCTGGTTAATAGCATAGAAAATATTGGGTCATGTATTGACCAGGTACATAAGCGACCCCACCAACTATCGATAAACAGCGGCATCCACTACCTCCACTGAAGTAGCATCCTCCTTCCTCCAACCTCTAGGAAGAGGAGTATCAACAAGCTTGCAGCCATGGACGTTGAACTTCTCCAGTATCTCCCGAGCATACTTACCCTAAGAAACAAATAGTCCATCACTGCGTTGCCAAATTTCCAACAACAGGAAATAATCAAGGAGGTCCAAGTCCTTCATCTCAAACTCTCTAGCAAGATCCTCCTTGCATGAAAGTATCAATAGCTCATCTCCCGTCGAATTCAAATCATCTACATAAAGTACAATGATCAGCAATCTACCCTACACCACAATTTGGTATAGGTTAGGATCCGCCTCACTCTTGGAAAATCCAAGTTCGGTGAAATAACTGTCTATCCATGTGTACCAAGCACGAGGTGCTTGTTTCAAGCCATACAACACTCTCCTGAGCTTTCACACATGTGACTTGCTGCTGAATATCTCAAAACCTTCGGGCTGCTCTATGTACACCTCCTCCTCAATGACTCCATTGAGGAACACAGTTTTCACATCCATCTGATGGATGTGCCACCCCATCTGCGCTTAGAGAGCAAGAATCGTCTCTATGGAAGAATACCTTGCGACAGGTTGAAAGGTCTCCTCATAATTGATCCCCTCTATCTGTGAGAAGCATCGGGCAGCAAATCTTGCCTTGTACTTCTCCACACTCCCATCAGTTGTCTGCTTCACTTTCTAGATCCATCTCGAACCCACCACTGATTTCCCCTCCGGTCTTGGGACAATCTCCCATGCACTGTTTCTGACAATCGAATCATACTCTTACACCCTGGTATCTACCCATGCAGGATCCTCTACAGCTTCCTCGAAAAAGGATGGCTCAGTCAAGACACATTTGCTCACAAGAGCCATATATCCAGTGCACCGATCAAGTGACTTTCTCTGTCTGTGCTGTGCTGTAGGTGGTCCTACAACCTTCTCTGGATCTTGAGCCAGTTGCTTATCTTCTATAGTGGGCTTTGGCCCTCTGATGGTTAGCGCTACATGAGTGGCCTCTTCCACTCCATGAACTTCATCTTGTGGCTGATCCACATCCTGAAGCTCATCCTTAGGAGCTAATAGCTCCTCATCTGCATGCAAGTGTGGCTCCCTCTCAAGTGAACACTTCATGGTTTTCTCCCCCTGAAATTTGATATCCCATCGCATAACAGTCTTGCGACTGTCTAGCAAATACACACGATAGTTATGGGGCGTATCAATGTACCCCACAAATATCCCAACCTCTGCGGTCAGCTCCAACTTCTTCCTGGCATCCTTCATCACATGCATGTAAACAAGAGGACCAAAAATCTTAAAATGGGAATTATCAGGTCTCTTACCAGAATAAGCCTCCCCGGGTGTACTCATGCCAAGTATCTTGTGAGGACAATGGTTCTACACATATACTACAGTATTGCATGCCTGCACCCACAAGTGAAGGGGTAGGCCCTGATCATGCAACATCGCCCATGCAACAGCCACGATCATTATCTTCTTCCGCTCAGCAACCCCGTTCTGTTGTGGCTTATGGGGAGCTATGAGCTCTCTTCGAATCCCTTCTGTGTTGCAGAAGTCCTTGAACTCAGTAGAGATGAATTCACCACCATTGTCACTCCTAATAGCCTTCATCTTCTTCCCCGATTCCTTCTTGACTAGTGCTTTGAACTCACAGAATTTTGAGTATGTCTCGCTCTTCTTCTACATGAAGAATATCTAGCACTTTCGAGAGAAATCATCAACAAAGATCACATAGTACTTGTGCTTTGTTGTCAAAGCTACTGAGAAAGGTCCACACACGTCTGTGTGAATTCTCTCAAGGATCGTTGTGGCACGACTATCCTTCTTGTGAAAGGTGGGTTTCACAAGTTTTCCCAAAGTACACCCCTTGCACTGATCTGACTATGCAAGAGTGCCTTTAGGAAGCCCAATAGAAATCTTCTGCAGTATCTACAGGGCTCCATGGTGAAGGTGGCCCAATCTTCGGTTCCACAGCTCGCCATCATCCCGGCTCAGCAATCCTTCTACCTTGCATGCCATTGTTACGCAACCATCTACATGCAATTGATAAAGGTTCTTGACTCAAACCCCTATCTTCTGGGTTTCTCCAGTTGTCTTACTGCGCAGGAAAGCCTTTCCCTCGCTGAAGACAACATCATATCCCTTGTCTTTTAACATTGCCACAGAGATAAGATTCTTCTTCAATCCTGGAACATGCATCACTTCCTTCAATACGAAGGGTTTACCAGACTCCCTCTCAAAGGAAATGGTACCCATACCAGTTGCACTGTATCTACCATCATCGCCCATCTCGATGTGCACTCCAAGATCTTTCTCATCCTGATCAGAAAACAAATCTCGATCTCCTGTCATGTGAAAAGACTCACCACTGTCCAAGAACCATACCGATCCCATCACACTTGATACCAAGCATGCGATCAGTGAAAAATCAATCTCAAACTGCGAGGCGAAGGCCTCTCCCACTGCAGATCCAACAACTTGCTTATTTTTCTTCTTCTGCGGTCAATTTGTGGCATAATGTCTGTGCTGGTGACAGTGAAAGCACTTCACTTTGGACATGTCTTGCTTCTTGCCTTTCGCACCAGAATGATAAACATTCTTGTTCTTCCCCTTCTTTTCTTTGGCATCCAAAGTGAAATTTTCTTCATTAGATGCCTTTGATGAAGATCTGTCCCTGGCATTTCGCTTGATCTCCTCTTGCAAAAGATCGAACCGAAGTCTCTCCCATCCTGGCAATTTATCCCGACCATTGACAAAGTCTTGATAGGAATGCTAACTCTTCGGAAGACCAAGGAGAGCCAAGCTCATCAAGTCCTCATCATCGGTAGTCACCCCCACACTTCCCAGCTCATCCCGGCATTGGGTGAACTTCGTGAGATACTTGGGAATACTGTCTCATTTCTCACACATAATGTTTCAGAGTTTATCCTTGAGTGCCAACTTCCTCTAGTCACTCTTTCTTTGGAATAAATCTGTCAACACTTTCCACATCAAATATGGAGAAGCCTTTCCATGCAGGCTGGATAAAATTTGATCCTTCACACCCTCGAACAGAATCCTTCGACACTTTGATGTCTTCTTTTGCCAAGCCTCAACTTGAGGAACATCAGTAGGCTTTGGGACCTCAGCATCTATGAACTCCTTCAACCCATTTTCATCTAACACTGCCTCCATCCTGTCTTTCCATGTAATATAATTCGACCTGCCTTCAAGGGCATACTCCAATTGCAATCCGTTCAAAGACTTTTCAACTTCGACACCAAGAAAAGACTACTGCAAATTTGGATTCCACCAGCTCAAAACTCAACCGTTTCTGATCTAAAATTCATGAGAAAAAAGTATTTCTCATACAGATTTACTGTATGGGAATTTACTGGATATCTCACCTTCCAAAAGAAGGATGAATCCAGAGGCCACCTGGCCTGATTAGAGACTCTGCTTGAAGAAATAAAATGTAAACACTTTCTGAATAATATATCTGATGATCAACTTTGCTCTGATACCATGTAGAAGTTTGAATAATATAACACTTATTCACAGAGATTATCCTAATCATACACTATTTATAGAATGCATGCATAATACATAACCTCCTCTACCATTGATCATCAATTTGCTGAATTAAAAAAACAATCGCATGCGCACATTGAAACATCAATCACACATATCAACACAGTATGTAATGGGGAAAGCATACAACTAAAAACCCCCAACTATCTGTATATTATAATGACAGAGAACATGTAACAATACATAGTACAATACTCCTCACAAGTAATCAGTACTATCTCCACACGCTACACACAAAAGTAGCTCAGATCTGAACAAGTCACGGGTTCAAATCTCCTCCACTATTTTCCTGCCTCTATTGCGCAGTCCAAGTTGAGAATAGATGAGATCCAAGTTCGAATTCCCTTTTTCTTATACTTTGCAATCCTCATTGGCAATCTCAATCAATGATTGTGCAAATATCATGCACAACTATAGTCACAAACGATAGTAGTCTCACCCTTTCACCCACCTCTAACACTTGTCTCCACTGAACTATCCATGCACTGAGTTAACTGATGTATTCTTTAGTTGATTTATGAGGTAATAATTAGTGAATTAATTAATAATTCATTCTCATCAATCATCACTTGTGTATTTGGCAGTTATACTAAATACAACTAGTTCAACTAAGACAAACTGAACACAACTCCATCAACTCCTCAATCAACTCCACCAAACTCAATCACTTGAGTTCTAATTGAATTGCATCATGCAATAGCTCAACTAACCCATAGGAAAAGTTTATTTCCTTCTGGCAGTTGCATGTGCCACATTCGTAGCTCGAATTGAAGTGATGCAAGAGGATAAGATAATGTTTATAGTCCAAATATTATTAAGAGCTAATAATATTCGAGAGTTTTGTTTTTTGACTGGCAGTCGAAAAATAGACTCCACCCATATGTCTAAAAATAGAGGTCCATCTATTTTAACCAACATGACCAATCATCCATAAATAGCATCCTGAAACTCATAGACCATGATCCATATGTCTAAAAATAGACAGTCTAAAAATAGACTTTATGCCAAAAATAGCCTGCGGGCCCACCTAGTGAAGGCGACTTCTTTTCACTAAGCTCCATCATCTTGTTGCATTTTCAAAACTCCCTCTCAAAAAGATATGGATTATATACAACCCCTATCCTGCCTCTTTGGTATTCAAATTTTCTCCTGGTGAGTGTCTTCATCAAGATATCAGCATCCTGATCCTCCGTGGGAATGTATGAAAGTAACATGATTCTCCGCTGCACAAAATATCTGATATGATGGTACCTGATGTCGATGTGCATGGATCTATCATGAAATAATGGATTGGCCGAGAGTTTAATGCAACTCTGGTTATCACAATAAATCACAGTAAGCTCCAAGTGTGACACGAAAAACCTGACCAGCATCTTCCTCATCCATATAGCCTCGCATGCAACCAAACTTGTTGCCATATACTCGACCTCTGCTGAACTGAGTGCCACGGATCTTTGCTTCCTGCTGTACTAAGAAACTGCTTTCGACCCGATACTGAAGATCCCTGCAGATGCGCTCTTTCTCTCCATTGGGCTCCCTACCTAATCTGCATCCGTGAAGCCACATAACTTCACCTCATCCTCATGTCCGTACCACAATCCATATCCCGATGTGCCTCTGAGATAACGCAATACATGCTTGCCTGCCTTTTAGAAGAGCTTCGTTGGCTTAACCATAGCTTGTGAAAGCTGGTTAACAGCATAGCAAATATCGAGTCGTGTATTAACCAGATACATAAGTGACCCCACCAACTGTCGATAAACAGTGGCATCCACTACCTCCGCTGAAGTAGCATCCTCCTTCCTCCAACCTCCAGGAAGAGGAGTATCAATAGGCTTGCAACCATGCATGTTGAACTTCTCTAGTATCTCTCGGGCAGACTTACCGTAAGAAACAAATAGTCCACCACTGCGCTGCCAAATTTCCAATCCCAAAAAATAATGAAGGAGGCCCAAGTCCTTTGTCTCAAACTCTCTAGCAAGATCCTCCTTGCATGAAAGTATCAACAGCTCATCTCCCGTAAAAATCAAATCATATACATAACGTACAATGATCAGCAACTTACCCTCCACCACAATCTGGTATAGGTTAGGATCCGCCTCACTCTTGGAGAATCCAAGTCTAGTGAAATAACTGTTTATCCGTGTGTGCTAAGCACGCGGTGCTTGTTTCAACCCATACATTGCTCTCTTGATCATGAACACATGCGAATCGCGACTAAAGATCTTGAAACCTTCAGGCTGCTCTATGTACACCTCCTCCTCAATGACTCTATTGAGGAACGCTGTCTTCACATCCATCTGATGGATGTGCCACCCAATCTACGCTAAGAGAGCAGGAATCGTCCGTATGGAAGAATACCTTGCAACAGGTGCAAAGGTCTCCTCATAATCGATCCCGTCTATCTGTGAGAAGCCTCGGGCAGCAAATATTTCCTTGTACTTCTCCACACTCTCATCAGTTGCCTACTTGACTTTGTAGATCCATCTCAAACCTACCATTGCTTTCCCGTCTGGTCTTGGGACAATCTCCCATGCACTGTTTCTGACAATCGAATCATACTCTTCCACCATGGCATCTACCCATGCAAGATCCTCCACAGCTTCCTTGAAAGAGGATGGCTCAGTCACGACACATTTCCTCACAAGAGCCATGTATCCAGTGTATCGATCAAGTGACTATCTCTGTCTGCGTTGTGTTGTAGGTGGTCCTACAACCTTCTCTGCATCTTGAGCCAGTCGCTCAGATTCTGTAGTGCGCTTTCACCCTCTGAAGGTTGGCGCTGCATGAGCGGTCTCTTCCACTCCATGAACTTCATCTTGTGGTTGATCCACATCCTAGAGCTCACACTTAGGAACTAATAGCTCCTCATCTACATGGAAGTGTGGCTCCCTCTCAAGCGAACACTTCATGGATTTCTCCTCTTGAAATTTTATATCCCATCACACAACAGTCTTGTGAATGTCTGGAAAATAGACACGATAATTGTGGGGCGTAGCAGTGTACCCTGCAAATATCACAACCTCTGCGGCCGGCTCGAGCTTCTCCCTGGCATCCTTCATCACATGGATGTAAACATGAGAACCAAAAATCCGAAAATGCGAAATATCAGGCCTCTTACCAGAATAAGCCTCCTCGAGTGTGAGGACAACTTTTTTGCACATATACTGCAGTATTTTATGCCTCCACCCCCAAGTGAAGGGGTAGGCCCTGATCATGCAACATTGCCTATGCAACACCCACGATTGTTTTGTTCTTCTGCTTAGCAACCCCGTTCTACTGTGGGTTATGCGGAGCTATGAGCTCCCTTCAAATCCCTTCTACGCTGCAGAAGTCCTTGAACTCGCCAGAGATGAATTCACCACCATTTTTGCTCCTAAGAGCATTCACCTTCTTCCCTGATTCCTTCTCGACGAGTGCTTTGAACTCACAGAACTTTGAGTATTTCTCGCTCTTCTTCTGCAAGAAGAAGATCCAACATTTTTGAGAGAAATCATCAACAAAGATCACATAGTACTTGTGTTTTGCTGTCTAAGCTACTGAGAAAGTTCCACACACATGTATGTGAATTTTCTCAAGGATCGTCATGGCATGACTATCCTTCTCGTGAAAGGTGCCTTTCAAAAATTTTCCCAAAGTACACTCCTTGCACTAATCTGACTACGCAAGAGTGCCTTTAAGAAGCCCAATAGAAATCTGCTGCTGTATCTTCAAGGCTCCATCATCATCCTAGCTCACCAATCCTTCTACCTTGCATGCCACTGCTGCACAGCCATCTACATGCAATTGATAAAGGTTCTTGACTCGCACCCCTATCTTGTGGGTTTCTCCAGTTGTCTTACTGTGCAGGCAAGCCTTTCCCTCGCTGAAGGAAACATCATATCCCTTGTCTTCTAACATTGCCACAGAGATAATATTCTTCTTCAATCTTGGAACATGCATCACCTCCTTCAATACGAAGGGTTTACCAGACTCCCTCTCAAAGGAAATGATATCGATATCGGTCACACTGTATCTACCATCATCACCCATCTCGACGTGCACTCCAAGATCTTTCTCATCCAGATTAGAAAACAAATCTCGATCTCCTGTCATGTGAAAAGATGAACCAATGTCCAAGATCCATACGGATCCCATCACACTTGATACCAAGCATGCGATCAGTGAAAAATCCAGCTCAAACTGCGAGGCTAAGGGCTCTCCCGCTACAGATCCAGCACCTTTCTTATTTTTCTTCTTCTGCGGACAATTTGTGGCATAATTTTTCTGCTGGTGACAGTGAAGCACTTCACCTTGGACATGTCCTGCTTCTTGCCTTTCGCACCAGAATGAGAATCTCTCTTGTTCTTCCCCTTCTTTTCTTTGGCAACCAAAGTGCACTTTTCTTCATTAGATGCCTTTGATGAAGATCCGTCGCTGGTATTCCCCCTGATCTCCTCTTGGACAAGATCAGACCAAAGTCTCTCCCATCCTGGCAATCTCTCCTGACCATTGACAGAGTCCTGATAGGAACGCCAACTTTTCAGAAGGCCAAGGAGAGCCAAGCTCACCAAGTCCTCATCATCGACAGTCACCCCCACACTTCCCAGCTCATCCCGGCATTGGGTTAACTTCATCGGATACTTGGGCATACTGTCTCCTTTCTCACACTTAATGTTTCTCAGTTTATCCTTGAACGCCAACTTCCTTTGGTCACTCTTTCGTTGGAATAAATCTGTCAATGCTTTCCACATCAAGTATGGAGAAGCCTTTCCATGAAGGCTAGATACAATGTGATCCTTCACGCCCTCCAATATAGTCCTTCGACACTTTGTTGTCTTCTTTTTCCAAGCCTCAACATGAGCAGCATCAGTAGGCTTTGGGACCTCAGCATCTATGAACTCCTTCATCCCATTGTCATCCTATCTTTCCATGCAATATATTCGAGCTTCCTTCATGGTCATACTCCAATCGCAATCCGTTGAAAGACATTTCAAATTCGACACCAAGAAAACACTGCTGCAAATTCGAATTCCACCAGCTCAAAACTCAACTGCTTCTAATCTATAATTCGTGAGAACAAAGTATTTCTCGTACAGAGATTGACTGTATGGGCATTTACTGGATATCTCACCTTCCAAAATAAGGATGAATCCAGAGGCTACCTGGCTCGATTACAGACTCTAACTGAAGAAATAAAATGTAATCACTTTCTGAATAATAGATTTGATGATCAACTTCGCTCTGATATCATGTAGAAATTTGAATAATATAACACTTATTCACATAGATTATCCTGATTATACAATATTTCTAGAATGCATGCATAATACATAACCTCCCCTACCATTGATCATCAATTTGCAGAATTAAAAAGCAATCTCATGTGCACATTGAAACATCAATCACACATATCAACACAGTATGTAATGGGGAAGGCATACAGCTGAAAACCCCCAACTATCTGTATATTTTAATGATAGAGAAAATGTAACAATACATAGTACAATACTCCTCACAAGTACTCAGTACTATCTCCACATGCTACACACAAAACTAGCTCAGATCTGAACAAGTGATGGGTTCAAATCTCCTCCACAGTTTGCCTACCTCTACTGCACAATCGAAGTTGAGAATAGATATCCAAGTTCAAATTCTATTTTTCTTGTAGTGCGCAATCCTCATTGGCAATCTCAATCAATGATTGTGCAAATCTCATGCATAGCTATAGTCACAACTGAGATTTCCAATGAGGATTGCGTAGTACAAGAAAAAGGGAATTTGAACTTGGATCTCATCTATTCTCAACTTGGATTGCGCAGTAGAGGTAGGAAAACAGTCGAGGAGATTTGAACCCGTGACTTGTTCAGATCTGAGCTAGTTTTGTGTGTAGCATGTGGAGATAGTATTGAGTACTTGTGAGGAGTATTGTACTATGTATTGTTACATGTTCTCTATCATTATAATATACAGATAGTTTGGGGTTTTCAGTTGTATGCTTTCCCCATTACATATTGTGTTGATATGTGTGATTGATGTTTCAATGTGCGCATGAGATTGTTTTTTTAATTCCACAAATTGATGATCAATGGTAGAGGAGGTTATGTATTATGCATGCATTCCGCAAATAATGTATAATCAGGATAATCTCTGTGAATAAGTGTTATATTATTCAAATTTCTACATGCTATCGGAGTGAAGTTGATCATCAGATCTATTATTCAGAAAGTGATTACATTTTATTTCTTCAGGCAGAGTCTGTAATCGGGTTAGGTAGCCTCTGTATTCATCCTTCTTTTGGAGGATGAGATATCCAGTAAATGCCCATACAGTCAATCTCTGTATGAGAAATACTTTGTTCTCACGAATTTTAGATCAGAAGCGGTTGAGTTTTGAGCTGGGGGAATTTGAATTTGCAACAATGTTTTCTTGGTGTTGAAGTTGAAATGTCTTCCAACGGATTACAATTGGAGTATTCCCATGAAGGCAGCTCAAATTATATTGCATGGAAAGACAGGATGGAGGCGGTGTTAGATGACAATGGGTTGAAGGAGTTCATAGATGGTGAGGTCCCAAAGCCTACTAATGCTGCTCAAGTTGAGGCTTGGCAAAAGAAGATAGCAAAGTGTCGAAGGATTCTTTTGGAGGGCATGAAGGGTCACATTCTATCCAGCCTGCATGGAAAGGCTTCTCCATACTTGATGTGGAAAGCATTGACAGATTTATTCCAAAGCAAGAGCGACCAGAGGAAGTTGGTGCAAAAGGATAAACTTAGAAACATAATGTGTGAGAAAGGAGACAGTATGCCCAAGTATCTCACGAAGTGCACCCAATGCCGAGGTGAGCTGGGAAGTGTGGGGGTGACTGTCGATGATGAGGACTTGGTGAGCTTGGCTCTCCTTGGTCTTTTGAAGAGTTGGCATTCCTATCAGTACTTTGTCAATGGTTGGGAGAAATTTCCAGGATGGGAGAGACTTTGGTCTGATCTTGTGCAAGAGGAGATCAGGCGGAATACCAGGGATAGATCTTCATCAAAGGCATTTGATGAAGAAAATTGTGCTTTGGCTACCAAAGCAAAGAAGGGGAAGAACAAGAAAGTTTTTCATTCTGTTGCAAAAGGCAAGAAGTAGGACATGTCCAAGGTAAAGTGCTTTCATTGTCACCAGCATGGACATTATGCCACAAATTGTCCGCAGAAGAAGAAAAATAAGCAAGTTGTTGGATCTGCAGGGGGAGAGGCCTTAGCCTCGTAGTTTGAACTAGATTTTTCGTTGATCGCATGCTTGGTATCAAGTGTGATGTGATCGGTATGGTTCTTGGATAGTGGTGCGTCGTTTCACATGACATGAGATCGAGATTTGATTTCTAATCTGGATGAGAAAGATCTTGGAGTTCACATCGAGATGGGCAATGATGGTAGATACAGTGTGACCGATATCGGTACCATTTACTTTGAGAGGGACCCTGGTAAACCCTTCGTATTGAAGGAAGTGATGCATGTTCTAGGATTGAAGAAGAATATTATCTCTGTGGTGATGTTAGATGACAAGGGATATGATGTTGTCTTCAGCGAGGGAAAGGCTTTGCTGCGCAGTAAGACAACTGGAGAAACCTGGAAGATAGGGTTCGAGTCAAGAACCTTTATCAATCTCATGTAGATGGCTACGTAGCAATGGAATGCAAGGTAGAAGGATTGGTGAGCCGGGATGATGGCGAGCTGTGGCACCGGAGATTAGGCCACCTTCACCATGGAGCCTTGAAGATATTGTAGCAGATTTCTACTAGGCTTCCTAAAGGCACTCTTGCGTAGTCAGATCAGTGCAAGGGGTGTACTTTGGGAAAATTTGTGAAAGCTACCTTTCACGAGAAGGATGTTCATGCCACGATGATCCTTGAGAGAATTCACACAAGCATGTGTGGACCTTTCTCAGTAGCTTCGATAGCAAAGCAAAAGTACTATGTGATATTTGCTGATGATTTCTCTCGAAAGTGTTGGATCTTCTTCATGCAGAAGAAGAGCAAGACATACTCAAA
Source organism: Pinus tabuliformis (assembly GCA_031772625.1). Taxonomy (NCBI): domain Eukaryota; kingdom Viridiplantae; phylum Streptophyta; class Pinopsida; order Pinales; family Pinaceae; genus Pinus; species Pinus tabuliformis. The sequence continues at coordinate 1,318,702,363 of CM062820.1, forward strand.
GTCCTGTGAGTTCAAAGCATTGGACGAGAACGAATCGGGAAAGAAGGTGATGGGTCTTAGGAGTGACAATGGTGGTGAATTCATCTCTGGCGAGTTCAAGGACTTCTGCAGCATATAAGGGATTCGAAGAGAGCTCATAGCTCCCCATAACCCACAGAAGAAAAGGGTTGCTAAGCGGAAGAATAGAACGATCGTGGGTGCTGCACGGGCGATATTGCATGATCAGGTCCTACCCCTACACTTGTGGGCGGAGGAATGCAATACTGCAGTATATGTGTAGAACCATTGTCCTCACAAGATACTTGGGATGATTACACCCGAGGAGGCTTATTCTGGTAAGAGGCCTGATATTTCCCATTTGAGGATTTTTGGTTCTCTTGTTTACATGCATGTGACAAAGCATGCCCATAAGAAGCTTGAGTCGATTGGAGAGGTTGGGATATTTGTGGGGTACACTAATACGCCCCACAACTATCATGTGTATTTGCCAGACAGTCACAAGACTGTTGTGCGATGGGATATCAAATTTCAGGAGGAGAAAGCCATGAAGTGTTCGCCTGAGAGGAAGCCACACTTGCATGTAGATGAGGAGCTATTAGTTCCTAACTATGAGCTTCAGGATGTGGATCAGCCACAAGATGAAGTTCATGGAGTGGAAGAGACCACTCATGCAGAGCCAACCATCATAGGGCGAAAGTGCACTACAGAAGCTGAGCGACTCGCTCAAGATGCAGAGAAGGTTTTAAGACCACCTACAACACAACGCAGCTAGAGAAACTCACTTGATCGGTACACTGGATACATGGCTCTTGTGAGCAAATGTGTCTTGACTAAGCCATCCTCTTTCGAGGAAGCTGTGGAGGATCCCGCATGGGTAGATGCCATGGTGGAAGACTATGATTCAATTGTCAGAAACAGTGAATGGGAGATTGTCACAAGACTGGAGGGGAAATCGGTGGTGGGTTCGAGATGGATCTACAAAGTGAAGCGGGCAGCTGATGGGAGTTTGGAGAAGTACAAGGCAAGATTTGTTGCCCGAGGCTTCTTATAGATAGAGGGGATCGATTATGAGGAGACCTTCACACCTATCACAAGGTATTCTTCCATACAGACGATTCTTGCTCTCTCAGTGCAGATGGGGTGGAACATCCCTCAGATGGATGTGAAGATTGCGTTCCTCAATGGAGTCATTGAGGAGGAGGTGTACATAGAGCAGCCCAAAGGTTTCAAGATCTTCAGCAGTGAGTCACATGTGTGCAAGCTCAAGAGAGCGTTGTATGGGTTGAAACAAGCACCTCGTGCTTGGTACACACCCATGGGTAGATGCCATGGTGGAAGAGTATGATTCGATTGTTCATACTATTTAAATTTCTACAAACTCAAGGGGGTCAAGTATTTCTGAAAGATCAATATGAAGTCTGGTTATCACCAGGTTCCAATAGAGCATACAGATGTATGGAAGACTTCCTTTAAATCCAAGGAAGGCTTTTCTAAATGGTTGGTTATGCCCTTCTGGTTGACAAATTCCCTTGGTACTTTTATGAGGCTAATGGATGACATCTTGTGGCCCTTCACCAACTCGTTCGTGGTGGTTTAACTAGATGACATCCACATCCTCAAAAAGAGTTGGGAAGAACACTTGAAACACATTCGACAGGTCCTTCAAACCCTTTGACATCACAAACTATGTGCCAACTTGGAGAAATGCACCTTTGGCATGAGCGAGGTCCAATACCTGGGTTACATAATAGATGAGTGCGTCGTGCATGTGGACCCAACCAAGATCCAATTTATTCAGTATTGGTCAACACCAACCACTCTAATGGAGCTTTGCAGCTTTTTGTGCCTTGCAAATTTCCTTCCGAGGGTCATGTTGGGCTTATCCCATATCACTTGGCCTTTGATTCAGATTACTAAGGGCGGGGAAAAAGAAAAGTTTTCTTCATGCGAGCCCAACAGAATCCATTCGTTGAGTTGAAGCATCGCCTCTGCTTTGCACTGGTACTCACATTACTAGACCTACAATAGTGATTTGAAATCGACAAGATGCCTCAGACTATGTTATTGGTGTAGTCCTCACCCATCACAACCATCCAATGGCTTATCATAGTGAGACACTTTCAGATACAATTTGGAGGTACCCCACCTATGATAAGGAGATGTATTCCATCATGCAAGCTTGCCAACAATGGAAGCACTACATTTTGAGGAGGGAGATGGCCATCCATGCCGATTACCAACCTCTTGAATTTATACAGACACAAGGGAAGTTGCAAAATGATCGCCATTAGAAGTGGCATACATATCTACAACAATTCCACTTGAACATTAAATAAAAAAAGGGCAGCACCAATCATGCTACAAACTGCCTTACCCAGCCCCCAGTTGCAGCACTGAATACTATTCTCAACTCTCGTGGCCGCGAGGCCTATGGATGGCCACAACTATGAAAAAATGATCTAGAGTTGGCCTCGACATACCATATGCTAGTAGCTAGCAAGAAAGTTCTTGATTTCTTATTCTAGGACACATTATTATGCTACTTATGCCAACTTTATGTTGAAAATAGCAACAAGAAATGCTAAAAATAGAAGTGGTAAAAATAGCAATGCTATAAGTAGCAGTTTGGGTACCAGTGTTGGACATAGCAACAAGGAATGAAAAATGGAAGTCCTAAAAATAGCATTGTGTAAATAGCATTTCGAATTAGATTCCAATTTTAGTTAGTCCCTGAACTAAAATTGAGAAGTAAAATTCAAATTTGATCTTGGCAGTTGTTTGTAAAATAATTAATTAATTCCTCTTGAGTTAATTAGTTGTAAAAAATCAAACATGAAGTCTATGTGGGGACATGCAACAGTTTCTCCATTAATTGAGAAATTTATCCATCAGTTAAAGAGATAAGGATGAGTTGAAATATTGAGTTGTAATTAGTTGGCTCAGTTAACTGAGTCAAGTCTAGTTAGATTAGTTCAAATAGTTTTTTGAACTAATTGTGAGTTTAGTTAGTTAATACTTGCATGCATGTAACCGTTGCTCTCTAGATAAGTGAATATTCTCTCATAAATAACTCATGCATATCAGTTCAATCAGAGACCCAGTTGAGATCAAAGGAGGGACAGTGCACTATCGGTTAGATGAATTTTTCCTATAAAGGAAACTCATCAATGTAGAACGATTTATCTCCTTCAAGTTTGTGCAGTTATTTCTAAGCCGAGTGAGCGTTGTGAGGTGGGAATTCGCACAAGTGAAAGCACTATACCCCAAGAAAAATTGCGCAAGGAAATAGGAGGCTTGGAGTGCAGGGGAGAAGGTTATGAGAGCCTTTGACTATCTATGAGTAGTATTGTTTGATTGCAGAGAGAGCAGGATAGCTTGAGAACTAATTCTTTTTGTAACATGAACAAGATTTCCACTTGTATGTGTTGTGGGGGAAAGTATCCAACTCAGAATGACCCTAACCCACTCTAAGGGTGACAGTTCCTTAGCAACAGCTGAAAGCAAAGCTATCTAAAGTTTCTTCTTTATGACATGCAAGAGATAGAAGGAAGAGATCCACTTACCGATGTCTTGCGCAAATGGTCGATCCAATCTCCTTCGTTTGCCGCTTGCTCCCAGATCCAAGTCTTTTCACGGGCCCAGCTACACGAGGTCCTGCAAATAAGACAAGAAAAGGAAACTACAAGAGGCATGCATTCATAATCGATTCAAGGATTAGCATAAATCAAAGACGCAAGTAAGACAATACACCATTGAAACACATGCGAATAGAAGAACCTCAAATGCTTTATTAATATATGGAAGTAAGGTTCAGGCGGTGATACAACCATGAGAGGTCCAATCCAGCATCACCTTCCCGACGGAGAGAAATCTCTTCTTCACCTCCCTCAAGCAATCACCCAATGCTCACAACTGTAAACCAACAGTAATTCTTTGCACTAAATTCCGGCCTCTAGATCCCATGGGATGAGATCCTTATATAGAGTTTTGGAGTGAAGATAAGTCAGCTTGATGTGTGACTTGTTGTCCTCTTCAACTCCAGTTGTTCTTTAGTTCTTCACTCGGAGTTTCTGTCTTCCACTTGGAGTTTTAGAAGCTCTTAACTCATCATTAGGCGAATCTTATCATCAAGTGTCTTTTTAGAAGCTTCCTGGGCACTGGCACTTTGAGAAAAAGATTCCTCCACATGTCCAAGTATGCCCAACGTAGGTAGCCTTTGTTCTACTTGCTATGCAACGAAGGTAGCCTTTGTTGTACCTACTATGCAGCGCAGATGCGTAGTGGAGAAGCTGCAATGACCCAAAACTGACATGTTTTTGAGTGTTTTTCAGTGGAGAACTGATTTGCAGTGCTGTGGTTTGCTAACCTTGTTCCTCTAAGGGTAAGAACAACTTGTTTAGGGCCTTTGGATCCCTTAGATTATTGACATTTCATGCTCTATGCTGTAAGGCACAAAAATGTCTATAACAGTTGCCCCCTAAAGTATGAGGTCGTTTATCGGGTGAAATGCTTTATTAGGAGGATCCGAAGTTCATTCAATCGCCGGGAGGTGACCTGTAACAAAATACAATACAATACATTATCTTTTCATACTTTCTTTTCATGATCTAGCTGATGCAGGCATTTCCCATGATCAGCTTTATAAATACATTTGCTGTACATAAACAGACGATCGTCTGATAAGAGACGGATAATTCTTTGCTTTTAATTATCATCCTTTTAGTAGGATGCTCATCTGCTGCACATGTCTATGTTTTTATCTCCTGAATATATATCGCAGCCCGAATGGATGAAACTAGATCCGGGGTCTTCAAACTTGTTCGATCTTCACTCTAGTACAAGTCGATCCATGTGAGAATTTCTTGAAGTCGAACATGCAAAGACATCGCTTGATTACCAGTCAATAATTTAAATTGTTAACAAGCGCGAGAGGAATCACCGATAATGATGATGACCCTCAAGGTACTGCAGCACAATTCACGTGGCGTGAATATAGGATCTGACGTCGAACACCACGCAAAGTCTCCCGGTCGAAGGTCATTAACGTATACCTATCGCCGGAAGTGAGAAACTTGCCATTGAGGCATGCAAGCTTCAAAGTACTGAGGGGGTGTTCCTAGATCAACTTCTTGGATAATGAGCTGATGTCGAAAAGAAGTGATCCGTCAAAGGAGGGCCTTAATGAATCCCACATCAGTGACACGGAACGGAGCTAGTGATGATGGTGAAAACGATCTGTGAAATATGATTCAGGGTGGTGGTCATGGAAGGATGAAAGATGATGTATGGTAGTGGATGGGACCCGGTTGACACTTTCTGAATGACATCTCTTGAACATATAACGACACTGATGTGATGGATCGGTAGCATTACCCCATGTATGGATGGTATGGCGAGACCATGGTGAAGGGACCGGTGAATGATAATAACCCAACCTGATATTTAAGGAGGCCAAAAGTGTCATGTTCAAGAGCGACTTGCTACCATTAAGCTTTGAGGTTCTTCCCAATTTTTCCCCAGTCATTTCTGACCAGTACCTCTTTATTTTTTTCAAGCTTGAGGAGGATAACATATGCTTGATCTATAACCTGCCCTTCGGGCAAGCCCATCGCTATGTTTTAACGAGCCTAGCGATAGGGAAACTCGTTCTTGTCTAAAGACAAGTTTGTCGCTATCTAATATTTTTAACGAGCCCAGTGACAAAGACAACTCGGTCCTTTTCATTTTTAGAGAGTCTGAAAAGGGTACATAAAGTGGACTCCAGGGGTCCTTTTTCGTCATCTAATCCCTTAAGTCCGAAAAAGTATAAAACAATACAGAAGGGATGAATGTTCGATATCTTTATCAAGCCGAACCAGACAAGCGCTCGATCTTTTTGTGCACTAATCCCTCAGGTCCAAAAAGATTAAAATCTAGAGGAGGGATAGCTCTTCCGGTCCTTTTAACGATCTGGAAGGCCAAAACTCGGCAAACTTTTCATTTTTTTACGAGTCAGTGAAAAGAGCTCAAAGAAGACTCGTATTTTGAGGAACGAGTGATAAACAGGGATAGCAGCAGATTCCAGGTACAGGTTGGAATTTTCCAATCACGGCAGTATTACAAGGATGGCTAGGTGAAATCACTCTTCGCAGCTGTTCCTCAAAATAGGTAAACAATCAAGTGGATGTGAATGATCGGCCAAAGGAAAAGTGGAGGTGACGGTGCACAAACATGACCAAGGCTTTTATGGCTAATGAATTTACGGTCTCAAATGGTTATTTACCGGTTCATTTTTTCTGAATGAGCTTGAACACTGGGGGGAAGCCTGGTCACATGTGTGTTTATTTTTTAACGAGCATGAACCCTTGCGAAAACTGCTCGGTTTTGCGTTTATTTTTTAATGAGCATGAACGTTGCCAAAACTGCTCGTTTTTACCAGTCATAAAGTAGTAAGGTCTCATGGAAGATTCCTATTTTTTAAAAAGCTTCATCTTCCTGCGCTTTGCCCCATACCCTCTTTTTATGCAAGCTGGGTATCGGCTAATCCTACGAGTTTAATGGGTTAGACCTACAGGTTTAAAGGGAGGACCTAAAAAACTAAAAACAAAATATCCGCCCGTGCTTGCATTCCAAGAGGTTTGCATGCCCCCAGGTATAAAGTATAATTTCAAGGTTGCCCCTCCTCTTCTCCACTTCTGTTTTTCTTTGGGTGTTCTCATCTACTTGTCATCTTGTCAGTCCTAATGTTAACGATACTTGTGTTCTCGTTATTTTTAGCGGGTCTTACGCGGTACTTGTCTTCTCGTCAGCCCAGTTTTTAACTGATCTTTGCGACAAGAGAAGAACACTTCTCAATAGGCAAAACATTGGTGGGTTTGAGGGAGGCTTACCTCTTTCAGGTTACCCAAAGATTGGTTTTATTTGTTGGCGCAAAGGAAACTCTTTCTTCGGCGATGTCTATCATTACGATACACAAAGATGGTTACAATTTGTTGCAGCAATAGAATCTCTTTCTTTGGAGGCTGCCCCTACTTATCCTCTAAAACATTTGTTTTAATGGGTGAGGCTTGCCTTTTATCCAAAGATGGTTACTACTTGCTGCCACAAACGGATCCCCTTCTTTGGCAGAGCCTCCTTATTTAGACAAAGGTGAGTAACGGGCCCCCGTCCTCCCACATAACTTTAACAAAAGAATCTTATTCTAGAACAACCCCAATCCCAATTACCCCTTCTGAGAGCCCATCTCTCTCTTTGTCTTCTTGTCCTTCTTCTCCATGAAGATGGCTCAGAGGAAGATTCTCAAAGATGAAGGGGGGGATGGGGTACGGACTAGTCATATTCTCCCGCGGAAATTCTACTTTACACCCAAGGTTTTTTCTGCCTCCAGAGCAGACCAGGACGCATGCCCCCTGGGTTCCGGCCTTCCTTTCCCGAATCACTCGCGCCCATCAGGAAGAAGCACCAGAGGTAGAGACCTTTCTTGATCAAATAGACCATTCAGGATAGGTATGTGACTATTTGCGATGCGTGATCCCGGAAATGAAAGTTGGTCTACGAGCTTGACCATTCTTCCTTCGTATGGAAAACACATTATTCGAAAGAGTGAGGAGACTATTGCTTCCATGAAATATATGTAGTCCCGTCCAAGGAGTAGGTTATAATCCAAGGGTCCTTGGATGACCATCAAATTCATCTTGACGGCCTTCCCTTTCAAGGTAATAGGCACATTAGGTAGAATCCCTAATGGTCGACTGGTTCCCCTGTCAAAACCCGAGAGACGCCTTGTCTCAGGCAAAAGCGCCGGGCCACCCAGTGCTTTCCAAGCAATAGAGGACAGGATACTCACAGACGCCCCTTCATCAATGATAGTTCCAGCCATCACCATTTTGTATATTTGGAGTATAATTCTAAATGGTCTACTGGCTGGTAACCGGGGTCTGCCTAGTTGGTTCCAATCAAAGGACGCAACTAGGTTGCTTGGTGGTGGGACCGAATATACGGCCGGATATGATCCTGACGATGCTCCTTCCTGTGATAAAGGAGTGGGCGCTTTGCCCAGATGCTCATCAGAATCGGAGTTGACGAAAAGAATATGGACGATGTCATCCTTATTCTCTTTGGCGGGGGTGTCAACTGAAGATGAATCCTCAGTGACTGTGGTGTTTGAAGATGAAACTTCTGAAGGGAGAACCGGGTTGACTGCCATTTCGACCTTTGGACTTTCGTCCGGTCCGGATTCAGTAGGTTCACTTTCAGTGACTGACACTTCAGCTGGCCCTCTGAGCAAGACAGCTGTATTTTCGACCAACGAAGGACCTGGCGCGAGTTTTTGATATCCAGGAGGAAGTAGCACCGGTGCCACCGGTTGATCTTCCAAAACTCTCTTTGCCTCGTCTAAAAAGGGACAACGGTGAAGGGTGTGATCGCCTTCACACAGTTCGCAGGGGAATCTCATCCCTCTTCGTCGTCTGCGACCTTCACTTTCGTTGGTCGACGGTAAGCATTCAACCTGGTTGTCAGAGGTTGACGCTTCCGAATTGTGCAAACGAGGGGACCAGTCCCTTAGTATCCGGGGAATACTGGGACAATCACGGTGGAGGTGGTCTCCTCTGCATATGACACATGGCGATTTGGGCCCGGTCCGTGCTGTGTGTGGGTTTTCGTTAGATGCCTTTTGCTTGCCCCCAGGCGCCTTTGGCTCCTTCTGCTTCTTTTCTTTCTTCTTCTTTTCCTTCTTCTTTTCTATGGGAGCTCCGCTTTTGGCGGCTTGACCTTTCAAAGAAGAAGGATCGGAGGAAGGCTCATAAGAAGTGGAAGGCTGGAGAGTAGCTCTAGACTAGTCTAACTGTTGACTCGACTACTCAGGAACCGTGGTGGTCTGAACTACAGCGGTTGAGAATAGCCAAATTGGCAGGCCAATTGTCAGTCCTGGAAGCGACAATGTGGCCATGTGGGGCGCACCAACTTCTCCCCAAGAGGAGAAAGGGCTAGGGGTCCCATGCTGTGGAATCCCTTGGTTGGTGTGTTCCATGTTCTCAACCTTAAGATCAACGTAGGAATAAGGGGTGATTATGTTCCATTTAGAATGAATTTTATATGACGACGCTTTTTAAGACACAACTTGCTTTTTCACTTTTTAAGAGTCGAGAAAAAGCTAAAGATGACTCTAGTCTCCTTCGATGTATTAACGAGCCCGAAGTGACAAATGCTCGGATGGACTTTTTCAGTTATAGAGTTTGAAAAAGGCCAAAAGAAACTACTCTGGAGTTCTAGGCAAGGGTGTGCCAAACCTTTCGCGAAACCACAGAATACGTTTTACGGTAGGAGTGGTCGATCTTCGTGAATGCTGTGTTCACTGCATCGCGATCAATAGGGCGGCCGACACGGCTTCCTATGGATAAAGGCTTTGTTCCTATAGGGTTCCCCCAATATACGCGACGGTACGCGGGGGCACAAGTCCGTATTAGTGCTATCGTCCCTCAGGAGGAATCACCCACCTTCGTAGAGATCAACAGTAACTATGTTTAACGACGCCGGTTCACGTCTCTACCTAGACCTCTACTGTGTTTCGTTATGTTTCAAAGCGTTGTTAGATAAATTCAGTTCTTTTAGGTTGATCTTGCTTAGCAGTTTGCCTTTACGGATCACCACGTGATGTATGATACAACTCCTAAATGCAGTCTAAGAATGATAAGCAAGCTTTTTCAATTCTTTCAACTTATGAAAACCTTAACTACTGAAGGAAAAGAAAGACATCATCTTTTCAAACAGATCATAGAGCACACACTGATGCACTTTCCCTAAATCGACATGCAAACTGTCAAAATGCACATGCACAATGCAAGTATTTCTTTTCTTCTTCCTTAATGTTGATGTATTACAAAAAGAAAGCTGTTGTATAATTTCGAATTCAATTTCAAGCGAAAGCAATAAGTGTTTGTCCAACAATCAAAAGAACACCTTAAGATTCACTCGTTTCAACACAAGAAATACTGAAATTCGAACCATATAACGAAAGCAAATGCTCAAGCAGCTATGAACAGCAATAAACTAACTCTTAGAATCACAACGACACTTTCTCATAGGTCTAGATTCAAGAGGTCATAGCAAGACTAGTTCACTTTCGCTATGGGAAACTGTGAATGACAGCAAGAAATACAATAAGAACAATCACGGTTTCTTCATACAACTGAGGCAAAATGAAGGCAAAGAGAAGTGGTTTCAGCTGGGTATACAGGTTGACAACAGCCTGCAAAAACAATACTGAAAACTGGGCAACAGACAGTGGGGAATCCCAGTTGCACAAGGCAAAACTGGATCAGCGTAGGTGCTGCACTGTCAATCTGAGATGCAGCGTAGGTAGCCCCTTCGGGACCTGCGTTGCAGTGCAGGTAGCCTTTGTGGCAGCTGCACTGATAAGAAAAGTCACGTCTCTCTCAGATTCCGGGTCACAGTTTGCTAAAAAATGAGCGGTTTTTGGCCAAATCAGAGGCTTTCAGTCAAGTATACACTAGAGGATGATTAAAGGAAGATGAACACTATCACAAAGAGCTAAAAAGAGTGACAGTTCCTTAACAACAGCTGAAAGCAAAGCTATCTAAAGTTTCTTCTTTATGACATGCAAGAGATAGAAGGAAGAGATCCACTTACCGATGTCTTGCGCAAATGGTCGATCCAATCTCCTTCGTTTTCCGCTTGCTCCCAGATCCAAGTCTTTTCACGGGCCCAACTACACGAGATCCTGCAAATAAGACAAGAAAAGGAAACTACAAGAGGCATGCATTCATAATCGATTCAAGGATTAGCATAAATCAAAGACGCAAGTAAGACAATACACCATTGAAACACATGCGAATAGAAGAACCTCAAATGCTTTATTAATATATGGAAGTAAGGTTCAGGCGGTGATACAACCATGAGAGGTCCAATCCAGCATCACCTTCCCGACAGAGAGAAATCTCTTCTTCACCTCCCTCAAGCAATCACCCAATGCTCACAACTGTAAACCAACAGCAATTCTTTGCACTAAATTCCGGCCTCTAGATCCCATGGGATGAGATCCTTATATAGAGTTTTGGAGTGAAGATAAGTCAGCTTGATGTGTGACTTGTTGTCCTCTTCAACTCCAGTTGTTCTTCAGTTCTTCACTTGGAGTTTCTGTCTTCCACTTGGAGTTTTAGAAGCTCTTAACTCATCATTAGGCGAATCTTATCATCAAGTGTCTTTTTAGAAGCTTCCTGGGCACTGGCACTTTGAGAAAAAGATTCCTCCACATGTCCAAGTACGCCCAACGCAGGTAGCCTTTGTTCTACTTGCTATGCAACACAGGTAGCCTTTGTTGTACCTGCTATGCAGCGCAGATGCCTAGTGGAGCAGCTGCAATGACCCAAAACTGACCTGTTTTTGAGTGTTTTTCAGTGGAGAACTGATTTGCAGTGCTGTGGTTTGCTGACCTTGTTCCTCTAAGGGTAAGAACAACTTGTTTAGGGACTTTGGATCCCTTAGATTATTGACATTTCATGCTCTATGTTGTAAGGCACAAAAATGTCTATAACAGTATGATAATACAGAGATTGGAGTTTTAGGCTGAGGCTTCCCCCGAGTTATTTCTTCTGTGTTATGTGTGTTTGATTTCTCATTCATTGTTATATGTGTTCTCTTGATCTTGCTCAATTCGATTAAGCTTCCGCAAACTGTTGTACAAGTAGACCTTGTATTGTTTTTTAGTATATTGCATAATTTGTTGATCTACAATGGGAATTTATACATGGTACCAGAGCTAGGTTGATTTGTAGAGATTTCTACATGGTATCGGAGCTAGCTGATCTATATAGGAAATTCTACATGGTATCAGAGTAAAGGTTATTAGAGCTGTGAACGGTATACAAAGAAGATAATTCGAAGTAAAACAATTTGGGCTACAAGTTTGCAGAGCAGATCTGAAAATTTTTGTGCAAAATTTTAGAAAAAAATAGTAGATCTGGATTCCCTACGAAAAAATACCCAAATTCAAAAAAAAATTGTATGAATTAGAGTTCGGATGATGGAGCTATCACTGATTTAAAATCAGCTCTTTTTCTAGAAAATTTCATCACGGCAGAAAAGATGAAATAGATTGGTGTGCTAGCCAAGAACTTGTATGATCTTGAGGTTCAAGATGCATGCAAAGACTTGAGGAGCAAGGAAAATCTTGGAGACTTGGTGGTTGAGAGGGAGAGTAAATTACCTTTCAACATGCAGCGCCAAAAGATGTCTCAGACAATTGTGAGGGAGCCACAATTGATGAAGTAGCTTCAGGAGGTTGTGGACCAGCCACAACTAGAGAAGTCGAGAGGAGACCGAGTGGAGGCATCCACTCATGCAGAGACCTCTAGTAGGGGGGAATTTCAAGCCAAGTGGGAAGAGGGATCACATGCATCCATACCTCCAGGTCGGAGGTGGGGCGATGTGGACTGACAGTCCCAAGAATGTTGGAATAGGGGCACGATCATTGAGGTACCTAACCTATTTGATTAAACCTTGCTACAGGAACCCCAAAAAGGAGTAGCAGGATTCGTTGAGTGGGTAGAGGCAGATGCGGATGGAGCGGCAGAGAGAGCTACAGTGCAGGAATCCCAAGACAGTGTAGAGCCAGTAGGCTGCAACAATGCGAGAGGCACAAGAGTGTTACACTAGTGTAGGATGGCGTAGTGAGGTGTGAAATGGTGCAAGATGCATGGAGTGTTGCAGTAGCTCAGAGGTCACAGAGGGATCACTTTTCAACGATAGACAAAGATTCAGCATCAACGGATGTTTCTAACCCAAAAGGGAGGTCAGTTGGGAGTTTTTTTTGTTTCTAGAGTTTTTGGAGCAATAACAGTTGGGAGAAGTGTTGCATGTAGAACATTCCAAAGGTTCAAGATCGGGTTCAAGTTGAATTCCTTTCTTGTTGAGAGGGAGTGTTGAAAATAACAACAAGAAATACTAAAAATAGAAGTGCTAAAAAGAGCATTGCTACAAAGAACAATTCGGGTACCAGTGTTGGACATAGCAACAAGGAATGAAAAATAGAAGTCCTAAAAATAGCATTTCTATAAATAGCATTTTAGGTTAGATTCCAATTTTAGTTAGGCCCTGAACTAAATTTGATAAGTAATATTAGAATTTGATCTTAGCAACCATTTGTAAAATAATTAATTAATTCATCTTGAGTTAATTAGTTGTAGAAAATCAAACATGAAGTCTATGTGGGGACATGCAATAGTTTCTCCACTAATTGAGGAATTTATCCATCAATCAAAGAGATAAGGATGAGTTGTAATATTGAGTTGTAATTATTTGGCTCAGTTAATTGAGTCAAGTATAGTTAGATTAGTTCAAATAGTTTGTTGAACTAATTGTGAGTTCAGTTAGTTAATGCTTGTATGCATGTAATTGCTGCTCTCCAGATAACTGAATATTCTCTCATAAATAACTCATGCATGTTAGTTCAGTCAGAGACCCAGTTTAGATCAGAGGAGGGATAATGTACTATCAGTTGGATGAATTTTTCCTATAAATGAAACTCATCCATACAGAAGGATTTATGTCCTTCAGGTTTGTGCAATTATTTGTAAGCCAAGTGAGTTGTGTGAGGTGGAAATTCACACAAGTGGAAGCACTGGACCCCTGGAAAAAATGTGCAAGGAAATAGGAGGTTTGGAGGGCAGAGGAGAGGGTTTTGAGAGCCTTTGCCTGTCTATGAGTAGTATTGTTTGATTGCAGAGAGAGCAAGATAGCTTGAGAGCTGATTCTTTTTGTAACTTGAACAAGATTTCCACTTGTATGATAATACAGAGATTGGGGTTTTAGGCTGAGGCTTTCCCCAAGTTATTTCTTCTATGTTATGTGTGTTTGATTTCTCATTCTCAGTTATATTTGTTCTCTCGATCTTTCTCAATTCGATTAAGCTTCCGCAAAATGTTGTAGAAGTAGATATTGTATTGTGTTTTAGTATATTGCATAATTTTTTGATCTACAGTGTGAATTTCTACACTTTATGTTCCTTCAAGTGAGGGTGCCAAGATGATTTGGGAGGTGCACTATAGTTGGTCACACGATGTTGGGAAATATATTAGATCCAACACTGCCTACACCATCACCAAGTCAATCATCAAGAAGAAAGGCTTGTGCTCTCCTCTTCCTACTCCTAGCTAGCCATGGGAATCTATCTCCATGGACTATATGTATGGCCTCCCTTATACCAAGCAATGGTAATGACTGTCTATTTGTGGTCATGGACATATCTTTTAAGATTAATATATTGGCAACTTTCAATAAGAGTGTCACAGTAGAGGACATTGCCAAACTCTTCATTGAATGAGTATGGGTACATTTTGGGATCCCAAAGATCATTATATCATATCAGGATAGCAGGCTCTTGAGCACATCCCTGTCAAGCATGTGGACACTATTAGACACCAAGCTCACCAAATTGACTACCTTCCACCCTGAGACTAATGTCCAGAGGAAGGTTGTCATTAGGATGATAGTGCACATACTCCTTATGTGGGTCTAGGATTTTAACCATTGTGTATGATTGATGTTGCCATGCCTCATGCGACTATGCAGACATAATCCACACATGTACTATTCGAGGCTGATAAAGTGACCATATTTATTGAACGCATCCAACACATCTTCCAGTAGGTTCATGACATCCTGGAGAAGTCAAATGCCAAGTATAAGTAGCGACATGATCAACATCGGGTGTCACACAAGTTTCACGTGGGCGACAAAGTTTGCATGCATTTATAGAGAAAATGCTTTACCAGTGCCCATTGGAAGCTCTATCCACTCTGTTATGGTCCTTACACCATTACCAAGGTTGTGGGAGATAATGCCTTTGAGCTCAACATTCCCCCATTTCTTGGTCTGCACCTAGTGTTCAATGTGGACCACCTTCGACCATACATCCCACCATTGTTGGACACATCAGACATTGCAGAACAACTCACACCAACAGAGTTAAACCTAGAATACATGGAACATGCCTCAACTAGTTGGATTATGGACACACAAGTCAAGAACACTTGCTAGCAAAATATCCAACTATATTCAGTTGTCAAAGTTCGCCAACTCTTACACCAAGCCAAGTGGCTCACTAGGGACTAGGTTCAACAGAAATCTCCTCACCTCAAGGAGGCTCTACATGTAATGGTGACCATTGCTTCCTAAGGGGGGAGGAATCATGCAGGTAGTTATTGTTTGCCATCCACCTATCCCACCTAGACCTCAAGTCAGCTTCATTTATTTCCTTCCCTATTTCAGCATTTATTATTTTTAGCAGTTTTTTGGGTCCTGAAATTTTGGAGTAGTTTTGACCCCGTAAAGGAAAATTTTTTAAGTCCTTTGTAGGCCCATAACCATAGGCAGGGACCTACGGAAAATCATGTAGTACTGAGAGAGACCTTTATAGCAAGGTATCGTACACACCAAACAGAGATAATATGACCAAGTTATGACCCTAGGAAGTTAATTTCCCAACTAACCCCAAGAGGGCCCACAAACTATTGGAATTACATCTCCAAGGGTGCGATGGGTGAGGATGGACAAATGTCCAGGATAGTTTGCTAAGTGGATGCTCATGGAATCTTCTAGAAACTTCTCTTGTGCCACTTGCCTCTCTGAATTTGCCCAAGGATGAATAAGGGATCTAAAACCATCTGTTATCCCTTCTCTTATGGAACCAATTCTAACAAGTGGAATGACACTAATCAAACCCCATGGATGACTCACACCATTGCACACATCTATAAAAGGATCCCTCATCCAAGAGATCTAGGGGCTGAAATGTTGTGAATTGCAAGGAAGTGCTGATAGTTTGTAAGTGAGCAGAGAGCATTGTATTCTTGTTGGGGTGATCTTGCTATTTCATGAGGTGAAGAAGGATTGAAGCTGTGAGGATGATTCTCAATCAGACAACTGGGTTATAATTCTCCCTTCTATCAATAAAGATCATCATGTTTTCTTCCATATGATTATGCAATTGTGAATGTTATCATTTGTGAATGCTATCATTTGTTCATTATATATCTAATTCTGTAATGTTTATGTTGTAATAGATCACGATGCTTTGACGGTTCTTTGTTGTTGTACTTTTGCAGGTACTCTCCAAGCATGTTAAGTACGGGGAGGAGTTGCAGTATCTGTGAAAGGGGAGAGAGATCAAGCAAGGGATCAAGTGGAAGTTCCAGGTTGGTTCCATTATCTTTCTCTTACCTATTACACATAGAAGAAATCATTGAATCGCTTTAATCTGTTGTTTCTAGGGTAGCTTCCAAACATAGAGGGCTAGCATTCTTTAGGAATACTAGTTTTCCCAGAAACATCTGGGCAACTTTAGAGGGAATTTCCTGAGGCAGTTTGGCATTCCCTAAGGCATATTTGAAGCACTTTCTTTGTAGGTTCATTGGAGACAGTTTGATTTATTGGATCTGTGGACCAATTGGAAGATATTCTGAGGAATTTGGGGCTGCAAGGCTGCAGATCCATCTGGCTAAAATCTGAGACAACAGCGAAGGAAATTTTTGTGGTTACTCGACTGGTCAGCAGCACTTCTTCCCCTTGGCCTCTGTCAGTGCCCTAGGTCCCTGCGCAGCCCTCCTGGTAGAAATGGGTGGTATTCTTGTAATGGTGACTTTGACGGTCAGGCTTATGGTCTCCTACATCCTTGATTCCTTGCAACTCAAGCAAGGCGCCTTCTTCGACATCTGGTCAACCCTGCTAGTCTCACAGTTGGCGTTCATGCTTGGGGGTTCGACTCTCTTTGCCATAGATTCTTGGACAATGTACATACTTGTCGTGCTCGTGTGCTTCGAGGCAAATTTTTTGATAGGTGTGTGGGCTTCGCTTCAATTCCAATGGCTCCAGCTCGAGAATCCATCCATACTCATAACCCTAGAGTGGCTCCTGTTCGCCTGTATTCCATTCACAACTTCGGTAATCTAGACGGAGGGGGCCATGGCAGCCGTGGGAATGTATCACGTGCTCTATTATTTTATGATGATTCTCTGCGTCTTCTACTAGATGTATTCTCTGCCATGACAGTCGTCTTTGAGGACCAAGGCCGAAAAATGATATGGTAGTTAGCTTCCAAATGAAACCCTGATTCTTGGTCCACTCGAATGCACACTTCATACACTAACTTTATTGTTTTTGCCTCTATTGCTTTACATCAAATCTCATCATTTCCATCATTTTTTCTTCCATGTCCACTGTCTGCGACCTCTTCCTACTTTTTTTGGTGCCCCTGTTGTTTCAATTATATGCATCATCTTTTGGCGCATTGTGGTACATTTCAAAGGATCCTCCTTTGCTTCAGCGGATTCAAATTGTCAATGGCACAATTGCACTGTTGGTTGTGATTGTGTGTCTGGAAATCAGGGTTGTCTTTTACTCCTTCAGGAGATATTTGCACGTTGCCCTCCCTGGAATTATGTGCTGGTGACAATTATCATGCTAAGAGGAGCATTGGCAGCAGGAGGTTATGGGATTGGTCTGGTTAATGATGCTTTTGGCTTAGCTGCATTTACTGGATTGTCAATTTTGGTGGCTTCAACCGGGTCGATTGTCATAGGCATACCACTCAAGTTCTTGCCCGCAACAATTATTGTTGGTTTTTATATATCACAGTTTTTCATCAAGAAGAACCTATCATCTTATTTCATATTTGTTGTCTCAGCAAGCTTGCCAATTGTATGGTTTGTTGTGCACAACTACTATGATCTCAATATTTGGTTAGCTAATATGGCACTCAGGTCTGTTTGCAAGTTCATCGTTGCAAGTGTTGTGCTGGCCATGGTGATTACAAGCCTAGCGCTTCTTCCTCCAAAGGCTCATGTTGTGACAGAATGTGGTCTTATAATCCACACATTGCTAGTCTTCTATATTGAGAAAAATGTACAACTGTAATTACTGTCAAAAGTTCGGCGACATGAAGAAAGATTGCTAACAAAGGATTGCTTCTGAACAAAAGAAGTAGGGAGGGTCTCATTGGAAATCGAATATTGCACAACATTCTAAGCAGAAGAAATACCTTTACGCCTTTATGGCTAAGAGGTCCTCAGATCATGCCCCTTCTTCTAGCTGGTACATTGACTCTGGTGCATCACATCATTTCTCTCACAGGCGTGACTAGTTTACTGACTTATCATCTTTTAGTGATTCTGTGGTATTGGGCGGAGGTGAGGAGTACGCAGTGGTTGGGAGAGGTACAGTTCAGATCCATTCTGATGGGTACACACTCATCTTCCTGAATGTGTATTATGTTCCTGGTATGGAATTTAATTTGCTCTCTATCGGCTAGATTATGAGGAACTCTCCTTAGCTTGATGTGGTGTTCAGTGCGCACAAGTGCTCCCTTATTGACAAGAAAACTCGTCTTATGGTTGTTTTTGGCCCAGAGGATCATGGCCTACACAGGCTTCTTGAAAATGGTGATTCTCCAGAAATGGCTATACCAGCTCGTGTTTGTCCCATCAGCACTCTGTGGCATCAAAGATATGGGCGTCTAAACATTCAGTATCTCTCTCAACTTTCTTGGGAGGGACTTGTGTCAAGGTTACCTGATATTCAAACTCAGCATTTGGGAGTGTGCGGCACCTGTCAAGCTGGAAAGAAACATTGGTCTTCATCAAGGATGGAGAATCTTGGCACGCATCTAAGGTACTCCAATTAATTCATGTTGATATTTGTGGTCCTATGAATACATCGCCAGTTACTGGTTGCGAATATGTTTTGTTTACTATGGATGATTTCAGTAAAAAGATGTGGGTGTACTTTCTAAAACATAAAACTGATGTATTTAGTATCTTTCATAAGTTTAAGTCCTTAGTTGAAAAAGAGTTTGGCTGTAATATCATAACTCTTAGGACAGATAACGGGGGGGAACTTGTTCTTCTTCTTTCTCCAAATTTTGTGATACCCATGGCATCAAACACCAGTTAACTACACCCTACACTCCTCAGCAGAACGATGTTGTCGAACATCGCAACTGTATGGTTGTTGAAATGGCTTGTTCCATGTTACAACACAGGAGTGTTCCGAACAAATTTTGGGTTGATGCAGTCTTTACTGTTGTTTATATTCTAAACCAATCACCTACTCAGGCTGTTAGGGAGAAGACTCCAGAAGAGGTTTGGTCTGGCCGTAAACCTAAGATTAGTCATCTCAAAGTGTTTGGCTCGGTTGCATATGTTTGGATTCCAGCTGCTAAGCACTCTAAGTTGGATTCCAAAAGCCAGAAACTCATGATGATAGGGTACAATGATCACCACAAGGCTGACAGGCTGATAGATATAGACACTGATCATCTTATCTTTAGTCGGGACGTAGTATTTGATGAAGACAAAGTGTTCTTTCAGTCTCCTCCTTTTGAGCAGTGTTCTAACGATCAGTCTCATAGTGCTTTTCTTCAATTAGCTCCACCTGATGGGAGGGATGATGCAACATTAGTATTCGATGATGCACTACCTGAGTTCCCTCTAGAAAATAATCCACCTCTCACTGCTCCTGTTGTTCCTGAGCCTCCTCCACCTACTCCAGATATTGGTTCTTCTACTCTCCGGCCTAAATTGTGCGCTAAAACTATTGGTGATCTCTGGGATAATGAGCTCCTTGAAGGTAGAACTTCCAGAAATAAGAGCAAACAATAGCCTATAGTAAATTTTTACCTAATAGCTAACATACACTGTGCTTTTAAGCCTCAAACCTCTTCAGAGGCTAAGGGTATATCTGAGTGGGAATAGGCTATGGAAGCTGAATTCCAGAGTCTTCAAAAGAATCACACTTGGACCCTTTCTGATCTTCCTGTAGGGAAGAAGCCCATTAGCTGCAAATGGGTGTATAAAGTGAAATACAAAGATGACAAAACCCTAGACAAGTATAATGCTTGCCTTGTTGCTCGAGGGTTCTCACAGAAGGAAGGCATAGACTATGAGGAGACCTTTGCTCCTACATGCAAGATGAGTACCATATGGCTTGTCCTTGCCTTAGCAACTCAATTCAGTTGGAAAGTCCATCAGATGGATGTAAAGAGTGCTTTTCTAAATGGTGAATTATAGGAAGAAGTCTACATGACACAGCCTCCAGGATTCAAGGTTGTCGGTCAAGAACAGAAAGTTTGTAGATTAGTCAAAAGCACTCTATGGTCTGAAACAAGTCCCTCAGGCTTGGCACATGAAAATTGATAAGTACCTAACAGATCATGGCTTTCATTGGAGTCCATCTTATGCAAACCTATATATCAAGCATATTGCTGATGATATTTTATTTGTGGTTGTCTATGTGCATGGAAAATTTTAGGGGCTAATGTTCGCCCAATGGGCTAATTTTCCATGATTTTTCCACAAAAAAGATTCGCCAATTTCCAATTTTATAAAAGACGATTCGCCCAAATTTTAGAATATAAAATTATTTTACCTTAAAAATCGCCAACATTATATAGAGACTATATATAAAATAATTATAAATTTGATTAATTTTACAAATATATCAATAAACATTTATAATTTGCATATTAGGGATTAATGAGATTCGCCAATATTTTAAACTTCAAGAAAATTTGCCGTCCTTAAAATTTTCCTTGTCTATGTGGATGAACTTATCATTACTGGCAGTTTAGCACATTTGATCCATGCGATCAAATAGGATTTGTGCAACACTTTTGATATGACAAATTTGGGACTTCTTGATTACTGTTTGGGGGTTGAAGTCTGGTAGACTGAGAACAACATCTTTCTCTCTTAGTCCAAGTATGCCAGAAGTCTTGTGGATAGGTTCAGAATGTAGGATTGCAAACCTGCCACGACTCCTAATGAGCCAGGGCTCAAACTTTCAACTTAGTCATCCTCACCACTTGTGGATGAATCTTTATTTAGGCAATTAGTGGGCAACCTCATCTACCTTACTGCCACTAGACCTGATATTAGTTTTGTAGTGAGCTACATTTCATGCTTCATGATAGCTCCTAAGGTTGATCATTGGACAATAGCAAAGTGTGTGTTGCGGTATATGAGTGGTACTCCTGATTATGGACTTTTGTACACTCAGAGTTCAAATCCTACACATAGTGGTTACATAGATTCTTACTGAGCAGGTTCGGTTGATGACCGTAAATCTATAGCTTGGTATGTGTTTTGCCTGGGATCTGGTGCTATCACATGGACTAGTAAGAAGCAGTAGGTAGTGGCTCTCTCCTTGACAGAAGCAGAGTATCGGGGAGTAGTTAAGGCATCTTGTGATGCAGTTCAGCTTCGACGTATGCTTGCAGATATGCATGTTTCCTAGGCAGGTCCTACTCCCTTATCCTGTGAAAATCAGGGATTGCTCAAACTCGCCAAGAATCCAATCTTTCATGAATGAACAAAGCATGTGGAAACCCATTGTCACTACATCCAAGAGCTTGTTGAAGACAAATCCCTTAAGTTGTTGTATGTTCCCACAACGGAGTAGCCATCAGACATCTTCACCAAGCCCCTTGGTCTTGATATGTTTGTAAAATTCATAGGGTCTATAGGTGTTGTAAATAGATTGAGCATTAAGGGAGGGTATTAGAATAATGATATTTTAGTGTTTAATGCTCATTTATGTATTTCTGTGATCTTATTACCAGTTTCTTATTAGAAATTTATTGTTTCTATTTCTTAGTAGAAACTTGTTGTTTCTGTAAATACAGCTGTATTATTTATTCAACTTCATTGCTCATTGTAAATCAATTCAATTTATTGATTAGAAATTGGAAAATGCAATATCACTAATTTCATAATGCTCGAGAATATTGGATGTCGTAAGAGTCATACAACTCAATTTCTCGTCATTAATTTTACAATATGTAACCATTCAATATAATATTTTTAGTTGGTTTTCAAATTATTACAACACTTTTTTAGTTTATGACATTTGTTTGATGCTTAGGTGGAACAAAAAGCAAAACATTTTTGTCAAATAATTTATTTGTTACTGAAGAAATTGGTTATGTCGTTAGTCCCTAAAGGGGGCAAAGGGAAGAAACTATCAAACTATGTATACTATTTGTCTTGTACTTTTCTAATTTAGGTTGGCTAGGAGAACACTGCAATTTTCCTAGTTTATAACAACTGAAAGTAATTTCCCACTTATCCCAAGTAACTTGATCAAGATATAAGAGGATCTTATTATCACCAAAATATGAACTTGGATAGTCAAAAAAGGAGCACAGCATTTAGTCATTGGTCTGAGAGAAATAAAAATTCAAACTAGTAAGAATTGAATGTAGATATGAAAATATGAATTATATCTCGAAATAATATAAGGAAATACAAAATAATTCGAATTAATTGTAAATATGATAGTAGATTATTTATATTATCAACTTAAATAAATGATGATGTTTAATCATTTATCTAAAATAGACATGACAATAAGTTTATAGGTGCCAAAATAAAATTTTATACCTTGTCTACAACTATCTTGGAATATTCAATCCTCATTTTCCTTAATTTCTCATTGCCACTTAAGAAATTTCATTCAAAGTGCACAAAATCAACAAGTGGAGTTTTATAAAACACTTTATTTTCAAAAATGATTTGACAAAAAAATGAATTATCTCATTGGGTTCAACTAATAGATCCAAAAATCGAGCATTATGTATCTCATAACTTTTCTTCTCTGCCACAAATACACTATATATTAGAGTTTTTATAACTTAATTTATTGCTTGAATGTGTTTTAACCATTAACTATCTAAAAGTTATGTTTTCAGCAACTAAATTTGTTTAATTTATAATCTTGAAAGATTTAGTTAATGGATCAGACTCAATGATATCAAATCGAATTAGAAGTCCACCAAGTAATGATGGTTGAAATTTCACTAGGAATAGTTTGACCAGTACATTAACATTTAAATCATCGTATGAACTCTATTTAAACACTTCTGGAACTTCTATACATATTTGAACATCCACATTTCTATTGTAAAAAATTGAAAATAAATAACAACACTTAAGTTTTCATGAATTTTATCACATTGAACTGCAAGCTTTCTCATCTCAAATTCAACTTTCCAAGATTTTTGAATTCTTATGGTAGGTTTGAAATCACCTTCTGCAATTCCCTCTTCTAGCTCACTTAAATATACTCTCCTCAAAGAAAGGAATTAAGCATTGAGTTGATAATCTGGAATTTTATCCAAATTTTTACTTCTTTTTTGCAAATAAAAAATTATAGATGATGTTTTTTTACATCTTACAAAATGATATTTTAGAACTTTAGTGATACATTCTAAAAAAATTGTTCAACTCTTTGTACCATATTTAGTGAAGCTCTCTCAGTTATGCAACTTAAATATTGTATTCTTCATTATATCTAGTGAATCATTATTTGATGTTTCAATCAAATCTAGTCTAAATTTAGAACAAAGTTGATTGAAGAATCAAATAATGACTCATCAACTACAATAAATAATTCAATGGTTAAGATGGTTAACTATGAAAGTTTCGCTAAATTTGTTATAAAGAGTTGAACAAATCTTTTATAATCTATCACGAATGTTTTATAATATTGTTGTGTGAGATGTAAAAAAACATTATCTATAGTTACTTATTCGCAACAAAGAGGTCAAAAGTTTAATAAAATATTATATGATAGAATCGATGTTTAATTACTTGCATTGAAGAGAATATATTTAAATGATCTAAAAGAGAGAATTGTAGAAAGTGATTTCAAACCTACTCTAAAATTTCTAAAATTCATGAAAGTTAAATTTGAGACAATGAAGCTCGCAGACCAATGTGATGAAATTCATGAAAAATTCAAACATTGTTAATTATTTTCAAAAAAATCTAGTAGAAAAGTAGAAGTTCAAAGATGTATAAAAGCTCCCAAAGTGTTTAAATTGAGGTCACAAGATTATCCAAACGTTAAATTATTAGTCAAATTATTCTTATATATATTTCAAGCATCAATGCATGATGCACTTATAATTCCATTTGATATCATTAAGTCTAATTCACTAATAAACCCTTTCGAGATTGTAAATGAAATAGATTTAGATGTTGTAAACATCAACTTTTGGATAGTTGAACATCAACACACCATTCAAGAAACAAAATAATTATAACAAATACATTATATAGTATATTTGTGGAGGCAAAGAAAAAATACAAAAGGTATAATGTTCAATTTTTGGATCCATTAGTTGAACTGAGTAAGGTAATTCAAATTTTTTGTCAACTCAATTCTACAAATAAAATGCAAGACATTTCTCAGATGCCAATGACAAATTAAAGAAGAGGATTGGATCTTCTAAGACAGTTGAAGACTAGGTATGGCATTTAAATTGTTTTTGCACCTATAAACTTATTATCACATCTCTCTTTATTTTAGATAAAGGATTAAAAATCATGATTTATTTAAGTTGTTAATATAATTAATCTATTATCACATTTACAGTTAATTCACATTAGTTGATATTTCCTTACTTTAATTCAAAATAGAATTCATGTTTTCATATTTAAATTAAATTCTTAATAGTTTGAAATGTTTAGTTTTATCAGATCATCGATGAAATGGTGTGTTCATTCTTCGGCTTTCCAAGTTAAAATTTTGTTGATAAAAATAATTATCTTATATCTTAATCAAGCTACTTGAGATAAATTGGGAAACTATTTTTAACTGTTACGAATTAGAAATATTGTAATGTTCTCCAAGCCAACCTGAATTACAGAAGTACAAGACAAATAGTCTACATAGTTTGACAGTTACTTCTCTTTGCCCTCATCAAGGGCTAACTACAAAACCAATTTATTTAGTAAAATATGAACTATTGGATGAAACTCTTTGGTTTTCTATTCCACCTAATCATCTAAATAATTCCATCAATTAAAATATTTTGTAATAAATTAAAAACAAAAAACTAATATTAGATGAAATGGTTGCATATTGTAAAATTCATGATGAAAAATTGAATGTTATGGCTTTTACTACATCCAATTTTCTTGAACATGATCAAATTAATGATATTGAATTTTCTAGATATTGTAGTGTAGTGGTAGGGTCTACTTATGTAAAAAGAACATGAAATACAAAAATAGAGTCCTTTTCTGAAAAAATATGTGGAATCCTTGAAAAAATAGTACATGAACCAACAACCATTCAATAGTTTAACAACGATTTACAATTTGGTTGTCATTTTGAACGGCTTAGCCTTTGATGAACACTTTTGCAGTCTTTTCCTTGTTAGTTGGAATCAATGTTATTCGTTTTCCTTGTTGCCTTGAGTACATTTGATTTGAAAGAAAAGCCATTCCATAAGGGATATTATATTAAATTTATTTGATTTTTTATAAAAAAAAATGAATTGGGTGACTTTCCTATAATTCTCTAAGTAGACCTATGGTCTTGTCATGAAGAACATGAGACTTTGGAAATATCATAAAGAACTTCAGGTTCAAATATAGAATGACTAATGACATTTACAAATATAAGTCCCAAAATAGGCATAGTTATGATATAGTTTTAACTCTACATTTCTATATTTCACAATTGAAAAATTTTGAGACTTCAAACACTCACACTTTTGAAGACAATTGATAAAAATAAGAGAGATTATGATTTCTGGGTGGATTCTTTCAAGAAACACCAACAATGATCTGTATTGTGGATATTCCACTGGATAGTTCATCGCAAGAAATGAGATATTATACTTAAAAATCCAAAATCTACATTATACTAATTTTTTTCTCTTTAGATGTTTTGATATGTAAATTATTGTTTATTGCATATGCATTCAAAATATTATTATCCAAAAAATGGAGAACAATGAAATAAAAAATCACAAACCATTATTTGACACAAAATATAACTTGAGAACCCATTTCTAGAGAAAACCCAGCTTAAAGGTGAAGATGTTTTTCTCTCTTTCTCTAAATAGAAAATGGTTGAGTACATAGATGTAACACTTCTAACCCATGGACTATTATAGCACATAAATCCCCTTTGTGTTCCCTTTCCCAATATATCGCGGCTACTCTGCTCATCTATGGAAAAAATGCACTCAAAAAATATTGATGTCTCCTTCAATTGGTATGGTAGTTTTAGATATTATTTATACTCCCTTAGAAATGGTTAGATTAATTAGTTCTATAATATTTTAATAAATCACTATATGATAATTTGTGAAACTAGAATTTCATTTTGATGTATGCTAATAGTTTATGATTATTGTTTTTTGAATCACTTCGCCCAAAGCAAGAAAAATATTACAACCACCATCTAAGGAACAAAACAAGTCTTTCAGCTCAAATTGCAATGCCAACAACACCTTTTACTTGTACTTATGATGGGACCATTTAATCTAACCATTTCTAAGGGAATATAAATAATATATAAAATCACCCTACCAATTAAATGACTTGCGAGTGAATTTACCAAAGCATTTTTGTATTAGAAACAAATTTAGCAGGTGCTAGATTTGTTTTACACTACAGTGCTTGAGATTTTGCTAGAAAAAAATTTAGTGGAAATTAGATTTGTTTTACCCCCATTGTCTATGTTCCTGCAGGATCAAATCTATTGCATACAAGATTTTTTTTGCACTGCACTATTTCTATTTGTGTTAGAAATAAATCTAGTACGCGCTAGAATTGTTTTACCATGCAATGCTTTCATTGTTATGCTAGAAACAAATCTAACGCATGTCATATTTATTTTATCTTACAATGCTTGTGTTTTTGCTGGGAAAGAAATCTAGCACATGTTAGATATTTTTACCTTGCATGTTTGTGTTTGTGCTGGAAACAAATCTACAAATCTTGCATGTGCTAGTTTTGTTTTACAGACCAATGCTTTGGTTTGTGCCAGAAACAGATTTAGCATATGTTAGATTTGTTTTACTCTCCAATGTTTGTGTTTGTGCTTTTGTTTTAGCTTGAAATGCTTTTGTATATTTCCTTACACTATATTTTTATTACCTTACAATACTTATGTTTGTGCTTATAAACAAATCTAGCAGGCTCTTGATTTATTTTACTTTGCAATACTTGCATTTGTGATAGAAACAAATCTACCATGCGGTAGATTTGTTTTACCCTAAAATTCTTTTATTTGTGCTATAAATAAATCTAACACATTGTAGATTTGTTTTACTCTATAATTCTTTTGTTTGTACTTTTGCTTTACCGAGAAATACTTTTGTATTTTTCCTAACACTAGATTTGTTTTACCTCACAAAGCTTGTGTCTGTTTTATAAACAAATACAGCATGCGCTAGAAAGAAATCTATAAACAAATATAGATTTATTTTACGTTGTAACGAGTTTATTTATGCTAGAAAGAAATCCAGCATGTGTTAGATTTATTTTACATTGCAATGTTGGTGTTTTTGCTAGAAAGAAATCTAGCATGCTACATTTCTTTTAGGTTGTAATGCATTTGTTTATGGTTTTCCTTTCATTAAATTTGTTTTACCTTATAATGGATGTGTTTGCGCTAGAAACAAATCTACCATGCACTAGATTTTTTTCACCCTACAATGCTTTTGTTTGTGCTAGAAACAAATCTAGGGTGCTAGATTTATTTTACCCTACAATGCTAGAAAGAAATGTATTGTGCATTAGATTTGTTTTACCTAGGAATGCTTATTTTTGTGTTGGAAACAAATCTAAAACGTTACATTTACTTTACCTCACAATGATTATTTTTGTGCTGGAAACAAATCTAACATAGTAGATTTATTTTTCCTTCCAATATCTTTTTATTGTGCTAGAAGAAAATCTAGTGCATTCTATATCTGTTTTCGCTATAGTTGTGTTTGTGCTAGAAAGAAATCAAATGGGCAAGGAATTCCTTTGAGTATGTGACCTCACATGTTAACTTTCACATATAGGAACATGAATCTAATTCTTCCCTTTTGCATGGGATATGACTCGAAGGCTCTAACTTAAAGTAAATTTCA
Source organism: Pinus tabuliformis (assembly GCA_031772625.1). NCBI lineage: Eukaryota > Viridiplantae > Streptophyta > Pinopsida > Pinales > Pinaceae > Pinus > Pinus tabuliformis. The sequence continues at coordinate 1,318,730,291 of CM062820.1, forward strand.
AATGCCCATTTTCCCAAAGAGTAGATAAGCATCGACGTTTAGGTATCTATCGTGCAACCATTTTTTCTATTAAAAAAACCTATAAATTCTTGTCTAGTTCTTGGCACAACATTAATAGAGTTTCAATCGAGGGTGGGATGTAGTGCCATCCACCAAGGTTCAATTCCTCTCAAAGTATAAACAAGCAATTAGGATTAGGTGCCACTCATACGTTTCTTTGACAGAACGATACCCCATGTCACAGTGGATTGATAGAATAGTACCAGTTGTAAGGCTACAACCACTATTGAGCTTAAAGGAATCACTTCCCAAAAAAACACGCATATCCTTAGTTTAAAAATGATGGTATACAAACATTTAAGATCCCTAATTCATTACTTCAATAGGTTGACTGTGTTGCGTGATTTCTCTAATGGTATAATACTCATCTCATCTCATAATCTTAAATGCACGACACATTCCCGTTTATAAATCCGGTCTTCGATGCACGACACATTCCCATCTATAAATCCAGACACATAACCAGTTTTATTTGTTGCATATGCAGGTAATCACTATGATCATATTGAAATAAAGTAGCGTTGATAAAATAAATGTGCGTTAACATAATTGTTGCTAGTGAAATATGGTGAGCATTTTAGGTGCAATCAATTTGTATCTTTCAAATTATAATTAATCAGTTCATGTTTAAATTTAAATGCATATGATATTTAAAGCTTAAACATTAAATTCACATAATATGATATGTGGTCTAGTCAACGTGAATTTTAGGCATACACAAAAGGTATTTGATTCGTAAGCCTGAGTAGATATCCGGAAATGAGGTCATAACAAAAGAAACGATATGGGGACAAAAATATTATTTAAACCTATAAAATTTTCAAAGTCTAGAAAGAAGCATCGATGTTAAAGAATACGACTTCTAACACTTGCTTACCTCCTAAATTCTACGAGGAGAACATGCTGCTACTGAGTTTTGCTTGTAATTAAATCTAGTTCACTTGCAGCACAGCTGCGAAAAAAGTCACCACCGAAGAAAAATTAGGAAACAATTAAAAGAAGAAGCATATACAATAAGAAAAACCCGATACTTGAAAAGTATTCACACTATAAAATTTCCTTTGTGGGCATCAAATTTCAAATTAGCATAATTAAGGAAAAGCTAAACCAAGAAACAACGTATCGACTTCAAAAAGGAACATGGTATGACGTTGCTAACAACATATACAATGTAGGAAATTAAGAAACAACATTAGACTACATGGAGAAACCAACTCTAGTACAGTTCATAATCACCGTAAAGAAAAACCCGCTTGGGGAACAAAAGATGTATAAGCTGTCCCAACTCTCAAGTTCAACGGCAAGCCGTTGGGCTTCCTGAAACTCCTTTAGAACAACTAGTAAATCTTTTGTGAGTTTTGCATTTTTTATCTTCTTCTTATCCTATAATTTATCATAAACTTTAAGTGATATATTTCTATAACTGATTTAACAAACAAGACAATCTATAAGGAATATAGATATGTTTAGAAGGATTGTCCTATAATTTGTCATAAACTTTAAGTGATATATTTTTATAACTGATTTAACAAACAAGACACAATCTATAAGGAATATAGATATGTTTGGAAGACAGAGAAAAAGGGAAGTAAACCACTAGGAAAATTATATATGTATTTTGCACAATTATGTTAAAATCCAAAATGTCCAAATAGAAATCGATATAATCAACGAGTACATAAGGATTGATATTTAGGTCTCTGTGTACAGTTCATCAAAAACAATCTAGTACTATTTTTCAAGATAAAAATTAGATGATAAATCCAAAATGAAACTGGGAGAAAACAACCCTGGGAAATGAAAATGACATTAAAAAGAAATTCTGAAAAATGGATAGAACTTCTAACCAACACTATTATGGATAATGGGTAGAATTTCAAACCAACACTATTATGCATACATTGGGAAAATTTTAAATGCAAATAAAAAAAAGTTGATAAGACTTCATACTATCAATTGTATTTCCCAGAAGAAAGAGAAAATATAAAAAAGACAACGTCATAGAAAGTGCAGCACTTCGATAAGTGTTTTATATAAAATGATTATTACAAGTTTTCATTTAAAGCCAGAATTAATAAATTAGTGAAAATATACTGTCAAACCAGTGAAAGTAAAGAGTCATTCTCTGCATTTGATAATGAAATTAATTTTTGACTAACATATATCACGCTTACGCTGACTTCTGTATGCTGATTAGTTTCACTGGCAGCTTTGAGTTTAGCAGATGTGATGTGTCCTCTACTAGCTGTCCAATGTGCTTCCTAGTCTTATTTTTGCAAAACAGAAGTTCATAACAAGGTTGTTTGAAAGGAAGCTAGTAATCAATTATGGTAGCTCTATAGCACATGAAAATTGTAACTATACAAGAAATTTGAAAACTATACCTGAGAATAACTAATTGAAAGTGAACATATAGTATTCCAAATTTGAGTTTAACCCAAGACCAAGAGATCTCCACTTACTTTATTTACCTACTCCAGTAATATCCAAAATAACGAGAAACACACCCACAAGTTCTCACCATAACCTATCTAAATAGCGTAATAAAGCATATTCAGTTTGGTTTGTGAAAATAACTTATTACAAAAATGCCTAAGTAGCTGGATTCCCTGCTTGTTTATTTACAGGAAGAGCTCAATAGATTTTAGAATAGATGAAAGGACCTCTGAAACAGTTTCAGAAACTTGTTTCCTGATGGTAGAATTAAGTGAAAGGTAAACCGTGGAATCGACCTTAAAGGTGGGCTTCCTAACGGTAAAACAAGACATTAGACAAGCTAAAAGAAACCAAGTTGTCCTCACAACCACCAGCTGTGCACATGAGGATGATAGAAGAAAACTTGGAAGTAATTGAGAAAGGACTGATAGTGACCATACCTGTGAGATTAAGGCATGTAGGGATGAAAAACATAACCTAAAGAAATGTTTCAAAATTATGGTTAAGCAAATCCCTATAGACAATGAAAAATAGATTTGGGCCGTGTGAGTAGAGAGATCAGAAGAAATATTCTAACTTCATTAATAACGCATATGATTGTCATATATTTGGCAGAAAGTAACCCAACCCAACCCATGCAATATATTGCATCAATATGACAATGCGGTTAAATATTGCATCAATTTTGAGATAATGCAGTAACGCATTTCCGACGATTCTCACTTTTCTTATCTCTACAGGCTATTACATCAACCAACACATGCAGATGCCCTAAAACACGAAAGCGATAGCTCAGCAAATAGATTTGGGAACTGGAAACAGGGAATAGAGGCAGGACCATAATCTATTAAAATCGAGGCCAAAGCTTGAGGAAGAATACATCAATTTAAGCTTAGCAATGCCGATCCGAACTAATGTCCATATCTGTTAGGAGTTTGGCATCATTAGGGCAACATGCAAGCCAATGCATGCGAAAGCCTTTACGTTAAAACACTCAACCAAAGTAGTTTATTTAACATATTAATGAAAGTTAATCAGGAAACGCCCAAAAAAAAATGATATACACTAATTAAAAACTATTGGCATAAGTCCAAAGCTTTAATTGGTCATGTTCTTATCACTAAAGCTTTTCACACATTCGAGATTACCAAATTATTAGGTTAATTTTCTTCGATACCCTAAGAGCGAAGATTTTCTTCGATACCCTAAGAGCGAAGATTTTCTTCGATACCCTAGATTTGCTAATAAGCCAGTAATATGGGAAGGGATTGGCTAATAAACCAACAAAATATGATATCTTCCTAGATGTCCTAACAAAATATGATATCTTCCTAGATGTCCTAAAAATTAAGATTTTCTAATAAATCAACAATATGATAAGGGATTTACTAATAAACCAACCAGATATGATCCCTTCAGATAGATGTACTTAAATAAATTAATTAATTAAAAAAAAAACAAAACCAAAAACAACCAACCTACTTGGCAGCAATCAATGCCAACAACCCCATTATGCAGCTTGTTCGTTAATGCGGCAGATTAAATCATTCTTTTCAATATTGAATTTCCAGCTTACAATCGCTCTGAGTTCTGGAGTATCCTTAGGCGTTCCGAGGTTATTGACAGGCCTCTGAAACATCGAAACAGCAGTATTGATTTGGGAAGAGCCGACAACCATGGCCTGAGATGGGTTTTGCTTCCCATTTATGGCGTCTATCATTACGGCAAAGCGGCGGCCCGATTCAAAGCCGTGAAAGGTCATCTTCCCGCAATTGATCAAAACTATGTGATCCCTTTTATGCCCTCTTTATGAAAACCTAAAAAAAAATCTAGCAGCCGAACTCGTGCACACCAGATGTTGTTGGAGCCAGCTCAAAGAGGCTAAAAGCTCTATAAATGATGGGAAATCTCAACGGGAACTAATACAGGTCGGAAATTACCGAAAATCTTTTGCTTTGTGGTTGAATTAAGAGAGGAGCGGAAAATATAAAGAACCCATAGGGCTGTATCGATGCTTTTGCGGATTTCGGGAGGGTATTCGATCGGGCAACCGGCGCCATCAGAGATAGAATTACAGAGATATTGAAAGGACGCTGGATGGCAATTATTTATTGCTCTTTGGTATTCAGTACAATACCCGCGGTTTGACCCGGACTCTCGCCCTACTTCGTTTGTTAACGAGGGGTTATTTATATCTTGACTCCAGTTTAAGAAAATGTTATACCCAAAGTCTAACTGCGAACTTAACTTATTGAGTTATAGTCGTCCGGGGTTGGGTTAGGGTAGTGAGTAGGTGACTTGTGGAACAATCTATTTCTACAATTCACTCTAGGGAATATGTGTAGTTGTTGAGGCAAAAGTAAAAAGGTTTAATTTAAAATATTTTTTAAATATTTTATTTTTATTTTATTTTATAATATTTTTTAATTTAAATTTAAAAGTAAACGGTATAAAATTTTAAAATGATGATTTTTTAATTATATTTAAATTTAATTAATAAATATATAAAATATTAATATAACAAAATTAATTATAATATTCCTATTATTTTATTATGTATATTATTAAGTTGTAAATGAGTTTTTTTTATTGATGTATGCATATTATTAAGTTGTAAAAAAAAAATTCATTGCTTATGACTTATCAATACCATATACCCAAAAACTATAATTAATTTTAATATCAAAAATATTTATAAATATGTTATTAAATTTTATTATAATTTCAATTTTGGAGTTGTCTACCTATCAATGTTTGAATCATGTTTTTGATGGTGGAAACGGATTCAACACTATCAAAAACCTATAGGACACCCAAAATATTGAAATTTGATAGTTATAACTTGGATTTAGAAAAATTCCTCCGGATTTTATTAAAATATGGCCCGAATTTCCATGATTTTCAGGGCAAAAAAGCAATCTCGTTAGAGCTTCAATTTTTGTTATTTATTTTATTGTTTAAAATTGTTTGTTTATAAGGTGATTTGTTGAGGCCTTATTATCGGTTTTTTGGTAATTTCCATTTTTGTTAGTTACTACTTTTTTATTTTAATTTTATTTCCTTTTTATTTTCTTATTTTCATTATTTGTTTTTTTTATTATCTCCATTTTCATGACTTTTAATTTTTGGAGTTGTCTTTACTCCGACTTTTTGGAAGCTTTTCAGGTAAGTTTATCTTGTCTAATTTCTCTTAAATCCGCCAGGGATTTATTGAAATCACATGCTTGATGGGTAATACTTGCACAATTGAAGTGCCCTAAGCATTTTTCATGGTGGTGAATCCATATATACACTCAAAAAAGCAGTTTAAATAACATAAGATTTCACCTCAAAATTTTTGGTCGGGCCGGGCACGTGAAAGTCCAAAAGGTCGCACTAAAGACAACTCCATAATTTTTTCTCAATGAGTTATTATTATACTAAAAACATATTTTAATAAATTTAATTATAAAAAAATTCTATATATTAATAGAAATAAAACACACACATATATAATAAACATATATTAAAGTGTATATATGCTAATATAAACAATATTAGTTAATCATATTTCTTACTTTTTCGTGATGATTTTCAACAATAAATTGTTTTGTTTTTGTGTTTATTGTTTCTCAATTTAATTAAACTATATTTAAGCTAAGAGGCAAGTTCTATGACTAAAAATTTGTACGATTTATCCATAATTTAATATTGGCAAAACATTTTTTTGTTATTTTTTATTATTATTTAAATTTATTTATTTTTTAAGTAATTAATTGAGGTATTATTATAGACTATTTAATAACTTCCATTTTTCCACCTACTAATTTTTTGTTTCGTAGTTTTTTTTTATTTAACTTTTTTATTTAATTTTTCCTATATTTTCATTTTCATTACATTTAGATTTTGCAATAGCTAATTCTCAATAGAGAAGAAAGTTTCCTCCTTGGCAATTGAACAAAAAAGTATGTGCCTTACCCAAAATCACAACCACGTTGTAATGACCCCGGTAACTTGTAATTCTGGAATACTTACTGTGGTAAGAAATTGTATGAGTGGTTACTCATTGTTTTTGAATGACATTATTAATGAAGGAAGTTGTTATATTAGATTATTTTTACATGTGTATGTTCTTGAAATGCTGGCAGCCTCCTGGTGGAGGATTTTCTATTTTAAGAAAATCAGTTGTAAAACTGAAGTAACTGCTTCTCACCCAAGGAAAAGTCCTGGGAAGGAAAACCTCTGGGCTGTTGATGAACAGACAGAGAAGAATTCCAGGACAGGAGAGCAGATAGAGAAAAGGGGTTAAGTCTGGTAGAGACCAGATAACCCAGCACAGTAGTGCATGTGTCTTGTTGAGGGCTGCAGGCCTGCAAGACGGCTCGGGGGGAGAATCCAACGTAAACTGGATCTCAAGGTTGGGAGGATAAGAGCAAAATAATTGCAGGTGACCTCTGGAAGTAGGAACACCGGTAGCAGGCTATCCAGGTATGCATTTTCTAACAAAGCTATAGAATAAAGAGCAGGTACTGAAGGTGTACAGACCAAGTTCGGGTATCTGTGTTTCTTTCCAATAGTTAATGGTAGTTGTTATAAAAGATTAATGCATACAATTTCAGAGACATCTGTAGATTAATGTTTACAACTGTGGTCATCTTTTCATCTGCAATAATAAACTGGGTTGTTTAGAGATAAATGCTCATAACAGAGTCAAACCCTAAGGGCGGTTTGGGCGGTATGAGAGACCGCAGTAGTTAATCAAATAATAAGAAGGAAATAATCTAAACAGAACCCTTGGTTAAGGAACGGTGCTGAGTTAAGCATTCTGGAAAAGCTTGACAGTACCAGACCCTAATCGAAAACCAGTCAAGAACCAGCGCAAACCCGCGCTTATATATAACCGTAATACTGTATAAATCACAGAGATATGGCATAGCTATAACACTGCGTAATCAAAGAGATACGGCATAAATATTATTGCAGTATAGACCAAGCATTAATGCGTAGACAACAATACTGTGTAAACCCAAGCAAGACTGTTATATATTGATGTTGTGCAAACTTAAGGAATAATATATGAAATAGTGCTGTAAACGAGAGATTGGCAAGAAGATTAGCACGGCGTAAGAATAGATACATTATCAATCGCCGTCGAGGTAACCAAGACTGAAGGAAACAGCTAGCATTTAACCATGTAAGTTAAGCTTATAAGGAGATATTCTCGGATTACCGAAGATGAGGCTAATGTTAATAGAAACATGAAGCTAAACAATATATATATATATAAACCAGACTCCGGCAAATACCGGTCATGATAATGACTGTGTACGCGGAAGAGGGTTGCCAATGCATGCACATACCGAATGCATGACTTCCCTTAAGGCCGCAATTAAACAATATGAAACGTATGAATATTTCAGACGAAAACGTATACATGCGAAACCAAATCTGTAAGATATGAGACATTGCCGTAAATAAAAGCATGACTGTCTCATAAACCCTTTTAGGGTAGCATTGTACAGTAAGCAAAGGAAGAACGATATAACAATAATAACATTAGAACGGTAAATCGTTTCATAGCAAAACCGGCAGTACAAAGACGGATCCGGCCATCAAATACATGGACAAAATCTGTGAACCAAGAGCAATGCATTCATTTAAATAAAAGGTGAACTGATAACATAGTCTTATAAGGAGTCCTGTCGAGGATTGAAGAGCTCGTAGAACCAAACAATACAACTGTACTGAAACATTGCCGCTTAAGGAACTGTAGATAGCTCAGAGGAAGCTTAAAAGTATATATACAAACTTCAATACATTCACACCATATCTGGAGATCAGAGTCAACATTAAATATACATTATATGGACGGCATGAAAGCCATAAATAAACCCTAGCTAAACCCTAACAGTTAACGCAGTACAGGTCCCGGCAAGAGGAGGCCGTCTGCAAATGTAACAAGGGTTTGGAGAAATAATAACCAGACCTGAGACATGTAAGTAAAAGGGTCATGAGCCACGCCTCAGACCAGAGAACGATGCCTTACACTTCTCAAATAAACCTCACTTTCTAAGGAAAAAACTATAAGAGCGAAATGAGCATACCTGTGAAGCTTGAAGACGGCAAAACCCTTGCGGGCAGTAGGGGACTGCGAACGGCCGACCCACCTGCACATTGAGAACTTACGGTAAGCAAACTAGAACAGTCGAATAATCAAATGACTTCAAGGAGTACGCAATACATGACTGTAAATGAATACCAGGTGTGAAAACGCGGAGAGGTTAATACCTGAACAAGCAGGGTAGTGCAGAGGAAGTTGACAAGCTGAGGAAGCGCTCGGCTGAGGCGGTAGTGAACAAATGAGCTGATCCGAAGAACCCGACACCTTAAGTATTGGTTGCCGAACCCTTAAACTGATCTGAGCCACACGATGGGTCAGAGAGATCTCCATCGTCCATCAGAGCGGGAAAACCTGGCGCGGAAACCACAGTGGGTCAACCACATGGTTTCACGTGAATTCATGCCACTTGGCTACGGAGGGAATGAGCTGGCTTAATATCCGCTCACCATCTGGCGTTAAATCGAATTGTGCGGGTTGGGTAAATGACTAATGTTAACCATGACACCATAAGAATTATGACCATGTGTTTATGCGCAGGTGATAACACAAGTTCAGTGGGGTAGACACATAATAAAGGTTATGTATGTGTATACAAGCGTTTAAACCTGGTTAATACTTAGGTTATGTTCCTTATAGTTAGGGGGTGGGTTCATGAGTTGACCACCATTACCATTAAATTTTTTTATAATTTACTGTTATACATATTATGTTAAAGAGGTCGTGACAATGTGGTATCAGAGCAGAGGTTTCAAAACTGTGGCCTCTGGAGCAGTGAAGCCCAGCTGTAAAAAAAAAAAATTATATAGTGCATATATGAGGAAGTAATAAATGCAACTAAATTGATTTCTTGTTTATCAATTAGGAAATTAATACAGAAACAACAATCTGCTAGCAGTCAACAAGTAAGATGGAGGAAATGCAGGGAGCAGGCAGCGTCCCTCAGGAAAATCCAGAGTTGTGGATACAGCTTGGTGCTGAGACACGCAGTACCAATCTGGCGATATTGCAGACTGTTCAAGAGCTGAAAAGTGAGATGGCGCGTCTGCGAGAAGACAACGCGCGATTAACAGTGGAGCAGGAAAGAATATTAAAGAGTCTGTCAGACAAACAAAATCCACCATTAGCCAATCCCAGTGCGGAACAGCAAAGGGGAACTGAAGAACGGGATTACGCACCTGAAATTTCAGAGGAGAAGGAAGACCATTCTGACAATGTACTAGAGCAGCAGACCTCAAAGAGACAGAAAATGGAATTACAGGGAGAATTCCGGAAAATCAAACCTCCACTTTTCGATGGAGAGCAGGAAGAAGCGGCAGAGGCTTGGTTAATTAACATTAACAAGTATTTCCAACTGTATGAATATGACCAAAATCTGAAGGCGCGGCTGGCCATTTTCCAGCTACAGGGTAAAGCAACCTTGTGGTGGGAAGAAATTAAAATTGTGAAAGGAGTGGGTGAACAGAACATCACTTGGGAAAAGTTCCAGAAATACTTTAAGGAGAGATACCTAACCGAGCGTTTTTATGATGAGAAGGCACGAGAATTCCATGATTTACGACTGGGGCAGCAGTCCATGGACGAATTCATTAACCGCTTCACTTCCCTGCTTCGCTATGTGCCATATATCAAAGAAGAAAAGGCCAAAGTGCAGAGATTTGTGAGCAGCCTACCAGCCTATATAAGGGAACGAATAGAGTTTGACAATCCCCGAACCATGGACGAGGCAATTCGTAAGGCAAGAATTTGTTACCAGCAGAACAAACAAAAAGGAGACATTTCAAACAAAAGATGGAATGAAAGAAAAAGCAACAGAGTTGCTGGTAATAACAAAGGGAGTCGTGGAAATGGAGGTAAGGGTGCTGGAAAGGGGCAGATTAACAGAAACATAACTAAAGGTACCTTCCGGGCCAAGCCAAGTGAAAGCAGGGTTAGTGAACCGCCTGCCAGATCAGAGATTGAAGGAACCAGACCACCAGTCCAGTGTTGGGGATGTGGAGGACCGCACTATGTTAAAAACTGCCCGCAGCGTAAAGGAGTCGACCAAATATCTCAAATCCACGAAGCCTCAACCGTTGGGGATGTGGCACGCAGCGTACCAAGAATTAACGCAGCCTTGGAGGACCGGCAAGCGGAATATCAACCGACCATGGTGGAGTTTGAAGGTAAGATTTCTAACCTCTCTATAGCTGTTCTTATTGACCCAGGAGCTACTTTAAGCTATGTTAGCCCAAAAGTAGTGGAACATTGTAAGCTATCATCGGAAAGGTTTAAAAATCCATGGTTGGTACAGCTGGCTACGGGAGCCAAGAGACGGGTTCTAGCTAAAATTAATAACTGTTCCTTAAGTATAGCTGGACAGCCAATAACAGCAGACCTGAATGTACTTCCATTAGGATCTTATGACATCCTGATTGGTATGGATTGGTTGGAAAAGCATTGGTCCCTAGTAAACTGCAAAACCAAAACCATTTATTACAAGGATGATTTGGGGCAGCAACAAGAATTGCAGGGGATTAAACACCCTGTCCAGATTCGGCCTATCACTGCTTCTCAGTTAGCTAAGTGCCTTAGAAAGAAATGTCAGATCTACGCCATTCAAGTTGGTTATGCAAACCAGAAAGATAAGATGTCTGCACTAGGCAATATCCCGGTGGTACAAGAATTTGTAGATGTTTTTCCTGAAGAGGTACCAGGGCTGCCCCCAAAGAGGGACATAGACTTTACTATAGAATTAATACCGGGAGCAGTACCAGTATCACGGGCACCATACCGAATGAGCGTACCAGAGTTAACAGAGTTGAAAATGCAACTACAAGAGCTGTTGGATAAACAGTACATACGTCCCAGTGTATCACCATGGGGAGCTCCAGTATTATTTGTGAAAAAGAAAGATGGCACCCTACGTATGTGTATAGACTATCGACAGCTGAATAAGCTCACGGTCAAAAACAAGTATCCCTTACCCAGGATAGATGAACTCTTTGATCAAGTGAAAGGGGCAAAAGTATTTTCCAAGATCGATCTGCGATCTGGGTATCATCAGATCAGGATTAAAGATGAGGACATCGCTAAAACCGCCTCCAGGACATGCTATGGGCACTACAAATTTGTAGTGCTACCTTTCGGTTTGACCAATGCACCTGCCACCTTTATGTGTATGATGAACAGCGTGTTCCACCGGTTTTTGGACAAGTTTGTGCTGATATTTATCGATGATATTCTGATATATTCTCGTTCTCAAGAGGAACACGAAGAACACCTGAGGATGGTGTTACAAACTCTTCGAGAACACCAGCTATACGCTAAGTTCAGTAAATGTGATTTCTTCAAGGAGGAAATCCAGTATTTGGGCCACGTGATCACTAAAGAAGGAATTGCAGTAGACCCCGAGAAAATAAAAACTATTATGGAATGGCCCATACCCAAAGATGTTGCTGATATCAGGTCTTTTATGGGGTTAGCTGGCTATTACCGGAGGTTTGTGGAAGGCTTTTCTAGGATAGCCTATCCTATCACCTCATTGCAGAAAAAGGGGAAGATATTTAGGTGGACATCAGAATGTCAGCAGAGCTTTGACCGCTTGAAGCACTTACTCACCACTGCACCCATCCTGAGTATAGCTGATCCTAATAAGGATTACGTGGTGTGCACCGATGCAAGCAAGGAGGGTGTGGGAGGAGTATTAATGCAGGAAGGAAAAGTAATAGCATATGAATCAAGGAAGCTAAAGGAGCATGAACAGAGATACTCTGCTTATGATCTGGAATTAACAGCTGTTATTCATGCGCTGAAAATGTGGCGACATTACCTCCTAGGGAGGAAATTCCTGTTGTTAACTGATCATCACAGTTTGACACATTATTTCAGCCAACCTACCTTGAATGCAAGACAAGGCCGTTGGGCAGATTTCCTAAGTGGGTTTGATTTCGAAATAAAGCATTTAAAGGGCAAAGAAAACCGAGTGGCTGATGCATTAAGTCGAAAAGTTCATTGTTTATGTGAACTATCAGTCAGCAAGTGGCGGAATTCGCTGGTTGAACAAATAAAAACAGCAGCAAGTCGCGATTCTGAATACCAGCACTTAAAACAGCAGGTACAACAATCTGTTAATGAAAGATTACAGCAAGGATATACACTAGATAGTGATGGAATGCTGTGTTTCAATAAGAAATTGTATGTACCTGATTCAAATGACCTTAAAAGGCTGATTTTAGATGAGTTCCATATCAGCCACTACACTGGCCACCCAGGGTACCAAAAGATGGTCACGGCGCTCAAGAAGGAGTATTATTGGCCAGGAATGAAGAAACAGGTAGTTGAGTACTTGGCGCGGTGTTTGGAATGCCAGCAAATTAAGGCAGAACATCAGCATCCAGCAGGACTGTTACAGCCTTTGCCTATTCCGGAATGGAAATGGGAAACCATTTCCATGGATTTCATAACTGGGTTGCCACGAACAAAGAAGGGTAATGACTCTATCATGGTAGTGGTTGACAAATTGAGTAAAGCAGCACACTTTATCCCTGTGCAGTCCACTTACAAGGCGGTGCAAATTGCTCACCTCTTTATGCAAAATGTGTTCCGATTGCATGGGTTGCCAAAGGTAATTATATCGGATCGGGATGTGAAATTCACTTCCACTTTTTGGAGGACACTGTTTGCTGAGTTGGGTACTCAGCTGAACTTTAGCACGGCCTATCACCCGCAGACCGATGGTCAAACTGAGCGAGTTAATCAAGTGTTGGAAGACATGTTGAGGGCGTATGTGATGCTGAAACTAGGTCAATGGGAAGAGTATTTACATCTGGTCGAATTTGCATATAACAATGGTTATCACACTTCAACCCAGTTAAGTCCTTTTGAAGTCCTGTATGGACGAAAGTGCCGCACACCCTCAAGTTGGGGTGGACCTGAGGACAAGCTGAGTTTGGGTCCAGAAATGCTTAAAGATATGGAAGATATGGTGAAAAGAGTGCGTGCAAACTTAAAGGCTGCACAAGACAGACATAAAAGCTTTGCGGACAGGAAAAGAAGATTCACAGAGTATAAGGTTGGTGACCATGTGTTTGTGAGGATTCAAACCAGAAGGAGCACACTGCAGTGGAGTGGGTGCGCCAAGCTGGCTCCTCGATATTTTGGACCTTTTCAGATCTTGGCTAGAGTGGGGCCAGTGGCCTACCAACTTGCCTTGCCAAGTCATATTAGGATTCACAATGTGTTTCATGTTTCTGTCCTAAAGAAATATGTATATGACCCTAGACATGTTATCCGATGGCAAGATGTGCGGGTAAGAATTAACCCGGTTGTTTTGATTATGCAGCTATACTCAATAGGAAACTGATTAAAGGTATTGGTTGTCTGCAGGTCGAACCGGAAGGCGAGGTCCTGGTCGAACCACAGAGCATTCTCGACCGGAGAGAAGTGCGGCTGTGGAAACGGGTTATTACCCAAGCTAAAGTGCTGTGGCAGCACTATGGGCCTGAGGAGGCTACATGGGAGGACGAGGAACTCATTAGAAAAGCTTACCCAAATTTATTTAATGGGGATAGACATCGGGACGATGTCCAATCCCAGGGGGGGGAGATGTAATGACCCCGGTAACTTGTAATTCTGGAATACTTACTGTGGTAAGAAATTGTATGAGTGGTTACTCATTGTTTTTGAATGACATTATTAATGAAGGAAGTTGTTATATTAGATTATTTTTACATGTGTATGTTCTTGAAATGCTGGCAGCCTCCTGGTGGAGGATTTTCTATTTTAAGAAAATCAGTTGTAAAACTGAAGTAACTGCTTCTCACCCAAGGAAAAGTCCTGGGAAGGAAAACCTCTGGGCTGTTGATGAACAGACGGAGAAGAATTCCAGGACAGGAGAGCAGATAGAGAAAAGGGGTTAAGTCTGGTAGAGACCAGATAACCCAGCACAATAGTGCATGTGTCTTGTTGAGGGCTGCAGGCCTGCAAGGCGGCTCGGGGGGAGAATCCAACGTAAACTGGATCTCAAGGTTGGGAGGATAAGAGCAAAATAATTGCAGGTGACCTCTGGAAGTAGGAACACCGGTAGCAGGCTATCCAGGTATGCATTTTCTAACAAAGCTATAGAATAAAGAGCAGGTACTGAAGGTGTACAGACCAAGTTCGGGTATCTGTGTTTCTTTCCAATAGATAATGGTAGTTGTTATAAAAGATTAATGCATACAATTTCAGAGACATCTGTAGATTAATGTTTACAACTATGGTCATCTTTTCATCTGCAATAATAAACTGGGTTGTTTAGAGATAAATGCTCATAACAGAGTCAAACCCTAGGGGCGGTTTGGGCGGTATGAGAGACCGCAGTAGTTAATCAAATAATAAGAAGGAAATAATCTAAACAGAACCCTTGGGTTAAGGAACGGTGCAGAGTTAAGCATTCTGGAAAAGCTTGACAGTTACCAGATCCTAATAAAAAACCAGTCAAGAACCAGCGCAAACCCGCGCTTATATATAACCGTAATACTGTATAAATCACAGAGATATGGCATAGCTATAACACTGTGTAAACAAAGAGATACGGCATAAATATTATTGCTATATAGACCAAGCATTAATGCGTAGACAACAATACTGTGTAAACCCAAGCAAGACTGTTATATATAGATGCTGTGCAAACTTAAGGAATAATATATGAAATAGCGCTGTAAACGAGAGATTGGCAAGAAGATTAGCACGGCGTAAGAATAGATACATTATCAATCGCCGTCGAGGGTAACCAAGACTGAAGGAAATAGCTAGCATTTAACCATGTAAGTTAAGCTTATAAGGAGATATTCTCGGATTACCGAAGATGAGGCTAATGTTAATAGAAACATGAAGCTAAACAATATATATATATAAACCAGACTCTGGCAAATACCGGTCATGATAATGACTGTGTACGCGGAAGAGGGTTGCCAATGCATGCACATACCGAATGCATGACTTCCCTTAAGGCCGCAATTAAACAATATGAAACGTATGAATATTTCAGACGAAAACGTATACATGCGAAACCAAATCTGTAAGATATGAGACATTGTCGTAAATAAAAGCACGACTGTCTCATAAACCCTTTAGGGTAGCATTGTACAGTAAGCAAAGGAAGAACGATATAACAGTAATAACATTAGAACGGTAAATCGTTTCATAGCAAAACCGGCAGTACAAAGACGGATCCGGCCATCAAATACATGGACAAAATCTGTGAACAAAGAGCAATGCATTTCATTTAAATAACAGGTGAACTGATAACATAGTCTTATAAGGAGTCCTGTCGAGGATTGAAGAGCTCTTAGAACCAAACAAGACAATACAACTGTACTGAAACATTGCCGCTTAAGGAACTGTAGATAGCTCAGAGGAAGCTTAAAAGTATATACACAAACTTCAATACATTCACACCATATCTGGAGATCAGCGTCAACATTAAATATACATTATATGGACGGCATGAAAGCCATAAATAAACCCTAGCTAAACCCTAACAGTTAACGCAGTACAGGTCCCGGCAAGAGGAGGCCGTCTGCAAATGTAACAAGGGTTTGGAGAAATAATAACCAGACCTGAGACATGTAAGTAAAAGGGTCATGAGCCACGCCTCAGAAAAGAGAACGATGCCTTACACTTCTCAAATAAACCTCACTTTCTAAGGAAAAAACTATAAAAGCGAAATGAGCATACCTGTGAAGCGTGAAGACGGCAAACCCTTGCGGGCAGTAGGGGACTGCGAACGGCCGACCCACCTGCACATTGAGAACTTACGGTAAGCAAACTAGAACAGTCGAATAATCAAATGACTTCAAGGAGTACGCAATACATGACTGTAAATGAATACCAGGTGTGAAAACGCGGAGAGGTTAATACCTGAACGACAGGGTAGTGCAGAGGAAGTTGACAAGCTGAGGAAGCGCTCGGCTGAGGCGGTAGTGAACAAATGAGCTGATCCGAAGAACCCGGCACCTTAAGTATTGGTTGCCGAACCCTTAAACTGATCTGAGCCACACGATGGGTCAGAGAGATCTCCATCGTCCATCAGAGCGGGAAAACCTGGCGCGGAAACCACAGTGGGTCAACCACATGGTTTCACGTGAATTCATGCCACTTGGCTACGGAGGGAATGAGCTGGCTTAATATCCGCTCACCATCTGGCGTTAAATCGAATTGTGCGGGTTGGGTAAACGACTAATGTTAACCATGACACCATAAGAATTATGACCATGTGTTTATGCGCAGGTGATAACACAAGTTCAGTGGGGTAGACACATAATAAAGGTTATGTATGTGTATACAAGCGTTTAAACCTGGTTAATACTTAGGTTATGTTCCTTATAGTTAGGGGGTGGGTTCATGAGTTGACCACCATTACCATTAATTTTTTTTATAATTTACTGTTATACATATTATGTTAAACATATTATGTTAAAGAGGTCGTGACACACGTTAGCAAAAAATTAACAATGTCTCGACAATTTCAATGAACTAAGTTCTCGTTCATAAGTTATTTTTATCTTTTATTTCAAAAAACAAGAACAAAAAACTCCAAACTAAACCCATTAACATGCTATTTCAATTTTGGCCTTTTATTTTTAAAAGTCTGCTGCTCATATTTGTGTTTGCGGTACGCGATATCCATGATGAACAGTTACAATATTTTCGATAGTACCAATCAAAATTGGAGAGATCTGTGGACAAAGCCAATGTTTCTTCCATTGTGTTGAAATCCCTTTACGTGTTCAGTGTTGATGCCATCGATTTCGTACATAATTACTACATAAGTCCTGAGCTTATGATGCAGTTGGCTGTGGAAACGTGTTGTTTACTTAGGCAGGAAAATGAACTCCCCCTTTTTGTGCATTTAGATATGTGATTTATAAATGTTTTTTCGGTTGTTCGTTTGAATATTATCAAGAAGATTTGTGTTTTCAAACTTTCAGCAACCTCTATTAATTGAGGTAAAGACTAGTGATTCACAAGCAAGTTATCTGGTAGTATTTGATTGAGATGGAAAATATAACCTATCCCTACTTTAACCACGGTTTATTTAGCTAATGTCATACACGTTTTTTATATATTTTAGAATTTTTAATCAACAAGAAGATGACCATCTAGTGCATTGTATATTTTAGTGAATTCTACAATCATCAAAATGATAGCTTAGAATTCAACACTTTTTAAAAATATAATGAAATTGACATAAGGGTGGCGAGTTAGCTATTATAGATTTCAGAATATTTTAGAAATCTAAATTATAATTATCTATTACAATTATAAATGTCATTGTTAATTTCCTTTATTTCCAAAACTTTTTCTAACTATTTTGGAATGTGCAGTCAGCAAAATGATGACAGCCATTACAAATTTCAGAGTATTTTGGAATTTAATTTGGACATAAAAACATATTTACGTCTACTGCAAATTTTAGACTAATTTAAAAATTCCATAGATGATTTCATTCATGTCCATGTCTGGATTTTCAAAATATTTAGAAATATGCAATCAAATTACATTTTAATGCAATGGACATAAATATGGCCCATTATGTTAAAACTACATTACTCCCTTAACAATGACTTATAGATTAAAATTTATATTATTTTCCACTGTTGTTTTCTGACACCAAAATTGTTGATTCATAAAGCTGGAATTGTTGATTATATTTCTCAGAGGTTGTATTGGTTAAGGGCTCACATAGTTAGTGTGACTAAGCTTCTTTCATTAGGGTGGCTTCCAGATGCGATCACTCTATTTGGTCCCAATGAAAATTTATTTTAATCACAAGATTAACACAATTTTCAAGACTATAACAATCTCCTGAAAGCTACATTAAACAACTTCGAAAAAAACCTACCAGGGATGAAAATTGTAGTATTTGACAATTACATATCATTATATAACTTCCTTCAGCATCCTTCAGTAAGACCACCATTGTAATTGTATTGGTGATGTAACTGTATTAGTTGTGTTTGAGTTTTAATGTTTATGAGTGGGTTCATTACTACAAGGTTTGCAGAGGCCAGGAGAGCGTGTTGTGAGACTGGAGCCACTATTGCAGTTCTAGTAATTGTATTGGTAATGTAACTGAATTAGTTGTGTTTGAGTTTTAATGTTTATGAGTGGGTTCACTACTGCAGAGGTCAGGAGAACCTGTTGTGGGACTGGAGTCATTGAGACCACTATATTGTGTGACCGTAGCTCATTAGAGACGTGCTCCAATGCTTCCCAATTCATTCATTCTTCCAAGAATCTCTTATTTCTTAAATGAGTTGTGGACTCCAAACTGAGACTAGATGAATTTTATTTTCGATATAGTTGTTTCAGGTGCACGAGAGATGTCATGCCATGAAGCTAAGTGCACGATATCTTAAATTTTATGTCATGAAGCTAAATGTTTGAGTTTTTTTCTATTAGAATTTTAGGTTTTACTCTTTGATTTTATAATTAAATGTAATTATGTTTATTTCTTTGGAACTTTTTACAATTAAGTATTTAATTTTTTTGTTTGAATAGTCATTATTTATGTTTAAACTACAAATATTTATATGATATTTATAGTTTAACATTACAAATTTAATTTTATTATTTTTTAATATTATTTATTTTAATTTTGATTGGTTATATTTTTATTATGTAATCATTACATATTTATAGTTGAAGTTGGATTTTTCTTTTTTAATTTTGGGGAAAGTTTCATTTTTCCCTTCCTCATTTTGCACTATCTAATTTTTTACAAAGGTGAAAGTTACACAGGGGAATGTATATGACTATTACTTTCCAATATTAGTTTGATCTAATATTAATTTATTAGTTTAAATATTTCTAAAATGTAATTTCAAAATTTAAATATTTTTAATTTTTATATCAAAGTCATATACAAGTTTATATAAAGTTAAGTTTCATTCCATTTACTTCATCTTTAGATTTATTAATGGATTATATAAAATTAAGTTTCTATAAAAAAAAAAAAATTAAGTATATAAAATTTTCAATGTCATTTAAAAAATTATAAAAGATTCTGTATATAAAATTTTGCTTGTAAACCTTAATATTTTGTTAATAATTTACATAAAATTTCATGAATATAAAAAAATCTAGCTAACTCTATTTTAACTTTTAAGTAACTTAATATTCATGAGAACTACTCCAATAACCACATTTTCAATCTAATTTTAGCTTTATTATTCAAATAATGGTTTACATAAAATTAAATTTCTATTAAATTTATTTCACTATATAAAATCTTCAATCACTCATTTAAAAATCTATAAAAGATTGTGTATATAAAAGTTTTCTTGTGAACATTAATATTGTGCATATATTTTACATAAATTTGGATGTATATAAATAAATTTATTTGACTTTTTTTAACCCTTCAGTAACTTAATATTCATGAGAACTACTCCAATAACCACGTATTCAATCAGACTTTTAAACTTTATGGAAAACAAGAAAGTTTTCCTTCCCCACCGCACACATTGTGAATTGTCCCTGTGGACTCAACATCTCCTTTAGCCTCCATGTTTCTCTCCTATTACTTTATTCAGCTTGCAATTTTCATGTGAAATGGGTTTTACACTTGTCAGCAGTCCACCCTTCAATTTATCTATTATTAAGCTAAGCAAAAGGTACTAGCTACTACTTAGCATTTGCTTTATTACATTTTTAAAAATGAATCTAAAAGAAAAAATATATGGAAGATTTATGTTGGATTTATTATTACTTATAATTAAAATTAATTATAATTATAATTTTTTTCTTTTTAGTTTTAGTTGTATGTAATTTTTCAATGTCAAAATGTTTTACTCATACTATTATTATTAGATTTTTTAAATTTAAATTTTATTTGGGGCGACTTACATATACAACGAAGTGGTTTTCTTGTAGAAATTCTTTGTAGATTCAAAGTGGTTATGTGAGTTTCTAAAAAAAATACTTGAATATACTCTACTCATCATTGGTAACAATTAAACAATTCGGAAATCACAAAGAATAAAAGAGAAACACATTACACAATGATAAAAACCATTGTTATCTATATATTGCATTAGTCATAAAATATGAGAAGATTACAATGCTTTTCTCAATCCTAAGCAACCTCTTAAGTATCTCTATCTATCTCATTGCTTCCTATGCAAGCCTTCACGAATACTTAGCCAATTTACTAGCCATCCAAGCTCTTATTTCCTTTCACTAAGTAATGAGGAATTAGGCCCCTATTTAATAGGAATTTTCTCTTACTACATGCACCATCTTTACAGTTTGGATAATTATACAACTGATAGTACATTTTCCCTTAACTCCAATCTCAACTGGTTCCTTCTTTGATCTAACATGCCTGAGTGAATTATGAGTGAGTTTAGATAATTAAACAATTGATATTTCATTTTCCCTGAAGTCTAATCTCAACTCAATCTATCTTTGATATAACGTGCCTGAGTTAATTATGAGTGAATCATCATTTAACTGGTTGAGTTAATTATGAGTGAATCATCATTTAACTGGTTGATCACTGGAGGGAGCACCACACTTCACTGCACATAACACCACACTACACTTCAGGCAAAACTACGCTGCACTTCACTCAGGACTAGGAGAAACCTCGGCATATCTCTATTTGTCTCGTTGCTTCCTATGCAAGCCTTGACCAATACTTAGCCAGTTTCCTAGTCTTCCAAGCTCTTATTTCCTTTCACTAATCAATGAGGAATTACACCCCTATTTAATAGGAATATTCTTCCATGTTTCTTTGGGCTATTCCTCTTACTACATGCACCATCTTTAAAATTTGGATATATATACAACTGATAGTACATTTTCCCTTAAATCTAATCTTATGTGGGTCTTTATTTTATATAACATATATCACTTAATTATGAGTGAATCTTCATTTAACTAGTTGATCACTCCAGGGAGCACCACACTCCCCTGCAGCCAATACCACAGTACACTTCAGGCAACACTACACTACACTACACTGCACCTCATGAAGGACTGCACTGTACTTTAGGCAACACCAAAATGTACTTCAACCAAGGCCACATTTCACTTCAAGAAACACCACATTGTACTTGTACCACACTATATTGTAGGCAACACCACACTACTAGACCTCTCACTAGTTCCTTCAATAGTTGGAATTAGTTTAACTAACTTTAACTCAGTTGAACTGAATTAATTAATTACAACTCAAAATAAACTCAACAAAGACTTGAATTAACTAAGCCAACAAAGTTAAATTAACTTATTTAAATAATACAAATTGTCATGAGATGTGAAATTAAAATTTTATTCCTAATATAATTTAAGGACAAATTGAATTAGAATTTTCTTTATTATGGTTGCAATTTTTAGCACTTTTAAAATTTTATTATTTTTTAATTGAATCTACATGTAAATGTAAACCACTATAAAACCCTCCCCATATACTTTTCCCTTTAGATTTAATATAAACTAGCCTAGATCCATTTAACTCTGGATCTTTTAAACAGCAAGAGGGATCTAGCTCAAAAAATGCTAGTAACTTCAAGCCAAGTTTACCTTAACTATCTAACAAAAAATAGTAAAAAGTAATAACCTAGGATTTTTATTTTAATATAATATTATTTTTATTTCAAATTTACTTTAACTACCCAAAAAAAAATTGATGCAAAAAATAATAACTTATAACTTTCCTTTTAACATATGGATATTTTTATTTTATTTTTTCTACTGTGTCAAAAGGTTTACTGGGCTAGAGAGCCCCCGCAAAACTATTACAAAATAAGCCACGTACTCGTCCATGATATTGTTACAAAACTTATTTACAAGTTAATACTATGCATGGTAAATTGAGAGTGAATTTAAATGGTTAGGAATCTTGTTATTTTGTAAGTATTAAGTTTTAATTTCAAAAATGTTATAAAATTAAATTAAAATAAAATATTTATAAAATATTTTGATTTTGAAATGAGTAATTGTTTTTTGGCGTATGATATTGATAAGCCATGGAATTTACATGGTTACGAATCTTGTTATATTGTAAGTATTAAGTTTTAATTTCAAAAATGTTATAGAGTTAAATATTTATAAAATATTTTGATTTTGGAATGAGTTATTGTTTTTTGGCATGTGATATTGATAAAGACATGGAATTGGCACATGGTATTGTAACAAAACCTAGAAATTAATAATATCATGGTAAAATGTGGTGGAATATTTATGATTAAAAATCTTGTTATATTGTAAGTATTAAATTAAATTTTTAAGTGTTTATTAATTAAATTTAAATAAGTTTGTGGAATCATTATTTTAATTTATATGGTAAAATATATTTTAAAGTATAAGTATAATTTAAGGGTTATATATTTTGATGTGATATGTACATTATGAATTTTTGGTTCGTAGTTTTATTAATAGAAAAAAAATTACAATATAGAAAAATAGAAATTAAAAAATATTTATAGAAAATCTAACATCTAACATCTAACACCTTTGTTAGGTTCTAAAATTTGTTAGGCTCTAAAATTTGTTCGATTATCTTGTGAAAAAGAGTTATTGCGAAATATGTAGTTGCTCCTTTCTTTCAAGGTAGCCCAAAGAATTGTGAAAAAGAGTTATTGCGAAATATGTAGTTGCTCCTTTCTTTCAAGGTAGCCCAAAGAAGAAAGCCTAATAGTAAAATTCAGATCCTATATAGAATGGGGATATGAAAAACTTGTGTCCTCCTATTGTAGATGGTTTGAGGGATGCTTGATGGATCAAATTGTTTCTCATTCTTCTCTCCAATGCTTTCAATGGATAACTAGTACAGAAGCATGCATTAGGTTTTTCACATTTTTAGATTCGAGGATGAAGGAACATCTGGAGGGTCTCATATAATTATGCTTTTATATATTATCCCACGTTGGTTTTTTCCTTTATACTAGGAACCATAGGAATTGTGATATTTTTGGCCATAATTGGAGGCTTTTGGGATCTCTTTGAACCTTCATTTCAGGTTGTAGGATTCTCTGATGGAGAAGGTACAACTGAACCCATATCTCCATGTTTGTTAGCCTAAGTGGATGTTAAGATGAGCCTTTTTGGGAGCTTATACCAGAATTGTGTCTAGATTTTCTCACTACGCTTGGGATGCTAGTCCCCTAGATTCAACCATTGTCTCCATGTAGAGAGCAATTTGGGATTATCCCAATAATCTCTATATTTATGCAAGCCCTAAGTGATCATATTAAGTCGAAGAGTGTTTAAATCATTATGATATTGGAGCTTGGGTAGTTTTTTCCATAAGTCATATTAGAATTGGGAAATTGTACTGTCTCGAATTTCCTAGAAGCAATGTTACTAGACTATGTGCATGCCCCGTTTTGCTAAATTCCAAATATATGATACTTCTTGTTTAAAAATTGTTCTAATGAGATATTGTATTGGAATGTGTCTTGTATATTTTCTAAGCTAGATGTGCTTCCATAAGTCTTGGTTTCCCTGCATCCATCGAGTCCAAATCTTGGCTCCTAAAATGGTGGTAAGGTTCATCAATCTCTTAAAACAAGCCCTTCCTAAGCTTGGGTCTGAAAAAGAAAGTTCCCAAGCCATGAAAAATCGTTTTTTTCTCTAGTTTAACCTCACCACATAGAAAGGAACATTATAAGATTTGGATAAATTAAAAAATATTTTAAATTCAATTACAAAATAACAATTTACTATAAAATAAAATAGCTAAATATCTCAAAATTAAAAATTAAATCACACATAATATATTTAAAAAAATAAAAACATAAAGCCCAAAAAAAACTCCAACAAAACTCTTACACACCTCTAATTAAATTAGAAGAAAAAGTAACAACAACCCTTTCTAACCCTTAATTATCATAAAAGAAAATGTAACCGACATCACTCTTTCTGAGCCTTGCATGTACATCTACATATATATTTTATAAACATCTAAATGACAACTTTAAGGATAAGTGTAGTTGATGTAGGTCATGAAGTAATGGGTCTTAGTTGTGCATCTAATAGATAGGCACACATTTTACACTCTGTGTCACAACTAGGAGGTTTTTCTACAAGCACCGAGGGTTTGACTTACTCGAGGCTTCAAGTGTTTTCTGCGAGCGTTGAGCGTTTCTAGTGTTTGACAAATGTAGGAGTGGACGCTCAGGGAGAAATTTTCAATGGAGAGTCGTTAGAGGATGTGGATTTGGTTGTAGCTTTGGATATGTCAGAGATACCAGAGATTGTTGGGTCAGTTGTGGGGTCTAGCATGGAGCTTGAAGACATAGGAAAAAATGGGGGTCAATCTTGGTTGCCTGATAATAGAACGTTTGGAGGTCAAGGTGGCAATAATTATTGTCCTTTTCTCTCGAGAAGTGACACAGATTCTGCTTCTCTAGTGGGAGATACACACAATAGCGGGTTCTCCTTGCAAGGGTGTCTCGGGCCATTGGGTTGTGTTGGTTATTGATGTATTCATACGGGATTTATTTTGACCATTTCTTTCTTTCCAGTAGACTCAGGCATTCTACTGTGCATGTGGTTTCCTTCTCTAGATTTTCCATGGAGTTTTGTGGCCCATTCGAATAGACATATTATACCCTAGCTCAACCCTCGCCCCTGCATCTGGGGTTCCTCGAGATTTTCTACCCTAAATTATATGCAACCCTATTTCTGGTATTGATGGCTACCTGGGCAGCCAATGCACAAGTATTATATTTTGTTATGGGGGTTTTACCTTCTTGGTGTTTTTTTCAAACCCTTATGCTTTTTGTGGCTCATTTTGAACTTATGTTTATCCTCTATTTCAGGGTTTTTTGTGGTAGACCCACATGCCCTTATTTTGTTCTTGCAGCTTCTTTGGCCAAGATTTTTGGTTCCTTGAATTTCTTCATTTATGGCTTGATTGGATTACAATGCCTTAGTACATTTGCAATATATTTCTGGGTTGATCTAGTACATATGCTATAAGCATGACTATTTATATTACACGTCATTTTTTCACCATAGTACTTGGCCGCTAAAATGGATCTCCTGCCATCCATAAACATGTTCCACTACACTCCCTTAGAAGTCAAATAATAAAAAACATTTGAATATGTTGTGAATTTTGGTTAAAATGGGTTTATGACTTATTAACTATGACCTGCAAGCTTCTCCTAGTATGTTTCCACACATTTGCAAGTTCTATCACTCATAATTGCGTAGAATTGTGCTCTATCTTCTACTATAGACCGCGCAAGTAAATCAAAGAAAAGTAAAAATAAAAGATAATTCCAAAAGAATTTTTGGTTGAATATATCCCAAATGAAATCTTCTAGGTCCTATCTATTCGAGCCATATCCCTCATATCATGGAGCTAATTCCCTTTCATTAAGAAACCCTAATCCCCCATTTAGAGGATCTCATCCTTCTCTTTTGGATTTGAAAATTCTTCCTCTTGGCCTATAAATTGACTGGAGGATAGAAGGATGACGAGGTTCATAAAAGATACACTTATGTTATTGGATTTAGATTGGAAGGCTTATCAACTAAGGGGAGGTTCAAAGGCATTTCTGATCCAGATTTAAACAAGAATGCAATAAAGTACATAAATAACCATAAATGTAGAGATGCAGTAGAAATAATACTTCATTCATTAATTTAAAATATTGAAATACGATTACAAACTAAAATGGAAATAAACCAGCTAGGACAATGGTAGCTTATATTTGAGAAGACATGTGGTGGCTACATGCCTATGAACTGTGTTACAATGAGGCTTGAAGGCCTATTCATTGTTGAGAAACAATGTAAAACCCTAAACATCCAAAAACCTAACCCTAGTAGATGAAATGCCAAACTATGTGCCCCGTTTGGGTAAATTGATACATCAATTTCCCAGTGTCGTAACTTTGGCATACGATCCCCGTTTGACACGCACATTATGTCGTTAGAAATATCTATCCGAGTACTACAACTCTTGGAAGAGAAACATCGGTCCATGGACCCATGTTGCTCCAAAGTTTCCGAAACAACATCGTTTAGGGTGTCAAAATGGCTCCAAAAGTTCAGGACCCGAAAAACTGCTAAAAATAGTAAACTATGCTACAATTAAGGAAACTGAAAAGTTGAAAGAAACAATGGTGGGGGTCCAAGTGGACTTGGTGGGTGGCCACCAATATCCACTTGGATCATTCCTAGGAAGCAATGGTGCCCATTGTGTTGAGTTCCTCCATATGTTGAACTTGGCCCCTAGTGAGTTATTTTGCAATCTCTGATGTGTCCAGTAATGGTGGGAAGCATGGTAGAGGGTGGTCCACATTGAAAACTCAGTGCAAGCAAAGGAATGGTAGAATGTTGTGCTCCAAATCATTATTGCTAACAACCTTGGTACTGGTGTAAGCAACATGTTGCTTCTTGTACTTGTCTTTTTTTAGAATGGAGAGGTGATATCTGAGCCCGTTTGGTAGAGGTGCTCTGGGAGTCAAATCGAATGAATGCTTGACCTGATAGTGCAACAATACCCCTGTGGGTGAGGAGAAGATGTTCCTTTGTTCTTTCATGACCGTATCCATCTATTGTTGCTACTGCATGGGGGAACCATTCACAAGGGTCATGGATGTGGTGATGATCTTCCCCTTACTTTGGGAGCACTCCAGAAAAAAATGAATTTCCTAGTCTAGGAGATGAGCTTGCTGCATTTCTTAGCGGTGATCAAAGAGGTGGCAGTAGGTGCGGCTACATATGGTATCCTCTATAATAAATTACACAAAGAAATAATGACAGCACGAGGCCTTGACTCATACACAACATGCCGCCTCCACAAGCATGGTTGGCCTAATAATACATCACAAACATCTAGAGGTGAAACATCACACGATACCTCGTTTGTGAAGGGTTCGATGTTGTAGGGAAGCCGACATTGCTGGCAAACTATGAGATCGCATCCTTGGTGAAGCCATCCGATACTGTACAACTGCAGGTGTGGTGTAGTCGGTAGGCCCAACCGCTTCACGACCTCTGCTGAAATGAGGGTTTTTGGCTACCACTATCAATAATGAATTGCAGCAGCAAACCGTTCACCCACATTTGTGAGTGGAAAAGTTGCTCCCCCTCCTCTGTATCTTCGAGCTCATTCTTCTGGATCTTGGTGGTGGCAATAGTGGCGCTACGCTCCACCTCAATGATCTGCTTCCCTTTGCCATTCCCCTTATTGGGTTCTGACTTAGGGTCAAAACATGCATATGATTCTAAAGCCTTCAACTCAGCCACCAGCGACTGCTTGGTCCAACACTCATTTGTATGTGAGTGGGGCTCTTATGGAACTCACACCACTTTCTAGTGTCCTTCTTTGACTTTGTGTTGTTCTTTTATTGTGGCTTCGATGAGTTGTCTTGGGTCACCCCACCTTGGCTTTGTCCTTTGGTCTTTGGATTCGCAGATCCAAAGTCTCACTTCTTCTATTTAAACTTTTGCTTGATCTTGAAAGTGTATCAGTATGCCTTGTCGGGCAAGGAGAGGTCTAGGAACTCCATCTTGTCCTAGATGTACCTATGTAGGCAGCCGCGATATTTGAGTATGAAATGAAGCTCAAAATCCTTGATACCCAATTCTGTGCGGAGGGTATGAAATATGTTTGTGAACTCTAGCACATCTTGGTCCCTACCCTGTTGCAGCATGGTCCACTTTATGTATTTTTCCTCATAGCTTTTGACAGGGTAGTACTGCTCCTTGATGGCATCCCATAATGAATCCTAACTCGGTGCGGCTGAAAATAGCGAGCCTGTACTTTCATCCTTCTGTTCACAGTAGGTTTCCCACCAGTCCTTGACATGGGGGGCTACTTTGAGAAGAGTGAAAATAATATTTTCCCGATTGGAAAGATCATGAATAGAAAAAATACCCTTCTATTAGATTTAATCTACAACATCTGTGTCTATCTGACCCTCGAATATGGGGATTTCAAAATTAACTTGTTCCTTAAAGGGTGTGGCGTTTCCAGAGTAGCTTTTGGAAGTTGATGCATTGCCTCTGGGTTGCCGCTAAAGGATCTGAGCAAATTTTTCCATCATCGCATTCCTTTGTCACTCGAGGGCTTCATTGAACAGGATTTTCATAGGATCTCCTACCCCTTCGTCTTTCTTTTCATCTACCATGGGAGGCCGTCAGGATTTGCGATGTTGTTTTTGCAAAGGTTTAACTAGTTCAAGCCCTAACTCCTTATATCCTGACCTCGTTGGTGACATGCAAAGAAAAGTAGAGAAAAAATAGACCGCTCTTATACCAATGATCCAGATTTAAATGGGAATGTAATAAAGTATAGAAACAACCATAAATACACAGATATAGCAGAAATAATACTTCATTTCATTAATTTAAAATATTGAAATATGCATACAAACAGAAATAGAAATGAACCAGCTAGGGTGATGGTAGCTTATCTCTAAAAAGAGATGTGGCAGCTACATGCCTTTGAACCATGTTACAATGAGGCTTGAAGGCCTATTTATTTTTGAGAAACAATAGAAAACCCTAAGCATCCAAAAAACTAACCCGAGAAGATGAAACACCAAAATGTGGGCCCCATTTGTGTAAATTGGTACATAAACTTCCCAAGGTTGTAACTCTGGCATACGATCTCCATTTGACATGCACAATATCTCATTAGAAAGATCTATCCGAGAACTACGAATTTGGGAAGAGAAACATTGGTCCATAAACCCATGTTTCTCCCAGTTTTCCCAAAAAACTTCATTTAGGGCCTCAAAATAGCTCCGGAAGATCAAGACCAAAAAAACTGCTAAAAATAGTAATGTGTGTTACAATTAAGGAAACTGAAAGTTGAAAGAAACAATGGTGGGGGTCCAAGTGGACTTGGTGGGTGGCCACCAATATCAACCTAGATCAATTTGTGAGGAACCTCATGACATCAAGGCAAATGTTGTAATGTTTTTCCTTGTCCTTGAATTCATAAAAATTAATCCTTTTTTCCCATTGTATTGTCTTATTCAAATGATAAATGGTTTATGATTCTTTTGATATTTAGTAAGATAATATCAATTTCTAATCTCCTTGATCATTAGATTAAGCTTGCTTGAATTGTTATGATTGCATATGCCTTTGATCTCTTTTATGTCTATAATTGCAGGTCATTTTTACCAACAGGAAGCTTTGTCAAGTTAGAGCAGAGATCTTCATCAGGCATTTCACAAATAGGTAAGAGGCTTATCCTTCTAATATTGTATTTATAATAGAATAAAATAAACTTAGGGAAAGATTCATTAAATTGTCTGTTTGTTTCTAGTTTCCTTTAGGATCTAGGGAGATCATTCTTGTTAGAAATAAGGATTTATCCGTCGTAACAAATTGGTGACTACGCTAGGTAATGTTACAATTCTTTTCTCTCTCCTTGGTTTTGCATTCTGATCTTAGGTGTTTAGTTGGACCCGAGCCTTGGTAAATTTATGATCTTCCAGATCTTCTAGGTTGATTTATTTGTTTTTTATTTTTTCTTGGACTTCCCAGACATGCATGGTTTTTTTTCACCCATAGAGTGCAGATCTGCGCAGTTTTCGCCTCAGCAACTAGGTGCCTGCACTAAATTAAACTATTTGCTTGCACACTTCCTAGATATTTTTGAAAAAAAAGGTTTTCTCTCAGCCAAAGTTTGATTTTAGGTTTCTAAAGGTGTCATCATCTTTGTTTTGACTGTCCAATAGCTTTTCTGAAATTTTTTGAGTGCTTGGTGACGTCCTTTTGGGAATTAATCCCTTTTGCAAAATTGATTAGGGTTTTGTCTACCTTATTTACTAATTTATATAAAGATAGCAGGTTGTCTTCAACACCACTATATTCCTCTCTTTTTCTATTAGATATACCAAATCTGTTACCAATCTTGCTTATTTGTGATGAAATTCCCCGTTTAATCACAAACTACGGTTTCTTGGAAATTGTTATGTTTTGTGAAGAATTACTTTCACTACCGCATGGTAAAAGGAAATTGTCCCTTTCCCATTTTCAAATCTTTCATAATTACATTCTGGCATCATTAAGTGAAAGCATTCATCACAGAAATTGCATTTTTTCAAAACTCTTGTTTGATTTTTGTGTGTTTCAAAATTTTGGGTGATAAATGATAAAATATATT
This sequence comes from Pinus tabuliformis, assembly GCA_031772625.1. Taxonomy (NCBI): domain Eukaryota; kingdom Viridiplantae; phylum Streptophyta; class Pinopsida; order Pinales; family Pinaceae; genus Pinus; species Pinus tabuliformis. The sequence continues at coordinate 1,318,760,998 of CM062820.1, forward strand.
TTGGGTTTGTTTGATCTCTTAGGCAAATTTGAAATCTTAGTTTATTTCTACATCTGAATTGCTTTAAAGTGAAATTGACTATCTTATGAAATGAATTTTGTTGAAATTGTTAGTTTTACATTTTATTCAAAGAAAACCAAAGAAACTTTTACTTTCCCTTAATTAGGATTTCATTGAACGATAGATTACAAATTGCGTGTTTGATTGCATTAGAATTTCGAGTCGAGTCATAATATCATAGGCTTCACTCCCTGTTGGTGAGGTAAATCCCCTCTACGGACAGAGGCGATCCCACTAGCCTAAAACAGAACTAGCCACAATCAAACCACACTGCTACGCAAGTTCCTAGTTACGCATCAAAGGTGAATTAAGAAGACCAACCTGGAATCCAACGCTATGATTGAAGCAGAGTTGATATTCCCACTCCCTCACTCCAGCAGATCATAAACGAACACCTGCACATGCAAAGGAAGAGACAGATACCAACATAAAATCTACCAAGGCACAACTATATTTCAGTCAGAAAGGAAATAAATCAACACATCACCATAATAGTCAACGAGATCGAAACTATAATAGCAGTCGCTCATTAATTAATAATAAACAGGAAAAGTTACAACCATGGTTCTGACGTTGAACCTCTCCTGGCTGGGCGAGTAACTATATGTGTCTTGCAATGCATCTCCTCTCCGGCAGCATAACCTCTCTAGCATTCACTAGCATTCCTCCAAGAACTCAAGAACTCAACATCTAGCACTCCATGACTAACGACTATCACTAGCTTGTCAAATGCATAAGGACAAGCTTATATAGATGAAGAAGGGAGGAGGATACAATGAACCGGGACACCTATTGTGGATTAACATTATCCCCGAAAGCCATTAAAGATGGAGATAGGATAGAGCTCGACACAAGACTGATTTTTTATCCTCAAAAAGCTCCATGTAATGAAGGAAACAACAGTCGGACATGCGTTAAGGCAAAAAGCATGACCAAACTTGTTTGGCGCGACTACTGCTCTAAGACAGAGCGCCAATGGTCGTGCCCTCTTTTGAGGATCTCCATGATTGGCGCTGGTAAGATACTGTGGACCTGTGCCAAAGGAAAAAGAGCACTTTTCAGGGATAATCTGTAGAAGGTGTCTTCAGGGAACATGAAGTACATACTCAGGGGAACATAATGCAAGTGTTTTTAGACTTTGTCACTTCTTATAACTCCCGGGATGAGTCCTCCAAGGTACGACAAGAGGAGTAACAGGGATGGTGACAAATTACTGTGTAACAGATGCCCCCTAAAGCATGATGTCCGAGAGGTGGAGAGGGGTGAAATGCTTTACAAGAACACACAAGAACACATAAGAACACATATAGTTACTGCCGCCGAGGATCTGTGTTAAGAGACATGACTGATAGTTCAATTACATGATGTACGTGGTATGGTCGCAGCCATCAATAAGAGAGTACATAAATAATCTAGATCCATAGTATGGACGCAGCCATCTGGTTAGGATCAATGAATTGACTCAGGTATGGTCGCAGCCATCTAGTGAATGAGTCAAGTATCAAGAATCACGCCTGGATTACAACAGACACAGTCCAGGGTCTTGCGCTCCATCTCGACCCGAACAAGAGTACAAGTTCAAGCATGTGAATATATGAGCTGAAGTCGAACATGCATGAACATCGTCTGATTACCAGTCAATAGTGGAAACTGTTAACAGATGCGAGAGGTACCACCAATAATGACAATGGTCCTCAAGGTACTATAGGTACAATCTACGGCGCGTGAATTAATGATCTGAAGTCGAACGCCCATAGAATCATTCGATCGGAGGCCAATGATGAAAACCTCACATCGAACACGAAGAACCTGCCATTGAGGCATGCAGGCTCCAAGGCACCGAAAAGGAGTCTCTAGATCAACTTCCTGGATAATGAGTTGAAGTCGACAGGAAGTGACCTTGATCGAAGGTGGGCCATAATGTTTCCCACATCATCGACACAAGACAGAGAGATAATGTTGTGAATCAAGATTGTGCGAACTATCAGAGGGAGGTTGTTTCTTTGCAGAGGTCAACTTCTCTTGAACATATCGGCAGCACATTAATGGAATTGGCAGTATTCGACATCAATGTATCAAAGGTCATGATGACGAGGCAATGAGTGGATGAGAGGTCAAATAAGGTACCCAAGTCCATGGAAGCTAGTGAAAGATATGAGATGAGATATCCCCACCCTGGACACGAAAGCAGAAAAGTGCCATGTTCAAGAGCGACATACTGCCGTCACGGTAATAATTATGGTTCAAAAATTTTCTTTTCCCCCCCCCCGCCATTTCTGGCGAGTACCCCAGTTATTTTTAACAAGCTTGATGGGGATAGCATATGCTTGTGTTGTGACAAAATCCGATGTCATTAAATTTTAATGAGTCTGACAAAGGAAGAACTCGGCGTCTTTTCATAATTAGAGAGTTTGAAAAAACAGCAGAAAAGGAAACTCCAGGGATGTCCTTTTTCGTAAAGTTGTGTCTCTCGGGCCCGAAAAAGTATAAAATAATACCCGAAAGAACCGCCCGATCGTTACGATCGAGGAGTACTTTTCATAATTAGTGATTTTGACCTGAAAAAGTAAAAAAGCGGTCAAAACCACGTCGTTTCGTAACCATTAACGAGTTTGAAATGACAAAAACCCGGTAATCTTTTTATGTTTTAACGGTCGACAAAAATAACTTAAAATGACCGCCCCTTATTAACATTTAACGAGTCAAGAGGAGCGACTCGGTCATCTTTTCCTCTTTAAATGGTCAGAAAAGAGCTGAAAGCGGACCTCCATTTTTATTTTCTTTAACGAGTCAAAAAGGAAAAATACTCGGCAATATTTTCATATTTTACGAGTCAGAAAAGAGCGTAAAGGCGACTCGTCCTAAAGGAACGAGTGGTATAAAGGATAGCAACCGGTTCCGGTAATGGTGGAACTTACTCGAAACATGTAAAGGTTAAGAGGCTGGCTAATAAAACCACCCATCGCTGCGGTTCCTCGGGAAAGGAGAAACAACCAAGTGAAAGCATATGATCGGCCAAAGAGATGGTGGCGATGGAATGAAACAACCAAGGCTCATCTAGCAGAATTTAGCAGATAAAAGGCAATCACGGGATGTAAATCAAGTATGGGTTCATTTTTACACAAGCTTGAACCATGGAGAACTTTGCTTGTTAAATTTTTTTGTTGCATGCCTCCAGCATGATCATACAAATCGAGGTACATGCCCCCCAAGCTTCATGGCATTCACAGAGTGGATGGAATGAAGGTTTACTTGGAAAGACTCTATTTTGAAGGAGGATGCATGCCCCCCTGGGCCAGCTGCCGTCATCAGAATGACGGAGTGGATGTTGGGGCATTTCCTGTGGAAATAAGACCATTTAGGAATGGTAGATGACTATATGTGAAGTGTGAACCGGGGAATGAAAGTTGGTCTACGACTTTGATCGTCCTTCCTTCATGCCGAAAACACATCACTTTGAAGAGTGAGGACACAATTGCATGTATGCGATAAATATAGTCTCGTCCAAGGAGTAAATTGTAATCTAATGGACCTTGGACTACCATGACACCCATTTGAATAGTCTTCCCTTCTAACGTGATAGGTACATTGGGAAGAATTCCTAAAGGTCGAGTGGTTTCTCGATGGAAACCTGTAAGGTTTCTCATCTCAGGCAGAAGCAGTGGGGAACCAAGTGCTTCCCAAGCTGTTGAAGAAAGGATACTCACAAGAGATCCCTCATCAATAATTGTACCGGCCATAACCATGCGGTAGACTTGGACTATAATTCGAAATGGTATGGAGGCTGGTAACCGAGGATTGACTAGTTGATCCCAATTGAAGGAAACAACTAGGTTGCTTGGAGGTGGGACTGGATAGACAGTCGGATATGATTCTGATGGACTTTCTTCCTGGTGCGAAGGAATGAGAGGGATGCTCACTTGATCATTAGAGTCTATGTTGATGAATAGAATTTGGACGGTGGGATCTTCATTCTTTGCAGTGATAACATCATCTGAGGAGGTAACTTCTGAAGGCAAAACCAGGTCACTTGTAAGCTGGACCTTTTGACTTTTGTCTGGTTTGGATTCAGATGTAAGATCATCTAAGGCTGGAACTTCTGAAAGCAAAACCGGGTCACTTGTAAGCTGGACCTTTTGACTTTTGTCTGGTTTAGATTCAGGTGTAAGATCATCTAAAGATGGAACTTCTGTGGGCAAAACCGGGTCACTTGTAATCTGGACCTTTTGAAAGACCGGGTCAACTGTAATCTGGAACTGTGGACTTTCGTTTGGTTTGGACTCAGGTGGTTCATCTTTGATGATAGAGTGGTGCGTAGACGATGAATGTAAATCAACACTCGTTCCGACCAGGGACTGGTCTGGAGCAGGCGGAGCATAGGTAGGTTCAGGAAGAGAGGGTTGGACCAAAGAGGAATCATGTTTGATGACTTGGTTAGTGGAGAGATGATCTGCAGTTGCAAAAAGATGCTGATATCCAGCGGGTAGCCGGGGTAAGGGAGATGACAGACTTTCCAAAAGACGGTAGGCTTCATCCATAAGTGGACAAAGGCGAAGGAGATGATTACCTTCACAAAGTCGACAAGGGAAACGAACCTTCCCTTTTCTCTTACCAACTGACAAGGTATCGTCGATTTGCGACGACAAGGGGTGAGTTGGGTCACGGGACCATATATCTAGGATCCTGGGAATACCAGGACAATCAGAAAGAAAATGGTCCTCCTTCCATAATCGACAAGGAGACTTAGCCTTCCACGGAGGAGCAGAAGGTGGTTCCACTTCAGATATTTTCGTGGTAGATGCGACCTTTCCCTTAGGAGACTTCTTCTTTTTGGTCTTCTTCTTCTTCTTCTTAGCCACCTGGTTACTGAAATCCAAGGTTTCACCAGGCGAAGTAGAAGATGAGGACGCAGCAATGGGCAAAGAAGGGAAGGGGTCCACCTTAGAATCAACATGGTGTTTTTCGGGTGGAGGAGGTGGTGGCGGAACAGGAGTCATCACACTTGAGACCACCGAGTTTGAAAACAACCATACGGGTAAACCAATGGTCAACCCAGGCAAAGACAATGTTGCGATATACTGAACACCGACATTTCCAACAGAAGGAAATGGACGAGGGTTCCCATCAGGAGGAACACCTTGGCCGGTGGGCGCCGGGAAGGCTGCCATTGAACGAGAAATAATCCTACTCAAGCTAACGCAAACGAAATCTAATTGGGTAGATGTTATCGTGGCCAATAAATTTTAAGACACTGAACTTAACCTTTTCATTTTTTAAGAGTCGAGAAAAGGATAAAAGATGACTCTAGTCTCCTTCGAATATTTAATGAGCACGAAGTGACAAGACGCTCACAGGCACCTTTTTGTTTAAGGAGTCCGAAAAGGATCAAAAGTGACTGCTCTGGAATTCTAGGTAGAGGGTGTGCCAAACTTTTCGCAAAACCACAGAATACTTTTTAGGGTACGGGTGGTCGATCTTCGTGAATGCTGTGTTCACTGCATTGCGAATCGTAGGGCGGCTGACACGGCTTCCTATGGATAAAGGCTTTATTCCTATAGGGGTGTCCCAATATATACGCGACGGTACGTGGGAGCACAGTCCGTATTGGCACCTATCGTTTCACCGTGGAGGAATCACCCAACCACTCGACAATAAACTACCAGGTTTAAAGACGCTGGAACACGTCTCTAACCTAGACCTCTAGAGTATTTGCATTATGTTCCAATGCGTTGTTATGTTCATTGAATTTATTTTAAAGTTTATCTTCGATTATGTTTCAGTTTTTGGTTCTACCGTATGTGATACCTCAAAAACTTCTTAAATGCAAATTGTATGCCAAAATTATATCATTTGATTCGATGAATTCTATCTACAGGAGGGTTGAGATTTTTACAAATGAAATGATCACTCAACCAACAACAAAGATCCTAATGCAGCTAATAACAAGAAATGAAATTTTTTCTTTTTCTTTTTAATAGCAACAAATAACAACAAATGCTAACTAATATGATGCAAACGATTTTTTGTTTTCCTTTAAGATGGCATGATGCATTTAAACAAATTTCAAGAGATATGCACAATCCAAGTTCACTCAATGAAATAGAACCAATTCTAAAACACCAAAATGAACTATGCAAGCAAGGAAAAAGACAAAGACTTTCACTGAACCATGTAATCTAAGTTCGAATGAAGTCAAGTGAAATCCAAAGAGGTTAGAAGTGAATCACTCAGAGTATAGAAGATCAAGCTTTAAAAAATCACTAGATAGGTGCAGAACACAACCAACAAGTTGACTGGATAATCAAGAGATCAAAACTTCCCACAGAAGGCTAGACATGCAAAGTCACTAGATATCCTAGGGCTGAGACGAAAATCAATAGAAATAAGCAAACAGCTGAAGGATAAAGGCTAAGACCAGTCAAGCAGAGGTTCAACACACTTCCAGAGGCTGTAAGAGATATAAAAAGAGGCTGAAAGAGCTTTCCACCCACACACAGGCAAAATTTACAGGGCTGGCGCGACTGTCAGCCTGCAACTTGCGCTACCACATGCTTGGCGCGAGTTGCTTTTGAGCAACATGCACCAACTGGCGCGACTGTCAGAGTAATAACTGCGCCAATTAAGCTTGCCAGCTAGAAAAATAAATGATACGACCTCAGGTCGGGTTGACAGTGCTCAGATGGGTCAAATAGTAAAGAATAAACTCAAAACTGACTCAGGAAGCTCATTCACTCAAGCAAGCAGAAGAAAATTAACATGCAAGACAAATTCCAAATAGCTTCTCCCTAGTGGAGTCGCCAAATTGTTGGTGAGGTAAATCCCCTCTGCGGACAGAGGCGATCCCACTAGCCTAAAACAGAACTAGCCACAATCAAACCACGCTGCTACGCAAGTTCCTAGTTATGCATCAAAGGTGAATTAAGAAGACCAACCTGGAATCCAACGCTATGATTGAAGCAGAGTTGATATTCCCGCTCCCTCGCTCCAGCAGATCATAAACAAACACCTGCACATGCAAAGGAAGAGACAGATACCAACATAAAATCTACCAAGGCACAACTATATTTCAGTCAGAAAGGAAATAAATCAACACATCACCATAATAGACAACGTGATTGGAACTATAATAGCAATCGCTCATTAATTAATAATAAATAGGAAAAGTTACAACCATGGTTCTGACGTTGAACCTCTCCTGTCTGGGCGAGTAACTATATGTGTCTTGCAATGCATCTCCTCTCCGGCAGCATAACCTCTCTAGCATTCACTAGCATTCCTCCAAGAGCTCAAGAACTCAACATCTAGCACTCCATGACTAACGACTATCACTAGCTTGTCAAATGCATAAGGACAAGCTTATATAGATGAAGAAGGGAGGAGGATACAATGAACCGGGACACCTATTGTGGATTAACATTATCCCCGAAAGCCATTAAAGATGGAGATAGGATAGAGCTCGACACAAGACTAATTTTTTATCCTCAAAAAGCTCCATGTAATGAAGGAAACAACAGTCGTATGTGCGTTAAGGCAAAAAGCATGACCAAACTTGGTTGGCGCGACTACTGCTCTAAGACAGAGCGCCAATGGTCGCGCCCTCTTTTGAGGATCTCCATGATTGGCGCTGGTAAGATACTGTGGACCTGCGCCAAAGGAAAAAGAGCACTTTTCAGTGATAATCTGTAGAAGGTGTCTTCAGGGAACATGAAGTACATACTCAGGGGAACATAATGCAAGTGTTTTTAGACTTTGTCACTTCTTATAACTCCCGGGATGAGTCCTCCAAGGTACGACAAGAGGAGTAACAGGGATGGTGACAAATTACTGTGTAACACTCCCATTACCTATTGAGTAAATAAGAACTTAATAACACAATGTTAATTAAAATCAATTATAATTTTATATTTCTTACAACTCTTACGGCCTACAGTAGCTTAAGTGTCGGGCTTTGGAATAGGAAAGTGAGTAAACTTTCTAAATCTATAGGCAAACAATAGAATCATGCATTAGGGAGAGAAATCCAATTATTTCAGTTTTTCTCTAGGGAGATCTTCTTATGCATGAGTTAAGCATGAGATCATTTCAAATTTGGTGAAGTGATCATTGATAGAGCAATTTTCACGTATTACAATGGTGCCAAAGGGTACTTGGGGTCACTTGAAAGTAAACCTCCAATTAACTATGTTTAGGAGCCTTCAAGGTGATTTAGCTTTGTTACTCTGCCCTAGCGTGTACGTTCGATTTACAACTACCCCCCCCCCCCCCAAGGTTAAATTTTTATAGTTGGTAAACTTAGTGACCATAATCATAGGGCTCTACCTAAGGTGAAGGCAGAGGGAATGATCCAGGTGGATATCTAGACACCAGCAGAATGGAAAACACTCAAAATTCAAAGTGGTGGAAAGTTGATTAACTTGACATCAGATCAAATTTCTTGTTGCCCTGATTCTAACAGTGTGAATGACACTCTAGTCTGAGTCCGGATGAGGAAGATAGAGGCAGTCAAACTTGTGGTTGACTTTTGCTCACTACGCAGGCTTAAAGGAGACACAATTTGGAAGCTTTCATGCAGACGTAATCTGGCCAAATCTAGCAAGATTTTGGGGGAAATTGTCACCTCATTAAAATGTCTCCTTTGGTCCAAATTCTGATTTTTCAAAATAGGCCATATTAATATAATAAAACAAAAATTATTTAAAAAAATGGGTGGTGGACCATCAATCCCACGACCCCAATCCTTATCACATATAAATTATGGAGGGGTGGGCCACTACCCTCGACCCCTCCCCCCACACTTAGTGGAACCTGTGATTGTGGGCAAGCCATTATAGTTGCACGCAGAGGAATGTGTGGGCAGGCCCTTGGGGCACGGACCTAACCACAAACAACCACGACATTGATAGGGATATGGACCCCATTGGAGCTTGCGATAGGTGAGGTGGGTGGGCTACCCAAGGTGGGCCCAATCAAACCTCCCTTTTAAAATTAGTATTTGGTTATGTAAAATGGTAGGGGGCATGGTTTGACCACCCGACCCTCTCCACAACAATCGGATCTCTAACCACTCTTCCCAACAGAGATTTTGTAAACTCCACCCCTTTTTTATATTTAGACTCATTCTTCACTACACCAAGGCAGAAGAGGAGTGTGCAAGTAGTTTGAGGCACATTAATTTTGCAAGTGGCAGAACAATGATCTGAGCAATTTCTCCAGTGGGGAAAATTTCACTTTGTCATATTTTGACAAATTTTATATGGTTTTAACATTTCTTGATGTCACGAATGCAATGGTATTGTTCGTTTCTACAACAGAGTTATGCATTTTTTGGCCATTTTCCATAATGGAGGTATAGGACTCCTTTTTGTAAATGATGATTGTACTCTTCTTTCTCATGCCACGTAATGAATGAAGGCCTTTGCACTGATCGAGCAGGGCCCAGAGACATAGTTCAAATCAAACGAACTCTGTTATCAATTCTGTTGTCTTCTTTCATGCTTTATGTGTTTCTCCTCTTCTCTCATGTGCACATTAAATTTCTATGTTTAAGCTACAATTTATGCATATAATTCTTTGATACATCTACAGGAAAAGGATCTTGGATCAAGTGGTATCATATCAAGTCTTTGTAGGTGTGAATTACATGTTTGTATGCTAATAAGAAACAGGCTCTAAAGAGGCGAAGGGAAACTAAAGTCTTTCGATCCTGAAGTGGGAAGCGCACATTGAAGGAGAAACATGGCAGATGAAGAGGCTCATTATGAAGAGCAGCTCAATTTCTGCAAAACCTTCTATACAATAGCAGAAAATGTTAGTCAGTTTCTTTCAAGGCTGGAGAAAGCAGAAGGGAAAAGGGTTGAAGAAAAAGGTTCAGTGCAAGGAAATGGTGAAGAATAACCCCCTCCTTCTCCTTCCATGAGTGAAATTTCTTCTTCCTCTCATCACCGTCATCGTATAAATTCAAGGGATGCATCTAAGAAACCTTTCTTTAAATTAGATGTCAAATTTGAGCTTCCCATGCTTAATGGTGAAAGTAATGCAGAAAGGATTAATAACTGGATTAGGAAGATCAGAATTTACTGCAGGATTCAGTAGATTGAAGAGGATAAGCCAAAGATTCAGCTAGCCTCTCTTCGACTGAGTAGCACTGCTCTCATCTAGTGGGAGAGGAAATTGTGAAGCAGTAAGAGTGTGGGTAATATTCTTTCCTCGTGGCCTAGTTTCATTTCTCAAAATAAAGGAACAATTTTATCTCGTGGGTTATAAGCAAAAAGCCTTAATGGATTGGCAATACTTAAGGCAAGGTAGAGGTCAGGATGTTCAAAGCTTTACAAAGGAGTTTAAAAAACAAGCACTTAATTTGGGCATTGCACTTGACTCACCTGAAGTAGTAAGTAAGTATATTAGATCATTACATAGTTACCTTAGACATTCATTATTATTGTTTCAACCAAATACTAGTGACTAGACTAGTGTAAAGGCCATCCATCTTCAGAATAGGGTCAATAATGAAAGAGATGATCATTTCAAGAAGCCACCTTTCAAACCTCCCAATGGAAAACCCAAAGTGAAAGGAAGAGGAAAGGAGAAGAGGATGACATCAACCAAGAAAGATGAAGGAGAAAGGCCTTATTGCACTCACTACAAAAAGGAAGTTCATGATGACGATCATTGTTGGAAACTATACCCAAAAAAGAGACCAAATAAGTATGGAGGAAAAGGGAAGTAGAAGATAGTGGCAATTGTACAGCAAGACCTTAGATCCAACTCTGGAGATGAAGCATTAGTCAAAACAGTAGGAAAAAAATGAACTCTTAGACCTCATGGTAATTCTGAATCACATGAAGGCACTAGTTCAATAATGATTCTCTTCCTAATGAATGAAAGAGAATTGAGCTATTTCATATTAGAGATAATAAATCATACAAAATTGTAAACTCTATTTGATACCAAATCCCAAGAAAATCTAATTTCAAAGTCCTTGGTAAAGAAGCTAGGCTTAGAAACCAAACCACATCCAAAACCTTACCCACTTGGATGGATACATGATAAAGCAAAATTGAATGTACCTAATAAGTGCAAGGTTAAATTTGTGATCACTTCTAAGTTAGTGGATGAGGTAAAACTTGATGTGATACCATTGGATATCTGTGGCATGGTGTTAGGGAGTCCATACATATATGATAGAAAGGAAATCTTCTTTTGTCATGAAAACAAATGCCAAATAATAAAAGATGGGAAGAATATATTGTAAGGGCTCATCAAACTAAAATCAACGGAAACTTCTTAAGTGTAGGACAAATGAAGAATTTGGTGAATTCCAGTAAGGGTTGCATGCTTTTGGTTGTAAGGGGGAAAGATGCAGAATTATCCGATGCTTTCCAAGGTTGTGATTATGTGCATAAAAAGGAATTATGTGAATTAATTTCTAACTATGATGAGATTTTTTAGGAACCAAGGGGATTACCTCCGAAGAGGGAAATCAAACATGAGATCCATTTGTAGCAAGATGCTCCTTTACCAAATATTGGCATGTACGAGATGTCGACCATTGAGATGGAGGAGATCAAAAAGCAGGTGCAGGAAATATTGAACCAAGGGGTCATCAGATCGAGCACTTCTCCATGTGACTCATTGATTGTCTTAGTGCCGAAGAAATATGGCACATGGAGGATGAGTGTGGATTACCTAGCACTAAAAAAAATCATGGTGAAAAATCACTACCCTCTTTTGCACATAGATGATTTATTAGATGAGTTAAAGAATGTTATCTATTTCACCAAATTGGATTTGCATAGTCGTTATCACCAAGTTTGAATTGCAGAGCAGGATGTGTGGAAAACTGCCTTCAAGGCCAAAAAAGGGTTGTTTGAATGGATGGTGATGCCATTTGGACTTTGCAATGCTCCAACCACTTTCATGAGGGTCGTGAATGATCTCTTTAGGCCTTTCATTGATGAATTTGTTCTTGTATATCTAGATGATATTCTTGTCTTTAGTAAAAGTTGGAATGACCATGTATGCCATGTGAAGAAAGTGCTTTATGTATTGAAAAAAAAAAAACTCTATGTCAAAGTGTCAGAGTGTGAGTTTGGTAAAACCTCTTTGGTTTACCTAGGTCATATTGTTGGTCATGGTCAGCTTAAAATTGACCCTTCTAAAGTTGAAGCAATTTTGAATTGGCCTAAGCCTACTAGTGTAATCGAGGTTCGCATCTTTTTGGGTGCAATACAATATTGGAGGACATTTATTTCCAATTTCTCTATTATTGCAACACCTTTACACACATTGAAAAGTGTAAAGTAGGTCTTTCAACGGGGAGGAATGCAGTAGAATTCCTTTGAAACTTTAAAAGAAAATATTATTATTGCACCGGTCTTGGCCTTACCATATCTCCAACAGCCATTCGAGATCGAGACAGATGCTAGTGGATATGCCATAGGAGTTGTATTGATGCAGCAAAAGAAGTTGATATGTTCCATTCAAAGAAGTTCTCTTAGGTTGTGATAAACTATCCCACTTGTGACAAGGTATTATATTCCTTTCTCCAGAGCATGAAAAAGTGGAAACACTACCTGATCGGGAAGGAGACCATCATCCATACAAATCATCAGCTCTTTTAGTATCTTTAGTCACAAACCAAGTTGCAGCAATCTCTTCATTTCAGGTGGATGGGTTTTCTTTAGAAGTTTCATTTGGTAATAAATTATAAGAACAACACTAGCAACAAAGTGGTCAATATGCTATCTCACCCTCCTATTTCTGCTTATGTTCTTTTGCATAATTCTTTGTTATCTATTGAAAGTTATCCTAAACAATATGCTAACTATGATGACTTTAAGGAGATTTATGCAAAACTAACCCATGGTTCACAGGTGGACAACTATCAGTTACAGGGGAAACTATTGTATCACCTTGGTAAATTGTGCATACCCACAGGGGAAAGGGCACATGTAATCCAGGGGGCCCACACCTCCCTTGTGTCTAGTCATTTTGGTGTTGAAAAAACTTTGTGTCATGTACAAAGATTTTGTTTTTGGCCTCATATGAATAACATTGCGACTCGATATGTAAAGTGATGTGTGATGTGTTCTGTTTCAAAGCCCTCTAATAGAAAAATCGGGCTTTAGAAACCACTCCCTCTTCCGAGTCATCCATGAGAAAGTGTGTCGATGGATTTTGTAGGAGGTTTACCTTTGTCTAGAAAGAGTCATGACTATATGTATGTCATCGTTGACCATTTTAGTAGGATATGTATTTTAATGCCTTGTAAAAATAAGATCACTATAGAGCAGACTTCTTATATTTTCTTTCACCATATTTGGGTCCATTTTGGGTTGCCCACATTGATTGTGTGAGATCGGGACTTGCTTTCTCAGAGAGTTTTGGACAAGCTTGTTGAAGATGATCGCCACTAAGTTGAAAGAAGCATGACATTTCATCCACAAACTAACAGACATACATAGGTTGTCAATCGCACCATGGTACACTTGTTGCAACGCTATTGTGGAAAACATCCTAAGTTGTGGGATGAGCATCTTCCATATGTACAACATTCCTACAATCGAGTAGTGCACTCATTTACACATCGTTCACCATTTGAGACATGTTTTGGCTACCTACCCAAAGATCCTTTAGATATGGTCTTTGGAAGGGAAGATGATTCCAGTGGATGTGAGGATAGGGACAAAGCGTAGTAGTTGATTTAGAAGATCCAGTTGATTCACCAAGCAGTACAGGAGCAATTGGAGAAAAGGTTCCAAATCAGCAAGGACAAGATGAAGGGAGAAGCAAAGAAGTTGCAACCAATCCAGTATGGTACATTCACCATATTCGAGAAGATTAGAAACAATGCCTTCCATCTTGATTTGATGACATATATGCAAATGTACTACATAGTGAATGTGGAAAACTTAAAGCTGTATGAGCTACCATTTATTATAGACACCGAAGAGGTGGGCACAGTTGCTACAGTTGATGACTTTGCACTAGAGTATCTCGATGAGTTACCTGAAGATATCACCCTTGACAGAAGAACCAAGACTTCAAGATGGGGAGATGTGGAATACCTTCGAGTTGGTTTGAAGGGGATGCACCCTAGCAAAGGAAAAATGGCTGGAAAAAGAAAGAATGAGGGAACAATTCCATCACTTGCCAATTGACTGATAAAGATTTTGGTGGTCCAAAAGCTCCTTGTTACACAGTAATTTGTCACCATTTCTCACCGTCCCTGTCACCCCTCTCCCGCACTTTGGAGGACTCATTCCGGGACCTGTGAGAAGTGACATAAATTGAAAACACTTGCATTACATTCCTCTAATTATGGACTTCATATGCCCTGAAGACATCTCCTGCAGAATATCCTTAAAAAGTTCCCTTTTTCCATTAGCACGGATCCACGATGCACTACTCGCACCAATAGGGGAAATCCTCCAAAGAGGACGCGCCAATTGGCACTCTGTCTCAGAGATATACTCACACCAACCGAGTTTGGGAAAGCTTTTTAACAAACGCACGCATGAAGGTTCTTTCCTTTCGACTCATGAAGCTTTTTAAAGATAATGCCAATCCCATGGATGTCGTGATTAATCTTATCTCCCTTTCCTCTATCCATAAGAGCTTTTTGAGGATAAACCCAATCCCATAGATGGTGTGATTGATCTTATCTCCTTCTCCTCCATCTATAAAAGCTTGTTACGTTGCCTTTGACAAGCTAGTTCGAGCATAGGGAGAATTATACTTTCAGAAGTCTAAGTGATTGCTGTAAGAGTCTTCTTTGCATTCATAATCAAAGTGAGAGAGGCTTGTTCCTAATCCCGACAAGCTTTGCAAGGCATATGTAGCTGATCACCCAGCCAAAGGAGGATTTGACGTCAGAACTATGGTTGTATTGTTCTTTGTTGTTTATCAATAATAGATGACTATCATTATGGTTCCACTCTTGTTATTCATTGTAATAATGTTTGAGTTATATCTTTTTTGACCGATATATAATTGCATCGATTGGATTTTATGCTTGTATTTGTGTTGTTCTTTGCATGTGCAGGTGTCCATTCACAGAGATCGTGGGGATCTTGACCGACCGGAGCAAAGGAACGAGAGTGGTGACTCTTCTATGAATATTAGCGTTGGAATCCAAGTAGGCTCTCATCATCCACCTTTAATTTACAATTAGGAACCTGCGTGTTGGCATTGTTTGATTGTTGCTAGACCCATTCTAGGCTAGTGGGGATCGCCTCTATCCACAGAGGGGATTTACCTCGCCAACAATTTGGCGACTCCACTGGGGAGTTAGCTTGTTGTTTGATTTGTAAACTTTAGACGGAGCATGAAGTACGACCAGATAGCCTTCGAAATGCTATTGCTTTGGATTAGCGAAGTAGATCAACGCCACTTCATTCAATCTCCGGTTTGGTTTACGAACTAAACAACTTGGAGTTTGTCTTGTCTATTTTGTTTTCTCTTGTTTTGATTGCTTAGATAGCTTTCTGGGTTGGATTCTTTGCTGTCTCTTGCTGCCTGGTCTATTTGGATACTGCTGGCCTAGTCTTGGATTGCTTGTTTTTTATTTTAGCATAGAAAACTTGATTGGCGCTCTTTTTTGCATGACAGTCGCGCCAATTGGCGCAACTTGTCAATGTACAGTCTGTGCCAATCCTCAATTGGCGCTACTTTTAGCCTGAAAGTCGCGCCAGCTCAGGGAAACTTTTAGAGTTTGCTTGTTTTGAGCCTTCCAAGCTTGGTTTTTGTGCCTGGATACTATTTTTCAATCACTTGAATGTGTTAGAGTCTTGTTTGATTGGTTTTTGGCCTTCACCCTTTGGATGTTTTCATTTTCCCACCGATTTCACATTTTCAGCCCTAGGGAATCTAGTGTCTTTGTGCATCGAGCCTTCCTTAGGAGTTTTGGTCTTTTGTCGGTCCAGTCGACTTTTTGGTTACTCTCTTGCACTTGTTTAGTGATTGTTAAGCTTTTTATTGTGTTATTCGAGTGACTCACTTCTTTTTCACTTGGACTTCGCTTGGCTTCGTTTGGGTTTAGATTACATAGCTCATTGAGGTCTTTGTGATTTTTCTTGTTTTGAAAGATTGTCTTAGTGTTTCAGGGACTTGATTGTGTTTTCATTGAGTGAAATTTCTTTCCTTTACTCTTTCTTATTATCTCTCAAAATTTGTTTAGTGCATTTTGCCATCGAAAAGAAAACGAACAATCTCTTTTGCGTTGCAGTAGTTAATGGAAATTAGAGCTTTTCATTATTATTAGCGATTAGTTACTTTAAAGAAAAGTTTTTCTTATTGCCATTAGCTGCATTAGGGTCATTGTTGATTGTTTTATGATCATTTTGTTTGATTGAAAGATCTCAACTCTCTCGTAGCTAGCGTTCATCGAATGAAATGATATATTTTGGCATATAGCTTGCATTTAGGAAATTGTGAGAGATTACATACGGTAAGACTTGGAAATTGAAACCTAATCAAAGATCAACCGTAAAATGAACTAAATAAACTTAACAACGCATTGGAACTTAACGCATACATCTAGAGGTCTAGGCTAGAGACGTGTTCTCGCGTCGTTAAACCTAGTCACTGTTGTTTCACATTAAGGTTGGGTGATTCCTCCTTTTGTGACTTAATAGTGGTCTAACACGGATTTTTGCTCCCACGTACCGTCGAGTATATGGGGAGACCCCACTAGGTTATCATCCTTTAGCCACAGGAAGCCGTGTCTGCCGCCTTACAAGCCGTAACGCACCGAACACAGCATTCGGGAAGATTGACTGCCGTATGGAAAGTCCTTGGTTTTCGTATGATTTCCAAGGTGTGCATGCAGTTTTACGGATTTGTTTGGTAAACCCTTTGCCTAGTTCTCCAGAGTAGTCACTTTTGATCCTTTTCAGACTCCCTAAAAGAAAAGGCTCATCAGAGCATTTTGTCACTTCGGGCTCATTAAAAATTCGAAGGAGACTAGAGTCATCTTTTTGTCCTTTTCTCGACTCTTAAAAAGTAAAAGGGTCAAGTTCGATTCCTTTGTCTTAAAATTTATTCGGCCACGATTCACATTTACCCGGTTAGATCTTGTTTGCGTTAGCTTGAGTAGGCTTCTTTTTCGATGGCAACATTTTCGAGGTTCACCAACCCAGGGATCCCCTCTGATGGAAACCCTGGTCATTTCGCTCCTTTTGGGAATGTTGGTGCTCCTTACATGGCAACGTTGTCCCTCCTAGGGTTAACTGTTGGGTTGCCTGTTTGGTTGTTCCCAACCTCTTTGGTCCCTGTCGTCTCAACTTCTGGTCAATCAGTCCCTCCACCTGAGCAACATCATGTTGATTCTAAGGTGGAACTCTCCCCTTCTTCGCCTGCTTCTACATCCTCATCTTCTACTTCGCCTGGTGAAAGTCTCGATTCAAGTAACCAGGTGGCTAAGAAGAAGAAGAAGAAGATGAAGAAGAAGAAGTCTCCTAAGGGAGAGGCTAAAAGTGCATCTAGTCCCTTGAGTACACCTCCCATCGGGCCACCTTCTGCTTCTCCGCGGAAAGTCAAATTTCCTTGTAGGTTATGCAAGGATGACCATCTTCTACATGATTTTCCTGGCATTCCCAGGGTCTTAGAAGTATGGTCTCACAATCCGGCCCACCCCTCATCGTCCTCTGAAGCTCACGACGATGCTACTCTATTAGCTGAAAATGGTAAGGGAAAAGGGAAGATTCGAATCCCTTGTAGACTTTGTGAAGGCAATCATCCCCTTCACCTTTGTCCACTCATGGATAAAGCCTCTGTTGTCTTGGAAAGTCTTACAGCTCCTTCACCCCAACTACCCATTGGCTATCAACGTCTTTCTGTAGCCGCAGATCGTCCCCCTGTTAACAAAGAGATTGATTCAAATTCTTCTCATGTCCAGGCCCCTCTTCCCGAACCTGGCCGTGCCAAGCCTGTTCCAGACCAACCATTGGTCGAAAAGAGTGTCAACTCGAGTTCACCACCCGTCGACCACTCTGTTTCGAAAGAGCATCATTCCCATGTTCTTCTTGTCTCCTCAGATTCTCCTGAGTACGGAAATGACTCTCCTATCCCAGCTGCTCCCGAGAGTCCTGCTTCGGTCCCTTTAGAGCAGGGGGAAATCATACGATTCCCCCACCAAGTAGTTTAGTCGTTTCCTTCGACTAGAGTCATTTGACCACCTCCCGCCTTCCATCCCATGTGCCTTTCTGGGTCACGGTACACGCCTATAATAAGGCGATACCTGGCACTGTTTTCGATGAGGGTGCATCTGTCAGTCTTATGCCTGCCACTACTTGGCAAGCTTTGGGTTCCCCACAACTTGTGCCCGTCGCACCGAATCTAATGGCTTTTGACGGAGGAACTAGTCAACCATTAGGGATCCTTCCAAAGTTCGCTATTACTTTGGGAGGCAAAACCGTCTATATAGACGTATCGGTTACCCAAGGTGCTTTAGATTTCAGTCTTCTCCTTGGTCGTGACTATGTTTATGCCATGGGGGCCCTTGTCTCTTCACTTTTCCATGTGGTTTTCTTTCCACACGATGGAAGAATCGTGACTATAGATCAATTATCATTCGTTCGTCCTCGGGTGCCTCCTGCGCAGTTGTCATCCCCTCCTGGATTTCCTCCACCAGTTGCATCTATCCCACCACAGATCAACTACGTGGCCACTTATCCCGTGCCTATATCCAGTGATGCTACCGTCGTGCATAGTGTCCTGGGGGCATTGGGCCCTGACTTCCAAGATGTTGGACTTCCATCGGGAGTGGCACTCTTGGAAGCCTCGAATTCCTGTTTATTATGATGAAGTTCAGATGGAGCATAGTTCATTTTCCTATGTCAAGCTCCTTAAAAAATGAAACTAGGTATGGTCGGAGCATAGCTTTTTTTCCTATGTCAAGCTCCTTAAAAAATGAAACTAGGCTTGGTTGGAGCATAGTTCGTTTTCCTATGTCAAGCTCCTTAAAAAATGAAACTAGGGTTGGTCGAAGCATAGTTTGTTTTCCTATGTCAAGCTCCTTAAAAAATGAAACTAGGCTTGGTCGGAGCATAGTTCGTTTTCCTATGTCAAGCTCCTTAAAAAATGAAACTAGGCTTGGACGGAGCATAGTTCTTTTCCTATGTCAAGCTCCTTAAAAAATGAAACTAGTTCTAGTCGGAGCATAGTTCGTTTTCCTATGTCAAGCTCCTTAAAAAATGAAACTAGGTGCTGAGCATAGTTCCTGATCTTGTGTCAAACTCGTTAAAAAATGAAACAAGGGTTATGAGGATAGTTCTTTTCCTCTATCAACCTCATTAAAAAATGAAACAACTCCCTTCCCAAATCGAGTCTTTTGATTAAGATCTCGTAAAATACAAGTCGAGTCTTTCACAGATCTCGAGAGTGAAGCTTCATTCCATCCACCTCGTTGAATGCAATGAATCTTGGGGGGCATGTACCTCGATTTGCATTATTATGCTGGGGGCATGCGAAGTTATAACAAGCATAGTTTTTCGTTTCAAGCTTGTGTAAACATGAAACCAAATCCAAGCAGAGTTCTCCATGGTTCAAGCTTGTGTAAAAATGAACCCATACCCATTTTACATCTCGTGATTGTCATTATTTCACTAAATTATGTTAGATGAGCCTTGGTTTTTTCATTCCATTGCTACCATCTCTTTGGCTGATCATATGCTATCACTTGGTTGTTTATCCTTTCCGGAGGAACTGCAGCGATGAGTGGTTTTATTAGCCAGCCTCTTGACCATTATATGTTTTGAGCAATTCCACCATTTCCGGAACCAGTTGCTACCCTTTATACCACTCGTTCCTCCAGGATGAGTCTCCTTTTAAGCTCTTTTCTGACTCATAAAAAATGAAAAGATTGTCAAGTATTTTTCCCTTTTTGACTCGTTAAAGAGAATAAAAATGGAGGTCTACTTTCAGCTCTTTTGCGACCATTTGAAGACGAAAAGATTGTCGAGTTATTCCTCTTGACTTGCTAAATGTAAATAAGGGGTGGTCGTCTTTAAACTCTTTTCCGACCGTGTAAAAGCGAAAAGATTGTCGGGCCCTTGTCATTTCAAGCTCGTTAATGGTTATGAAACGACATGATTTCGGTCGCTTTTCTACTTTTTCAGGTCGAAATCGCTAAACATGAAAAGTACTCCTTGATCGTAATGGTCGGGTGGTTCCTTTGAGCATTGTTTTATACTTTTTCAGGCTCGAGAGACACAACTTTAAGAAAAAGGACACCCTTGGAGTTTTCTTTTCTGTTGTCTTTTCAAACTCTCTAAACATGAAAAGACGCCGAGTTCTTCCTCTGTCAGACTCGTTAAAACCTGATGACATTGGATTCCATCGAAAGGATGCCTCAAAAGCATATGCTATACCTGTCAAGCTTGTTAATATAAATAACTGGGGTACTCGCAAGAAATAGTGGGGGAAAATGGAACTATAATTATTATCATGTTGGCAGTATATCGCTCTTGAACATGGCACTTTATTTGCATTCGTGTCTGGGTGGGGACATCTCATCTCGGCTTTCACTTGCCTTCGTGGGTTTGGGTGATCCTGTTTGACCTCTCATCTGCTCATTGCCTCATCACCATGACCTTCGATCCATTGCTATCAAATACTGCCAAGTCCACTGTCGTGCCACCAATATGTTCAAGAGAAGTTGGCCTCTGCAGAATAACAACCTCCCTCTGATAGCTCACATAATTCTGATTCACCACAACATTCTTCCTCTGTCTCATGTCGATGATGTGGGAAACACTATGGCCCACCTTCAATCAAGGTCACTTCCTGTCAACTTCAACTCATTATCCAGGAAGCTGATCTAGAGACTCCCTTCCGGTGCCTTGGAGCCTGCATGCCTCAATGGCAGGTTCTTCGTGTTCGACATGAGGTTTTCATCATTAGCCTCCGATCGAATGATTCTACGGGTGTTCGATGCCAGCTCACTGATTCGCACACCGTAGATTGTACCTATAATACCTTGAGGGCCATTGTCATTATTGGTGGTACCTCTCGCGTCTGTTAACAGTTTTCATTATCGACTGGTAATCAGACGATGTTCATGCATGTTTGACTTCAACTCATGTATTCGCATGATTGAACTTGTACTTTTGTTTGGGTCGAGATGGAGTGCAAGACCCTGGATTTTGTTTGTTGGAATCCAGGCTGCGATTTTGTGGATTATTGTGATTATTACATGACTCATTCACTGGATGGCTGTGACCATGCCTGAGTCTATTCATCTATCCTCACCGGATGGTTGTGCCCATACCTTGGATCTAGACTATTATGTACTCTGTTATGGATGGCTGCGCCCATACCACATATATCATGTACTTGAGATACCAGTTGTACCTCTCTATGCAGATTCTCCGGCGGCAGCATTTTCAGTTGCATGTGTTCTTGTAATGCATTTCACCCCTCTCTCTCTCGGGCCTCATGCTTTAGGGGGCATCTGTTACACAGTAATTTGTCACCATTTGTCACCATCCCTGTCACCCCTCTCCCGCACTTTGGAGGACTCATTCCGGGACCTGTGAGAAGTGACATAACTTGAAAACACTTGCATTATATTCCTCTAAGTATGGACTTCATATGCCCTGAAGACATCTCTTGCACAATATCCTTAAAAAGTTCCCTTTTTCCATTAGCGCGGATCCACAGTGCACTACTCGCACCAATAGGGGAAATCCTCCAAAGAGGACGCGCCAGTTGGCGCTCTATCTCAGAGATATACTCGCACCAACCGAGTTTGGGAAATATTTTTAACGAACGCACTCGCAAAGGTTCTTTCCTTTCGACTCATGAAGCTTTTTAACGATAATGCCAATCCCATTGATGTCGTGATTAATCTTATCTCCCTTTCCTCTATCAATAATAGCTTTTTGAGGATAAACCCAATCCCATAGATGGTGTGATTGATCTTATCTCCTTCTCCTCCATCTATAAAAGCTTGTTCCGTTGCCTTTGACAAGCTAGTTCGAGCATAGGGAGAATTATACTTTCAGAAGTCTAAGAGATTGTTGTAAGAGTCTTCTTTGCATTCATAATCAAAGAGAGAGAGGCTTGTTCCCAATCACAACAAGCTTTGCAAGGCATATGTAGCTGATCACCCAGCCAAAGGAGGATTTGACGTCAGAGCTATGGTTGTATTCTTCTTTGTTGTTTATCAATAATAGATGACTATCATTATGGTTCCACTGTTGTTATTCATTATAATAATGTTTGAGTTATATCTTTTCTGACTGATATATAATTGCATCTATTGGATTTTATGCTTGTATTTGTGTTGTTCTTTGCATGTGCAGGTGTCCATTCATGGAGATCATGGGGATCGTGACCGGCGGGAGCAAAGGAACGAGAGCAGCGACTCTTATACGAATATTAGTGTGGGAATCCAAGTAGGCTCTCATCATCCACCTTTAATTTGCAATTAGGAACTTGCGTGTTAGCATTGTTTGATTGTTGCTAGACCCATTTTTGGCTAGTGGGGATCGCCTCTGTCCGCAGAGGGGATTTACCTCGCCAACACTCCTCAATGGGGAGGATTGATCCAGGTTGATCTCTAGACACTAGTGGCATGGAAAAGGCTCAAAATTCATAGTGTAGGAAAGTCAATTAACTTGAAATTAGATCGAAGTTCTCGTTGCCCTCATTCCAACGATGCAAACGACACTTTGATCTGAGTCCGGATGAGGAAGATAGAGGGAGTCAAAGTTTTAGTTGACTTTTACTGACTAGGTACACTTAATGGAGACACAATTTGGTTGTTTTCAGGTGGACGGAATACGTCCAACTCTAGCCAGATTCTTGGTGAAATTGTCGCCTCATTAAAATGTCTCCTTCGGTCCAAATTCTGAATTTTCAAAATGGGCAATATTGTTATATTAAAAAAAATATTAAAAAAAAGGGGTGGTGGGCCATCAACCCCAGCGCCCCAATCCTTATCACATATAGATTATAGAGGGGCAGGCCATTACAGTTGCACACGGAGGAATGTGTGGGCCAACCCTTGGGGCACAGACCCAAGCTCAAACAACCACCATGTTGATATGGATACAAACCCAGTTGGAGCCAGCAACAGGTGAGATGGGTGGGTCGCCCAAGCCAAGTCTAGCCCGACCTCCCTTTTAAAATTAATATTTGGTTATGTAAAATGGGAGGGGGTGGGGTTTGATTGCATGATCCCCTCCACAAAAATCAGATCTCTAACCATGACACCCACCTTTTTTATATTTAAACTCAGTCATCACTGCACCCAGGCAGAGGAGGAGTGCACACGTAGTTTGAGGCACATTAATTTTGCAGGTGGCGGAACCATGAGAAGTGCAGAGAGGGGGGTGGATCCATGATCTTAGCAATTTCTCCAGGGGTTAATATTTTCATTTTGTCAGATTTCGACAAATTTTATATGGTTTCAACATTTCTCGATGCCAAGAACGCAATGGTGTTGTCCATTTCTCCAAAAAAGTTCTGCATTTTTTGGCCATTTTCCAAAATGGAGGTATAAGACTCCTTTTTGTAGATGATGATTGTACTATTCTTTCTCATGCACATAATAAATTAAGGCCTCCCCATTGATCGAGCAGGGCCCAGAGATGTAGTCCAAATCAGAAGAACTTCATTATCAAGTCCCTTGTCTTCTTTCATGCTTTATGTGTTGCTCCTCTTCTCTCAGGTGCACATTAAGTTTCTATTTTTAAGTTACAATTTATGCATGTAATTATTTAATACATCTATAAGTAAAATATCTTAGATCAGGGAAGGTCCTGTTATACTTGGAATAGATGTTGCTTGACTCACTTGGAATATTTGGAGGGTAATCATTTCTCAATATGGCAGAAACAAAGTTACTTTCCCAAGATAATTTCATTAAGCAAGTTGTCAATGTAACTAGTTCCAAACATTCATATCTATAAAAAAAATCACCTTGATCTCTGCGATGTTGGATTTCATCACCGATTAGTAATTATTAATCTTTCTGACAAGTCAATTTGTGTGGTTTGAAATCCTAGATTTATTAGTGTTTGTTACCTTGTTTATTTTTTACTTTTTAGAGGATTTAGGTGTTATTTTGATATTGTGTGAATAATTAATTTTTAAAATTAAAAATATCTCATTGTGGCTGAATTACTGAGAAAATCGCATAGAATGCTAGGCCAACCTCCTGAATATATACCAAGTCAGCTAGAAAATATTAGAACTAAAAGATCAAATTCAAAACGATACGAGACTATAGATGAACCTGAGACTTCTGATGTAATATGAACTGAAGTAAATTGACTAGAAAAATATACTATTCTAGAACCTGAGGTAACAAAACCTGAATTTGATCAACCTCAAACACTAGAATTACACTCAGAAGTAACTGATCCAAAAATTACTGAACTTATTCAAACATAATCGGATACTGGAGAGTGTTTGGATTCATAATTAACCAAACCAGATATCGAAGAACATGAGTCACCTTTAGATGCTTTAGCCCCTACTCGTTCATGTTCACCACAATTAAAACTTCTTATTAACAATGTTCTACCTCCTGGTCTTATTAGTATGAAAGAAATTACCTATGATGAAGAGGAAGAATCGCCACATACACCAGTTTCTACGAGTGATCAATTAGATACTCTAGAACTTCTTTTTCCTGCTTTTCAACCTAACCCTTGGTATTTTATGCCCTTGAACTTTTTAGTTCAAGGAATTACACGACACACTACTCCTTATTATACTGTACCAAGCATCGATATGTCTAGAATAACTTCTAGGGAAATGTCATTAGATACTTCTATTTTTTTTACTTCTCCATAATTAATTTTATATGGTGGTCCATTAGTTTCTCCTGGATATCAGTCTCTTACGGGAACTTATTCAGGACATTCTCCTTCAAGTCAACCTTCAACTATGTCAATTGGTTTAGCTAATTCTACTGTCCAAGGCTTGACATCTTATCAATATATAAATATGATTTCCCACAATGTAGGTAATATTCAAGTTAGCCTAATAGGAAGTTATTACCCACCCGGGGTGTAACCATCTTATCCTGCTCTTGGGGGACAACCTTTAGTTGGATGTTAACCTACAGTTGGAGGGCAACCTCCTATCGAAAATTATCCAGGTTATGGTCAAATACCTCAAGCCAGTTTAGGTCAACATGTCGTATCTCAACCCATTGTTGGTACTCTCTATCTTGGGATGAACACAGTCTGGAATCCTTCATATAATCAATAGCCAATACCTTTTTCCCCTCAAGTGCCAATTTATCAACCTGGTCAACCTGTTGGACAAGCTATTTAAGGCATTCCTATTCAAGTCCAACAACATATCTAGGGTAATTCATCAGCAACCACAATTCAGTATGGCTCATCCTGGATACCGAGGATTTATGGAAATTCCAATTGCTCAAGTTATTCCAAGATATTCTAGGTGTCCTCCTCCAGGATCAGGACTCATCCCTCAGGTTTATCAATACATACAACAAGACTATGAAAGTAGACTAACTATCCTATTACACCTTGAACCCTAACTCTACTGGTAACATTCCTTTTGATGGAAAATCAATTACAACATATGAGGATGTTGGTGTTGGTCTTCTTAAAGACTCATCTCTTATTGGAAATTTTGTGTTCCCTCTGCCAAATCTTACTCATAACATTGCCTAGGTCAATATGATTACGTCAAGCACTTTTGAATATTTAGATCGTTGGAAAGTGCCTTCAGAGTCAGAATTAACCTTGCATGGGGATTTGATACTTCTTAGTCCTTTTGAATTGGCTTATGAGGCAGTTCAATCCTTTTCCAACCCATCACCATATCATCCAGGTGGATATTTGTGGCCACCCACCTATCCCACCTAAACCTCCAATCAAGTTCATTTATTTCCTTGTTTATTTTAGAATTTACTATTTTTAGCAGTTTTTCACATCCTAAAGTTCTAGAGCAGTTTTGATCCTGTAAACAACATTGTTTTAAGGTCCACTATAGGCCCATAGCCATAGGTGAGTTGTTATGACAAAACCTATAGTAATAGGAGAGACCTTTCCAACAAGGTATTATGCATAACAAACAAAAATAATGTGACCAAGTTATGACATCGGGAAGTTGGTTGCCCAACTAACCCCAATGGGGCCCACAAAAACTTGGTGTTACATCTCCTGGGTTAGGGTTTTAGCTTTTTACTATTTTCTCATGTTTTCCAATAACAAATAGGCCCTTGCACCTCATTGTAACATAGTTCATAGGCATGTAGCTACCAAATCTCTTCTCAGAGATAAGCTACCACCACCCGAGGTAGTCTTATTTCCATTCTGTTTGTAATCATGTTTTTGTATTTGATATTAATGAAATGAAGTGTTATTTCTATTGCATCTTTGTATTTATGATTATATCTATAATTTTTTATGTTCTTGTTTAAATTTGGGTTAGTGGTATCAGAGAGGTCTCCTCTTTCTCTCTTTCTCTTTGCATGTCCCTAAAGAGGTTAGGATATAAGCAGTTATGGCTTGAACTAGTCGACCCTTTGCAGGACCAGCCTCACCAATCTTGACGGCCTCCCATGGCATAAGAAAAGAGAAATGAGGGGCTAGGAGATCATATCAAAATCTTGGTTGAAGAAGCCCTCGAGCAACAAAGGAATGCGATGACGGATAACTTTTCCCAGATCCTTCAATGGCTACCCAGGGGTGACACATCTACTTCCAGCAGCTACCCTGAAAGTGCCACACCCTTTAAGGTACAAGTTAACTTTGACATTCCCATATTTGAGGGTCAAATAGGTGTCGACGTCGTATATAAATGGTTTAATATACTAGAAGGATAATCTTTTGTTCATGATTTTTCGAGCCAAGAAAAGATTACCTTTTCTCTTCTCAAAGCCACCTTGCATGTCAAGGATAGGTGGGGAACCTATTGTGAGTAGAAGGATGAGTACTACCCTATAAGGAGCTATGAGGACAAATACATAAAGTGGACCATGCTATGATAGGGAGGGGACCAAGATGTGCCGAATTTTACCAATGTTTTTCGTACCCTTTGCATGGAGTTGGGTGTCAAGGATTTTGAGAGACATTTAGGACTGAAGTACCACAGCTACTTACATATGTACATCCAGGATTAGATGGAGTTTCTGGACATCTCCTCATCCCACATGAAATACCAATATGCTATCAAGGTTGAGCAGAAGCTTAAAAAGAAAAAGTAAGATTTTGGATCTGCGAATCCGAATCAAGGGAAAAGCACCCCCAGACCATAGAGCAAAGGCCAAAGCCAAGGTGAGGATACCTAGGATAACCCATCGAAGCTGCAAGAAAATAAAAATACCATGAAGACAAAGAAGTACATGGAAAAGTGATGTGAGTTCCATAAGAGCTCCACTCACAACACAAGTGTGTGTCAGTCCAAGTAGTCACTCGTGGGTGAGTTGAAGACTTCTGACTCTAACACATGTTCGTACTCTGAGTCAGAACCTAACAAGAGGAATGACAAAGGGAAGCATATCATTTACGCAGAGCCCAGTGCCATTGTGGCCATCACCAAGATCCAGATGATTGAACCTAAAGATCCCAAAGAGGGGGAGCGCCTTTTCCACTCATAGATGTGGGTGAAGGGTTCTCCCCTGAAGTTCAATGTCGACAACATGAACCTAAAGAAACTCATTTCAAAAAAGGTTGTGAAGAATTTAGGCCTACCAACTACAACTCATCTGTAGTCGTATACCATTGGATGGCTTAACCAAGGACAAGATCTATGTGTTAGCCAATAGTGTCTCCTTCCCTACAACATCAAGCCCTTCATGGATGAGGAACTGTGTGGTTTTGCTCCTCTTGAAGTTTGTGATGTATTATTAGCACAACCATACTAATGGAAGTGACATGCTATATATGATTCTAGACCTCACTCTATTATTATTTCCTTGGGTACTAAGTTATACAGGATACCGAAGGTAGCCCCAGCTACTGCCATCTCTTTGATCTCTTGTAAGAAATGTAGTAAGGTCATCTCCTAGACTAGGAAATTTCTTTTTTTTCTAATTAACTCTCATAGTAAGGGAAGGTTGTAGCCACATCCATGGCCCCCGGGAAGGGTTCCTCCAAGGAGAAAAAGCAGGTGGATACAGTCGTGGAAGAATACATGGACATGTTCTCCTCATCTAAATGGGTACCATTGCATTGTCAGGTCAATCATTCAATCGGTATGACTCCTGGAGCACCTGTACCCAACGAGCTGATATATCTCCTTTCCATTATGGAAAATGAAGAGATTAAGAGCCAAATCCAAGAGTTGTTACAAAAAGGGAACATCTGACCAACTACCTCGCCTTGTGGGAATTTGATTATACTTGTACAGAAGAAGGATGGGACCTGGAGGCTCTACATTGATTAACTTGCACTAAACAATATCACTATCAGGAACATGTATATAATCCCATAGATTGATGACCTGCTGGAGCAACTCAAGGGGGTCAAGTATTTCAGAAAGATCGATATGAAGTATGGTTATCACTAGGTTCCAATAGAGGACACAGATGTATGGAATACTTCCTTTAAATCAAAGGAAGGCCTTTTTGAATGGTTGGTTATGCCCTTTGAGTTAACAATTCCTCTGGTACTTTTATGAGGCTAATGGACAACATATTGTGGCCCTTCACCAACTCGTTCATGGTGGTTTATCTGGATGACATCCACATCTTCAATAAGAGTTGGGAAGAACACTTAAAACAAATTGAATAGGTACTTCAAACCCTTCGACATCACAAACTGTGTGCCAACTTGGAGAAATGCACCTTTGGCATGAGCGAGGTCCAATACTGGGGTTACATCATAGATGACAGTGGCGTGCATGTGGACTCAACCAAGATCTAATTTATTCTGGATTGGTCAACCCCGACCACTCTAACAAAGCTTCATAACTTTTTGGGCCTTGCAAATGTCTAGCAGAGGTTCGTTTTGGGATTATCCCATATCACTTGGCTTTTGATTAGGATTACTAAGGGTGGGGCATAAGAAAAGTTTTCTTGATGTGAGTCCCAACAGAAGACATTCGTTGATTTGAAGCGTCGCCTCTACTTTTCACTGGCACTAACATTACTAGACCTACAATAGCGATTTGAAATCGAGACAGATGCCTTAAACTATGTTATTGGTGCAGTCCTCACCCAACACAACAATCCAATGGCCTATCATAGTGAGACACTTTCCAATACAATTTCGAGGTACCCCACCTATGATAAAGAGATGTATTCCATCATGCAAGCTTGCTGACAATGGAAGCATTACATTCTGGGGAAGGAGATGGTCATCCGTGTCGATCACCTACCTCTTGAATTTATACAGACACAAGGGAAGTTGGAAAATAATCGCCATTATAAGTGGTGTACATATCTGCAACAATTCCACTTGGACATTTAATAAAAAAAGGGTAGCACCAATCATGTTACAGACTGCCTTACCTGGCCCCCAATTGCAGCAATGAATACTATTCTCAACTCTTGTCGTCGCGAGACCTATGGATGGCTACAACTTTAAAAAAAATGATCTATAGTTGGCCTTGATAAAACAAATGCTAGTAGCTAGCAAGAAAGTTCTTGATTTCCACTTCTAGGATGCATTATTATGCTACTTATGCCACCTTTATGTTGAAAATAGCAACAAGAAATGCTAAAAATAGAAGTGGTAAAAATAGCACTGCTATAAGTAGTAGTTTAGTTACCAGTGTTGGACATAGCAACAAGGAATGAAAAATGCAAGTGCTAAAAATACCATTTCTATAAATAACATTTCGGGTTATATTCCAACTTTAGCTAGTCCCTGAACTAAAATTGAGAAGTAAAATTTGAATTTTATCTTAGCAGTTGTTTGTAAAATAATTAATTAATTCATCTTGAGTTAATTAATTGTATAAAATCAAACATGAAGTCTAGGTGGGGACATGCAGTAGTTTCTCCATTAATTGAGAAATTTATCCATCAGTTAAAGAGATAAGGATGAGTTGTAATATTGAGTTGTAAATAGTTGGCTCAGTTAACTGAGTCAAGTCCAGTTAGATTAGTTCAAATAGCTTGTTGAACTAATTGTGAGTTCAGTTAGTTAATGCTTGCATGCATGTAACTATTGCTCTCCAGATAACTGAATATTCAGTCATAAATAGATCATGCATGTCAATTCAGTCAGAGAACCAGTCGAGATCAGAGAAGGGACAGTGTACTATCGGTTGGATGAATTTTTCCTATAAAGGCAACTCATCAATGTAGAAGGATTTATCTCCCTCATGTTTGGGAAGTTATTTTTGAGCCAAGTGAGCATTGTGAAGTGGGAATTCACACAAGTGGAAGCACTGGACCCCAAGAAAAAATGCGCAAGGAAATAGGAGGCTTGGAGGGCATAGGAGAAGGTTATGAGAGCCTTTGACTGTCTGTGAGTAGTATTGTTTGATTGCAGAGAGAGTAGGATAGCTTGAGAATTGATTCCTTTTGTAACTTGAACAAGATTTCCACTTGTATGATAATACAGAGATTAGGGCTTTAGGCTGAGGCTTTTCTTGAGTTATTTCTTCTATGTTATGTGTGTTTGATTTCTCATTCTTAATTATATGTGTTCTCTTGATCTTGCTCAATTCGATTAAGCTTCCGCAAACTATTGTAGAAGTAGATCTTGTATTGCATAATCTGTTGATCTACAGTGGGAATTTATACATGGTATCAGAGCTAGGTTGATTTGTAGATATTTCTACATGGTATTGGAGCTAGTTGATCTATATAGGAAATTGTACATGGTATCGGACCAAAGGTGATCAGAGCTGTGAACGGTATACGAAGAAGAGAATTCGAAGTAAAACAATTTGCGCCGCAAGTTTGTAGAGAAAATCTGAAAAATTTTGTGCAAAATTTTCAAAAAAAATAGCAGATCTAGATTCTTTGTGAAAAAATACCCAAATTAAAAAAAAAAATCATTTGAATCAGATTTCGGATGAGGGAGATATTGTTGATTTCAAATCAATTCTTTTTCTAGAAAATTCGTGATAGCGGGAGAGATGAAACAGACTGATGTGTTAGCCAAGAACTTGTATGATCTTGAGGTTCAAGATGCATGCAAATCCTTGAGTAGCAAGGAAAATGTAGGAGACTTGGTGGTTGAGAGGGAGAGTAAATTACCTCTCAACATTCAGCGCTGGAAGAAGTCTCAAACAATTGTGGAGGAGCCACAATTGGTGAAGCAGCTTTAGGAGGTTGTGGAGTAGCCACAACTAGAGAAGCCAGGAGGAGACCGAGTGGAGGCATCTAGTCATGCAAAGACCTCCAGTAGGGACGAATTTCAAGCCAAGTGGGAAGAGGGATCACAAGCATCCATACCTCCAGGTCGGAGGTGGGGTGATGTGGGCTGATAGTCTCAAGAAGGTTGGAATAGGGGCACGATCATTGAGGTACCCAACCTCTTTGATTAGACCTTGCTACAGGAGCCCCAACGAGGAGTAGAAGGATTAGCTGAGTGGGTAGAGGAAGATGCAGATGAAGTGGCAGAGAGAGCTACAGTGCAAGAATCCCAAGATAGTGCAAAGCCAGCAGGCTGCAACAATGCGAGAGGCACACGAGTGTTGCACCGGTGTAGGATGGCACAGTGAGGTGTGCAACGGTGCAAGATGCATGGAGTGTTGCAGTAGCTCAGAGGTCACAGAGGGAGCACTTGTCAGCATCAGAGAAAGTTTCAGCATCAAGGATGTTTCTAGCCCAACAGGGAGGTCAGTTGGGAGTTTTTTTATTTCTAGAGTTGTTGGAGCAATAACACTTGGGAGAAGTTTTGCATGCAAAAAATTCCAAAAGTTTAGGATTGGGTTCGAGTTGAATGCCTTTCTTGTTGAGAGCGAGTGTTGAAAATAGCAACAAGAAATGCTAAAAATAGAAGTGGTAAAAATAGCACTGCTATAAGTAGTAGTTTAGTTACCAGTGTTGGACATAGCAACAAGGAATGAAAAATGGAAGTCCTAAAAATAACATTGCTATAAATAGCATTTCGGGTTAGATTCCAATTTTAGTTAGTCCCTCAACTAAAATTGAGAAGTAATATTCGAATTTGATCTTAGCAGCTTTTTGTAAAATAATTAATTAATTCATCTTGAGTTAATTAATTGTAGAAAATAAAACATGAAGTCTATGTGGGGACATGCAATAGTTTCTCCACTAATTGATGAATTTATCCATCAATTAAAGAGATAAGGATGATTTGTAATATTGAGTTTTAATTAGTTGGCTCAGTTAACTAAGTCAAGTCTAGTTAGATTAGTTGAAATAGTTTGTTGAACTAAATGTGAGTTTAGTTAGTTAATGCTTGTATGCATGTAACTGCTACTCTCCAGATAACTGAATATTCTCTCATAAATAACTGATGCATGTCAACTCAGTCAGAGATCCATTTGAGATTAGAGGAGGGATAATTTACTATCAGTTGGATCAATTTTTCCTATAAATGAAACTCATCCATGCAGAAGGATTTATCTCCTTCAAGTTTTTCTAGTTATTTCTTAGCCAAGTGAGTTGTGTGAGGTGGGAATTCACATAAGTGGAAGCACTGGACCCCAAGGAAATTGCGCAAGGAAATAGGAGGCTTGGTAGAGGAGAAGGTTGTGAGAGCCTTTGACTATCTATGAGCAATATTGTTTGAATGCAGAGAGAGAAAGATAGCTTGAGAGCTGATTCTTTTTGTAACTTGAGCAAGATTTCCACTTGTGTGATAATACATAGATTGGGGTTTTAGGCTGAGGCTTTCCCTGGGTTATTTCTTTTGTGTTATGTGTGTTTGATTTCTCATTCTAGTTATATGTGTTCTCTTGATCTTTCTCAATTCGATTAAGCTTCTGCAAAGTGTTCTAGAAGTAGATCTTGTATTGTATTTTTAGTATATTGCATAATTTGTTGATCTACAATGGAAATTTCTTCACTTTATGTTCCTTCAAGTGAGTGTAACAAGATGATTTGGGAGGCGCACTATAGCTGGTCACAAGATGTTGGGAAATATATCAGATCCAGCACTGCCTGCACCATCACCAACCCAATCATCAAGAAGAAAGGCTTGTACACTCCTCTGCCTACTCCCAGCTAGCCATGGGAATCCATCTCCATGGACTATATGTATGGCCTCCCTTATACCAAGCATGGTAATGACTGTGTATTTTTGGTCATGGACATATCTTCTAAGATGGCTATATTGGCAGCCTTCAATAAGAGTGTCACAGTAGAGGACATTGCCAAACTCTTCATTGAATGAGTGTGGGTACATTTTGGGATCCCATAGATCATTATATCATATCAGGATAGCAAGATCCTGAGCAAATTTCGGTCAAGCCTCTGGGCACTATTAGGCACCAAGCTCACCAAATTGACTGACTTCCACCCCGAGACTAATATCCAGACGAAGGTTGTCAATAGGATGATAGTGCACATACTCCGCATGTACAACTCCAGGAATCCTCGAAATTAGTATTAGAGTCTTCCAAATGTGCAGCATAGTTATAATAGAGCTCTCCATAGCTCGACTGGTCATAGTCCCTTTCAAGTGGGTCTAGGATTTTAACCATTTTGTCTTATTGATGTTGCCATGCCTCATGTGACTATGGAGACATAATCCACACATGTACTATTCGAGGCTGATAAAGCGACCATATTTATTGAGTGCATCCAACACATCTTCTAGTAGGTTTATGACATCTTGGAGAAGTCAAATGCCAAGTGCAAGTAATGACGTGATCAACATCGGGTGCCACACAAGTTTCAGGTGGGCGACAAATTTTTCTTGCATTTACAGAGAAATTGCTTTACCAGAGCCCATCGGAAGCTCTAGCCACTCTGATATGGTCCTTACACCATTACCAAGGTTTTGCGAGACAATGCCTCTGAGCTCAACATTCCCCCATTTCTTGGCCAGCACCTAGTATTCAATGTGGACCACCTTCGACCATACTTCCCACCATTGTTGGACATATTAAACATTGTAGAACAACTTACACCAATAGAGTTAAACCTAGACTACATGGAACAAGCCACAACTAGTTGGATTATGGACATACAGATCAAGAACACTTGTTAGCAAAATATCCAACTATATCGGGTTGTCAAAGTTGGCCAACTCCTACACTAAGGCAAGTGGCTCTCTAGGGACCAGGTTCAACAGAAATCTCCTCACCTCATGCAGGCTCTACATGCAACGGTGACCATTGCTTTCTAAGGGGAGAGGAATCATCTTGGTAGTTATTGGTTGCCATCCACCTATCCCACCTAGACCTCAAGTCAACTTCATTTGTTTCCTTCTTTATTTCAACATTTATTATTCTTAGCAGTTTTTCAACTCTTGAAACTATGGAGCAATTTTGACCCCACAAAGGAAATTTTTTATGTCCTTTGTCGGCCCATAACCATAGGGAGGGGAGTACGAAAAAACATGTAGTACTCAGAGAGACCTTTCTAGCACGGTATCATATGCACCAAATAGAGATAATATGACCAAGTTATGACCCCGAGAAGTTAGCTACCCAGCTAACCCCAACGGGGCCCACAAACTATTATAATTACATCTCTAAGGTTGTGATGGGTGAGGGTGGACAAATGTCTAGGACAGTTTGCTAAGTGGATGGTCATGGAATCTTCCAGAAACTTTGCCTGTGCCACTTGCCTCTCTGAATTCGCCCAAGGATGAATAAGGGATCTAAAACCATCTGTTATCCCTTCTCTTATGGAACCAATTGTAACAAGTGGAATGACACTAATCAAACCCCATGGATGACTCACACCCTTGCACACATCTATAAATGGATCCCTCATCCAAGAGATCTAGGGGTTGAAATGTGTTGAATTGCAAGGAAGCACTGCTAGTTTGTAAGTGAGGAGAGAGCATTGTATTCTTGTTGGAGTGATCTTGCTATTTCATGATGTGAAGAAGGATTGAAGTTGGGAGGATGATGCTGGATCAGACAACTGGGTTGTAATTCTCCCTTCTATCAATAAAACTCTTCAAGTTTTCTTCCATATGATTGTGTAATTGTGAATGTTATCATTTGTGAATGCTATCATTTGTTCTTTATATCTATGATTCTGTAATGTTTATGTTGTAATAGATCATGATGCTTTGATAGTTCTTGTTTTACTTGTGCAGGTACTCTCCAAGCATGTTAAGTACAGGGAGGAGTTGCAACATCTGTCAAAGGGGAGAGAGATCAAGCAAGGGATCAAGTAGAAGTTCCAGGTTGGTTCCATTATATTTCTCCTACCTATTACACATAGAATAAATCATTGAATTTCTTTAAACTATTGTTTCTAGGGTAGCTGCCAAACCTAGAGAGTTAGCATTCTTTAGGAATACTAGTTTTCCCAGAAACATCTGGGAAACTTCAGAGGGTATTTCCCTGAGGTAGTTTGGAATTACCTGAGGCAAATTTGAAGCAATCTATTTGTAGGTTCGTTGGAGACAGATTGATTTATTGGATTTACAGCCCAATTGGAAGATATTCCGAGTAATTTGGTGCTGCAAGGCTGTAGACCCATCTAGCTAAAATCTGAGACAGCAGCGAAGGAATTTTTTGTGGTTACTCGAGTGGTCAGCATCACTTCTCCCCCTTGGCCTCCTTTTCCTACAATGCTCGAATCACCATTTCCCTAGGTCCCTGCATAACCCTCCTGGTAGAAATGGGCGGTATTCCAGTAATGGAGACTTTAACGGTCGGGCTTATGGTCTCCTACATCCTTGACTCCTTGCAGCTCAAGAAAGGCGCCTTCTTTGGCATCTGGTCAACCCTGCTAGTCTCACAGTTGGCGTTCATGCTCAGGGGTTCGACTCTCTCTGCCATAGATTCCTAGACTATGTATATACTTGTCGTGCTCATGTGCTCTGAGGTGAATTTTATGATAGCTGTGTGGGCTTCGCTTCAATTCCAGTGGCTCCAACTCGAGAATCCATCCATAGTCGTAACCCTAAAGTGGCTCTTGTTCGCCTGTATTCCATTCACAGCGTCGGTAATCTAGACGTGGGGGGCTGTGGCGACCGTGGGAATGGATCATGCGCCCTATTATTTTATGACAATTCTATGCGTCTTCTACTGGTTGTATTCTCTACCCCAACAGTCGTCTTTCATGACCAATGCCACAAAATGATAAGGTGGTCAACTTGTAGACGAAGCCTTGATTCTTGGTCCACTCAAATGCACACTTCATACCCTAACTCTGCTATTTTTTCCTCTGTTGCTTTACAATAGATCCCACCATTCCATCATTTTTTCTTCCATGGCCACTGTCTATGACCTCTTCCTACTTTTTTTTATGCCCTTACTGTTTCAATTATATGCGTCAGCTTTTGCTGCATTGTGGTACATTTCAAAGGATCCTGCTTTGCTTCAGCAGATTCGAATCATTAGTGGTGCAATTACACTATTGGTTTTGATTGTGTGTCTGGAAATAAGGGTTTTCCTTTATCCCTTCGGGGGATATTTGCATGTTTCCCTCCTTGGAACTATGTGCTGGTGACAATTATCGTGCTAGGAAGAGCATTTCCAGTAGGAGGTTATGGGATTGGTCTAGTTAATGATTATTTTGGCTTGGCTGCATTTAATGGCTTGTCAATTTTGGTGGCTTCAACTGGGTTGATTGTCATCGACATACCACTCAAGTTATTGCTCGCACCAATTATTGATGGTTTTTATATATCGCAGTTTTTCATCAAGAAGAACCTATCATCTTATTTCATATTTGTTGTCTCAACAAGCTTGCCAATTGTATGGTTTGTTGTGCACAACTACTAGGATCTCAATATTTGGTTAGTTGTATGGCACCCAGGTCCGTTTGCAAGTTCATCATTGCAAGTGTTGTGCTCGCCATGGTGATTCCAGGCCTAGCGCTTCTTCCTCCAAAGGCTCGAGTTGTGACAGAATGTGGTCTTATAATCCACACATTGCTAGTCTGCTATATTGAGAAAAACGTGCAAGTGTAATTACTGTCACAAGTTCAGCGACATGAAGAAAGATTGCCGACAGAGGATTGCTTCTGAACAAAAGAAGTAGGGAGGGTCTCATCAAAAAGCAAATGTTATAGAACATTCTGAGCAGAAGGAATCTTCCTTTTATGCCTTTATGGCTAAGAGGTCTTCAGATCATGCCCCTTCTTCTAACTGGTACATTGACTCTAGTGCATCACGTCATTTCTCTCATAGGCATGACTCGTTTACTGACTTCTCATATTTCAGTGATTTCGTTTACACTAGTGATTCTCCAGAAGTGGATCTAGAAGCTCGTGTTTCTCCCATGAGCACTCTGTGGCATCAGAGATATGGGCATCTAAACATTTAGTATCTCTCTCAGCTATCTCAGGAGGGACTTGTTTCAAGGTTACCTAATATTCAAACTCAGCATTTGGGAGTGTGTGGCACCTGTCAAGCTGGCAAGCAACATCGGTCTTCATCAATGAGGGAGAATCTTGGCACGCATCTAAGGTACTCCAGTTAATTCATGTTGATATTTGTGGTCCTATGAATACATCTTCAGTTACTGGTTGCAAATATTTTTTTCTTATTGTAGATGATTTCAGTAGAAAGATGTGGGTGTACTTTCTAAAACATAAATCTGATGTATTTAGTATCTTTCAGAAGTTTAAGTCCTTAGTTGAAAACGAGTTTGGATGTAATAGCATAACTCTTAGGACAGATAACGGTGGGGGGGAATCTTGTTCTTCTTCTTTCTCCAACTTCTGTGATACCCATGGCATCAAACGCCAATTAACTACACCCTACACTCCTCAGCAGAATAGTGTTGTCGAATGTTGCAACTGTACGGTTGTTGAAATGGCTCATTCCATGTTACAACACAAGAGTGTTCTAAACAAATTTTGGGCTGAAGCAATGTTTACTGTTGTCTATCTTCTTAACCAATCAACTACTCAGGTTGTTAAGGGGAAGACTCCATAATAGGTTTGGTCTGGCTGTAAGCCTAAGATCAGACACTTCAAAGTGTTTGGCTCGGTTGCATATGTTTGGATTCCAGCTACTAAGCACTCTAAGTTGGATTCGAAAAGCTAGAAACTCATGATGATAGGGTACAGTGATCACCAAAAGGCCTACAGGTTGATAGATATAGACATTGATCATCTTATCTTCAGTTGGGACGTAGTATTTGATGAAGACAGAAGGTTCTTTCAGTCTCCTCCTTTTGAGCAGTGTTCTAAGGATCAGTCTCATAGTGTTCTTCTTCTATTAGGTCCACCTGATGGGAGGGATGATGTAGCATTAGTATTTGATGATGCACTACCTGAGTTCCCTCTAGAAAATAATCTACCTCTCATTGTTCCTGTTGTTCCTGAGCCTCCTCCACCTACTCCAGATATTGTTTCTTGTACTCTCTGGCCTAAATGGTGGGCTAAAACGATTGCTGATCTCCAGCATAATGAGCTCCTTGAAGGTAGAACTTCCAGAAATAAGAGAAAATGACAGCCTATAGTAAATTTTGCTCTAATGGCTAACCTGCACAGTGTTTTTAAGCCTCAAACCTATTCAGAGGCTAAGGGTATATCTCAGTGGGAAGAGGCTATGGAAGCTAAATTCTAGAGTCTTCAAAAGAATCACACTTGGACACTTTATGATCTTCCTGTAGGGAACAAGCCCATTAGCTACAAATGGGTGTGTAAAGTGAAATACAAAACTAACATAACCCTATACAAGTATAAGGCTCGCCTCGTTTGTCGAGGGTTCTCACAAAAGGAAGGCATAAAATATGAGGAGACCATTTCTCCTCCAGGCAAGATGAGTACCATACGGCTCGTCCTTGCCTTAGAAGCTCAGTTAGGTTGGAAAGTCCATCAGATGGATGTAAAGAGTGCTTTTCTAAATGGTGACTCACAAGAAGAAGTCTACATGACACAGCCTCTAGGATTCGAGGTTGCCAATCAAGAACACAAAGTCTGTAGATTAGTCAAAGCGCTCTATGGTCTGAAACAAACCCCTCAGGCTTGGTACATGAAAATTGATAAGTACCTAATAGATCATGGCTTTCAGCGAAGTCCATATGATGCAAACCTATATATCAAGCATACTGGTGATGATATTTTGTTTGTGGTTGTCTATGTGGATGACCTTATCATTACTAGTAGTTCAACACATTTGATCCATGGGATCAAACACGATTTGTGCAGCACTTTTGATATGACATATTTGGGACTTCTTGATTACTGTTTTTGGGTTGACGTCTGGCAGACTGAGAACAACATCCTTCTCTCTCAGTCCAACTATGCCAGAAGTCTTGTCGACAAGTTCAGAATGCAGGATTACAAACCTGCCACAACTCCTATGGAACCAGGGAACAAACTTTCAACTCAATCATCCTCACCAGTTTTGGATGAATATTTATTTCAGCAATTAGTGGGCAACCTGATCTACCTTACTACCACTACACCTGATATCAGTTTTGCAGTGAGCTGCATTTCATGCTTCATGACAGCTCCTAAGGCTGATCATTAGCTAGCAGCAAAGTGTGTGTTGCGGTATGTCAGTGGCACTCTTGATTATGGACTTCTGTATACTTGGATTTCAGATCCTACACTCAGTGGTCACACAGATTTTGACTGGCCAAGTTTGGTTGATGAACATAAATCTACAGCTGGGTATGTGTTTAGCCTGGGATTTGGTGTTGTGACATGGGCTAATAAGAAGCAGCAGGCAGTGGCTCTCTCCTCGACAAAAGTAGTGTATCGGGGTGTAGTTAAGGCATCTTGTGAGGCATTGTGGCTTCGACGTATGCTTGTGGATATGCATGTTTCCCAGGCAGGTCCTACTACCCTATTCTATGATAATCAGGGAGTGGTTAAACTCGCCAAGAATCCAGTCTTCCATGAACTAACGAAGCATTTGGAAACCCATTGTCACTACAGTTGACAGCTTGTTGAAGACAGATCCATCCAGTTGCTGTATGTTCCCACAATGGAGTAGTCAGCAGACATCTTCACCAACCCCTTGGTCTTGATAAGTCTGTAAGATTCAGAGGGTATATAGGTGTTGAAAATAGATTGAGCATCAAGGGAGGGTATTAAAATAATTCTATTTTAGTGTTTAATGCTCATTTATGTATTTGTGTGATATTATTAGCAGTTTCTTATTAGAAACTTGTTATTTCTATTTCTTAGTAGAAACTTGTTGTTTCTGTAAATACAGTTGTATTATTTATTGAGCTTCATTTCTCATTGTAAATCAATTCAATTCATTTATTAGAAGTTGGAAAATGCAATATCACTAATTTCATAATGCTCGAGAATATTGGATGTCGTAAGAGTCATACAACTCAATTTCTCATCATTAATTTTACAATATGTAACCATTCAATATAATATTTTTAGTTGGTTTTCAATTTATTACAATATTTTTTTATTTTATGACATTTGTTGGATGCTTAGGTAGAACAAAAAAAAAATTAGTTTTGTCAAGTAATTTATTTGTTGCTGAAGAAATTGGTTATGTTATTAGTCCCTAAATAAACTATCAAACTATGTATACTATTTGTCATGTACTTTTCTAATTTAGGTTGGCTAGGATAACATTGCAATTTTCCTAGTTTATAACAATTGAAAGTAATGTCCCATTTATCCCAAGTAGCTTGATCAAGATATAAGAGGATCTTATTATCACCAAAATATAAACTTGGATAGTCAAAAAAGGAGCACAACATTTAATCAATGGTCTGAGAAAAATAAAAATTCAAACTAGTAAGAATTGAATGTAGATATGAAAATATGAATTATATCTCGAAATAATATAAGGAAATACAAAATAATTTGAATTAATTGTAAACATGATAGTATATTATTTATATTATTAGCTTAAATAAATCATGATGTTTAATCATTTATCTAAAATAAACATGACAATAAGTTTATAGGTGCCAAAATAAAATTGTGTACCTTGTCTTCAACTATCTTGGAATATTCAATCCTGATTTTCCTTAATTTCTCATTGCCACTTAAGAAATTTCATTCAAAGTGCACCCAATCAACAAGTGGAGTTTTATAAAACACTTTATTTTCAAAGATTATTTGACAAAAGATTGAATTGTCTCATTGGGTTCAACTAATAGATCCAGAAATCGAGCATTAAGTATTTCATAATTTTTCTTCTCCGCCACAAATACACTATATATTAGAGTTGTTATAACTTAATTCATTGCTTGAAAGTTTTTTAACCATTAACTATCTAAAAGTTGATGTTTTCAGCAACTAAATTTGTTTAATTTACAATCTTGAAAGATTTAATTAATGAACCAGACTCAATGATATCAAATGGAAATAGAAGTCCACCTAGTAATGATGCTTGAAATTTCACTAGGAATAATTTGACCAATACATTAACATTTAAATCATCATATGAACTCTATTTAACCACTTTTTGGAACTTCTTTACATATTTGAACATCCACATTTCTACTGTAAAAAATTGGAAATAAATAACACTTAAGTTTTCATGAATTTTATCGCACTGAAATGCAAGTTTTGTCATCTCAAATTCAACTTTCCTAGATTTTTGAATTATTACAGTAGGTTTGAAATCACCTTTTGCAATGCCCTCTTCCAGCTCATTAAATATACTCTCCTCAGAAAAAGGAATTAAGCATTGAGTTGATAATCTAGAATTTTATCCAAACTTTTACTTCTTTTTTGCAAATAAATAATTATAGATGATGTTTTTTTACATCTTACACAATGATATTTTAGAAGATTACTGATACATTCTAAAAAAAATTATGCAACTCTTTATACCATATCTAGTGAAGCTCTCTCAGTTATGCAACTTAAATATTGTATTCTTTATTATATCTAGTGAATCATTATTTGATGTTTCAATCAAATCTGGTCTAAATTTAGAACAAAGTTGATTGAATAATCGAATAATGACTCATCAAATACAATAAATAATTCAATGGTTAAGATGGTTAACTATGAAAGTTTCACTAAATTTGGTATAAAGAGTTGTACAAATCTTTTATAATCTATCACCAAAGTTTTATAATACCGCTGTGTGAGATGTAAAAAGACATCATCTATACTTATTTATTTGCAACAAAGAGGTCAAAAGTCTAATAAAATATTATATGATAGACTCAATGTTTAATTACTTGCATTGAAGAGAATATATTTAAATGATCTAAAAGAGAGAATTTCAGAAAGTGATTTCAAACCTAGTCTAAAATTTATAAAATTCATGAAAGTTAAATTTCAGATAATGAAGCTGGCAAATCAATGTGATGAAATTCATGAAAAATTCAAACATTGTTAAATATTTTCAAAACTTTTTAGTAGAAAAGTGGAAGTTCAATTATGTATAGAAGCCCCCAAAGTGTTTAAATTGAGATCACAAGATTATCAAAATGTTAAATTATTAGACAAATTATTCTTATATATATTTTGAGCATCAGTGCATGATGCACTTATAATTCCATTTGATATCATTGAGTCTAATTCACTAATAAACCCTTTCGAGATTGTAAATGAAATAGATTTAGATGTTGTAAACATCAACTTTT
Source organism: Pinus tabuliformis (assembly GCA_031772625.1). NCBI lineage: Eukaryota > Viridiplantae > Streptophyta > Pinopsida > Pinales > Pinaceae > Pinus > Pinus tabuliformis. The sequence continues at coordinate 1,318,803,577 of CM062820.1, forward strand.
GGATAGTTGAACATCAACACACCATTCAAGAAACAAAATAATTTTAACAAATACATTATATAGTATATTTGTGGACGAAAACAAAAAATAGAAAAGGTATAATGTTCAATTCTTGGATCCATTAGTTGAACTGAGTCAGGTAATTCAAATTTTTTGTCAACTCAATTCTAGAAATAAAATGTTCTATAAAACCCTATTCAATGTTGATTGTGTGCACTCTACATGACATTTCTGAGATGCCATTGACAAATTAAAGAAGAGGAGGATTGGATATTCTAAGACAGTTGAAGACTACGTATGGCATTTAAATTGTTTTTGCACCTATAAACTTATTATCACATCTCTCTTTATTTTAGATAAATCATTAGAAATCAAGATTTATTTAAGTTGGTAATATAATTAACCGATTATCACATTTACAATTAATTCACATTAATTGATATTTCTTTATTTTATTTCAAAATATAATTCATGTTTTCATATTTAAATTAAATTCTTAATCGTTTGAATTGTTTAGTTTTATCAGGGCATTGATGAAATGGTGTGTTCATTCTTCGGCTTTCCAAGTCAAAATTTTATTGATAAAAATAATTCTCTTATATCTTAATCAAGCTACTTGAGATAAATGGGACATTGTTTTCAACTTTTACAAACTAGAAAGATTGTAATGTTCTCCAAGCCAACCTGAATTACAGAAGTACCAGACAAATTAGGAAACAATTAAAATAAGAAGCATATACAATAAGAAAAACCCGATGCTTGAAATTATTCACACTATAAAATTTCCTTTTTGGGAAGAAAATTTCAAATTAGCATAATTATGGAAAAGCTAAACCAAGAAACAACATATCGATTTCAAAAAGGAAGTCCAGAAAGAAGCATTGATGTTAAAGAATACGACTTCTAACACTAGCTTACCTCCTAAATTCTATGAGAAGAACCTGCCTCTACTGAGTTTTGTTTGTAATTAAATCTAGCTCACTTGCAACACAGCTGCAAAAAGAGTCCCCGCAAAAGAAAAATAAAGAAACAATTAAAAGCTTTAGCATATACAATAAGAAAAACCCGATGCTTGAAAATGATTCACACTATAAAATTTGCTTTATCGATAGAAAATTTCAAATTAGCATAATTATGGAAAAGCTAAACCAAGAAACAATGTAGCGATTTCAAAAAGGAGCATGGTATAAAATTGCTAACAACATATACAATGTAGGAAATTAAGAAACACCATTAGACTACATGGAGAAACCAACACTAGTACAGTTCATAATCGCCGCGAAGGAAAACCCGCTTGGGGAACAAAAGATGTATAAGCTGTCGTTATTCTCAAGTTCAACGGCAAGCCGTTGGGCTTCCTGAAACTCCTTTAGAACAACTTGTAAATCTTTTGTGACTTTTGCATTTTCTATCTTCTTCTTATCCTATAATTTATCATAAAATTTAAGTGATATATTTCTGTAACTGATTTAACAAACAAGACACAATCTATAAGGAATATAGATATGTTTAGAAGGCCTATCCTATAATTTATCATAAACTTGAAGTGATATATTTCTATAATTGATTTAACAAACAAGACCTAATCCATAAGGAATATAGATATGTTTGGAAGGCTAATCAATTACTAGTTGACCAATGTGTTTCCTAGTTTTATTCTTTCAAAACATAAGTCCATAACAAGGTTGCTTGAAAGGAAGCTAGTAATTGATTATGGTAGCTCTAGAACACATGAAAATTGTAACAACTATACAACAAATTTGAAAACTATACCTGAGAATAACTAATTGAAGGTGAACATATAGTATTCCAAAGTTGAGTTTAACCCGAGACCAAGAGGTCTCCACTTTATTTACCTACTCCAGTGATATCCAAAATAACGAGAAACACACCCACAATTTCTCACCATAACTTATCTAAATAGCATAATAAAGCATATTCAGTTTGGTCTGTGAAAATAACTTATTACAAAAATGCCTAAGTAGCTGGCTTCCATGCTTGTTTACTCACAGGAAGTGCTCAGTAGATTTTAGAATAGATGAAAGGACCTCTGAAACAGTTTCATAAACTTGTTTGTTGATGGTAGAATTATAGAAATATGGTTATAATAATTACCTTTTATTGTCATTCAAGTGAAAGGTAAACCGTGGAATCGAGCTTAAAGGTGGGCTTCCAAATGGTAAAACAAGACTTTAGAGAAGATAAAAGAAACCAAGTTGTCCTCACAACCACGAGCTGTGCACATTAGGATGATAGAAGAAAACTTGGAAGTAATTAAGAAAGGACTAATAGTGACCATACCTTTGAGATTAAGGCAGGTAGGGATGAAAAACATAACTTAAGGAAATGTTTCAAAATGTTGGTTAAGCAAACCCCTCGTATAGACAAGGAAAAATAGATTTGGGCCGTGTGAGTAGAGACAACAGAAGAAATTTTCTAACTTCATTTATAACGAATATGATTTTCATATATTTGGCAAAAGGTAATCCGACCCAACCCATGCAATATATTGCATCAATATGACAATGCGGTAAATATTGCATCAATTTAGAGATAATGCAGTAACGCCTTTCGGACAATTCTCACTTTTCATATCTCTATAGGCTATTACATCAACCAACACATGCAGATGCCCTAAAACATGAATGGGATAGCTGAGTAAATAGATTTGGGAATTGGAAACAGAGAATAGAGGCAGGACCATAATCTATTAAAATCGAGGCAAAAGCTTGAGGAAGAATACATCAATATAACCTTAGCAATGCCGATCCGATCTAATCTCCATATCTCTTAGGAGTTTGGCATCATTAGGGCAACATGCAACCCAATGCATGCGAATGCCTTTACATTAAAACACTCAACCAAACCAGTTTATTTAATATATTAATGAAAGTAAATCAGGAAACACCAAAAAAAAATGATATACACTGAATAAAAACTAATTGGCATGTTGGTCATGTTCTTTCACTAAATCTTTTCACACATTAGAGATTGCCAAATTATTGTTGGAATTTCTGATAATTCTAAACAAAACTGAAAAACAGAACAATACTTTGTTTTAACACAGCGGAAACAAAAATCGTTTGCGAAATACGGTGTTTCAGCAATGCAGTTTCGTCTGTTGCTGTTTGCAGTGTAACAACATCGGTGTTTTAGCAATGCTGAAATTGGTGTAACAACAACACTCTATTTTGACGTCAAGACTATTTTATGGTTACGGTGTAACAACAACGCGCAAATAAAACTTCTATTTATAAACAATAAAACAACTGATACAAATTCGTCTTCCTCACATAGAGGTATTTTCACAAAAGATTATGCTGAAGAGCATCTTCCTCTTGACAGAGGGATTACATCAGGAACGCTTCAGTTCCATAAACCAATTTCTGCTATCTCAGAAAATTACAGTTTCAGCACTGCTGTGCATTACAGAAAAGACTCTCTATCATTGTTCTCACTTTAAACAGAACTGGTGTTCATTACATTTATATGTTAAAGTTGCTTGTGTGTACTTTCCGCACCTTTCTTTCTGGTCCAGTGATGCGTCCAAGGTGGGGTAGAGGCTGGTCGTAGACCAGAAGACAACAAGTTAAGATATTCGTAATACTGAAATCGAGAAAGTGATGCCTATCGACCTCAGACCCTACTATCGACTGGGAGAGTTTCCGGAAGAAAGATTCCAGAAAAGCGGAAGAGCAACTATCAGGAGAGCTCCTAGTCAAGCAAAAGAGAGACTGAAAGCGATTCACCGGATTGACTGACTTGCTTTCCTCCCTGATTGGCTTTATTGCCTGGAATGACTTCCCGAAGGAAAGGACTTAGCGCTGGAAACTCCTAGCTCAACTAGCGCTTAGTCCCTTGCTTGTTGGCTTCGTCGACCAATTCCTTGTGTCGGCTCCGATCCAACTAGTAACAAGATATTTGGCTTTAAACAATAAAATAATACAAATATCTTCTAAATCTTATCTGCGTATTGAATGCAGCAAGCGATGATGCCTTTTGAAGAAATGAAGTCGGCTGTTGCAGGGGAATTTAATGCTGAAAATTTAATACACATTAATGTGGAAAATATCAAGCACGACTTTGAGGCATCCAACAGTCTGGAATATCTATAGCAAATTAGATTTCTGTCCAGCTGTTTATGTTGTAGTTGGAATTAAATTCCAACACTCCCCCTTAATTTCAACTGCTGGGTTTTTCTGCATACCTAGGCATTTCCTGAAGTGATCAAAATTTTTCTTTCGCAATGCTTTTGTCAAGATGTCAGCGAACTGATCCTCTGTTCTGCAGTGATGCAAAACAATCTCACCATTGTTAACCAATTCACGTATGAAGTGAAATTTGGTGTCTATGTGCTTTGTCCTTTTATGAAAAAAAATGTTTTTAGACAATGCTATTGCTGAGCTATTGTCACAGTAAATGGTTGTGCCCCTTTCTTATTCATGACACAAATCTCTGAGAACTCTTCTCAGCCACACTGCTTGGCATGTTGTTGTTGTTGCTGCCACATACTCTGCCTCTGCTGTTGACAAAGACACAACTGGTTGCTTCTTGGAAGCCCATGAGATGGCTCCCGATCCCATATGAAACACATATCCCGATGTGCTTTTCCTATCATCAACACTTCCAGCCCAATCACTGTCAGTGTAACCTGTCAACATGAAACTTTCAGAAGAGGAGTATAAAATACCAAACCCCTTCGTTCCATTCACATACCTTAGAATCCTCTTGGCTGCCTGCCAATAAGTCTCTTTCGATCTTTCCATAAATCTGGAGATTAAACTCACAACGTGCATAATGTCCGGCCTAGTTGCAGTCAAGTACATAAGGCTGCCAACTATGCTCTTGTACAGTTTTGGATCAAAATCCTTGTTGTTGTCTTCTTTGGTCAATTTCAACCCCATTACAGTTGGAGTCACAGCTGCCTTGCTGTTCTGCATGTTAAATCTCTTGAACACTGCTTCTACATATTTATCTTGAGAAATGAAAACACCATTTTCACTTTGTTCTACTTCAATTCCAAGAAAATATCTTAAGAAGCCCAAGTCATTCATTTCAAATTCACTTTTCATGACTGCTTTAAAATCAGCAATGAGAGAAGCATCATTGCCAGTAAAAATCAAATCATCTACATATAAAACAACAAGAAGAATCTTACAGTCATTCTCCTTTATGTAGAGTGTGGGTTCACCATCACACTTATCAAACCCATTCTCAATTAGATAGGCATCTATTCTGCTGTACCATGCTCTTGGAGCTTGCTTCAGCCCATAAAGAGCCTTCTTCAGTTTGCAGACTTTATACTCTTGGCCTTCAACTTCATAGCCTGGAGGTTGTTCAACATAAAGCTCTTCTTTTAACACTCCATTCAAGAATGTAGATTTAACATCCATCTGATAAATCTTCCATTTGTGTTGTGCTGCAATAGACAACATTGTTCTGACTGTTTCCATCCTTGCTACTAGTGCAAAGGTTTCATCATAGTCTTTGCCTTGTTGTTGCTTGTAGCCTTTCACAACAAGTCTTGCTTTGTGCCTATCAATCTTGCCTTCAGCATTGCTTTTGGTCTTATAGACCCACTTAACTCCAATGGCATCTTTGCCTTCAGGGAGGTCCACTAACTCCCATGTTTTACTCTTCTCAATTGCACCAATTTCTTCATTCATTGCTTCAATCCATTTATCTTCATTTACAGCATCTTCAAAATGAACTGGGTCATCAACATGACAATACAAAGCGAATAATGAATTCAGAATGGTATTGTTACTTACCTCTCCTTGTTCATAAATCTCATTCAGATTTCTGAATCTTGGTCTTCTTGGTGTGCTTAGAGTTCCATCCGAACTTGAGGGTATTTCTGATCCCTGTGGTTTGCTTGGAGAAGCACTTCCTTGACTTCTCAAGGTTGTTTGAATTCTAGCTTGTGGTGTGGTTTGTTGTACTTGCTGTGGTGGAGGAGGAGCCACCAAGGAAGGATTATTTGTTGTTTTCCCTTCCTCTTCTTCTTCGTGAGACACAATTGTCTTCACATTTACTGTCTTCTCTAAGCTTCCATCCCAAGCTTCATCTTCAATGAACTGCACATCTCTGCTTACTATTAATTTCTTGGTGGATGGATTATAGAGTTTGTATGCTTTTGACTCATCACAATAGCCAATAAAGACACACTTCTCCCCCTTACTGTCAAGCTTCTGCCGTAGCTGATCCGGTACATGTGCATATGCTACACAACCGAATACTCTCATGTGAGTGATTGTTTGCTTTTGACCACTCCATGCTTCTTCTGGTATTCTGTTCATGACAACTTTAGTTGGGCATCTATTCAAGATGTAAACTGTGCAAATGACAGCTTCTACCCAATACTCATGCTGCAAGTGTTTTGCCTTCAGCATACTTCTAACCATGTCAAGAATGGTCCTATTCTTTCTTTCGGCAACATCGTTTTGCTGAGGTGTATACCTCATGGTGAACTGATTTTGTATGCCATTCTCTCTGCAAAAACGCAGAAAGTCTTTGGAGATGTACTCTCCTCCTCTATCTGTTCTGAGGACTTTGATATAATGCTCACACTGCTTCTCAGCAAGAGTTTTGAAGTGGCGGAATTTCTCAAACACTTCACTCTTCTATTTTAGCATATACACCCATGTCTTTCTGGTGTAATCATCGATGAAAGTTAAAACATATTTATTTCCGGCAAATGATGGTATTTGCATCGGTCCACACACATCAGAGTGAACAATTTCCAAGGGTGCTTTTGCCCTTATACTCTTTCCTTCTGGAAAGCTTTCCTTGTGTTGCTTGCCCAAGATGCAGCCTTCATAAAGGTTTTCCGGTTTCTTGATCAATGGCAATCCCTTTACCATTCCGTTTCTGTGCAACATATTCAAGCCTCTGAAATTGAGATGTCCAAATCTCAAGTTCCACAACCAATTCTCATCTTTCACTTGTTCCTGAAAGACTTCTTGTGTAACAACTGCAATAGTTCTTCCTTCCTTCAAATTTGCCCTGAGTTTGAGAGGAAACATTCTATTGCTGGTCATCTGCACCTGGGCAATGATCTTCTTACTTGGAGGTATGTCTCTGATTGTACACATATCATCTTTGAAGAACACATTGTAACCTTTGTTAATGAGCTGTCCAATGCTCAAAAGATTACATTTCAGACCAGGTACATAATATACCTCTGGCACAATCATCTGTTTTCCATTTCTTGCTCGGATACCGACTCTGCCCTTACCCTTGACAGATATCTTACTATGAGTCCCTGTTGTTACCTCAGTTTCACATTTTCATCCAGATTGGCAAACATTTCAGTATTTCCAGTCATGTGATTACTGCAACCTGAGTCTAAGAACCAAAAATATTCTTGTTTGTCTTGTGCTACGTTACAGGTTCACAACACATTCTTTGGATTCTTATCTTCTTCATTTGCAAAATTAGCATTCTGCCTACTATTCATGTCATTTTGTTTTTTCCTACATTCATTGGCATAATGCCCATATTTCTTACAATAATGACATCGGACTTGGGATTTGTCATACCTTTGTCCATGAGCTTGCTGTTTGCTTGAACCTTCATCTTGGTTCTGATTGAAGCTCTTTCCTCTTGTGCTTGCAGGATTATTTTTGCCTTTGTTTTGGCTTCTTCCACGACCTCTGTTATTTGCTCTGCCTCGACCTTTTCCTTGGCCAAAAGACATCTGAGTCTTGAATGCTTGCTCAAAAGAGGAATCTGTTCCTCTACTCAGTCTGTGTTCATGAGACATGAGAGAAGCATTCAGTTCATCTACTGTGAACTGTGAGAGATCCTTTGTTTCTTCTATTGCTACCACAATAGATTCAAACCTTGAGGGTAAAATTCTCAAGATCTTCTCTACAATCCTTCTTTCTTCAAGAATCTCACCATGAGATCTTATCTGGGTTATCAACCCAATAACCTCAGTGAAGAATGAATCTATTGTATCAGATTCCTTCATGCTGAGCATTTCAAAGTCTCTCCTCAACATCTGCAACTTTGCAGTCTTCACCTTCTCCATGCCTTGATAGGCAGTTTTGAGAATATCCCATGCCTCCTTGGATTTTGTTGCTGCTGCAATCCGTGGAAAAACACTTTCATGTACTGATTGGAAGAGAAAAAGGAGAGCTTTGGCATCCTTCTTCCTATCGCTCTTCAACTAGTCTCTTTCTGCTACTGTCAAAGCAGCCAACGTTGTTGCATATGTAGGTTCAGCATAGCCAGTTTCAACCAGCTCCCATATTCCTTGAGAAGCAAACAATGCTTTCATTGTTATGGACCAATAACAGTGATTTTTCCCATTAAACTGTGGCAGTTGGGAATTTTTCAAACCTATTCCAGCATCTACCATCTTAACATGTATAAATAAAGAAGAGATACTGACTGTATAATTAAAAACAAGCAAAAACTTTCTCTGCTGGAGAAAATATGCTCAATAAGCTTCTTACAGCTCCTACAGTGAAAAACAAACTCTGTTTCTGACTCACTGAGTGCCTAGACCAGCTCTGATACCATGTTGGAATTTCTGATAATTCTAAATAAAACTGAAAAACAGAACAATACTCTATTTTAACACAGTGGAAATAAAAATCGTTTGCGGAATACGGTGTTTCGGCAACGCAGTTTCGTCAGTTGCTGTTTGCAGTGTAACAGCATCTGTGTTTCAACAACGCTGAAACTAGTGTAATAGCAACACTCTATTTTGACGTCAAGACTATTTTCTAGTTACGATGTAACAGCAACGCGCAAATAAAACTTCTATTTATAAACAGTAAAACAACTGATACAAATTCGTCTTCCTCACATAGAGGGATTTTCACAAAAGATTATGCTGAAGAGCATCTTCCTCTTGACAAAGGGATTACATCAGGAATGCCTCAGTTCCACAAACCAATTTCTGCTATCTCAGAAAATTACAGTTTCAGCATTGCTGTACGTTACAGAAAATACTCTCTATCATTCTTCTCACTTAAAGCAGAACTGTTGTTCATTACATTTATATGTTAAAACATATTTGGTTTTAAATAATAAAATAATACAAATATCTTCTAAAGCTTATCTGTGTATTGAATGCAGCAAGCAGTGATGCTTTTTGAAGAAATGAAGTCGGTTGTTGCAGGGGAATTTAATGCTGAAAATTTAATGCACATTAATGTGGAAAATATCAAGCACGACTTTGGGGCATCCAACAGTCTGGAATATCTACAGCAAATCAGATTTCTGTCCAGCTATTTATGTTGCAGTTGGAATTAGATTGCAACACTCCCCCTTAATTTTCATCGATACCCTAGGAGTGAAGATTTTCTTCGATACCCTAGATTTGCTAACAAGCCAATAATATGTGAAGGGATGTGAAGGGATTTGCTAATAAACCAGAAAAATATGATCCTTTTCTCCATACTCTAAGAATTAAGATTTACTAATAAACCAGCAAAATATGATACCTTCGTATATATCCTAAAAATTAAGATTTGCTAATAAACCAACAAAATATGATACCTTCCTGCGTATCCTAAAAATTAAGATTTGCTAATAAACCAACAATAATGGGAAGAAATTTGCTAATAAACCAACCCGATATGGTCCCTTCAGATAGATGTACTTCCAAAAAAAAAACCCAACCTACTTGGAAGCAATCAATGCCAACAACCCCTTTATGCAGCTTGTTCGTTAATGCAGGCAGATTAAATCATTCTTTTCAATATTGAATTTCCAACTGTTCTGGAGTATCCTTAGGTGTTCCGAGGTTATTGACAAGCCTCTGAAACATCGAAACAACAGTACTGATTTGGGAAGAGCCAACAACCATGGCCTGAGATGGGTTTTGCTTCCCATTTATGGCATCTATCCTTACGGCAAAGCGGAGGCCCGATTCGAAGCCGTGAAAGGTCATCTTCCCACAATTGATCAAAACTATGTGATCCCTTTTATACCCTCTTTATGAAAACCTAAAAAAAATCAAGCAGCCAAACTCCTGCACACCAGATGTTGTTGGAGCTAGCTCAAAGAGGCTAAAAGCTCTATAAATGATGGGAAAACTCAACTGGAACTAATACAGGTCAGAAATTACGGAAAATCTTTTGCGTTATGGTTGAATTAAGAGAGGAGCAGAAAATATAAAGAACCCATAGGGCTGTGTCGATGCTTTTGCGGATTTCTGGAGGGTGTTCGATCGGGCAACCTGGGCCATCAAAGATAGAATTAAAGAAAAATTGAAAGGACGCTGGATGGCAATTATTTATGGCTCGAGCTAACCAGCCTTCCATAGGGCATTAAATGCCCGTATGTCAGGCTGGTCAGAGCATGGATGTCGAATGGGTCCATCTTCCATGCATCCTCATTCCGGCGAACGCATACCAGCCTTTCTGGGAACGCTGGCCCACAATCGACACGCTGGCACTGGGACCCAGCCTCAAACAACCACCTCGTCTCCCGCCCAAACACCACTTTCATTTTCGAATGCCGATTCCCGGTTCGCACTTGCTCTGCTAATCCTATGCTCCCGTCTGCGCCTGCTTTGCGCACCCTCTGCAACAGTGATCGCATTCCCAAACATCCCCTGCGACCGTGGGACCCTCTGCGCATCCTCTGGAACGATCTGCGCAACCTCTGCACAAACATCTCGTGCTGTCCACCTTTTCGTGTAAGATTTCATTCCGTCGTTGAAGAGAATCCTCTTTTACTATGTACTCATCAATTAAATCTAAGCATTGTCTGGCTCGTCTATTCACCTGGTTCTAAAGGCTGTTACTTTCATATACGTTAGTTGCAATTTTGGTAAACAAAGATTGGAACCTCTCTCCATTGTTTGAAAACTCCGTATTTAAAGCCTGCCATTCGTTTTCCATGGAAACCAGAGTAGCATTATATTCTTTGAACAAGTATGCAATCGCCCTTGCCGTTCCTCGCACAGAAAGAAAACACCATGATTTTTTTTTTAATTTGAAACTAATCATTTCAATCAGTGTCCTCCAATAGCTCTATTCACGCTGGTATACAGCATCCAAAACAAACCCAAAATTTTATATCCAACCCTTAAAATCCACATTCATAAAATTTAACTAATCTATTTATTTGACACTAATCATTTAAATTGGTCTCCTTCAATAGCTCTATTCACATGACACACTGGTATGCAAATATCAAACAACATTTCCATCCAGAAATTAACTCAAAATAGGATGAAATTGATTTTGTATCCTGGACTGCAGGTACACAGAAAGTGGATCTCATTTTGTCTGATTATTTCATAGACATAAAATAGCAACAATAATCTTTTCATATTGCATTCTTTTGAAAGAATGCCAATTAGACAAAGGATAACAATTTGACCTGGAAGAATAACTACTCTAGATATGAAAATTTGCATAACAAGACTGCCAGCACTAGTACTTGCAGAGCAGCATTAGTCCATTAGTTCCTCACAGTAGTAACATATTATTTAAGCATGGCAACCACTTGAGGAGAAACTTTAGTAATAGGGTTGGGTCTTCAGAATATAAACCCATGTCATGATGCATATTTATCACACAACAAGCTTCAGCAGTCAACCCTGCACACCAATTGCTGCAATATATAGCACCAACTATAAAAAAAAAGGCGTTTTTGGCCTAAGCAGCCCTTTCATCCAGTCCCAATATAAACTGTTTCATACTCATTTGGATCAATGTTCATCACTCCCTCTACAGTTTTGACTGCACCCTTGTATGTACATTCTGCATCACACGTCATACAAGCTCTGTAGATTGATGAACAATAGCCTTGAGCCCTGCTTTCTTTCCAATCCACCAACTCCGGACTTTGGGTCTCTCCTAATCCTGAAAATTTACCTCTACGAAAATTAACTCTCACAATCAATGGTATATTACAACATGAAAACATGGCATTGATCCATATTTATTTCATTAAATGAAATATGCTCAAATATCACTAGCACGTTAAGGAACCAAACAAATTTCAGGTAATTCTCTTCTCCTGTGTGAGAGTACAACTATCAGAATTGCATAAAAAGAGTCGTTCGAAACAACCAATTGCACCAGGATGCAGTATTTTCTAATCATTATAAAACTCAAAATAGCATTATATAGATAACTGCATCCTTACAGTTAAGACTTTTACAATCTTTGTCATACCATGGATTGGTTTTGCTATTTCTTCTTGTCATGCAACATCCTCATTTTCGTGAACATGCATGCATTATTAACTCTTTATGCCCAAAGTCTTATCACTGATATTTGATTTTCTGTTATTTTTCAAGGATGTGCATTCAGACTTGAGGTAGCATAAAAATAATCAATTTCAATCAGGATATTTTGTCATGTTAAAGTATTCTAACATGAATCTATTTTGTTGTTGTCACTATGCAGTGCTTCTAAGCTCACGGAATGGTGGAAAAGTGGACACTATGCATTGAAGTATCATGCCGCCCCAATCCGGGTCGAGCATATTTAAAATTTGTCCTTCACAATGGGGCAAAAAATCATGCGATTTATAGAATATGGGAAGTCCAGGGAAAGACAACCAATAACGAAGCATACTACATTACACTTGTTGCAGGGTTAAAAGAGGCAAAACACAATGGGGTGAGTAACATAACAGTGCTGAAAAACTCAGATTTAATCTGTAATCACATGGAAGGCATCTGCAATGTTCGCGCAGACAATTTGAAGCCCCTCTATAGAGAGGCAAAAATCTGGAGTGCTCGATTTAATTCTTTTTTGATAAAGCACCTTGCGGAGATCCATAAAATATCTACTGATCTAATGGTTGGAGCAATCTCAAGTGTAGATGCAGGTGCCAGAGATGATTCAGGATCATCGTTCATTCCACTGGCAAACATTGATCAGCATCAATATAGGTCTCGACTATGTGTATACACCTTGGTTGTCATTTTTCTTGGGATTCTCATACCGTGGTTCTTTCAGTAAAGAACTCGTTAATGTACTTTTTTTTGGTTTTGTAATAACATTCACCTTAGATGTCCAATCATGTTATAACTGAATTCATGTGTCCAATTATGTACATTATATTTGAGGTGAACTAATTATTCTTAACCTACTAGTGGTTCAACGAATATTATTGTAGCTCCGTATGAATTTAATTTTAATTTCAAGTTTCAGATGCTACCTCTTTAATAGTGTTGATTTTAAGGGGAAACAAAATTTTCACACATCGAAAAAGGTGCATAAAGAAAGTATTCATGTTCATAAAATGTAATTCACAAGGTAAGCCATTCTAGATCAGAAGTGAAACTTCTGAATGAAAAGGTGCAACATTTGAATTTCATTATTCCAAAAGTGGTATGTTAAGAAACTAGCCCTTCACATCCAATTGTTGTTCACAAGAAAAGGCAGGAGCATATGGAAATAAGTTTTCCTAAAGTGAAACATGAGGAAATCATCCCTACATGTTCCACTGGGGTCTAGAAGGAAAAGTACCAGCTCTTGGACATAAGGTTTCCTCCTAAACATGATAAATGGAAGGAGAAAATAACTCTTTCATATCTCAAGGATCATATGTCAAATGTTCAAGAAAAGCTTGATAATACAAAGGGAAAGAAACATGTTGAACATTATACATCGAGCATGCAAGATGGCCAGAGTGCAACTCAATATGGATTTAAAGAAGCTTTTGTTTCTAATGAACATGAGAGAAGAGGGGAGGGATCTCTGAATTTTCTAGCATTAAAGGATCCCTTATCAAGCATTCATATGCTTAGTTGTCTAGATGAAAAGAAACATATCAAATGGAACCCATCAGATATGGAATAGGTGTGGTGGAGACCTACCACTGAATATGCAGAATCTATTTTTTCTAGTCAACATGAGATAAATAGGGGAAAATTGATTAATTGTTCACAATTAAAGGATCCAATGCAAATTGTTTGTATCAAATTCAAGCATACATAAGAAAGGAGACATGGTGGAGAAAAGATGCCAACCTTACAACAAGCCCTGAAAAGGCAAAATGTTGAATGTGCGGAATCCAGTTTCCTTGATAAATATGAGAAGTGCAGTGAAAAATCATGGAATTTGGAAAATGTCAATAAGCCTATCTCAAGTGCCATTCATTTATATTTGAAGCATATAGAAGAAGAAAAACATGCTAAGCAGGACTTATGAAGAAGAGTTGATTCTTTAGAAGCAGACGATGTCGAAAAGGCTAAAGAGGATCAAGTAGCAGAGAAAAAAAGAAAAATAAAGAGGACCCTTTAGACAATAGGTCAGTGGATGATTTTGGAATCCAGATGAGCCACATTAGCTCATTGATTCAAGCAAGCACTCAAAAAGAGATAGACAACAATGATATAGAGACAATGTATTCGACATAAACAAGAGAAAACTGGAATTTATAGCCTGAGAGAGAGTTATGGGAAGAAAAACAATTCCAACTGTAAGGTGGAGCCAGAGTTCCATGAGTAGTATCAGAGGAATTCAACATTGGGAATGTGATAGAAGGAAGTCATTTCCTGGAAGGGTGAAGTCCGCCCAACCTAGTCATAAAAACCAAGTGCATCCCTCATGTAGCAAGAAATAAGCATGCATATTTCCTCATATAGAGGTCTTGAGTACTTTGGCCCAACTGTCTCATCCATTATGAAAATGCATGACTTACATGCAAACAATAACAAAGAAGTTGTTCCATAGAAATCACCAAGATGGATATTTTGATTTGAGGTCTACTAGTTCACTAAACATAATTCTCCACCCCTTATTCTGAAGGAGTTGGAGCCGAGAAAGTTCCTACTAGCTCATCAGTTGAAGAAGGCCCACATGAGAAAATATGAAGAGATTCCTCAATTTGATTGCCATTTTACATGCAGTCACTTTGTTCTTTTTTGTCCAAGAGTCTCTTTACTTGTGCCCTTAAGTTCAATATCTCAGAAAGCACTAGACAAAAGACACTTACCTATTTCAATTAGTTGAATAAAAAGGGTTTTTTTGAAGGGTCTGTTGGAGAGGAATCTATTATTTAAAAGATCAAGAAAATATTTTCCTTTCAAAACCTAAATGTACTATCACTGAAATATTATACCATACATTAACCACTAAATAAAATTAACAAAAACACATATAATCCATAATACCTAGTATTTAAATGGAGCAAAATTAAGCATAAAAGATATATACTTTATAAAATTGAAAAGGTCATATATATATATATATATACTTTTAATATAATAAACCTAACCCTAACATCAAGATAAAATATCCACCTTTTGAAGAACATGAAAACTGAACTTTTAAATAAAATAAACTGAAATTTTAAATAAAGTTTCCTGTTATACCCATAAAGCTATTCATATTTGGAAAAACCGGATGATCTGCATTTTGTCAATGTCAGTTGGTCACATGTCAATGCATTTCCAAAAATAGTAAGAAAATGTCAATAAAATACTGTAACTGATAAAATTACTGAACACAAATGAGTATACAAAATACCATTTTAAACCTGAAAAAGGAGAATTGGAATTTCTTATGTCGAAGCATATAAGTATGCAAATTTTTAATAAGATATTTTTACATTCTACATTCTACATCTCCACCACTGGAAACCACTGGAAATAGTAGTCAGATTGTTTTGGTCCTGAAAATTTCAATATTTTGATAAAATTTGTTACGGATTTTTATAAATTCAGGTTATCAAATTGTGTTTCAGAGGTTTTTGATAACGCTGAATTCATTTCCATCTTAAAAAAGATACTGAATTCATTTCCATTATCAAAAACATGATTTAAACACTGCTACACAAAGATTTCTTGAAATCTTTTTTGCCCAAATTCCATCGCCTAAATATAAGAAAAAAAACAAAAACAAATAACTATTCTCAAACTATATTGCAAGTATACTTGCAAAATTAGCTCCAATATTATTGGATCTAATTCAGTTTTGAGAAAGACAAATAAATTAGGCAGCTTAGGCCAGTTGAAAAGTTATTATTATTGAAAAAATGGATTAAAATCTGTTAATTGATTAATTTCACAGAATGCTAAATTAACCCATTTCAGAGGGGCCTACTAAAGAGCTTGAGGTTCAGGAACTATAGTCTGCAACTTAACCGTAAGGATGCAGTCTTTAATATGGTATTCAGGATTTGACAATAGAAACAGGTTGGTCAAATTGATAACTCGGTTATTCCTACAGATCCAGGTCTTGCAGCCTTGCACTGCATGATACTCACAACTTTTGTTAATTCATTAGAAACCTAAACATAAAAACCCCCCTGTTGGTTTTCTCATGCTTGGGAAATGCCAGCCAAATGGATCCTGGGCTTCTATAATCCAAGCCCAGATCATGTTCTTAGAGGGGTTACAACTGACAAACTCTCCAACAAGGTTATGGCTGCCTGCTTCATAAAGTATCCTTATATTCATCAGAAGAAATTTTAACTTGAGGATGAACAATGCAAACCAAAATATGGCCTTGCAGTAACCTTGGGGACAAAGTTGCAGGCCTTCTTGGGTGCCCATCTTCTCCAAGGTCATCTCAAGGGCCGGGCAGCTGATTGGAAAGGCATACCTACTGACACTTGAACTAAATGCACAGTAAGACCAGCAGATCTAAAGCATGCAAAACACAATAACAATGAAATCAGGAATAAATTCGACAGGACTACCAACAAACCCTCCTAGGTCATGATCCCCACCAGAGGTTGTTCATTACTTAGAAAATTTGAAAAAGCTTATAAAAAATGATGAAGACAATCCTGGATTTTGGCTTTAGCTTGTGGGTTGAAACTTCATTGATTAAATTGTTCATGTTCTTTGATTGGCTCTTTTATTAACAATGTTTTCCAAATTTGCAAGGCCTGAAGCTTTTCCTCATATTGTATCTGAGAATTTGACAAAGGTATTTATGGTTTGATTACATCTGGATTGCTTTTTTCGGTAGTCTCTTGTTTTCCTAGATCTTTTGCTTCCATGGTGATTCTTCCCTCTGGATTTCAATCGATGTTGTTGCAGAAGAGCTAACTAGCTCATTTCCTAGGTATTTTGATTTTTCCCACCAGACTCTTCTTCCTCACTTTGTGAAACCACTCAGGTATGTGGTAATGCAAAATTTTCCTTCTGTTTGTTGCAACCTTTTTGGACACTTAGCCATCTGATTGTCTGTTCTTTTTTTTTGTGATATCTTGCATCTAAAAGGCATATTTTTATAACCTACACGCTGCCTACAGCAAGCCCCATCACACTTAAGGATTACACTATCCAGCAATCCGCAGAGCCTCAAACCATCCTTGAGCTTACATTTGTCAGGAAGAATGCAATTATCCAAGTATTACCAACTACCATGCCAAAGATGTAAGGGAAGTCTTACCCACACAGGGGTTGTGTATATGACATGGAAATTGGATCAAAGTCTGGAAATGTTGGTTTCATAAAACGACCAGGTGTACTTTTGACCCATGGTTCTTCCAAGATTAGCTTTCTGCCTTTTGGGTTCTGAAAATAGTATATGAAGAAAACCTTTGGCACATAAGTTTACCACAATGTCTATAGATCAGTTTGCAACAATTTAGACCACAAGTGCTGAACAGCTTGGCTAGAAGCCATTGAAACAACAGACCAAGGCTCTTTCCTGTCTCAGGTCATCCTGGAATAAACTTGCGCCACTGGAGAGAGTTTATAAGTTAGTGACAAGAGGGTTAGTCCAAGGACCAAGACTCCTAGCATTTCAATACACACAGACCATGGACACACAAACATGGCTTTTTCATATTTTCATGAACCAGATGTTTGGATGGAATTATGCACGTGGAACATTACCCTAAAAGTGACACATCTCTGAAATGGAAAAATGTCTGCTAAGTGGTTTGGGTGATAGGTATTGGTTTGTCTTATAAGTGCTATTCTACCAAAGCCTAAAGGGGTGAATGCCACATGGATCAAAACGTAAAATAGGTCACATAGGTGAAGGAAATATCAGTATCACCTCCTTAACCAATGGATCCAGCACATTGAAATGTCTGGGCTGCTTAGGCCAAAAACGCCTATTTTTTTGATAGTTGGTGCTATATATTGCAGCAATTGATGTGCAGGGTTGACTGCTGAAGCTTGTTGTGTGATAAATATGCATCATGACATGGGTTTATATTCTGAAGACCCAACCCTATTACTGAAGTTTCTCCTCAAGTGGTTGCCATGCTTAAATAATATGTTACTACTGTGAGGAACTAATGGACTAATGGACTAATGAACTAATGGACTAATGCTGTTTTGTGTAAGAGAAGATGAACTTGAGAATGTGCTTCCACGATCAGCTTTGGGTTGCTTATTTAGAGTTGAGATCAGATTTTTTTGATAGTTGGTGCTATATATTGTAGCAATTGATGTGCAGGGTTGACTGCTGAAGCTTGCTGTGTGAAGCAAATTAATATGCTCAGAGTGTCTGGATGCAAATTATATCGAGATTTGTTCAGGATGCAATTCTGCATGCATAAATAAGATCTCAATGGCTGTATTAGGATGCTAGTTCACCAATTTTCACCAATTTACATTGAAATTCATTTTGAATTGAAGCAACATGCCAAAATAACATCTACAATAATGAGCCAGCCTGATATATAAGAGTTCCAATTCTGCCTTTATGTACAATACACTATACTGTTATCCAAAAAGGATGTATCAAGCTTATAGTAGCAAAAAGGAAAAAAACCTTTTCCTTGAGTTTGTTAGAGTTCAACCAACATTTACACTGAGATTTTATATGCTTTGAGTTCAACAAAAAGATTTCAATAGCTCAATACAATAACCATACAAAATTGAAATTAGATAATGTTGTACATATCCAAAAACATTTTCAACCCATCATGCACACAACATGTTCTTGGATTAGGAGATCCCTTTATAGGGTTATGCCCATATTATATCCATGAATACTCATCAGCTCGAATATTTGTCATCTCGCCATTGATTGCTGGCACTTTGATTGTTCTCTTCACCCGCTATTTCCTGTATAGAGTGCAAGCGGCGATACAATCCGACTAGTTGTACAATAGGGGGCATCACCCTAGGGTGTGGAACCAAAATGTTATGGGTTGAAGTAGGCTGCCCAATGAATGAATTTGGTGCAATTGGTGGAAACAACCAGGGGGTTCGATGATCAAACGGGAGAGGTGGATGTGGTGAATCAAATGGAAAATGAATCAATGAACCCCCCATATTTGGATCCACATTATTCTCATGAAATAAACGAACTTGGCAACTTGAAGTATGATGAGATGTGGATTCTTCAGCTGTAACAAAAAAAAAAACACATTGTTATGCAATTGCATTGAAGGAAATGAAGATAATGATATTTTGAATTTCACATAAAATGATACATCAATTGATATTTTCCATACCAGTATTTTGCAAAATAGAACCTTGTACCCTTCTAGATGTGTGGTCTAGATTGATTTCTTTTGTAGAAGAAATCTCCAATTGTTCATTCATGCTTCTTTTCCTTCCATGACACCGTCCAACCTTTAGAAACTGTGGTCCATATTTTCTTGATTTCAACGCAGGAACACTTTGCCCCCCTTTTTTTGTTGGGCTCAAGAAACTATGTCACCTCTTGGTAGTGACCTTGGATGGAGTTACAACATCAAATTTCTTATTATTGTACTCTTGGCTTACATTTTTTACCAATTGATTTAGTGCATATGCCAGCTCCAAATTTGTGGGTGTTATTTGTAATAAACCCCTCAATCTCTTATGAGTTGATGACATCACAAGTTTAATTTCCTCATCGATTGTTAGGGCGCTATCTTGCCTTACAATGGTTGAATCAGTGGAAGGAGAAGCTGGAAGTTTCATTTCAATTTCTGGGCTCATTACAAATGATTCATTTAAATCAAGTAAATATCCAGGTCTTTCTGTAATAGACCTATAGACATTAGGCAATTCATTGCCCCTTGAAACATTACTATTCACTACCATCTCAACTTTTAGAATATGCTTACAAATATTGCCATTTAGGGCCCATTTGCAATTACAAAAGTTTAGGTTCAACCCTTTATAGATGGCATGATACCATGTACCACGAGTTGCCGTAGTTTGGCTACGAACCAAGTACTCACTTTCATTGTTTCCATCAGCCATGTAATCTTCATCTGGGATATTCTTTGCTTTGCACTTACTTAAATTTATTTGTTGCTCAATTTTTGAAGCTCGGACAAAACCAACATTTTTTAGATGTTGCATGTGAATGTAATACAACTCAACCTTGTTTAATAATAGGTGCAACAGCCAATCCACCCTTCTATGGGACGCATTATTCTTCTCACAGAGGTACCTTTGCTTTAGATACCGGTGATAAGATTCGATAGCATTATTAGTGTCCTGGTTGGAATGTGGGAAGTCCCTATATGCTTTTGCCCACATATCTGGAAAAAAAACATATATTAGATGCGAAAAAACAATAGAAAATGGTCAATTACAAAATAAACTGATAAAATGCAACCTTAGGATACTTACATAACTTGTTGTTGTTTAACCAGTTGGTTGCAAAATAATCCAAAAACACTGTTTCTTCTTTGAATTCATCAAAGAAACTTTGAATTTCATGTTGCACAGATGCATCATCTTCACACGAATGCATGATTAATCCCAGAGCACGGAAGATACGGACTTTATTTTCCTTTCCCCTGACTTTCGTTCCAACATTTTTCAGCCACGCTCTACGGACATGCCATACACACAACAATAGTGTACAGTTTGTGCAAGTCCTGAAACATTATAACATTATAAGAGAATATCCTTGAACATTATTGCTTTTTATCTCTTCTAAAAAGAAAAAACAGGTTCACCTTAATGCTTCGATTTCCGCTGCTGCATCATCTGTGATGACAGCTCAGACATGCCAATCTGGGTTTTCCTTTTTCCCATTTGCAAATAATTGCGACATCCATTTACAAATATCAGGAGTACCATTCTGTGATGATATTACCCATGCCACTGGAATCCCATTGTGATGATCATCAAAAGCCATTATGGTGTACAGTTGATACTGCATTACAATAAGAAAACAAGATTATAAGCATATAAGAGGACGACATTGAAATAAAGTAGAATAAATGAAGTTTTGGTAAATATGTTTACCCCATATTTGTTAGTGCTAAAAGTGGAGTCCATTGATAACATGTTGTTGTGTGAGTATCTCACCATCATTGAAAGCATCCACTTAGTTTGTATGCCTATAATGAAAGGGATGTTTTTAACAACATCTTGTTGTTGGTAGAAGAAAAAGCTCTCTGGGCACTCACTAACCCAACAATCCACACTCATTGGATCACTTTCATGCTTCACATACTCTAGCCTCTTGATATTATTGTACATGTTTGACACATCCTTTCTTGTCATGAAAGAATCTCAAGGTGCCCCTGTGAACAACTCACCAGATCCATACCTTAAATCATAGATAAATTTTTCCCAGATCATCGTAGCATTAAAACCATCACGAACCAAATCTTCAACAATAGTTCATATATGCTCTGTTAAATGCAGCACAAAATTGAATTTCTTGGGCATGTCATTTGCCTCATTTCCATGACAAACCACATTTTTGTCATCAATATGTCTGCATGCTGTATATATTAGAACAGCATCGTTTGGTCTAAGAGCAAGTCGTCGCATAATAAAGTGACACTGACAACCAACTTTGACGTTGTGACGTGGAAGACATTTTATAGTTGTGGATCCAGGTTCAGCTACATTGCTGGATTGTACATGATTTGGACCATAGGCACACCAATATCTGTTATCAAGAATTTACCAAAAATTAAATAAAATATTTATGCATGTTTGACATAGTGAACTTAATATAGATAGAGAGAGAGAAAGAGAGAGACTCACACAACATATTCTAGATATGTTGAAGAATTTGTCCTCTTGATATCCTTCACCTCTTTAATTCGTCGAGTTTTAGCAACAAATTGAGTAGGTGCAATTTCCCTCATTTGATCTCCACCTATAAAATCCTCAAGTCAACAATATGGAATAATTGCGACTTGGTTTCTTGCTACTTCAGTCCATGTCAAATCTTCTGCTAAAAACTCTATCATTCCTTCTGGGTCATCAACCTCCAACTCATTGATCAAGTCTCACTTCTTCATTCTTCAAATCCCTATACAAATGAGGGAACATGATTATTGACTAAACATATGAGCAACAGTTCATACTATAAATATTGAACACCACTTGAAATGCAATTTTTTGTAGTGTGTACAATTTACACTCAAGACCCCACCAGATATAAACACATTTAGAGCATAATTCCCTATCTCCCCTTCAATATTTCCTACCCATGCACAAAACAATATTATAGACTTTCAGGAACTGTGAGGAACTAATGGACTAATGCACAAAACAATATTTCCTACCCATGCCATGCTTAAATAATATGTTACTACTGTGAGGAACTAATGGACTAATGCTGCTCTGCAAGTACTAGTGCTGGCAGTCTTGTTATGCAAATTTTCATATCTAGAGTAGTTATTCTTCCAGGTCAAATTGTTATCCTTTGTCTAATTGGCATTCTTTCAAAAGAATGCAATATGAAAAGATTATTGTTGCTATTTTATGTCTATGAAATAATCAGACAAAATGAGATCCACTTTCTGTGTACCTGCAGTCCAGGATACAAAATCAATTTCATCCTATTTTGAGTTAATTTCTGGATGGAAATGTTGTTTGATATTTGTATACCAGTGTGTCATGTGAATAGAGCTATTGGAGGAGACCAATTTAAATGATTAGTGTCAAATAAATAGATTAGTTAAATTTTATGAATGTGGATTTTAAGGGTTGGATATAAAATTTTGGGTTGTTTTGGATGCTGTATACCAGCGTGAATAGAGCCATTGGAGGAGACTGATTGAAATGATTAGTTTCAAATTAAAAAAAAATTCATGGTGTTTTCTGTCTGTGCGAGGAAGCGGGAAAAAACTTCAGTCTATTGCAAACCTGACATCTCTTTTCAGATTTGTATCATCAATAAATAGAATTTATTGACCCAATGTCGAAGGGAAGTGATGCTTATCCTTTCTATATTTTCCTATGGAATTTGTAGATTGGGATTTGGTGATAAAATGTTCTGTATGTAACATATGCTTAATATCCTGATTGTAAACTTTAAAGGCTTGTTTTGGGTAAGAGAAGATGAACTTGAGAATGTGCTTCCACGATCAGCTTTGGGTTGCTTATTTAGAGTTGAGATCAGATTTTTTTGATAGTTGGTGCTATATATTGCAGCAATTGATGTGCAGGGTTGACTGCTGAAGCTTGCTGTGTGAAGCAAATTAATATGCTCAGAGTGTCTGGATGCAAATTATATCGAGATTTGTTCAGGATGCAATTCTGCATGCATAAATAAGATCTCAATGGTTGTATTAGGATGCTAGTTCCAGAGGAGTGATTGGAAATAGCTCATTGAATTTTTTCTGTACTAGCTTAATAAAATAAGGGTCTCAATAATAACACCAACAGATTCTTCTTATGCCCAAGATATTAGGCTGTATTTGTTATTTACTTGAAATATGGGAATAGTAGTGTGTTATAGGTGTCACCTCACTATATATCGAAGCCAATGCAATGTTATTGTTGAGCTGGTTAAAGCAATGCAATTGGTGAGCTGCTTAATACAATTGTTGTGTTGTTTAATCTCATATGGTGTTGGAGTGAACCTCTCGGCCACGAGCTACAATTGAAGGATAGAGCCTGCTTCTTTATGAAGAAGATCACTACCTGGTGAAAGTCTATCTCAATCTGCTTGTAAAGCTTGTGGTGGGTGAGTGGAAGCTCCATGGCTTCTCGAATCTCTTATTTTTCCATGTTGCAGCCTCCAATATTGTTGTAGGTTACATCCAGTTTTTCAGACTAGGAAAGGAATGTGATAGAGGACTCAGCCTTGGGTGGGAGGAAGGCCACTAGGGCATTCAAGTGTGGTTGGAGGGCTTCAGGAGCTCCCTGTTGATTGTGCTATTCTGTTGTTATGATCCTCATATCAATATATGGTCTTTGAATGCATTTTTGTTCAAAGAACAACAGAAATTTCTGGACTGGAAGACCAGGTTTCGAATTGCAGTAGGAACAACAAGGACGATTGCATACTTGTTCAAAGAATATAATGCTACTCTGGTTTCCATGGAAAACGAATGGCAGGCTTTAAATACGGAGTTTTCAAACAATGGAGAGAGGTTCCAATCTTTGTTTACCAAAATTGCAACTAACGAATATGAAAGTAACAGCCTTCAGAACCAGGTGAATAGACGAGCCAGACAACGCTTAGATTTAATTGATGAGTACATAGTAAAAGAGGATTCTCTTCAACGACGGAATGAAGTCTTACACGAAAAGGTGGATAGCACGAGATGATTGTGCAGAGGTTGCGCAGATCGTTCCAGAGGATGCGCAGAGGGTCCCACGGTCGCAGGGGATGTTTGGGAACGCGATCGCTGTTGCAGAGGGTGCGCAGAGCAGGCGCAGACGGGAGCAGAGGATTAGCAGAGCAGGTGCGAACCGGGAATCGGCATTCGAAAATGAAATTGGTGTTTGGGCGGGAGACGAGGTGGTTGTTTGAGGCTGGGTCCCAGTGCCAGCGCGTCGATCGTGGGCTAGCGTTCCCGGAAAGGCTGGTATGCATTCGCCGGAATGAGGATGCATGGAAGATGGACCCATTCGACATCCATACTCTGACCAGCCTGACATACGGGCATTTAATGCCCTATGGTAGGCTAGTTAGCTCTTGCCATTATTTATGACAAGGAGAGAGTTGGCTCTTTGGTATTCAGTACAGTACCCGCCGTTTGACTCGGACTCTCGCCCTACTTCGTTTGTTAACGAAGGGTTATTTATATCTTGACTCCAGTTTAAGAAAATGTTATACCCAAAGTCTAACTGCGAACTTGACTTATTGAGTTTTTAACTCAGCGTTAGTTGTAGTCATCCGGGGTTGGGTTGGGGTACTGGTTAAGGTGACTAGGTGACTTGTGGAACAATCTATTTCTACAATTCACTATAGGGAATATGTGTAGTTGCTACGGCAAAAGTAAAATAGGCTTAATTTAAAATATTTTTAAAATATTTTATTTTATAATATTTTTTAATTTAAATTTAAAAGTGAAATGTATAAAATTTTAAAATGATGATTTTTTAATTATATTTAAATTTAATTAATAAATATATAAAATATTAATATAACAAAATTAATTATAATATTCATATTATTTTGCTATGTATATTATTAAGTTGTAAATAAACTTTTTATTGGTCAATATTATGACTTATCAATACCATATAACCAAAAACTATAATTAATTTCAATATCAAAATAATTTAGAAATATGTTATTTTAATTTTATTATAAATTAAATTTTGGAGTTGTCTACGTCTTTGAATCACGTTTTTGATCGTGGAAATGGATTCAGCACTACCAAAAACCTATAGGACACCCAAAATATTGAAATTCGATAGTTATAATTTAGATTTAGAAAAATTCCTGCAGGATTTTATTAAAATATGACCAGAATTTCCATGATTTTCAGGGCAAAGAAGGAGTCTCGTTAGAGCTTCAATTTTTGTTATTAATTTTTGTTATTTATTTTATTGTTTGAAATTATTTATTTATAAGGCGATTTGTTGAGGCCTTATTATT
Source organism: Pinus tabuliformis (assembly GCA_031772625.1). Classification (NCBI taxonomy): domain Eukaryota; kingdom Viridiplantae; phylum Streptophyta; class Pinopsida; order Pinales; family Pinaceae; genus Pinus; species Pinus tabuliformis. Next base: position 1,318,829,223 of record CM062820.1, read on the forward strand.
GTTTGGTAATTTCCAATTTTGTTAGTTACTACTTTTTCATTTTAATTTTATTTCATTTTTATTTAACTTTCTTATTTTTACTATTATCTCCATTTTCATGACTTTTAATTTTTGGAGTTTTCTTTAGTGGGACGTTTTCGAAGCTTTTCCGGTGAGGTCTAATTTGTCTTAAATTCGGGAGGACTTTATTGAAATCACAACCTTGATGGGTAATACTTGCACAATTGAAGTGCCCTAAGCGTTTTTCACGGTGGTGAATCCATATATACACTCAAAAAAGCAGTTTAAATAACATAAATTAAGATTTCACCTCAAATTTTCTGTTGCACCCGTGAAAGTCCAAAAAGTCACACTAAAGACAACTCCATATTTTTTTCTCAATAAGTTATTATTATACTAAAAACATATTTTAATAAATTTAATTATAGAAAAGTATATATATAATAAACATATATTAGAGTGTGTATATGTTAATATAAACAATATTAGTTAATCATATTTCCTATTTTTTCGTGATGATTTTCAACAATAAGTTGTTTTATTTTTGTGTTTATTGTTTCTCAGTTTAATTAAATTATATTTAAACTAAGAAGCAAGTTCTATGACTAAAAATTTGTACGATTTATCCATAATTTAATATTGGTAAAACATTTTTTTTGTTATTTTTTATTATTATTTAAATTTATTTATTTTTTAAGTAATTAGTTGAGTTATAAATGTACTATTTAATAACTTCGATTTTTCTAGTTACTAATTTTTTGTTTTTTATTTTTTTATTTAAATTTTTTATTTAATTTTTCCTATTATTTTTTTTCCATTACATTTAGATTGCATTACATTTAGATTTTGCAATGGCTAATTCTGAATAAAGAAAAAAGTTTCATTCTTAGGAATTGAACAAAAAAATATGTACCTTATCCAAAATCACAACCACGTTAGCAAAAAATTAATAATGTCTTGATAATTTCAATGAACTAAGTTCTCATTTATAAGTTCTTTTTATCTTTTATTTCAAAAAACAAAAACAAAAAACTCCAAACTAAACCCATTAACATGTTATTTCAATTTTGGCCTTTTATTTTTAAAAGTCTGCTGCTCATATTTGCGTTTTGCAGTACGCGATATCCAGGATGCAACAGTTACAATATTTTCGATAGTACCAATCAAAATTGGAGAGATCTGTGGACAAAGCCAATTCTTCTTCCATTGTGTTGAAATCTCTTTACGTTGTCAGTGTTGATGCCATCGATTTCGTACATAATTACTACAAAAGTCCTGAGCTTATGATGCAGTTCGCTTTGAAAAAGTGTTGTTTAGTTAGGCAGGAAAATGAACTCCCCTTTTTTGTGCATTTAGATATGTGATTTATAAATGTTTTTTCGGTTGTTCGTTTGAATATTATCAAGAAGATTTGTGTTTTCAAATTTTGTCTCAGCAACCTCTATTAATTGAGGTAAAGACTAGTGATTCGCAAGCAAGTTATCTACTAGTATTTGATTGAGATGGAAAATATAACATATCCACACTTTAGCCACAGTTTATTTAGCTAATGTCATACACGTTTTTTATATATTTTAGAATCTTTAATCAACGAGAAGATGACCATCTAGTGCATTGTATATTTTAGTGAAATCTACCATCATCAAAAGGATAGCTTAGAATTCAACACTCTTTAAAAATATCATGAAATTGACATAAGGGTGGCGAGTTAGCTATTATAGACTTCAGAATATTTTAGAAATCTAAATTTTAAATATCTATTAAAGTTCCAAATGTCATTGTTAATTTCCTTCATTTCCAATTTTTTTTTTAACTATTTTCGAATGTGCAGTGAACAAAATGATGACAGCCAGAACAAAATGATGACAGCCATTACAAATTTCAGAGTATTTTGGGATTTAATTTGGACATAAAAACATATTTACGTCTTTTGCAAATCTTAGACTAATTTAAAAACTCCATAGAAGATTTCATTCATGTCCATGTCTAGATATTCAAAATATTTAGAAATATGCAATCAAATTACATTTTAATGCAATGGACATAAATATGGCCTATTATGTTAAATCTACATTACTCCCTTAACAATGATTTATAGATTAAAAATTTTATTATTTTCCACTATTGTTTTCTGACACCATAATTGTTGATTAATAAAGTTGTAATTGTTGATTATCTTTCTTAGAGGTTGTATTGGTTAAGGGCTCACACAGTTAGTGTGACTAAGCTTCTTTCATTACGGTGGTTTCCAAATGCGATCACTCTATTTGGCCACAATGAAAATTTATTTTAATCACAAGATTAACACATTTCTCAAGACTATAACAATATCCTGAAAGCTACATTAAACAACATCGAAAAACCCGACGAGGGATGAAAATTGTAGTATTTGACAATTATACATCATTGTTGGAATATTAATTCCAATTGCCGTGTAGGGACAGCAACGGCAGCCCAGTCATTTGCCAAATCCGCCATTGTGCAGCAGCAAAACCATTGAGGAAAAACTGCCAACCTTATCAGACCGCTTTTGCTCAGCAAGTGGTTTTCGTACAAACGCTCCCGATGCAATAAGATTTTGCCACACGTAAAATGTACCTTCTCCAAAACAACTTTTCTATAGGGACATAACATTCGTTTGATTTAGCCGAGCGATGATCGTTGGATGAGTGTGAAGACTGCTCGTCGTCGGATCGAGGTCAAAGCTGGGTACGCTCTACAGGGCATGGAGATTGCGTAAAGTTTTTTTTTGACCAGTAAATTAATTTATGAAGTACCTTCGATCATAAATCTAATTCATATCGCCATGCTGAGAATTAAATGGCGTTCGTAAATATAAGTGAAATAATTAAGTTTAATGTTTTTTTTGTTCCGTTGACTTTTGTAATGAAATGGTGTAAAATGCACAGCTCGTAAAAGAAAAAAGGAGACAGAGTCTATGGTTATTGGAATGCACAGTAGTGCATAAGGAAATGAGTTGTTGTTCATTGACATTGTATTGAATACATATTGTGAAACGGATAGCAGTGCGAGTAGAGAAGAACAGGGGAGCAGCGTGGTAATTTTTGTGTGGAGCTCATGCATTGAAATGCATAGTAGTGAAATGTAATGTGAAGAATGGATATGTAAGAGAGGATCGCACAGCAGTGTCAAAACGAATTCGATGTGAAGCATATGCATTGTATGATGTATCTTTTTATGGTGTTGACCATTTTGTAATGAAATAGAACATACGCACAGCAGTGCGAAATTAGATCAGCTAGCAAATGAACAACAGTGCGTAGAAGAAAACAAAACCACTGCAGGGGTTTTTGAAATGAGCAACAACATGAAAATATTTTGTTTTTGTTGAAATTTTATGAGAAGATAATGCAGCAGCATGTGTAAAGAATTACATCTACAACAGTAAATGTAAGATTTTGTTTTTACACAACAGTGAATGTAATTTTTTGTAGTTGAAGTCTGTTTTTACAGTAGTAAATGTAAATGAGATTTTTACACACAGTAGTGTAAAATCTCAGGAGGAGATAGAGTAATATTTTGTTGTTGAAATGTTTTCTTGGTGAATCCCTCTGTTAAAGAGGAAGGTGCTCTTCAGCACAGTCTCGTTGTGAATCCCTCTGTCAAGAGGAAGGTGCTTTTCAGCACAGTCTCCGGTGAATCCCTCTGTTTAGAGGAAGATCTGTTGTCTTTGGTGAATCCCCCTGTCAAGAGGAAGATGCTATTCAGCATAATCTCTGGTGAATCCCTCTGTGTGAGGAAGATGTTTTTTGTAACAGCAGTTGGAGAATCCCTCTGTGTGAGGAAGATATTTTTGTAAAAGCAGTGCTGGTGAAATCCCTCTCTTAAGAGGAAGATGCTTTTCAACATAGACAGTGGTGAATCCCTCTGTTGAAGACTCTTTTGTTTGTGGAACTGCATCTGAAGCAATGTAGGTGAATCCCTCTTTGTGAGGAAGACTCTTTTGTAACAACAGTTTTGTAATCCCTCTGTTAAGAGGAAGACCTTTTTTTTGTAACAGTCAGTCATACTAATGAATGCAAAGTTTTTTTGGGGGGTGTAGAAAAACTCTGTTTCTCTGTGTCAAAAATAGCGTCCCTGTGTTAGTTTCCGCTGTGTCAGAAACAGAGCTTTGTCTCTGTGTTCAGTTTTTTTTTTTTTTGGAATTTTACCAGAAAAATTCCCAACAGTGGTATCGGAGCTAGTCTAGGCTCCTTGAAGGTGTCAAAGAACCTGAAGGAAATATTTTTACTGTAGTAAGTCTTCTCCAGCAGAGTGAAGTCTCAGGCAAAAGGATCCAGGTATTTCTCAAGTTTTTCTATGTTGCTATTGAAGAAACAATTAGTGATTTTAAATACATAGTCAGGTATCTGAAGCATAGTTAAGAATGGCAAGGTCAAAGAAGAAAGTCTCCAATCCTCCTAAGGATGTGTCTCCCTCTACTACTAAAATAGAAAATAATCAATTTGAAAGCATTCTATTTGAGGCTCCAAGGTTCAATGGGAACTTTTATATATGGGAAATAAAAATGAGGACTTTCTTAAAGTCTCAAGGGATTGAAATTTGGGAATCAGTGATTGATGATAGCAAGATGGATAGAGAATCCAAGGAGTACAATGCAAAAGCAGCAAAGACAATCTTGGATGGGCTGCCTGATTCTGTAAAGAAGAATCTAGGAAAATATTCATCAGCAAAGGATATATGGGACAGAATTCATGACCTTCACGCAAAGCGAGCACTGATCATGACCATCAGTCAAGAAGGAAATTTTGAACCCATCATAGAAGCTGAAAATGAGAAGGTTGACCTCATCAAGCTTCAAGTACAAGAAAGGGATGAACAGCTCGCCAAGCTTAAGAAGGAACTTCATCAAAGCAAAAGGAAGCATCATGAAGAAGTCATATCCATGACTAATCAATTGAATAAAGCAAAGAAGCAGGAAGATACCTTGTCAAGTCAACTTGAACAAAGGCACAAGAGAGTGAACAAACTTGTAGAAGAGATTGGACAGTACAAGGTAGAGGTATCCTCCCTTAAGTCTGAATTACAAGAAGCCAGGAAACAGGCACAAGAAGCTGAAAATAAAATGGAGAGAAGTCAAGCAAAGAATGAAGAAATGAAGACAGGTATCATCTCCCTTAAAATAGTAGCATCTGAAGCTACTCGTAGCAAGGAAGAAACTGAGGAACAACTTGCAAAGAAAAATAATGAATGTGAAAGATTGGAAGAAGAGATTGTCCTACTCAGAAAAAAGGTTGAAGGGATGAACAAAATCATGAAGAGCTCTCAAGCCTTGGATGACATGCTTAGCTATCACAGATCTCCATCTGATAAATCAGGACTCGGGTGTGTAGGTGAACCCTTTAACAAGAATGAAAATTCTTTAAGCAAAGGAGATGTGAAGAAGGCAGAAAGAAATTGTGATGCTCCTAGTTCCAGCAAAGGCAAGGAGAAAGATCAAGGCTACAATAGAAGAAATCCTACTCCAAGTAGAAAACTAGCTCCAAGAAGAAATGTTGATGATGTCAAAGAGGAAAGAGGCAATGGTTATCATCAAAGGATCTTAAGGCAGAAAGGCTTCAGAAGTACATCAAGGAAACCTCCATCTCCCAAGTACCAAAGTTCATTTTTTGGTTATTGTTATTCTTGTTCAAACTTTGGTCATATGGCAAAAGATTGTAGTGCATTTCATAGAGATAGATGTTATGGTCTCCGACAACCTCCAAGAAACAATTTTACAGGAAGAAATCATGAAATCTTATTCATGAACAATGTAGAATGCTTCAAGTGTCATAACATTGGTCATATGGCACGTAATTTTAACTTAACATGGGCTCTTACACAAGCTAGACCCATGCAAAGGAATAAAGTTACACAAGTATGGAGAAGGAAGGAAATACAGTCCGAAAGTCCCTTGAGCTCCGCAGCCAATCTAAGTTTCTTTTGAGAAGACTCTGCCAAAAGGAGATGATGCATATAGTTAGGGGGAGCCTATAATTCTTGATCATTATTGCTGAAGCTATCAGTGAAGGGGTTCTTATAAAATCCTTGCTAAACCATATTAACAGTCATTCTTTGATGAAGATATTCTTATAGGGGAAGGATATGAAATTAAATCTGCCATAAAAGCAGAGAAGAAAAGGTTGCAGGATAGCTTGGAGATGTCAAGATTGAAAATCTTGCCTGAGGTAGAGAGAAAGAGGATATTACATGCTTGGAGTGCCTGAGAACACCAGTTCAAATTAAAGGGGAGTGTTGGAATATTAATTCCAACTGTCGTGCAGGGACAACAACGGCAGCCCGGTCATTTGCCGAATCTGCCATCGTGCAGCAACAAAACCATTGAGGAAAAACTGCCAACCTTATCGGACCGCTTTTGCTCAGCAAGTGGTTTTCGTACAAACGCGCCCGATGTAATAAGATTTTTCCACGTGTAAAATGTACCTTCTCCACAAATAGCCTTTCTATCGGGACATAACATTCGTTTGATTAGGCCGAGCGATAATCGTTGGATGAGTCTGAAGACTGCTCGTCGTCGAATCGAGGTCAAAGCTGAGTACGCTCTGTAGGGCATGGAGATTGCGTAAAGTTTTTTTTTTACCAGTAAATTAATTTATGAAGTACCTTCGATCATAAATCTAATTCATATTGCCATGTTGAGAATTAAATGGCGTTCTTAAATATAGGTGAAATAATTAATTTTAATGTTTTTTTGTTCCGTTGACTTCTGTAATGAAACGATGTAAAACGCACAGCTCGTAAAAAGAAAAAGGGGAGACAGAGTCTATGGTTATTGGAATGCACAGCAGTGCATAAGGAAATGAGTTGTTGTTCATTGAAATTGTATTGAAGACATATTGTGAAACGCACAACAGTGCGAGTAGAGAAGAATAGGGGAGCAGCGTGGTAATTTTTGTGTGGAGCTCATGCATTGAAATGCATAGCAGTGAAATGTAATGTGAAGAATGGATATGTAAGAGAGGATCGCACAGCAGTGTGAAAACGAATTCGATGTGAAGCATATGCATTGTATGATGTATGTTTTTATGGTGTTGACCATTCTGTAATGAAACAGAACATACGCACAGCAGTGCGAAATTAGAGCAGCTAGCAAATGAACAGCAGTGCGTAGAAGAAAACAAAACCAGTGCAGGGGTTTTTGAAATGAGTAGCAGCGTGAAGATATTTTGTTTTTGTTGAAATGTTATGAGAAGAAAATGCAGCAGCATGTGTAAGGAATTACATCTATAGCAGTAAATGTAAGATTTTGTTTTTACACAGCAGTGAATGTAATTTTCTGTAGTTGAAGTCTGTTTTTACAGTAGTAAATGTAAATGAGATTTTTACACACAACAGTGTAAAATCTTAGGAGGAGACAGAGTAATATTTTGTTGTTGAAATGTTTTCTTGGTGAATCCCTCTGTTAAAGAGGAAGGTGCTCTTCAGCACAGTCTCGTGGTGAATCCCTCTGTCAAGAGGAAGGTGCTTTTCAGCACAGTCTCCGGTGAATCCCTCTGTTAAGAGGAAGATCTGTTGTCTTTGGTGAATCCCTCTTTCAAGAGAAAGATGCTCTTCAGCATAATCTCTGGTGAATCCCTCTGTGTGAGGAAGATGTTTTTTGTAACAGCAGTTGGAGAATCCCTTTGTGTGAGGAAGATATTTTTGTAAAAGCAGTGCTGGTGAAATCCCTCTGTTAAGAGGAAGATGCTTTTCAGCATAGATAGTGGTGAATCCCTATGTTAAGAGGAAGACTCTTTTTTTTGTGGAACTGCATCTGAACCAGTGTAGGTGAATCCCTCTATGTGAGGAAGACTCTTTTGTAACAATAGTTTTGTAGTCCCTCTATTAAGAGGAAGACCTTTTTTTGTAACAGGCAGTCATATTAATGAATGCAAAGTTTTTTTTTTGGGGTGTAGAAAAACTCTTTTTCTCTGTGTCGAAAACAGCGTCCCTGTGTTAGTTTCCGCTGTGTCAGAAACAGAGCATTGTCTCTGTGTTCAGTTTATTTTGTTTTTGGAATTTTACCAGAAAAAATCCCAATAATCATTATATAACTTCGTTCATCATCATTCAGTAAGACCACCATTGTAATTGTATTGGTGATGTAGTTGTATTGGTTGTGTTTGAGTTTTAATGTTTATGAGTGGGTTCATTACTACAAGGTTTGCATAGGCCAGGAGAGCTTGTTGTGAGACTGGAGTCACTATTGTAGTTTTGCTGAGGCCAGAAGAGCTTGTTGTGAGAGTAGAATCACTATTGCAGTTCTGGTAATTGTATTGGTGATGTAACTGAATTAGTTGTGTTTGAGTTTTAATGTTTATGAGTGGGTTCATTACTACAGAGGCCAGGAGAACGTGTTGTGGGACTGGAGTTATTGAGACCACTATATTGTGCAACCCTAGCTCACTAGATACGTGCTCCAATGCTTCCCAATTCACTCATTCTTCCAAGAATCTCTTATCTCTTAAATGAGTTGTCGACTCCAAATTGAGACTAATGAATTTTTTTTTCGAAATAGTTGTTTTATGTGCGGGATATCTTAAATTTTATGTCATGAAGCTAAATGTTTGAGTTCTTTCTTTCATTAGAATTTCATGTTTTAATTTTTGATTTTATAATTAAATGTAATTATGTTTATTGTGAACTTTTTACAATTAAGTATTTTTTTTTTTGGTTAGAATAGTCATTCTTTATGTTTAAACTAAAAATATTTACATGATATTTATAGTTTGATATTACAAATTAGATTTTATTATTTTTTAATATTATTTATTTTAACTTTGATTGGTTACATTTTTATTATGTAATCATTACATATTTATAGCTGAAGTTGGATTTTGTCTTTTTAATTTTAGGGAAAAGTTTCATTTTTCCCTTCCTCATTTTGCACTAGCTAACTCTTTACAAAGGTGAAAGTTACAAAGGGAAATGTATTTGACTATTACTTTCCAATATTAGTTTGAATGAGAAATATAGAATTTTTTTATTTAAAATGCATAGAGGTTTACATAGAATCTATTTTTTAGTAATTTATGACACAACCACATTTATGTAAATTGAGTGTATTTCTTTTTAGTAAGATTGTTTTTTCTATATAACATAAATATTATTAGTTTGATCTAATATTAATTTATTATTTTAAATATTTCTAAAATGTAATTTCAAAATTTAAATATTTTTAATTTTTATATCAAAATCATATATAAGTTTATATAAATTTCAATTTCATTCCAATTACTTCATCTTTAGCTTTATTATTTGAATAATGGTTTATATAAAATTAAGTTTCTATAAAAATTAATTAACTATATAAAATTTTCAATGTCATTTCAAAATTTATAAAATATTGTGTATATAAAGTTTTGCTTGTAAACCTTAATAATTTGCTAATGGATTACATAAAATTGGATGTATATAAAAAAATCTAGCTAACACTATTTTAATCTTTAAGTAACCTAATATTCATGAGAACTACTCCAATAACCATATTTTCAATCGAATTTTAGCTTTATTATTTAAATAATGGTTTATATAAAATTAAATTTCTATAAAATTTATTTAACTATATAAAATTTTCAATCAGTCATTTAAAAATCTATCGTAATGCTCTACATATAATTTACATAAATTTGGATGTATATAAATAAATTTATTTGACTCTATTTAACACTTCAGTAACTTAATATTAATGAGAACTACTCCAATAACCACATATTCAATCAAACTTTTAAACTTTATGGAAAACAAGAAAGTTTTCCTTCCCCATGGCACACATTGTGAATCGTCCCTGCGGACTTGACATCTCCGTTAGCCTCTATGTTTCACTCCTATTACTTTATTCAGCTTGCAATTTTCATGTGAAATGTGGTTTACACTTGTCAGCAGTCCACACTTCAATTTAGCTATTATTAAGCTAAGAAACAGGTACTACGTACTACTTAGCATTTGTTTTAATTATATTTTTAAAAATAAATCTAAGAGAAAAAATATATGGGAGATTTATGTTGGATTTATTATTACTTATAATTAAAATTAATTATAATTATAATTTTATTTTTTTAGTTTTAGTTGTATGTAATTTTTCAATGTCACAATGTTTTACTAATACTATTATTAATAGATTTTTTAAGTGGTTTTTTGTAGAAATTCCTTGTAGATTCAAAGTGCTTATGTGAGTTGCTAAAAAAATACTTGAAACTACTCTACTCATCAGTGGTAACAATTAAATGATCAGGAAATCAGAAAGAATAAAAGAGAAACACATTACAAAATGATAAAAACCTTTGTTATCTATATATTGCATTAGTCAGAAAATATGAGAAGTTTATAACTCTTTTCTTAATCCTAAGCAACCTCTTAAGTATCTCTATCTATCTCATTGCTTCCTATGCAAGCCTTCGCAAATACTTAGCCAATTTACTAGCCATCCAAGCTCTTATTTCCTTTCACTAATCAATGAGGAATTAGGCCCCTATTTAATAGGAATTTTCATCCATGTTCCTATGGGCTCTTCCTCTTACTACATGCACTATCTTTACAATTTGGATAATTATACAACTGATAGTACATTTTCCCTTAAATTCAATCTCAACTGGGTCCTTCTTTGATCTAACATGCTTGAGTTAATTATGAGTGAGTTTGGATAATTATACCACTAATAATACATTTTCCCTAAGGTCCAATTTTAAATGGGTCTTACTTTGATATAACGTGAGTTAATTATGAGTGAATCATCATTTAGCTGGTTGATCACTGGAGCACCACACTTCACTGCAGGTAACACCACACTACACTTCAGGAAACACTACACTACACTTCATCCACGACCACGAGAAAACTATGCAGTATCTCTATTTGTCTCGTTGCTTCCTATGCAAGCCTTGACCAATACTTAGCCAATTTCCTATGACCAATACTTAGCCAATTTCCTAGCCTTCCAGGCTCTTATTACCTTTCACTAATCAATGAGGAATTACGCCCCTATTTTATAGGAATATTCTTCCATGTTCCTTTCGACTATTCCTCTTACTGCATGCACCATCTTTAAAATTTGGACACCATCTTTATAATTTGGATATATATACAACTGATAGTACATTTTCCCTTAAATCCAATCTCAAGTTTGTATTTCTTTTATATAACATGCATCAGTTAATTATGAGTGAATCTTCATTTAACTCCACTCCAGGGAGCACCACACTCCACTGCACTTCAGGAAAGACCCCACTGTACTTCAAGAAGCATAGGCAACACCAAAATGTACTTCAAGCAAGGCCACATTGCACTTCAAGAAACACCACATTGTACTTGTACCACACTTGATTGCGGGAAACACCACACTACTAGACCTCTCACTAGTTCCTTCAATAGTTGGAACTAGTTTAAGTCACTTTAACTCAGCTGAACTGAATTAATTAATTACAACTCAAAATAAACTCAACCAAGACTTGAATTAACTAAGCCAACTAAGTCAAATTAACTTATTTAAATAATACAAGTTGTCATGAGAAGTGGAATTACAATTTTATTCCTAATATAATTACAGACAAATTAAATTAGAATTTTCATTATTATGGTTGCAATTTTCAACACTTTTAACATTTTATTATTTTTTAATTGATTCGACATGTAAATGTACACCACTATAAAATCTTCCCCATATACTTTTCCTTTTAGATTTAATATAAACTAGCGTAGATCCATCTTAACTCCGGATCTTTTAAACACCAAGAGGGATCAAGCAGCAAGAGGGATCTAGCTCAAAAAATGCTAGTATTTTAATATAAGATTATTTTTATTTCAAATTTACTTTAACTACCTAACAAAAAAATTGATGCAAAAATAATAACCTATAATTTTCCTTTTAACATAGGGATATTTTTATTTTATTTTTTTACTGAGTAAGAATGTTTACTGGCCTATAGAGCGTCTCAAAAATATTATAAAATAAGCCATGTACTGGTCCATGATATTGTTAGAAAACTTATTTACAAGTTAATACTATGCATGGTAAATTGAGAGTGAATTTACATGGTAGGAATCTTGTTATATTGTAAGTATTAAGTTTTAATTTCAAAAATGTTATAAACTTAAATATTTATAAAATATTTTGTTTTTGGAATGAGTTGTTGTTTTTGGGCATGTGACATTGATAAAGCCATGGAATTGGCCCATGGTATTGTAACAAAACCTAAAAATTAATAATATCATGGTAAAATGTGGTGGAATATTTATGATTAAAAATCTTGTTATATTGTAAGTATTAAATTAAATTTTTAAGTGTTTATAGTTGTTGTTTTTGGGCATGTGACATTGATAAAGCCATGGAATTGGCCCATGGTATTGTAACAAAACCTAGAAATTAATAATATCATGGTAAAATGTGGTGGAATATTTATGATTAAAAATCTTGTTATATTGTAAGTATTAAATTAAATTTTTAAGTGTTTATTAATTAAAGTTAAATATGATTGTGGAATCACTATTTTAATTTATATGGTAAAATAGATTTTAAATTATAAGTATAATTTAAGGGTTATATATTTTGATGTGATATGTATATTATGAATTTTTTGGTTCGTAGTTTTATTAATAAAAACAAAATTACAATATAGAAAAATAGAATTTAAAAAATATTTATATAAAATCTAACATCTAACACCTATGCATCCCCCTATAGAGAGGTGTAAGGCATTCGGCATAAAATGCTATAAAATTTGTTAGATTATCTTGTGAAAGAGAGTTATTGTGAGATATGTAGTTATTTTAGATTATCTTGTGAAAGAGAGTTATTGTGAAATATGTAGTTGCTCCTTTCTTTCAAGGTAGCCCAAAGAAGAAAGCCTAATAGTAAAATCCAGATCATATATAGAATGGGGATATGAAAAACTTGTGTCCTCCTATTGTAGATGGTTTGAGGGATGCTTGATGGATCAATTTGTTTCTCATGCTTCTCTCCAATGCTTTCAACGGATAACTAGTAGAGAAGCATGCATTAATTTTTTCGCATTTTGAGATGCGAGGAAGAAGGAACATCTAGAGGGTCTCATATAATTATGCTTTTATATATTATCCCACGTTGGTTTTTTTCTTTATACTAGGAACCATAGGAATTGTGATATTTTTGGCCAAAATTGGAGGCAATTGGGATTTCTTTGAACCTTCATTCCAGGTTGTACCTTCATTCCAGGTTGTAGGATTCTCTAATGGAGAAGGTACAACTGAACCCACATCTCCATGTTTGTTAGCCTAAGTGGATCTTAAGATGAGCCTTTCTGGGAGCTTATACTAGAATTGTGTCTAGATTTTCTCACTACGTTTGGGATGCTAGTCCTCTAGATTCAACCATTGTCTCCATGCAGAGAGCGAGTTGGGATTATCCCAATAATCTCTATCTTTATGCAAGACCTAAGTGATCATATTAAGTCGAAGAGTGTTTAAATCATTCTGATATTGGAGCTTCGGTAGTTTTTTCCATAAGTCATATTAGAATAGGGAAATTTTACTGTCTCGAATTTCCAAGAAGCAATGTTACTAGATTATGTGCATGCCCCGTTTTGCTAAATTCCAAATATATGATACTTCTCGTTTAAAAATTGTTCTAATGGGATATTGTATTGAAACGTGTCTTCTGTATTTTCTAAGGTAGATGTGCTTCCATAAGTCTTCGATTCCCTCCATCCATCGATTCCAAATCTTGGCTCCTAAAATGGTGGTAAGGTTGATCGATCTCTTAAAACAAGCCCTTCCTAAGCTTGGGTCTGAAAAAGAAAGTTCCCAAGCCATGAAAAACCGTTCTTTTCTCTAGTTTAACCTCACCACATAGAAAGGAACATTATAAGATTTGGATAAATTAAAAAATATTTTAAATTCAATTACAAAATAACAATTTACTAAAAAATAAAATAGCTAAATATCTCAAAATTAAAAATTAAATCACACAACATATTTAAAAAAATAAAAACATAAAAACCATAAAAAACTTCAACAACACTCTTACACACCTCTAATTAAATTAGAAGAAAAAGTACCAACGAAACTTTCCAACCCTTAATTATCATAAAAGAAAATGTAACCAACATTACTCTTTCTAAGCCTTGCATGTACATCTACATATATATTTTATAAACATCTAAATGACAACTTTAAGGATAAGTGTAGTTGATGTAGGTCATGAAGTAATGGGTCTTAGTTGTGCATCTAATAGAGAGGCACACATTTTACACTCCACGTCACAACTGGGAGGTTTTTCTACAAGCACCGAGGGTTTGACTTACTGGAGGCTTCAAGGGTTTTCTGCGAGCATTGAGTGTTTCTAGCGTTTGACAAATATTTGGAATGGAGGCTTGCAGAGAACTTTTCAATGGAGAGTCGTTAGAGGATGTGAATTTGGTTACAGCTTTGGATATGTCAGAGATACTAGAGATTGTGGGGTCAGTTGTGGGGTTAGTTGTGGGGTCTGGCATGGAGCTCGATACACACAATACGGGGTTCTCCTTGCAAGGGTGTCTTGGGTCTTTGGGTTGTGTTGGTTATTGATGTATTCATATGGGATTTATTTTGACCATTTCTTTGCTTGCAGTAGACTCGAGCATTCTACTGTGCATGTGGTTTACTTCTCTAGATTTTTCATGGAGTGTTGTGGCCCATTCGAATCGACATATTATGCCCTATCTTAGGCCTCACCCTAGCATCTGGGGTTCCTCGAGATTTTCTACCCCAAATACTATGCAACCCTATCTCCGGTATTGATGGCTACCTGGGCGGCCAGTGCACAAGTATTATATTTTGTTGTGGGGTTTTTACCTTCTTGGTGTTTTCTTCAAACCCTTATGCTTTTCATCGCTCATTTTGGACTTATGATTATCCTCCATTTTGGGGCTTTTTGTGGCAAGCCTACATGCCCTTATTTTTTTCCTGCAGCTTCTTTGGCCAGGGTTTTTGGTTTCTTGAATGTCTTCATTTATGGCTTGAATGGATTACAATGCCTTAGTACATTTGCAACGTATTTTCAGGTTGATCTAGTAAATATGCTATAAGCATGACTATTTATATTACATGTCATTTTGTCACCATAATACTTGGCCGCTAAAATGGATCTCTCGCCATCCATAAACATGTTCCATTACACTCCTTTAGAAGTCAAATATTAAAAAAACCTTTGAATAAGTTGTGAATTTTGGTTTAAATGGGTTTATGACTTGTTAAATGTGACCTGCGCGCTTTTCCTAGTATGTTTCTGTGCAGTTGCAAGTTCTATCGCTCATAATTGTGTAGAATTGTGCTCTGTCTTCTACTATAGACCGTGGAGGTAAATCAAAGAAAAGTAAAAATAAAGACATAATTCCAAAAGAATTTTTGGTCGAATATATCCCAAATGAAATCTTCTAGGTCATATCTATTCAAGCCATATCCCTCATATCATGGAGCTAATTCCCTTTCATCAAGAAACCCTAATCCCCCATTTAGAGGATCTCATCCTTCTCTTTTGGATTTGAAAATTATTCCTCTTGGCCTATAAATTAGCTAGAGTATAGAAGGATACACTTATGCTGTTGGATTTAGATTGGAAGGCTTATCAATTAAGGGGAGGTTTAGAGACATTTGTGATCCGGATTTAAACATGAACACAATAAAATATAGAAGTAACCATAAATACAAAGATGTAGTAGAAATGATACTTCATTTCATTAATGTAAAATATTGAAATATGATTACAAATAGATATGGAAATAAACTAGCTAGGGCGATGGTAGCTTATCTCTGAGAAGAGATGTGATGGCTACATGCCTTTGAACTGTGTTACAATGAGGCTCGAAGGCCTATTTATTGTTGAGAAACAATGGAAAACCCTAAACATCCAAAAACTTAACCCTAGTAGATGAAACGCCAAACTGTGGACCCTGTTTGGGTAAATTGGTACATCAATTTCCTAGGGTTGTAACTTTGGCATACGATCCCTGTTTGACATGCACAATATGTTGTTAGAAAGATCTATACGAGGACTAAAACTTTTGGAAGAGGAAAATCAGTCCATGGACCCATGTTGCTCCCAAGTTTCCCAAACAACATCGTTTAGGGCCTCAAAACGGCTCCAGAACTTCTGGACATGAAAAATTGTTAAAAATAGTAAACTATGCTACAATTAAGGAATCTAAAAGGTTGAAAGAAATAATGGTGGGGGTCCAAGTGGACTTGGTGGGTGGCCACCAATATCCACCTAGATCATTCCTCCCCCTTTAGGATGAAATGGTACCCATTGCATTGAGTTCCTCCATCTGTTGAACTTGTTCCCTGGTGAGCTATTTTCCAATCTCTGATGTGTCCAGTAATGGTGGGAAGCATGGTAGAGGGTAGTCCACATTGAACACTCAGTGCAAGCAAATGAATGGGGAAATGTTGTGCTCTGAATCGTTATTCCCCATAGCCTTGGTACTAGTGTAAGCACCATGTCACTTATTGTACTTGTCATTTTTCAGAATGGAGAGGTGATATCTTGGCCCATTGGGTAGAGGTTCTCTGGGAGTCAAATCAAATGAATGCTTGACCTGATAGTGCAACAGTACCCCTGTGGGTGAGGAGGAGATGTTCCTTTGTTCCATCTATTGTTGCTGCTGCATGGGGGAACCCTTCTTGTGGGTCATGGATGTGGCGATGATATTCCCCTTACTTTGGGAGCACTCTAGACAAAAAATGAATTTCCTAGTCTGGGAGATGAGCTTGCTACATTTCTTAGCGGTGATCAAAGAGGTGGTGGTAGGTGTGGCTACATATGGTATCCTTTATAATCAGTGTTCCATGGGGACCCGACCCCTAGGGTCGGGTTCACGCACCCCTTGCACCTGACACACTTGGGATGGGGGACATTTGGGGAAATGTTTCCCCACGTCCCCCTTTTAGGGAGAGGTGGGGAGACGTACGGGGGGACGTTTCCCCACTGTGGGGGACACTACTCCCTAAAAGGGGGATGCCTAGACGTCCCACCTCAAAATGGTCTATGTGTCTGCCCTTAAATTTGCTTGAAAATAATGATTTATGACAGGGAAAACCTAGCATTTGACCATATTTCCCTACCTCATTGGATTTCATATGGAGAAAGTAGAATTTTAGATCTCACTCAAAATCCAGCAGACTTAACAATTTTTTAGGAATTCAGGATTTGATGGATTGCAATGTTTCCATTGCATTTTGTCATGTACAACGGTATGGAATTAGTCTTTAATCAAGAACACCAAACCCTCTATGTACTTTAGAGTGACTTTTAGACTCGTCACTCCATTGTTTTTGAGTTTTAGTTATATCAATTTAATATTTCAATCTTTAGATTTCAGTATCTATTATAATCAATTTAGCTTAGTAAAAATTAGATTCTAGAATGATAAATGATGAATTTTAATTTTAAATCAATTTCGAATCTAGAATGATGAATTTAATTTTTAAATCAATATAAATTCTAGAATGGTGAATAATGAATAATGAATATGGATCTGAGTATTTAATTATTGAATATCATGGTTTATGGATGAATCATATATGTATTAGTAAGAACGATGAGTATGGATCAATGTGTTTCATTATTTAATTCAATTATGTATGTATCGTTCTATTTATGCTGTCATTATTGAATATGAATTTGAAATATATATATATATATATATATTAAAAAGGAAAAAAATTATATACCTCGACGTCCCCCCATCCCCCCTAAATTTCAATAAAATTTTAGGGTACTCCCACATGTCCCCCTTGTGCATCTCCCCGCACCTGTGTCTCCCTGTCCTAGAGTCTTGGTGGAACATTGTCTATAATGAATTACACAAAGAAATAATGACAACACAAGGCCTCGACTCCTACACAACATGTCGCCTCCACAAGTATGGCTGGCCTAATAAGACATCACAAACATCTAGAGGTGAAACATCACATGATACCTCATCTGTGAATGGTTCGATGTTGTAGGGAAGGTAGCACTGCTGGCGAACTCGGAGATCACGTCCTTGGTGAAGCCATCCAATACTATACAACTGCAGGTGTGGTGTAGTCGGTAGGCCCAACCACTTCACGACCTCTGCTGAAATGAGGTTTTTTTGGCTCCCACTATCAATAATGACTTGTAGCTATGAACCCTTCACCCACATTTGTGAGTGGAAATGTTTCTCCCCCTCCTTTGTATGTTCAGGCTCATTCTTCTATATCTTGGTTATGGCAATAGTGACGTTAGGCTCCGCATTAATGATCTACTTCCATTTCCCATTCCCCTTGTCAGATTCTGACTTAGGGTCGAAACATGAATCTGATTCTAAAGCCTTCAACTCGACCACCAGTGACTGCTTGGTCCAACACTCACTTGTGTTGTGAGTGGGGCTCTTATGGAGCTCACACCACTTTCTGGTGTCCTTCTTTGACTTCGTAGTGTTGTTATTTTATTTTGGCTCCGACAGGTTGTCTTGGGTCACCCCGCCTTGGCTTTGTCCTTTGGTCTTTGGATTCACAGATCCAAAGTCTCACTTCTTCTGTTTAAACTTCTGCTCGATCTTGACAGCGTATCGGTACGCCTTGTCAGGCAAGGAGATGTCCAGGAACTCCATCTCCTCCTGGATGTACCTGTGTAGGTAGCCGTGGTGCTTGAGTACCAAATGCAGCTCAAAATCCTTGATACCCAACTTTGTACAAAGGGTATGAAGTATGTTTGTGAACTCTAGCACATCTTGGTCCCTACCCTACCGTAGCATGGTCCACTTTATGTATTTGTCCTCATAGCTTTCAACAGGGTAGTACTGATCCTTGATGGAATCCCGTAATGAATTCTAACTCGATGCAGCTGAAAATAGCGAGCCTGTACTTTCATCCTTCTGTTCGTAGTAGGTTTCCCACTAGTCCTTGACATGGGGGGCTACTTTGAGAAGAGCAAAAATAATCTTTTCCCGATTACAAAAATCATGAACAGAAAAATACCCTATGTCTATCTGACCCTCGAATATGGGGATTTCAAAATTAACTTGTTCCTTAAAGGGTGTGGTGTTTCCAGAGTAGCTGTTGGAAGCCGATGCATCGCCTCTGGGTTGCGACTAAATGATCTGAGCAAAGTTTTCCATCATGACGTTGCTTTGTCACTCGAGGGCTTCTTTGAGCAAGATTTTTATAGGATCTCTTGCCCCTTTGTCTCTCTTTTCATCTGCCATGGGAGGCCATCGGGATTTGCAAGGCTGTCCTTGTAAAGGTTCAACTAGTTCAAGCCCTAACTCCTTATATCTCGACCTCATTGGGGACATGCAAATAAAAGCAAAGACAAAAACAGACTACTCTGATACCACTGATCCAGATTTAAATGGGAATGCAATAAAGTATAGAAATAACCATAAATACAAAGATGAAACAGAAATAATACTTCATTTCATTAATGTAAAATATTGAAATATGATTACAAACAGAAATAGAAATAAACTAGCTAGGGTGATGGTAGGTTATCTCTGAGAAGAGATGTGGCAGCTAAATGCCTCTGATCCATGTTACAATGAGGTTCGAAGGCCTATATATTGTTGAGAAACAATGGAAAATCCTAAACATCCAAAAACCTAACCCGAGAAGATGAAAAGTCAAGCTGTGGGCCCTATTTGGGTAAATTGGTACATCAACTTCTCGAGGTTGTAACTTGGCATACGATCTCCATTTGACGCACACAATATCTCGTTAGAAATATCTGTCCAAGAACTACGACTTTGGGAAGACCAACATTGCTCCACAGACCGATGTTTCTCCCAGTTTTCCCAGGAAACATCATTTAGGGCCTCAAAACAGGTCCGGAAGATTAGGACCCAAAAAACTGCTAAAAATAGTAATGTGTGTTACAATTAAGGAAACTGAAAAGTTGAAAGAAACAATGGTGGGGGTCCAAGTGGACTTGGTGGATGGCCACCAATATCGACCTCGATCAATTTGCGAGGAACCTCATGAAATCAATGCAAACATTGTAAGGTTCTTCCTTATCCTTGAATTAATAAAAATTAATCCTTTTTCCCATTATATTGTCCTATTGAAATGATAAATGGTTTAATATTCTTTTGATATTTAGTAAGATAATATCAATTTCTAATCTCCTTGATCATTAGAAAAAGCTTGTTTGAATTGTTATGACTGAATATGCCTTTGATCTCTTTTACGTCTGTGATTGAAGGTCTTTTTGAGCACCGGGAAGCTTCGTCAAGTTAGAGCAGAGATATTCATCAGGAATTTCACAAATAGGCAAGAGGCTTATCCTTCTACTATTGTATTTACAATTAGAATGAAATAAGCTTAGGGAAAAAGTCATTTATTTGTCTATTTGTTTCTAGTTTCCTTTAGGATCTAGGGAGATCATTCTTGTTAGCAAGAGGGATTTATCTACCATAACAAATTGGTGACTACACTAGGTAATGTTACAATTCTCTTTTCTCTCCTTGGTTTTGCATTCTGATTTTTGGTGTTTAGTTGGACTCGAGCCTTGGTAAATTTATGATCTTTCAGATCTTCTAGGTTGGTTTCTTTCTTTTTTGTTTTTTCTTGGACTTCCCAGACATGCACGGTTTTTATTCACCCATAGATTGCATATCTGTGTAGTTGTTGCCTCAGCAACTAGGTGCATCCACACTAAATTAAACTATTTGCTTGCACACTTCCTAGATATTTTTGAAAAAATAGTTTTTCTCTCAGCCAAAGTTTGAATTTTGGTTTCTAAAGGTGTCATCATATTTGTTTTGACTATCCAATATATTTTCTGAACTTTTTTGAGTGCTTTGGTGAGGTCTTTTTGGGAATTAATCCTTTTTGCAAAATTTATTAGGGTTTTGTCTGACTTATTTACTAATTGATAAAAAGATAGTAGGTTGTCTTCAAAACCACTATATTCCTCTCTTTTTCGATTAGATATACAAAATCCGTCATCAATCTTGCTTATTTGTGATAAAATTCTTTGTTTAATCACAAATTAGGGTTTCTCGGAAATTGTTATGTTTTGTGAAGAACTAATTTCACTACTGCATGATAAAAGGAAATCATCCCTTTCCCATTTTGAAATCTTTCATAATTACATTCTAGCATCATTAAGTGAAAGAATTCATTACAGAAATTGCATTTTTTCAAAACTCTTGTTTGATTTCTGTGTGTTTCAAAATTTTGGGTGCTAAATGATAAAAGACATTTTGGGTTTGTTTGATCTCTTAGGAAAATTTGAAATCTTAGTTTGCTTCTGCATCTGAATTGCATTAAAGTGAAATTGACTATCTTATGAAAAGACTTTTGTTGAAATTGTGAGTTTTACATTTTATTCAAAGAAAATCAAATAAACTCCTACTTTCCCTTAATTAGGATTTCATTGAACGATAGATTACAAATTGGGTGTTCAATTGCATTAGAATTTCAATTCGAGTCATAATATCATAGGCTTCACTCCCTTTACCTATTGAGTAAATAAGAACTTAATAACACAATGTTAATTAAAATCAATTAGAATTTTATATCTTTGACGGCTGTTACCACCTACAGTAGCTTATGTGTGGGGCTTTGGAATATCAAAGTGAGTAAACTTTCCAAATCTACAGACAAACAATAGAATCATGCGTTAGGGAGAAAAATCCAATTATTTCAGTTTTTCTCTAGGGAGCTCTTCTTATGCATGAGCTAAGCATGAGATCATTTCAGATTTAGTGAAGTGATCAATGATAGAGCCAATTTCATGTATTACAATGGTGCCTAAAGGTCCTTGGGGCCACTTGAAAGTAAACCTCCAATTAACTATGTTTAGGAGCTTTCAAGGCGATTGAGCATTGTTACTTTTCCCTTGTGTGTACATCCGATTTACGACTGTCACCCTAGGTAAAAATTTTATAGTTGGTAAACTTAGTGACCATAATCCTAGGGCTCTACCTAAGGTGAAGGTAGAGGGAATGATCCAGGTGGATATCTAGACACAAATGGCATGGAAAAGGCTTAGAATTCGAAGTGGTGGAAAGTTGATTAACTTGACATCAGATCGAATTTCTCGTCGCTCTGCTTCTAATGGTCTGAACGACACTCTAATCCAAGTCTGGATCAGGAAGATAGAGGCAGTCAAAGTTTCAGTTGACTTTTGCTGACTACACAGGCTTAATGGAGACACAATTTGGAAGTTTTCATGTGGATATAATCGGGCAAATCCAACCAGATTCTGGGGAAAATTGTCGCCTCATTAAAATGTCTCCTTTGGTCCAAATATTGATTTTTCAAAATGGGCCATATTAATATAATAAAAAAAATATTAAAAAAAAGGGGTGGCAGGCCATTAATCCCACCACCCCAATCCTTATCACATATAAATTATGGAGGGGTGGGGCACCACCCTCGTCCCCTCCCGCACATTTAGTGGAACCTGTGATTATGGGTAGGCCATTACAGTTTCACGCGGAGGAATGTGTGGGTCGGCCCTTGGGGCATGGTCCAACCACAAATAACAACCACGTTGATAGGGATACGGACCCTGTTGGAGCCAACGATAGGTGAGGTGGGTGGGTTTCCCAAGGTGAGGTGGGTAGGGTTTGACCGCCCAAACCCCTCGACAACAATCGGATCTCTAACCACTTTGCCCAACAGAGATTTTGTAAACTCTGCCCCTTTTTTACATCTAAACTCAGTCATCATTGCACCAAGGTATAAGAGGAGTGTGTACATAGTTCGATGCACATTAATTTTGTAGATGGCGGAACCATGAGTAGTGCAGAGAGGTGGATAGAACCATGATCTGAGCAATTTCTCTAGTGGGGCATATTTTCACTTTGTCATATTTTCACAAATTTTATATGGTTTCAACATTTCTCGATGCCACGAATGCAATGGTGTTGTCCATTTCTCCAATAAAGTTCTTCATTTTTCGGCCATTTTTCGTAATGGAGGTATAAGACTCCTTTTTGTAAATGATGATTGTATTGTTCTTTCTCATGCCACTTAATGAATGAAGGCCCCGCATTGATCGAGCAAGGCCCAGAGATGTAGTCCAAATCAGACGAACTTCGTTATCAATTCTCTTGTCTTATTTCATGCTTTATGTGTTTCTCTTCTTCTCTAATGTGCACATTAAATTTCTATGTTTCAGCTACAATTTATGCATATAATTCTCTGATACATCTATAAGAAAAAGATCCTGGATCAAGTGGTATCATAGCAAGTCTTTATAGGTGTGAATTACATGTTTGTATGCTAATAAGAAATAGGCTCCAAAGAGGCGAAGGGAAACTAAAGTATTTTGATCTTGAATAGGGGATGCACATTGAAGTAGAAACATGGTAGATGAAGAGGCTCGTTATGAAGAGGAGCTCAATTTCCGCAAAACCTTCTATACAATGGCAGAAAATGTCGGTCAATTTCTTTCAAGGCTGGAGAAAGCAGAAGGGAAAAAGGCAGAAGAACAAAGTTCAGTGCATGGAAATGGTGAAGAAAACCCTCTCCTACTCCTTCCACAAGTGAGAGTTCTTCTTCCTCTTATCACCATCATCGTAGAAATTCAAGGGATGCATCTAAGAAACCTTTTTTAAATTAGATGTCAAATTTGATCTTCCCATGTTTAACGATGAAAGTAATGTAGAAAAGATTAATAACTAGATTAGGCAGATCAAAATCTACTATATGATTCAGTAGATTGAAGAGGACGACCCAAAGATTCAACTAGCCTCTTTTCGTATGAGTAGCACAACTATCGTCTAGTGGGAGAGAAAAATGTGAAGAAGAGTGTGGGTAATCTTCTTTCCTCATGGCCTAGTTTTATTTCTGAAATAAAGGAACAATTTTACCCCTTGGGTTATAAGAAAAAATCCTAAATGGATTTGCAATACTTAAGGTAAGGCAGAGGTCAGGATGTTCAAAGCTTTACAAAGGAGTTTAGAAAACAAACACTTAATTTGGGCATTGCACTTGACTCACTTGAAGTAGTAACTAAGTATATTGGATCATTACATAGTTACCTTAGACATTCATTATTATTGTTTGAACCAACTACTATTGCATTGGCCAGTGTAAAGGCCATCCATCTTTAGAATAGGGGCAATAATGAAAGAGATGATGATTTCAAGAAACTAGCTTTCAAACCTCCCAATGGAAAACCCAAAGGGAAAGGAAAAGGAAAGGAGAAGAGGATGAAATCAACCAAGAAAGATGAACGAGAAAGAGCTTATTGCACTCACTGCAAAAAGGAAGTTCATGACAATGATCATTGTTGGAAACTATACCCGGAAAAGAGACCAAATAAGTATGGAGGAAAAGGCACGAAAAAGACAATGGAAACTATACAACAAGGCCTTGGATCCAACTCTTGAGATGAAGCATTGGTCACAACAGTAGAAACAAAAGGAACTCTTAGACTTCATGGTAATTCTTAATCACATGAAGGCACTAGTTCAATAAATGATTCTCTTCCTAATGAACTAAAGAGAATTGAGCTACTTCATATTACAGTTATAATAAATCATACAAAAGTGTAAACTCTATTTGATACCGAATCCCAAGAAAATCTAATTTTAGAGTCCTTGGAAAAGAAGCTAGGCTTAGAAACCAAACCACATCCAAAACCTTACCCATTTGGATGGATACATGATAAAGCAAATTGAATGTACCTAAGTAGTGCAAGGTTAAATTTTTTATCGCTTCTAAGTTAGTGGATGAGGTAAAACTTGATGTGATACCATTGGATATCTATGGCATGGTGTTAGGGAGTCCATACCTATATGATAGAAAGGCAATCTTCTTCCGTCATGAAAACAAATACCAAATCACAAAAGATGGGGTAGAATATATTGTAAGGGCTCATCAAACTAAAATCAATGCAAACCTCGTAAGTGTAGGAAAAATGAAGAGTTTTGTGAATTCCAGTAAGAGTTGCATGCTTATGGTAGTAAGGGGGAAAGATGCAGAATTATCTGATGCTTTCCAGGGTTGTGATCATGTGCATAAAAAGGAATTATGTGAATTAATTTCTAACTATGATGAGATGTTTAATGAACCAAGGGGATTACCTCTGAAGAGGTAAATCCAACATGGGATCCATTTGTAGCATGACATTCCTTTTCCAAATATTGGCTTGTATAGGATGTTGACCATTGAGATGAAGGAGATCAAAAAGCAGGTGTAGGAAATATTGAACCAAGGGGTCATCGGACCAAGCAATTCTCCATGTGGCTCACCGATTGTCTTAGTGTTGAAGAAAGATGGCACATGGAGGATGTGCATGGATTACTGAGCACTAAACAAAATCACGGTGAAAAATCGTTACCCTCTTCTGTGCATAGATGATTTATTAGATTAGTTAAAGAATGTTATCTATTTCACCAAATTGGATTTGCGTAGTGGTTATCACCAAGTCCGAATTGCAGAGCAGGATGTGTGGAAAACTACCTTCAAGGCCAAACAAGAGTTGTTTGAATGGATGGTGATTCCATTTGGACTTTGCAATGCCCCAACCACTTTCATGAGTGTCATGAATGATCTCTTTAGGCCTATCATTGATGAATTTTTTCTTGTATATCTGGATGATATTCTTGTCTTTAGTAGAAGTTGGAATGAACATGTAAGCCATGTGAAGAAAGTGCTTGATGTATTGAAAAAAAAACTCTATGTAAAAGTGTCAAAGTGTCAGTTTGGGAAAACCACTTTAGTTTACCTAGGTCATATTGTTGGTCATGGTCAGCTTAAAATTGATCCTTCTAAAGTTGAAGCAATTATAAATTGGCCTAAGCCTACTAGTGTAACCAAGGTTCACAGCTTTTTGGGTGCAATACAATATTGGAGGAGATTTATTGCCAATTTCTCTATTATTGTAACACCTTTACACACACTGAAAAGTGTAAAGCAGTTCTTTCAATGGGGAGGAAAGTAGTAGAAGTCCTTTGAAACATTGAAAGAAAATATTAGCATCGCACTAGTCTTAGCCTTACCATATCTCCAACAGCCATTCGAGATCAAGATAGATGCTAGTGGATATGCCATAGGAGCTGTACTGATGCAGCAAAAGAAGTTGATATGTTACCATTCAGAGAAGTTCTCTCAGGTTGTGATAAACTATCCCACTTGTGACAAGGAGTTATATTCCTTGGTCTAGAGTATGAAAAATTGGAAACACTACCTGATTGGGAAGGAGACCATCATCCATACGGATCATCAACCCTTCCAATATCTTCAGTCACAAACAAAGTTCCAAGAATCTTGTCATTTCAGGTGGATGGGTTTTGCTTAGTAGTTTCATCTTGTAATAAAGTATAAGAAGGGCACTAGCAACAAAGTGGTCGATATGCTATCTCGCCCTCCTATTTTTGCTTCTGTTATTTTTCATAATTCTTTGTTATCTATTGAAAGTTATCCTAAACATTATGATAACTGTTAGCCTCCTATTGCGACAGGTGTTCATTTTTCATGATTGACATCTTTACATGCCAAATATGTCATACTTTGCATGCTGCAGTGTTCCATATTTCCAAAAAGAGGTTAAAGAAGATATTGTAAAAGTGTGCCAATTCAAATGCCACTGCTGAATTCCGATTTTGATGACTCAACCATTTTTGTCCTATAAAAGGGAGGGCCAAACAGCTTAAACTTGGTCTCCCTAGGTTTCAATTTCCTGTTTTAGAATATAGAGAATGATATCTGTCCAAACAGTTTAATCTTGGAAGATTTGTAGATAGGTAGAGAATCAAAGAAGCCCAACTGCTTAATTTGGGCCCTTGGCAGAAATAAGTGTAGACTCAGATAGGATAATAAAAAAAAGAAAAATTTGTAAAGCTGGGTTTGCAAGTCTAAGTGCACCCAAACCAAAGAGAAGAAAAAATGTCAGGATGGTAGGCTGGGTAGGTAGTTTCTGAGGTTGTAGAATGATGATTCATGATCAATCTTGTGTTTCTAAGTGTTATATCTTTTCAAATCACAGCCATGATGCATTTTTCATTTGGAGGAAGTCAAGCTGGACATAACTAACTCCCCTGTTCATTCTTATTCCCCAAATCACTCACTAATTTTCCCAAAGAGGTCAAGATCTGCTTGATGCCTCTTAGTCATCATTTTCCACATTATTGGCCTTGGTAAAGATCTGCTTTACTCAAGGATTTCCATTCTTCTATTACAAAGTCCTATTCCTTCAAAATGGCCTAAGGTTCCTTACCTTAGCGCTTTCTCATCATCTTCATATTAACTCCTGACTATATTATATAGCCCCCTATCTATTTCCCCCTCCCCTACTAAATCTATACTAAATAACTCCCCTATATACATACCCCACCCTCTAGCACTATAGCTATGTATTTATCAGTTCTGGGACAGAATAGTCCACCTGGGACTATCATGAACCCGTCCACGTCCTAACAGGAGTTAGTGTGACACCTGGTCATGCTAACAAGCTTTTTCCCTAACCCTAGCCCTGAAAAACCCTCTTTTCCGCCCTTAACCTAAAGTTGTGTGCATAAAGCATTAACCCCACTCGTTAAACAACCCCATAACCCACAGTTCCTAAGTTCTAAACCCCCCTTCCGCGCCGTATAAAGATTCGCATATTCGTGT
The DNA here is from genome assembly GCA_031772625.1 of Pinus tabuliformis. NCBI lineage: Eukaryota > Viridiplantae > Streptophyta > Pinopsida > Pinales > Pinaceae > Pinus > Pinus tabuliformis. The sequence goes on from CM062820.1 coordinate 1,318,856,766, forward strand.
GCCCGTCAATTATTCTCCTGCCAGCTCCGCGCTCCGTCCACCGTCGGATCGGGCCCTCCCCATCCGACGGCTCTCGGCGTTTTTGGAGGCGCCCCGCTGCTCAAACGTTAGCTTCCGATGGCGAGGCGGTTTTTCCGCCCTACCCAAAGACACTTGTCCACTTCTTATTGCATCGGAGGGGCTCTGACGGATACCTCCCCCGTACAGAAAGCAGTCTGATGAAACCGCTTTCCGCCCTTTGTACGCGCGCCCCATGTCGCCTGTCCGGTTCCACGTGTCTGCCAGGTCACCTTCACCATGTCACCCTGCTAACTTCACCCTGCCACGTCATCTGCCATACCATGGTCCCACCTGCTGATGTCATGCTGACGTCATCATCAATTTTGAGGCAAAAGGCGAAAATCGTGCTTAGGAGGCCCGGATTCAAATTCCAAGGCAGTTTTTCATGCGCGATTAGCGCCTAGCGCTAATCGCGCATGGCTATGGGAAAAGGGCCGAAATGGAAAATCCCTCATTGCGTAGCCCCCAGCAAGCCCAAAAGGCACCGAATGACCCATTTTTCTTCGCGAGGCATGCAGAGATGAATAAAAGACAATTCTAAAGAAAACAGAGGGCCGAACAACGGCCATTAAGTTTTGATTTGACCCGCAGCGAGAGAGAAACCAGCCCAATTCATTTGTCAAAGAGTATCAGAGGAGAGATGAAGCGACAAAGAGTATCAGTTAATTTTTTAATGGAAATCTTCAGTTCCCAAGGCAGGTCAGCATTAATTGGCCTCCAGCAGAGTCAAGTCAGGAGGTGTAAGCCCATCCCAGCTCTCAAATCACAGTTAAAGCACTTAAAGCCACCGAACTACAATGGAGTAGAAGTCCATGCTCAGTTATTATAGAAGCACTACACCAAGACACCAAGGACAATGCATTGATTCAGTTCTGATACGGGCTGCCCTCAGTGCAGCTCAGAGATATTTTTTTCATTTATAAGTTTAGGTTAGAGTAATCATTTAATTTTAGACCTGCTTAGGTCACAGTTGTAATAAACAATTTTGGAGAATCTTCCCTATATATACCACCCACTGTATTGTTTCAAGGGTTGGTTGATTGACAACTTTTCATTAGAGACTCACACTCTGTGTCTGATATTTTTCTTTAATCAAAGATTGTTGAAGAGATTGGAAGAATGACTGCCTAATCTATTTTTACTGGTCTCTAGAGACTGAATGATGGAATTATTGTGCTGCAACATGAATCAATAAGTGCCTCTTACCTCTGTCTTTTCATTTTTCACCATCCAAATAACAAAAAAGAAAGATTAGCTTAGAACTTGTTTAACTGCACTCTAGGCTTAGTTTCTGTTATTTCTTTATGTTTTTTTCATCTGAAATGAACTGGACATGAATATGAATTCCCTGTGGCTCATATTTACTCTTATTCACATGTGTTTGACAGTTATCTAAGGATTCTTTACTGCCCTTAGATAGAGATCATCCACTTTCCTCTATTAAGCTGACTGAGAGATTCTTAATTGCCTCTCCTTCCTTAGCATTCTTTCCATCCTTTAAATTTAGAAAATTGTCGCATGTGCAGCTACCTTGCTCCTTATTCCTCTTGTGACCAAGAAAACGCACCAGCGGTCTTACATCCTTGACTCCATGCCAAATGGTTTGAAACTTTCACACCACAGTTGCCTCTTTACTTGAAAACATCAATTTTCCCACCAAAACACAAACAAAACACAAACAAAAAATCCCTGAACTCAATAACTAGCCTGAAATCATCATCAACAAAGCTAAATCATAAAGAGAGAGCCCTCTCTGACTGCAAGTGGGCTAGAACCTGTAGTCCAAAGTTTGGTTTGTGGTTACCTCGGTCGTATCCCTTTACTCCGACCTGGGGGACAACCTAAGTGATAACATAATGGCAACTCCACTGGGGACATCCTTAGTTAATTTCACTAAGAAGGTTGGAAAAATCCCCTAAGCGAATCGATTTTCTAATTGTTGTATATCCCTTAAAACTACAGATGAAGCCTAAATGTCAGCCAGGAAGCCTTTGAAACTGTTTTTGTTTTACATTAACAGAAGCAAATAAAAGATGCTTCAGTCAATCTTCATGCTAGTTTTAAACTATACACAACCATTTCAAAATCTGACAATTCCTTGCCGATTTCAAAAATATTCCCATAAAAATACCAAAAAACAACATTCAGAAACTAGCTCCCAAGAAGAATCCACGATATACAAGGTCAAATCCAGATCCAGACCCTCCAGCTGTTTTTGAAAATCCGAACCTAATCCCAAAGATCCTCAGGAAGCAAGAGCAAAGACAAGATTTTGCTGATTTGAGTCCTGAAGCAGCTCCTCCGAGTTGTGTTCCAACCCTTGTTAAAGTTTTATTTCGTTCAACCCCTACTTCCCCTTATTCATCATCCAAATCTCAAAGTACTCCATCCACACCTCCATTCACTGTCGTTCCAGTTACTTCAGTCACTCCTGTTATCCCTGTTATCCCCTTCGTCCCACTTATCCCTGCCAATATGGCTAATAGATATGCACCCCTGCAATTTCCTACTAATCCCGGGGCTTTACCTCAGGAGTACCAATCTAAAATTACCTATTTTGACAACACCGGTCCTTTCACAGCCCTTTAGCATACCAAAAAGATGCAAGTCTATTTTGAAAACTACGAGATAGATGATGATAGTGTGAGAATGAGAATTTTTGTTCAAAGTTTAATCGGTGATGTAAGAACTTGTTTTAGATCACTTGTTGCAAATTCCATAACTACTCCAGATGAGCTTTACCAATCCTTTACCAACAGATGGGAGAAAAATAAGGACCCCTTGCACATACTAGCTGAATATGACACAATTAAAAGAGGTCCTCAGGAGACTGTCTTGGAGTACTGTGCAAGGTTCAACAATGTCTATAATGCAATACCACAGAACTTAGGACCTGCACCTGACCTTGCCTTGTATAAATTTCCCGATGGATTCGATCCAGATATGGCATAACAGTTAAAAGAAAGAGCTCCTCAGACCCTTGCAGATATGCAAAATGTTGTTGTCAGCGTAGAGGCCAACCTAATTGCCAAAAGAAACAGAACCAGAATGGAAAGAAAAACCACCTTTAAGGAAGAACCCTCAGCCTTTGATCACAAGCTTGATGCGATTATCATTTGCCTACAAAGGCTGGGAGAAAGAGTAGAAAATGTTGAGAGAAGATCATCATGGGAAGGGCAACAGTCCAATACCATAAGGAACCCAAATTTTAGGAAAACGCAGAACACAAATGTTGGTAGATCAAGCCTAGACCATGACATAAGAGCCCCTTTTCAAGATAATTATGTTGAAGGATCTACATCCAATGAGCAAACAGAAGACAATCATATGAATCTGATGGATCTAAAGGGTGAGCATCAGACTTTTTTGAGCCAAGAAGACCAAGATGAATATAAATTTAGTCAATTTCAGACTAAGTCTGGTGAGTCTTTTGACTTTAAACAAGGATATGATGCTGTTGTGTACGAAGTACACAAACAATACAAGATGAGAACTAGAACCATTGACATTTTTGAACCTAACAAAATAAAGGATGGCAAACAGCCCAACAAGATTAAGAGCAAGGCTGTCATAACAGAACCAACTGATACAACTATCCCAAATCTGCATCAAGTAACTGTAGAAGACATTAAAGAAACGCAACCTCCTGTAGATAAGCTTTTGCCATTTTCTTCCTCTGAGCAAAACTCGAACAATGCTCCAAAAGGCCTTCCTGAAGTTGAAAAAACACAAGTAATCAATTCCCATAACACTAATAAAAAAGAGAAAAATGCTGATAATTCAAATGAAATAGAAAAAACTACCAGCATCAATACCAAGACTCCATTGGAAAAGCCATTTAGTTTAGAGGCAGAAATAGCCAAGTTGAAGATATCCATCCCCCTCTCAGAACTTGCCAAACATGATGTATATAGGCAACAGATTCAAAGATCACTTCAAATCCCAGAGAATAAGGACAATGTGAATGTCCTGGATGATACCCCTGAACTGTTGTTTGGCCCAGAAGTTAATGGAAAATCAACATATGGACCTATTCCACCCTTTTATGTCAGTTTGCATATACATGACAAAGTTCGCCACAATGCTATGTTTGACTCAGGAGCATCACACAATATGATGCCCAAGCAGTTATGGAAAAGCTGAACTTTCATATTACAAGACCCTACAAAGATTTGTACTCATTTGACTCAAGTCAAGTCAAGTGTTTAGGCCTCATCAAAGACATGTGTGTCTCCTTAGTCCAATATCCCAATAAGACCATCCTCATGGACGTGGTGGTGGCTGACATCCCACCAAAATATGGTATGCTCCTATCAAGATCATGGGGAGCAAAGCTCCAAGGATCCCTTCAACTAGACCTCTCCTATGCTACTATTTCGGTCTTTGGGCAACCAAAGAGATTGTACAGAGAAACCCTCATGAAATATATGGTGAGTAGTGAGAGTAAGCCTGAAAATTTTCCCATTTACTCAATCCATTCTGATATGGATTCTTTTATTTTGTTTAATAATAATACAAATTCTCTAACTGATTATGAGCCGTTAGCTCTAGAACAACGAGCACAAATCAATGAAGAATAGATTGCATATACCCATGAGACTGTCACAATAATTAATGAAACCAACATGATAGAGGAAACTCCCCAAACAAAAATTTCAACTCTGCCCAATCCTAACATAGCTGAAACTCTTGGCACAAACCACAAGCAAGGAATCACATGGTATTTAGAGTTTGATGGCTCTGTCAACAAGTTAGGAGCAGGGGTAGGTGTGTGGATTCACAATACACATGATAACCATGCAGAAGGTCATGCCTACAGACTGAACTTTAAATGCACAAACAACATGGCAGAATATGAGGCTCTGTTGTTAGGCCTTAAACTGCTCAAAGCTTTAGGAGCTGCAAAGGTGTCTATTTTAGGAGTCTCTGACCTAGTCATACAGCAGATGAAAGGTAACTTTGTAACCAATGACAATAGAATGAGGGCCTATAGGATTGCTGCCACTAATATACTCAATGCATTTATTGAATTCAAACTGGCCAAGATTTCAAGAGAGCGTAACATTCATGCACACAGCCTAGCCACCTTTGCTAGTACATGCAAGCTTCGTTTTCACCCAAACCATCACTTCACAGCCGAAATAAAACATAGGCCCACTGTCCCAAACAACGTGAAAGATTGGCAAGTGTTTGAAAATGACGCCCAGATCAACAATTTCCTCACCCTTGAGCATGAGTTCTCTAATATCAACATTGACATGGATGCTATGAACGATGTCCAACAGCAAACAAATGAAAACCAACATGTTGTAACAACTACAATAGCCAAACAAATCCTAAACCCCACTGTTTTTGACAAAACAAACATAGAAAAGCTGAAACAAATACATTTGGAGGAAATTGCCAAAACAGAGGCAAAAATCATTGACCTGAAGGATAATTTTCTGCCTGCTGGCCTAACCCCATTAGAAGACAAGTTTGACACCAATGATGTTCCCAGAAAGCCAAAACTGCAACCATTGAACACTGTTATAGAAGAACACAACATTGGGATAGCAGAGAATCCCAAAATGATCAAATTGTCCAGAAATTTACCACCTGATCAAAAGCCCAAGTACATTGATTTGTTCAAAGAATTTCAAGATGTATTTGCTTGGAGTTATGAAGATTTGAAATCCTATGACACCTCAGTGATCCAACACACAATTCCCTTAAAACCAAACCAGAAACCTTTCAAACAGAAACTTAGGAGAATTAACCCTATGCTTCTTCCCATGATTGAGAAAGAAGTAAAGAGGATGTTTGAAGTAGGCATAATAGCACTGTTACACAGTAATTTGTCACCATTGGTCACCGTCCCTGTTACCCCTTTCCTGTACTTTGGAGGACACATTCCGGGACCTGTGAGCAGTGACATAACTTAAAAACACTTGCAATATGTTCCCCTAAGTATGGACTTCATGTGCCCTGAACACACCTCCTGCAGAACATCCCTGAAAAGTGCCCTTTTTCCATTAGCACGGGTCCACAGTGTACTACCCGCGCCAATGAGGGAGATCCTCAAAAGAAGGCACACCCATCGGCACTCTGTCTTAGAGTAACACTCGCGCCAACCAAGTTTGGAAAATATTTTTAACAAACGCGCGCCCGGATGTTTTTTCCCTTCAAGTCATGAAGTCTTTTGAGGATAAAGCTAATCTTCTAGAAGTCGAGATTCATCATCTATCCCTTACATCTATCCACATCAGCTTTTTGGAGGTAATGCCAATCCATAATGGGTGTCTTGATTCATTGTATCTTCTTCCCCTTCTCCATGTATAAAAGTATGTCCTCATGCATTTGACAAGCTAGTTTTTGAGTAGTAGTGATAGTGCTAGTAGTGATAACGCTTGTCTTGAGTGATAGTAAGAGTCTTGGAGCAAAGGGAGGTTATGTTGCCAGAAGTCTGAGCTGTGTATTCATAATCAAAGAGAGAGAAAGGTCTATTGCAAGACATATGTAGCTGCTCGCCCAGCCAGAGGAGAGATTCAACGTCAGAACTTTGGTTGTATTTTTCTCTATTGATTATTCGTTAATAAACGACTATCGTTATGGTTCCAATCTTATTGTTAATTATGATAATGTTTGATCTATGTCTTTTCTGACCGATATATAGTTGTATTTAGTGGATTTTATGCTTGTATTCACTTCGTTCTTTGCATGTGCAGGTATCCATTCGCGGAGATCATGAGGATCGTGACCTGCCGGAGCAAGGGAATGGGAGTATCAACTCGTCTATGACACTAGCGTTGGACTCCAAGTTGGTTCTCATAATCCACTTTCAATTTGCAACTAGGAACTTGCATGGTAGCGTTAATTGATTGTTGCTAGACCCATTTTGGGCTAGTGGGATCGCCTCTGTCCGCAGAGGGGATTTACCTCTCCAACAATTTGGTGACTCCACTGGGGAAGATATTTGTTGTTTGATTCATAAACCTTGGACGGAGCCTGAAGTACGGCCAGGCAGCCTTCGAAACACTATTGCTTTGCATTAGCGAAGTAGATCAACGCCACTTCAGTCAATCTCCGGTTTGGTTTACGAACCGAACAGCTTGGATTTTGTCTTGCATTTTGGTTTTCTCTTGCTTGCTTGTGTAAATAAGCTTTCTGGGTTAGTTTTTAAGTTGTTTCTCGCTGTTTGATCTGTCTGAATACTGTCGACCAGACCCTGGATTGCTTGATTTATTTTTTAAGCCAGCAAACTTTATTAGCACGTTTTTCTACCTGACATTCGCGCCAGTTGGCACAGGTTGCACAAAAGCAACTCGCGCTAATTCCTTAATAGCGCGAGTTACAGGCTGACAGTCGCGCCAGTCCTGTGAACTTTGCCAGTTTGTTTGTTGGAATCTTTTTAAACTCAGATTTCTATCTTTTTACATCCTTTTCAGCTGCTGGAGTGTGTGAGAACTCTATTTGACTGGTTTTTTACCTTTATCCTTCGGGTGTTTTCCTTTTTCCATCGATCTTATATCCCATCCCTAGAGCATCTAGCGGTTTTGTACATCGAGCCTTCCGTTGGAGTTTTTGATTCTTTGATTGTCCAGTCAACTCTTTGGTTGTTTTCTGCACTTGTCTAGTGGTTGACAAAACCTTTTATTGTGTGCTTTGAGAAATCTACTTATTGATCCTTTGGATTTCACTTGACTTCATTTTGGGCTTAGATCACATAGTTCATTGAGGTCTTTGTGAGGTTTTTGACATATTGTCTTGGTGTTTCAGACTTGGTTCTACTTGCATTGAGTGAAATTTGTTTGTTTACTTTTGTTATCATTTCTCGAAATTTGTTTAAATGCATTATGCCATTTAAAAAAAAAACAAATGATATTTTTGCATTATATTAGTTAGCATTCTTCCTTGTTATTGGCAATTAGTCACTTTTTAAGAAAAGAAAAAAAAAGTTTCATTTATTGCTATTAGCTGCATTAGGATCTTTGTTGATTGTTTGGTGATCATTTTGTTTGTTTGAAAATCTCAACTCTTCTGTAGTTAGCATTCATTGAACGGAATGATATATTTTTGCATATAGTTTGCATTTAGGATATTCTGAGAGATCACATATGGTAAGACCTAAAAACTGAAACTTAATCAAAGATCAACTGTAAAACGAACTGAATGAATCTAACAATGCATTGGAACTTAACGCATACATTCTAGAGGTCTAGGCTAGAGATGTGTTCCGGCGTCGTTAAACCTAGTCACTATTGTTTCACATTACGGTTGGGTGATTCCTCCTCTTGTGACTCGATAGTGGTCTAGCACGGATTTGTGCTCCCACGTACCGTCGAGTATATGTGGAGACCCCACTAGGTTATCATCCTTTATCCACAGGAAGCCGTGTCTGCCGCCTTACAAGCCGTAATGCACTGAACACAGCATTCGGGAAGATTGACTGTCGTATGGGAAGTCCTTGGTTTTCATCTGATTGCCAAGGTATATAAGTAGTTTTACCGATTGTTTGGTAAACCTTTTTCCTAGTTCTCCAGAGTAGTCACTTTTGATCCTTTTCGGACTCCTTAAAAGAAAAGGTGCCAGTGAGCGTCTTGTCACTTCGTGCTCATTAAACATTCGAAGGAGACTAGAGTCACCTTTTTGTCCTTTTCTCGACTCTTAAAACATGAAAAGGTCAAGTTCAGTTCCTTTGTCTTAAAATTTATTTGGCCACGATAAACATTACCTGGTTAGATCTTGTGTGCGTTATTTTGAGTAGGGTATTGTCTCGTTAGATTCCCTAGGATTTTGTGAAGTTTCATCCTTGTGGAATTACCAATTTTGTCTTCCGAGATACCGGTTGTGAGTGAAACTCTTTCTGTTGTTCCGAGTATACAACTGATTAGTTCTCGTGCTCCAGGCGACGAGACTTACGAGTTTCATTGGAACCCTGTTTGGGAACCTTCTAAGGACGGTATCCATTTTTGGGAATACACTTCTCCTCGTGTTTCAGCCCCACCATTTTCTTCCGACATGGAGGACATATCCCCTACTTCGACTGACGAATCCGTTGCGATGAGCGGTGAAATTCCCACCGCAATGGAATCTACGCCTATTAGTAGCACTCCTAGACTACCTCCAGGCTATAAAGCAATAAGAAATGTTATGTCTTCTGGAACTCCCTTCACGAGTTCCATTTGGTCACAACTCACTTTTTCCACCATGGAGCCTTTCACTCCACAAAGTCGCAGTACGTCTGTTACCTCAATCACAACCGCTCCAACGGTATGTGTGGCTTCTTCGACTCCTATTTTTAGTCGAACTTTGGCCTCTTTATTCGGAGTCTTCGATCCTACATCAAACGTCCCACCTGAGGGCCCATACGATTAGTATGTACCACATCTTGGTGGGCCTTTGTTGTCTCAACTGACTGTTGAGATTTCAGTTCCGCTGTCAATTGATTGGGGTCCCACCTCTTATCATGGTGGCCAAGCATCGTCTGCGCCATCCCAATGACCACCTCATCAAGGCCTACAAGGACAATCCTTTCAAGGAAACCCTTTCACCTCTGGTGGTCCGTTTTTCACCTCTTATGCTCAACCTTCTGGTAACTCAGGTCAATCTTCTGTTCAACAAGCCCAACCTGGTATCCAGCAAGGTTATCCTACTGGACAAATTGGTCAATCATTCGTTAACCCAAACCAACCCAATGTCCAGTATGGTCCAATATCTGGACAACCTACTCAACCACCTGGTCAGCCCACCGTCCAGTATAATCAACCTTCTGGGCAAGTCGGTCAGCCTCAAACCCAATTAGGCCAACCAACTGCCCAGCCCACTCGGCCATCTGGTCCGTCAGGACAACCTTCAGCTGTGCAACAACAACTCCACTCCTAGCAGGTGAAAATGGGGCATTGATTATACGACCTGTAACCCTCGCTTGGCCGGGGGGCATGGGTTTATTATCGTTGCCGTCGATTACTTTACTAAATGGGCCGAGGCAATGCCTACGTTAACCGAAGACGGTCACACAACGGCGCAATTTTTATTCAACCATGTTATTTCGCAATTCGGCATCCCTCAAGCCATCGTCACTGATCACAGGAAGCATTTCCGTAATCATATGATGACGGAACTAACAACCCAGCTAGGCTTACGTCACGATAGTTCGACTCCATACTACCCTCAGGTTAATGGCCAATTTGAAGCTATCAATAAGATTTTGGTTACAATGCTTCAGCGTACCATTGGCATGCATAAGTCTAGCTAGCATTTGATATTGTTCCCTACCTTGTGGGCCTACCGAACCTCCGTGAAGGACGCCACTGGTTTCACTCCATTTCATCTAGTTTATGGACTGGAGGCTACCCTTCCAATTGAGTGCGAAATCCCTTCATTAAAATTGGATGTCGAGCTACTTCACAACACTACCCCATTAGAAGAACACCTTGTTTACCTGGAACGGCTAGATGATACCCGTCGCCTGGCCTCTTTGGCCATCGAAACACAGAAGAAGCGAGTCAAGACTCACTTCGATCAGACTGTACATCCACGTTCTTTTGTTGAGGGAGATTTAGTCTTGCTATACGATCAGGCAAACGATAAGCTAGGAGCAGGAAAGCTCGAGCCTATGTGGCTAGGCCCTTACATTGTCAAGAAAGTTTTGCAAAAAGGGACCTACGAGCTAATTGATTATGAAGGGAACCCTCTCGGAAAGCCCCGAAACGGGTTGTACTTGAAAAAGTACTATGCATGATGCTTGTACATTTTATTTTGTACATACATGTAATTTAGCAGGTGTGTTGTGTGTATGTGTGTCAGTTTTAAAGGCGTAACTGCCACTTATTGTGTCTTTCGCTTCTTATGCAGATGTCTCATGCACCTTATGTTGGTTTCGCTGATGGTGCCTGCCGCAGTACTCGCAACTTGTCCTCTGTGGCGTGGGTGATCTATGATCCTCATGGCGAGCTGATAGATTTTCAAGGTGTGTGTTTGGGTCGTACCACTAACAATGTCGCCGAATATTGTGTTGTAATTGAGCTACTTGCTGAAGCAATTAATCTCAGCATTCGTGCGTTGGTAGTAAACCTGGACTCTCAACTTGTCGTCCACCAGCTCAACGGGCGATATTCCGTCAAAGACCACCGCATTCTAAGGTTGTATTTACGTGTGAGATTGTTAGAAAGGAACTTTGATTTTATCACATATCAGCATATTCCACGACAATTAAACACATTATCTGATGCATTGGCTCATCATGTATTAGATAGACATTTGCGTAATTTGTAATCAAAATATTATACAAGCAATCACATGAAAGCACAATAATAAACCATAGCCATATGTATATATATACGTGTGTGTCATAATGTTTGCGCCGTGCGCGTTACATAGTCCAAAAAATAATACATGTTCATCCTGATAGATCCTGGGATGACATGTCCCTCAAAAATATGCAAAAAATGAAACCTATGCGTCTAATCACAGTGATGCTCATGATAGCATGTCACCGCTCGCACCAAATGTCTTAGCAGACGGTGGACGTGAGTCGGTACTCCCATTGTGTGGCTCTGCTACTCGAAGGGCACGTCCGCCAGCCTAGCATAGCCCGGAATCCCTTGGGTAAGACCCTCGAGATTTTGCACCAGCAGCTCCTCCCCCCGGGCACCCCTTGCCTATTGAGGGTCGGCTACAGGTTGATCTCTACGAGCTATAGGAGATATGTCGGTTGGTCGCTCTGGGCCTAAATCTGCAAGTACATATGACTGTTATCAGAACATACATGTATTAACAAAAAAATGAAAATACATAAAACATCAAAAAATGAAGAAATCATACCTAGCTCCTCTTCCCATTCCTCTTCCTCTGGCAGTGGGAGGTCTGGGTCTCCCATGAAGTTAGTTCCCGCATATGGCCAATCCTCCACTACGATTAGCTGACGATGGAACTAGATGAAGAACTCGGGCCACCAAGACATCTGTTGGCCCCCTCCTCCTCTGGGCATCAATACTGCCCAGCGTGCCATCCTAGGCTCCCGTGGCAATGGATCAAACACTACAGCTCCCTGCATCTGAAATAGGGGTAATCGTTCCAAGAAGAACGACACCACTATCGAGCCATCCCCGAACTATTTCACTTCTCCGCGCTTACACTTTGTGAGCTACCTTTTGATGTTGGTAGAGACTCCCTTCCGGTGCCTTGGAGTCTGCATGCCTCAATGGCAGGTTCTTCGTGTTCAACATGAGGTTTTCATCATTAGCCTCCGATTGAATGATTCTACGGGTGTTCGACGCCAGATCACTAATTCGCACGCCGTAGATTGTACCTATAGTACCTTGAGGTCCATTGTCATTATTGGTGGTACCTCTCGCGTCTGTTAACAGTTTTCATTATTGACTGGTAATCAGACGATGTTCATGCATGTTCGACTTTAGCTCATATATTCGCATGCTTGAACTTGTACTTTTGTTCGGGTCGAGATGGAGCGCAAGACCCTGGATTTTGAATGTTGTAATCCAGGCCTGATTCTTGTTACATGACTCATTCACTGGATGGCTGCAACCATACCTGAGTCTATTCATTGATCCTAACCAGATGGCTGCGCCCATACTATGGATCTAGATTATTATGTACTCTCTTATGGATGGCTGCGACCATACCACATATATCATGTACGTGAGCTATCAGTTGTATCTCTCGATGCAGATTCTCGGCGGCAGCTACATGTGTTCTTGTAAAGCATTTCACCCCTCTCTCTCTCGGGCCTCATGCTTTAGGGGGCATCTGTTACACAGTAATTTGTCACCATTGGTCACCGTCCCTGTTACCCCTTTCCCGTACTTTGGAGGACTCATTCCGGGACCTGTGAGCAATGACATAACTTAAAAACACTTGCAATATGTTGCCCTAAGTATGGACTTCATGTGCCCTGAAGACACCTCCTACAGAATATCCCTGAAAAGTGCCCTTTTTCCATTAGCGCGGGTCCACAGTGTACTACCCAAGCCAATGAGGGAGATCCTCAAAAGAAGGCGTGCCCATCGGCGCTCTGTCTTAGAGTAACACCCACGCCAATCAAGTTTGGAAAAGATTTTTAACAAACGCGCGCCCGGATGTTTTTTCCCTTCATGTCATGAAGTCTTTTGAGGATAAAGCTAATCTTCTAGATGTCGAGATTCATCATCTATCCCTTACATCTATCCACAACGGCTTTTTGGAGATAATGCCAATCCATAATGGGTGTCTTGATTCATTGTATCTTCTTCCCCTTCTCCATCTATAAAAGTATGTCCTCATGCATTTGACAAGCTAGTTTTTGAGTAGTAGTGATAGTGCTAGTAGTGATAACGCTTGTCTTGAGTGATAGTAAGAGTCTTGGAGCAAAGGGAGGTTATGTTGCCAGAAGTCTGAGCTGTGTATTCATAATCAAAGAGAGAGAAAGGTCTATTGCAAAACATATGTAGCTGCTCGCCCAGCCAGAGGAGAGATTCAACGTCAGAACTTTGGTTGTATTTTTCTCTGTTGATTATTCCTTAATAAATGACTATCGTTATGGTTATGATCTTATTGTTAATTATGATAATGTTTGATCTATGTCTTTTCTGACCGATATATAGTTGTATTTAGTGGATTTTATGCTTGTATTCGCTTTGTTCTTTTCACGTGAAGGTATCCATTCTCGGAGATCGTGAGGATCGTGACCCGCCGGAGCAAGGGAACGGGAGTATCAACTCGTCTACGACACTAGCATTGGACTCCAGGTTGGTTCTCATAATCCGCTTTCAATTTGCAACTAGGAACTTGCATGGTAGCGTTAATTGATTGTTGCTAGACCCATTTTGGGCTAGTGGGATCGCCTCTGTCCGCAGAGGGGATTTACCTCTCCAACAAGTTTTTGAGTAATAGTGATAACGCTTGTCTTGAGTGATAGTAAGAGTCTTGGAGCATAGGGAGGTTATGCTGCCAGAGGTCTAAGCTATGTATTCATAATCAAAGAGAGAGAAAGGTCTATTGCAAGACATATGTAGCTGCTCGCCCAGCCAGAGGAGAGATTCAACGTCAGAACTTTGGTTGTATTTTTCTCTGTTGATTATTCCTTAATAAACGACTATCATTATGGTTCCGATCTTATTGTTCATTATGATAATGTTTGATCTATGTCTTTTCTGACCGATATATAGTTGTATTTAGTGGATTTTATGCTTGTATTCGCTTCGTTCTTTGCATGTGCAGGTATCCATTCGCGGAGATCGTGAGGATCGTGACCTGCCAGAGCAAGGGAACGGGAGTATCAACTCATCTACGACACTAGCGTTGGACTCCAGGTTGGTTCTCATAATCCACTTTCAATTTGCAACTAGGAACTTGCATGGTAGCGTTAATTGATTGTTGCTATGACACCTTGGTGATCCAACACACAATTCCCTTAAAACCAAACCAGAAACCTTTCAAACAGAAACTTAGGAGAATTAACCCTATGCTTCTTCCCATGATTGAGAAAGAAGTAAAGAGGATGTTTGAAGCAGGCATAATAGCACCCATCAGATTTTCTGAATGGGTATCCAACCTCGTTCCTACAAGAAAAAAGATAGGTGAGATTAGACTTTGTGTAGATCTAAGAAATTTAAACCAAGTCTCCCTAAAGGACCATTACACTTTACCCAAAATGGACCACATCTTACAAAGAGTAGTGTGGTCATCTAGAATCTCTTTGCTAGATGGCTTCTTAGGTTTCAATGAAATACTTGTTCACCTGGATGACCAAGACAAGGTAGCCTTTACCACACCCTGGGGAACATTTAAGTATGTTACGATGCCATTCGGACTTAAAAACGTTGGTGCAATCTTTCAAAGAGCAATGGATATTGCTTTTTCAAAAGAAATACATGACTTCCTAGTTGTCTATCTTGATGACCTAACCCCATTTTCCAAATCTGATGAAGAGCACCTCAAGCATCTTAGGCAAATATTCATCACATGCAGGAAATATGGCATTTCATTGAATCCCAAGAAGTCTCTATTTGGCCTTGAAGAAGGCAAATTACTCGGTCACATCATATCAAAAGATGGGATCAGAATTGATCTTGAAAGAATCCAAGCCATCCTCCAAATCCCATATCCAAGAAACATAAAAGAGCTACAAGCATTCCTTGGGAAAATCAACTTCCTAAGAAGATTTATTCCAAATCTAGCTGAACTGATACGACTGTTAAGCAATATGTTAAAAAAATATGCCAAGGTAAAATGGTCTCTTGAAACCAAACAGGAATTTGAGAGTATCAAATCCGCCTTAACACAAACCCCTGTCCTCACCAGCCCACAATTTGACAAAGATTTTATCATTTTTTCTCTTGCATCTGATCATATTATAGCTGTTGTCCTTTTGCAAAAGGATGAGCAGGGAGCTGAAAATCCGATTGCATTTTTCAGCCGAGCTTTAAGAGATGCCCCTTTGAAGTACCCAATCATGGAAAAGCAGGCCTATGCACTTGTTAAGGCCATCAAGGATTTCAGAGTGTACATTTTATATTCCCATGTGATTGCCTATGTCCCACATGCTGCTATAAAAGACATATTGACCCAAGAGGGATTAGAAGGCAAAAGAGGCAAGTGGATAGCAAACATCCTTGAGTATGACATAGAAATAAAACCAACGAAGCTGATAAAGGGACAAGGTTTAGCCAAACTGATGTCCGAAACAAACTTTCAAGCCTTAGACATTAACCAACTGGACAATGAACAGGAGCTGGCAACTCCATAGATCAGTGAGACCTTTTTGCAATCTCCCTGGTATGCTGATATATGTTTTGTACTGTTAAACCAGTTTGCTCCCCCAGGATTGTCTAGAACCAAGAAAAGATTTTTGAAAATGAAAGCTTTAAATTTTTGTGTCATAGATGGTGCATTATTCTGGAGAAATCATGAAGGTATATTGCTTAACTGTTTAACCATGAACGAAACTAACAATGTCATGAAAGAATTCCATGCAGGTCACTGTGGAGGACATCTATATTGGAAGTCCACTGCTGATAAAATTTTAAGGGCTGGTTTTTACTGGCCCTCTCTTTTTGCAGATGTAAAGAAGTTTACCATGTCATGCCACAAATGCCAAGTCTTTGAGGGCAAGAGAAAGCTGTTACCTTTGCCCATGAAACCCGTCTCTACCGAGAAGCCTTTTCAACAATGGGGTCTTGACTTCATTGGAGAAATCCATCCCTCTTCTTCAGGCCATCACAAATGGATCCTGACAGCCACCGACTATTTCACTAAGTGGGTTGAAGCCATTCCTTGCAGGAAATCCAATGACACCATCATTATCCAATTCCTTGAGTGCAATATCCTTTCTAGATTTGGCTGCCCTGAGAAAATCATCACTGGCAACGCTGCTGCCTTTAAATCCAGAAAGATGGTTAGTTTTTGCCACAAATTTCATATTACCTTGGACCACTCTACAACCTATTACCCTCAAGGCAATGGCTTGGCCGAATCATCCAACAAGAGCCTCATCAACATCATAAAGAAAGTGCTGGAAGAGAACAAGAAGAACTGGCACAAAAGGCTGGTGAATGCCCTATGGGCAGACAAACTTTCAAGCAAGAGATCCATTGGAATGAGCCCTTATGAGCTAGTATATGGCATGGAGGCCAGATTTCCATCATCCCTGGGCATTCCTACTATCAGACTGTTACAGGAAATTCAGGCTGAACCAAATGACATTCAAAGAAGGATCAATCAGACCATTCATCTTCAGCAAACCAGAGAAAAAGTTTATGACAGAGCTCAAATTTTGCAAGAAAAACTCAAAAATATGTTTGATAGGAGAGTTAAAGCTGAGGATTTTTACATTGGTGACAAAGTTCTAAGGTGGGACTCACGAAGAGAAGACAAGGGGAAACATGCCAAGTTTGATTTTTTATGGAAGGGACCATTTGTTATTTCTACTGTTCAGGGAAATAACACTTATTTTCTCAAGTCTGTAGGGGATTTTTCTGTTGAAGAAGGCCCTATCAATGGCCGTATGTTAAAACATTACCATAATCCCTTTTAAGGGACACAGTGCAGCTTTGTATATATCTTTTGTACAACAATATTTGTATATATCAACACTTTGTTCTCATTTTTTTTTATAGCAAACCTATTCTCAAGGGAGCATCAATGAATTTTGAGAAGACATAGCCAATACAAGTGCTCCAGTTCAAAAGCTCTGTCTCTGCACTAACCTCAAACAAAACAGCAAGAATGGCACAGTCACATCTCAGCAACTCATGGTAAAGGGAAGTTGTTGGTAATCTTCAGTCAGAGGTAGAAAAACAGAGCAGTATTTCAGTTCATATCAGCACCTTGGTCAAAGCAAAGTAAAGCAAACATACCAGTTTTGATCCATGTTTTGAAAATTTTTCAAACGCAATGCTCAAGCAACATTCTACATAATAGCAAGCACGCAGAAGAAATCAGGCAGTGCTATGCATTTCACAATATTTCAGTTGAGGAGGAGGTTGTTTATATTACAAAGTTTTAATTATCTAACAGTCAGCATAAAGAAGTTCCTTCAATGCACAGCAACCACAAAAGATCAAGGCAGTCTGACCTGTTGTTCTTGGCTTTTCACAAGGAAAAGCCATCCCTAAGTGGAGCCACTGTTAGCCTCCTGTTGTGACAGGTGTTCATTTTTCATGATTGACATCTTCACATGCCAAATATGTCATACTTTGCATGCTGCAGTGTTCTATATTTCCAAAAAGAGGTTAAAGAAGATACTGTGAAAGTGTGCCAATCCAAATGCCACTGCTGAATTCCAATTTTGATGACTCAACCATTTTTTTCCTATAAAAGGGAGGGCCAAACAGCTTAAACTTGGTCTCCCTAGGTTTCAATTTCCTATTTTAGAATATAGAGAATGATATCTGTCCAAACAGTTTAATCTTGGCAGATTTGTAGATAGGTAGAGAATCAAAGGAGCCCAACTGCTTAATCTGGGCCCTTGGCAGAAATAAGTGTAGACTTAGATAGGATAACAGAAAAAAGAAAAATTTGTAAAGCTGGGTCTGCAAGTCTAAGTGCACCCAAACCAAAGAGAAGAAAAAATGTCAGGATGGTAGGCTGGGTAGGTAGTTTTTGAGGTTGCAGAATGATGATTCATGATCAATTTTGTGTTTCTAAGTGTTATATCTTTTCAGATCACAGCCATGATGCAGTTTTCATCTGGAGGAAGTCAAGCTGGACATAACTAACTCCCCTATTCATTCTTATTCCCCAAATCACTCACTAATTTTCCCAAAGAGGTCAAGATCTGCTTGATGCCTCTTAGTCATCATTTTCCACATTATTGGCCTTGGTAAAAATTTGCTTTACTCAAGGATTTCCATTCTTCTATTACAAACTCCTATTACCCCAAAATGGCCTAAGGTTTCTTACCTTAGTGCTTTCTCATCATCTCCATATTAACTCCTGACTATATTATATAGCCCCCTATCTATTTCCCCCTCCCCTACTAAATCTATACTAAATAACTCCCCTATATACATACCCCGCCCTCTAGCACTATAGCTATGTATTTATCAGTTCTGGGACATAATAGTCCACCTGGGACTATCATGAACCCGTCCGCGTCCTAACAGGAGTTAGTGTGACACCTGGTCATGCTAACAACCTTTTTCCCTAACCCTAGCCCTGAAAAACCCTCTTTTCCGCCCTTAACCTAAAGTTGTGTGCATAAAACATTAACCCCACTCGTTAAACAACCCCATAACCCACAGTTCCTAAGTTCTAAACCCCCCGCCGCGCCGTATAAAGATTCGCATATTCGCGCGCCCGTCCATTATTCTCCTGTCAGCTCCGCGCTTCGTCCACCATCGGATCGGGCCCTCCCCATCCGACGGCTCTCGACATTTTCGGAGGCGCCCCGCTGCTCGGACGTTAGCTTCCGATCAGGGAAAATTTTAAGAACCCCCCGTAAATTTATAAATATAATAAATGGGCGAATCTCCATGGTATATAGGAAAAATGGAAGGCGATTTTATCAATAATATAATATGTATATATAATTTTTTGGCGAATCTCTCACAAGGCATGGCGAATATTTTACTCAATTATAAGATCTTGTAAGATCTTGGTGAGTCTTTCAATAAATAATAAAAATTTGTAAAGTCCTAGTGAATCTTAGCATAGGGTACATGCTCGTTTAATTCCCCCATTTAAATACGCTACATTCCAGGTGAATACCATGGGTCAATACCATGTGCCATTTTGATGAATACCATGGGTCAATACCATGTGCCATTTTTATTTTTATTAATTCTAATATTAGGGTTAATAATGGTTTTTTTCATGGTATTAATAACAATCTAGTCCATGGTATTTGTCCCATAGTATTTTGGCCATAGGTTTCACCTAAATATAACCTATTTTTTGAGTGTTCGTAAATATAAGGTGACTTATGGAGTAAATATAAAAAAATGTTTTATTTGTTTACCATACCTCTCGTTTATTTATATTTTTATTAATTTACCATACCTCTTTTACAAATATGGTATTTGGCCCATAGGATTCACTTAAATAAAACCTCTTTCTTGAGCCTTCATAAATAGAACGAGGGTTATGGACTAAATATAAAAAGAGGTTTTATTTATTTACGATACGTCTAGTTTATTTATATTTTTATTTATTTACCATACCTTTTGAGTAAGTATAAAAAGACGTTTTATTTATTTACCATACCTCCACTTTACTTATATTTTTATTTGTTTACACCCTTACATGTATATAAGGTGACTTATGGAGTAAATATAAAAAATGTTTTATTTATTTACCATACCTCTCATTTATTTATATTTTTATTAATTTACCATACCTCTTTTATAAATATGGTATTAGGCCCATAGGATTCACTTAAATAAAACCTATTCTTGAAAATGGGCGAATGGATTCACTTAAATAAAACCTATTCTTGAAAATGGGCGAATGGAAGGTTGTAAGTCCTAATTTCAAGGGCTAAATTTAACTTTTTTACCCTCTCCCTTAAAATAAGGTGGGCTATTTGAGGTGATTTGTAAAAATTTACTATGATACAAAATATTTGCCCACTAAAAATTTAAAACCCCTTAATTTCGCCAAAGGGCGAACATTCGTCCCTAAAATTATCCTTGCTTCCGATGGCGAGGCGATTTTTCCGTCGTACCCAAAGACACTTGTCCACTTCCTATTGCATCGGAGGGGCTCTGACGAATACCGCCCCCGTACAGAAAGCGGTCCGATGAAACCGCTTTCCGCCCTCTGTACGCGCGCCCCATGTCGCCTGTCCAGTTCCACGTGTCTACCAAGTCACCTTCACCACGTCACCCTGCTGACATCACCCTGCCACGTCATCTGCCATACCATGGTCCCACCTGCTGACGTCATCATAAATTTTGAGGCGAAAGGCAAAAATCGTGCTTAGGAGGCCCGGATTCAAATTCCGAGGCAGTTTTTCATGGCTACGGGAAAAGGGCCGAAATGGAAAATCCCTCATTGCGCAGCCCCCAGCAAGCCCAAAAGGCACCGAATGACCCATTTTTCTTCGCGAGGCATGCAGAGATGAATAAAAGACAATTCTAAAAAAAACAGAGGGCCGAACAGCGGCCATTAAGTTTTGATTTGACCCGCAGCGAGAGAGAAACCAGCCCAATTCATTTGTTAAAGAGTATCAGAGGAGAGATGAAGCGACAAAGAATATCAGTTAATTTTTTAATGGAAATCTTCAGTTCCCAAGGTAGGTCAACATTAATTGGCCTCCAACAGAGTCAAGTCAAGAGGTGTAAGCCCATCCCAGCTCTCAAAGCACAGTTAAAGCACTTAAAGCCACCGAACTACAATGGAGCAGAAGTCCATGCTCAGTTATTATAGAAGCACTGCACCAAGCCACCAAGGACAACGCATTAATTCAGTTCTGATACGGCTGCCCTCAGTGCAGCTCAGAGATATTTTTTGCATTTTTAAGTTTAGGTTAGAGTAATCATTTACTTTCAGACCTGCTTAGGTCACAGCTGTAATAAACAATTTTGGAGAATCTTCCCTATATATACCACCCACTGTATTGTTTCAAGGGTTGGTTGATTGATAACTTTTCATTAGAGACTCGCACTGTATGTCTGATACTTTTCTTTAATCAAAGATTGCTGAAGAGATTGGAAGAATGACTGCCTGATCTGTTTTTACTGGTCTCTAGAGACTGAATGATGGAATTCTTGTGCTTCAACATGAATCAATAAGTGCCTCTTACCTCTGTCTTTTCATTTTTCACCATCCAAATAACAAAAAAGAAAGATTAGCTTAGAACTTGTTTAACTGCACTCTAGGCTCAGTTTCTGCTATTTCTTTATGTTTTTTCATCTGAAATGAACTGGACATGAATATGAATTCCCTGTGGCTCATATTTACTCTTATTCACATGTGTTTGACAGTTATCTAAGGATTCTTTACTGCCCTTAGATAGAGATCATCCAAGTTCCTCTGTTAAGCTGACTGAGAGATTCTTAATTGCCTCTCCTTCCTTAGCATTCTTTCCATCCTTTAAATTTAGAAAATTGTCCCATGTGCAGCTACCTTGCTCCTTATTCCTCTTGTGACCAAGAAAATGCACCAGCAGCCTTACATCCTTGACTCCATGCCCAATGGTTTGAAACTTTCACATCACACTTGCCTCTTTACTTGAAAACATCAATTTTCCCACCAAAACACAAACAAAAAATCCTTGAACTCAATAACTAGCCTGAAATCATCATCAACAAAGCTAAATCATAAAGAGAGAGCCCTCTCTGACTGCAGGTGGGCTAGAACCTGTAGTCCAAAGTTTGGTTTGTGGTTACCTCGGCTGTATCCCTTTACTCCGACCTGGGGGACAACCTGAGTGATAACACTAACTATGATGACTTTAAGGAGATTTATGCAAAACTGACCCATGGTTCATAGGTGGACAACTATCAGTTGTAGGGGAAACTATTGTATTGCCTTGGTAAATTGTGCATACCCACAGGGGAAAGGGCACATGTAATCCAGGAGACCCACACCTCCCTTGTGTCTAGTCATTTTGGTGTTGAAAAAACTTTGTGTCAAGTACAAAGATTTTGTTTTTGGCCTCATATGAAGAACATTGTGACTCGATATGTAAAGGGAAGTGTGATGTGTTATATTTCAAAGCTGTCTAATAGAAAAATCAGGCTTTACACACCACTCCCTCTTCTGAGTCATCCATGGGAAAGTGTCTCGATGGATTTTATAGGAGGTTTGCCTTTGTCTAGAAAAAGTCATGATTATTTGTATGTCGTTGTTACACAGTAATTTGTCACCATCCCTGTTACTCCTCTTGTCGTACCTTGGAGGACTCATCCCGGGAGTTATAAGAAGTGACAAAGTCTAAAAACACTTGCATTATGTTCCCCTGAGTATGTACTTCATGTTCCCTGAAGACACCTTCTATAGATTATACCTGAAAAGTGCTCCTTTTCCTTTGGCGCAGGTCCACAGTATCTTACCAGCGCCAATCATGGAGATCCTCAAAAGAGGGCGCGACCATTGGCGCTCTGTCTTAGAGCAGCAGTCGCGCCAACCAGGTTTGGTCATGCTTTTTGCCTTAACGTACGTCCGATTGTTGTTTCCTTCATTACATGGAGATTTTTGAGGATTAAAAATCAGTCTTGTGTCGAGCTCTATCCTATCTCCATCTTTAATGGCTTTCGGGGATAATGTTAATCCACAATAGGTGTCCCGGTTCATTGTATCCTCCTCTCTTCTTCATCTATATAAGCTTGTCCTTATGCATTTGACAAGCTAGTGATAGTCGTTAGTCATGGAGTGCTAGATGTTGAGTTCTTGAGTTCTTGGAGGAATGCTAGTGAATGCTAGAGAGGTTATGCTACCGGAGATGAGATGCATTGCAAGACACATATAGTTACTCGCCCAGCCAGGAGAGGTTCAACATCAAAACCATGGTTGTAACTTTTCCTGTTTATTATTAATTAATGAGCGACTGCTATTATAGTTCCAATCTCATTGTCTATTATGGTGATGTGTTGATTTATTTCCTTTCTGACTGAAATATAGTTGTGCCTTGGTAGATTTTATGTTGGTATTTGTCTCTTCCTTTGCATGCGCAGGTGTTCGTTTATGATCTGTTGGAGCGAGGGAGCGGGAATATCAACTCTTCTTCAATCATAGCGTTGGATTCCAGGTTGGTCTTCTTAATTCTCCTTTGATGCATAACTAGGAACTTGCGTAGCAACGTGGTTTGATTGTGGCTAGTTCTGTTTTAGGCTAGTGGGATCGCCTCTGTCCACAGAGGGGATTTACCTCATCCAACAATTTGGCGACTCCACTGGGGAGAAGCTATTTGGAATTTGTCTTGCATGTTAATTTTCTTCTGCTTGCTTGAGTGAATGAGCTTCCTGAGTCAGTTTTGAGTTTATTCTTTACTGTTTGACCCATCTGAGCACTGTCAACTCGACCTGAGGTCGTATCATTTATTTTTCTAGCCGGAAAGCTTAATTGGCGTGGTTATTACTCTGACAGTCGCGCCAGTTGGCACATGTTTCTCAAAAGCAACTCGTGCCAAGCCTGTGGTAGCGCAAGTTGCAGGCTGACAGTCGCGCCAGCCCTGTAAATTTTGCCTGTGTGTGGGTGGAAAGCTCTTTCAGCCTCTTTTTATATCTCTTACAGCCTCTGGAAGTGTGTTGAGCCTCTGCTTGACTGGTCTTAGCCTTTATCCTTCAGTTGTTTGCTTATTTCTATTGATTTTCGTCTCAGCCCTAGGATATCTAGTGACTTCGCATGTCTAGCCTTCTGTGGGAAGTTTTGATCTCTTGATTATCCAGTCAACTTGTTGGTTGTGTTCTGCACCTATCCAGTGATTTGTTAAAGCTTGATCTTCTATACTCTGAGTGATTCACTTCTAACCTCTTTGGATTTCACTTGACTTCATTCGAACTTAGATTACATGCTTCAGTGAAAGTCTTTGTGTTTTTCCTTGCTTGCATAGTTCATTTTGGTGTTTCAGAATTGGTTCTATTTCATTAAGTGAACTTGGATTGTGCATATCTCTTCAAATTTGTTTAAATGCATCATGCCATCTTAAAGGAAAACAAAAAATCTTTTACATCATATTAGTTAGCATTTGTTGTTATTTGTTGCTATTAAAAAGAAAAAGAAAAAATTTTGTTTCTTGTTATTAGCTGCATTGGGATCTTTGTTGTTGGTTGAGTGATCATTTCGTTTGTAAAAATATCAACCCTCCTGTAGATAGAATTCATCGAATCAAATGATATAATTTTGGCATACAGTTTGCATTTAAGAAGTTTTTGAGGTATCACATACGGTAGAACCAAAAACTGAAAGATAATCGAAGATAAACTTTAAAATAAATTCAATGAACATAACAACGCATTGGAACATAACGCAAATACTCTAGAGGTCTAGGTTAGAGATGTGTTCCGGCATCTTTAAACCTGGTAGTTTATCGTCGAGTGGTTGGGTGATTCCTCCACGGTGAAACGATAGGTGCCAATACGGACTGTGCTCCCACGTACCGTCGCGTATATATTGGGAGACCCCTATAGGAATAAAGCCTTTATCCATAGGAAGCCGTGTCAGCCGCCCTACGATTCGCAATGCAGTGAACACAGCATTCACGAAGATCGACCACCCGTACCCTAAAAAGTATTATGTGGTTTTGCGAAAAGTTTGGCACACCCTCTACCTAGAATTCCAGAGCAGTCACTTTTGATCCGTTTCGGACTCCTTAAACGAAAAGGTGCCTGTGAGCGTCTTGTCACTTCGTGCTCATTAAATATTCGAAGGAGACTAGAGTCATCTTTTATCCTTTTCTCGACTCTTAAAAAATTAAAAGGTTAAGTTCAGTGTCTTAAAATTTATTGGCCACGATAAAATCTACCCAATTAGATTTCGTTTCCGTTAGCTTGAGTAGGATTATTTCTCGTTCAATGGCAGCCTTCCCGGCGCCCACCGGCCAAGGTGTTCCTCCTGATGGGAACTCTCGTCCATTTCCTTCTATTGGAAATGTCGGTGTTCAGTATATCACAACATTGTCTTTGCCTGGGTTGACCATTGGTTTACCCGTATGGTTGTTTTCAAACTCGGTGGTCTCAAGTGTGATGACTCCTGTTCTGCCACCACCTCCTCCACCCAAACAACACCATGTTGATTCTAAGGTGGACCCCTTCCCTTCTTCTCCCATTGCTGCGTCCTCATCTTCTACTTCGCCTGGTGAAACCTTGGATTTCAGTAACCAGGTGGCTAAGAAGAAGAAGAAGAAGACCAAAAAGAAGAAGTCTCCTAAGGGAAAGGTCGCATCTACCATGAAAATATCTGAAGTGGAACCACCTTCTGCTCCTCTGCGGGAGGCTAAGTCTCCTTGTCGATTATGCAAGGAGGACCATTTTCTTTCTGATTGTCCTGGTATTCCCAGGATCCTAGATATATGGTCCCGTGACCCGACTCACCCCTTGTCGTCGCAAATAGACGATACCTTGTCAGTTGGTAAGAGAAAAGGGAAGGTTCGTTTCCCTTGTCGACTTTATGAAGGTAATCATCTCCTTCGCCTTTGTCCACTTATGGATGAAGCCTCCCATCTTTTGGAAAGTCTGTCAGCTCCCTTACCCCGGCTACCCGCTGGATATCAGCGTCTTTTTGCAACTGCAAATCATCTCTCCACTAACCAAGTCATCAAACATGATTCCTCTTTGGTCCAACCCTCTCTTCCTGAACCTACCTGTGCTCCGCCTGCTCCAGACCAGTCCCTGGTCAGAACGAGTGTTGATTTACATTCATCATCTACGCACCACTCTATCATCAAAGATGAACCACCTGAGTCCAAACCAAACGAAAGTCCACAGTTCCAGATTACAGTTGACCCGGTCTTTCAAAAGGTCCAGATTACAAGTGACCCAGTTTTGCCTACAGAAGTTCCATCTTTAGATGATCTTACACCTGAATCTAAACCAGACAAAAGTCAAAAGGTCCAGCTTACAAGTGACCCGGTTTTGCTTTCAGAATTTCCAGCCTTAGATGATCTTACATCTGAATCCAAACCAGACAAAAGTCAAAAGGTCCAGCTTACAAGTGACCCGGTTTTGCCTTCAGAAGTTACCTCCTCAAATGATGTTATCACTGTAAAGAATGAAGATCCCACCGTCCAAATTCTATTCATCAACATAGACTCTAATGATCAATTGAGCATTCCTCTCATTCCTTCACACCAGGAAGAAAGTCCATCATAATCATATCCGGCTGTCTATCCAGTCCCACCTCCAAGCAACCTAGTTGTTTCCTTCAATTGGGATCAACTAGTCAATCCTCGGTTACCAGCCTCCATACCATTTCGAATTATACTCCAAGTCTACCGCATGGTTATGGCCGGTACAATTATTGATGAGGGATTTCCTGTGAGTATCCTTTCTTCAACAGCTTGGGAAGCACTTGGTTCCCCACTGCTTCTGCCTGAGATGAGAAACCTTACAGGTTTCCATCGAGAAACCACTCGACCTTTAGGAATTCTTCCTAATGTAGCTATCACGTTAGAAGGGAAGACTATTCAAATGGGTGTCATGGTAGTCCAAGGTCCATTAGATTACAATTTACTCCTTGGACGAGACTATATTTATCGCATACGTGCAATTGTGTCCTCACTCTTCAGAGTGATGTGTTTTCCGCATGAAGGAAGGACGATCAAAGTCGTAGACCAACTTTCATTCCCCGGTTCACACTTCACATATAGTCATCTACCATTCCTAAATGGTCTTATTTCCACAGGAAATGCCCCAGCATCCACTCCGTCATTCTGATGACGGCAGCTGGCCCGGGGGGGCATGCATCCTCCTTCAAAATCGAGTCTTTCCAAGTAAACCTTCATTCCATCCACTCCGTGAATGCCATGAAGCTTGGGGGGCATGTACCTCGATTTGTATGATCATGCTGGGGGCATGCAACAAAAAAATTTAACAAGCAAAGCTCTCCATGGTTCAAGCTTGTGTAAAAATGAACCCATACATGATTTACATCCCGTGATTGCCTTTTATCTGCTAAATTCTGCTAGATGAGCCTTGGTTGTTTCATTCCATCGCCACCATCTCTTTGGTCGATCATACGCTTTCACTTGGTTGTTTCTCCTTTCCTAAGGAACCGCAGCGATGAGTGGTTTTATTAGCTAGCCTCTTAACCTTTACATGTTTCGAGTAAGTTCCACCATTACCGAAACCAGTTGCTATCCTTTATACCACTCGTTCCTTCAGGACGAGTCGCCTTTACGCTCTTTTCCGACTCGTAAAATATGAAAAGATTGCCGAGTATTTTTTCTTTTTGACTCGTTAAAGAAAATAAAAATGGAGGTCCGCTTTAACCTCTTTTCTGACCATTTAAAGAGGAAAAGATGGCCGAGTCACTCCTCTTGACTCGTTAAATGTTAATAAGGGGCGGTTGTTTTAAGTTATTTTTGTCGACCGTTAAAACATAAAAAGATTACCGGGTTTTTGTCATTTCAAACTCGTTAATGGTTACGAAACGACGTGGTTTTGACTGCTTTTTTACTTTTTCAGGTCAAAATCACTAATTATGAAAAGTACTCCTCGATCGTAACGATCGGGCGGTTCTTTCGGGTATTATTTTATACTTTTTCGGGCCCGAGAGACACAACTTTACGAAAAAGGACATCCCTGGAGTTTCCTTTTCTGCTGTTTTTTCAAACTCTCTAAACATGAAAAGGTGTCGAGTTCTTCCTTTGTCATACTCGTTAAAATTTAATGACATCGGATTTTTTCACAGCACAAGCATATGCTATCCCCATCAAGCTTGTTAAAAATAACTGGGGTACTCGCCAGAAATGGCGGGGGGGGAAAAGAAAATTTTTGAACCATAATTATTACCGTGACGGAAGTATGTCGCTCTTGAACATGGCACTTTTCTGCTTACGTGTCCAGGGTGGGGATATCTCATCTCATATCTTTCACTGGCTTCCATGGACTTGGGTACCTTATTTGACCTCTCATCCACTCATTGCCTCGTCATCATGACCTTTGATACATTGATGTCGAATACTGCCAATTCCATTAATGTGCCGCCGATATGTTCAATAGAAGTTGACCTCTGCAAAGAAACAACCTCCCTCTGATAGTTCGCACAATCTTGATTCACAACATTATCTCTCTGTCTCGTGTCGATGATGTGGGAAAAATTATGGCCCACCTTCGATCAAGGTCACTTCCTGTCGACTTCAACTCATTATCCAGGAAGTTGATCTAGAGACTCCTTTCCGGTGCCTTGGAGCCTGCATGCCTCAATGGCAGGTTCTTCATGTTCGATGTGAGATTTTCATCATTGGCCTCCGATCGAATGATTCTACGGGTGTTCGACTTCAGATCATTAATTCACGCGCCATAGATTGTACCTATAGTACCTTGAGGACCATTGTCATTATTGGTGGTACCTCTCGCGTCTGTTAACAGTTTCCACTATTGACTAGTAATCAGACGATGTTCATGCATGTTCAACTTCAGCTCATATATTCACATGCTTGAACTTGTACTCTTGTTCGGGTCGAGATGGAGCGCAAGACCCTGGATTGTGTCTGTTGTAATCCAGGCGTGATTCTTGATACTTGACTCATTCACTAGATGGCTGCGACCATACCTGAGTCAATTCATTGATCCTAACCAGATGGTTGCGTCCATACTATGGATCTAGATTATTTATGTACTCTCTTCTGGATGGTTGCGACCATACCACGTACATCATGTAATTGAACTATCAGTCATGTCTCTTAATACAGATCCTCGGCGGCAGTAACTATATGTGTTCTTATGTGTTCTTGTGTGTTCTTGTAAAGCATTTCACCCCTCTCCACCTCTCGGACTTCATGCTTTAGGGGGCATCTGTTACACAGTAATTTGTCACCATCCCTGTTACTCCTCTTGTCGTACCTTGGAGGACTCATCCCGGGAGTTATAAGAAGTGACAAAGTCTAAAAACACTTGCATTCTGTTCCCCTGAGTATGTACTTCATGTTCCCTGAAGACACCTTCTACAGATTATCCCTGAAAAGTGCTCTTTTTCCTTTGGCGCAGGTCCACAGTATCTTACCAGCGCCAATCATGGAGATCCTCAAAAGAGGGGGCGACCATTGGCGCTCTGTCTTAGAGCAGCAGTCGCGCCAACCAAGTTTGGTCATGCTTTTTGCCTTAACACACGTCCGACTGTTGTTTCCTTCATTACATGGAGCTTTTTGAGTATAAAAAATCAGTCTTGTGTCGAGCTCTATCCTATCTCCATCTTTAATGGCTTTCAGGGATAATGTTAATCCACAATAGGTGTTCCGGTTCATTGTATCCTCCTCTCTTCTTCATCTATATAAGCTTGTCCTTATGCATTTGACAAGCTAGTGATAGTCGTTAGTCATCGAGTGCTAGATGTTGAGTTCTTGAGTTCTTGGAGGAATGCTAGTGAATGTTAGAGAGGTTATGCTGCCGGAGAGGAGATGCATTGCAAGACACATATAGTTACTCGCCCAGCCAGGAGAGGTTCAACGTCAGAACCATGGTTGTAACTTTTCCTGTTTATTATTAATTAATGAGCAACTGCTATTATAGTTCCAATCTCGTTGTCTATTATGGTGATGTGTTGATTTATTTCCTTTCTGACTGAAATATAGTTGTGCCTTGGTAGATTTTATGTTGGTATTTGTCTCTTCCTTTGCATGCGCAGGTGTTCGTTTATGATCTGCTGGAGCGAGGGAGCGGGAATATCAACTCTGCTTCAATCATAGCTTTGGATTCCAGGTTGGTCTTCTTAATTCACCTTTGATGCATAACTAGGAACTTGCGTAGCAGCGTGGTTTGATTGTGGCTAGTTCTGTTTTAGGCTAGTGGAATCGCCTCTGTCCGCAGAGCGGATTTACCTCACCAACAGTCGTCATTGACCATTTCAGTAGGATATGTATTTTAATGCCTTGTAAAAATCAGATCATTGCATAGAAAACTTATTATCTTTTCTTTCAGCATGTTTGGGTCCATTTTGGAGAGCCCACATCGATTGTGTTAGATCGGGACTCGCTTTCTCAGAGAGTTTTGGACAAGCTTGTGGAAGATGATGGACACCAACTTGGAAAGAAGCACAACATTTCATCCACAGACTAACGGACAAACATAGGTTGTTAACTGCACCGTGGTACACATGTTGCGATGCTATTGTTGGAAACATCCTAAGTTGTGGGATGAGCATCTTCCATATGTGCAACATTCCTACAATCAAGTAGTGCACTCATTTACACATCATTCACCATTTGAGACATGTTTTAGCTACCTACCCAAACATCCTTTAGATATGGTCTTTGGAAGGGAAGATGAATCTAGTGGACGTGATGATAGGGACAAAGTGCAGTAGTTGATTTAGCGGATCCAGTTGATTCACTAAGAAGTACAGGAGTAGTTGGAGAAAAGTCAAGCTCGGTACAAGGCTCAACATGACAAACACCGAGTCGACCATCAATTTCATATGGGTGGCAAAGTGTGGTTCCACATCGACAAGGACAGGATGAAGGGAGAAGCGAAGAAGTTGCGACTAATCTAGTATGGTCCATTCACCATATTGGAGAAGATTGGAAACAATGCCCTCCATCTTGATTCGCTGATATATATTCAAATGTACTCCATAGTGAATGTGGAAAACTTAAAGCAGTATGAGCTACCATTGATTATGGACACTGAAGACGTGGGCACAGTTCCTACAGTTGATGAATTTGCACCATAGTATCCCGATGAGTTACCTGAGGATATCATCCTTGACAGAAGAACCAAGACTTCACGACGGGGAGATGTGGAATACCTTCTAGTTGGTTCGAAGGGGATGCACCCTAGCAGGGCAAAATGGCTGGAAAAAGAAAGAATGAAGGAACAATTCCCTCACTTGCCCACTGACAGATAAAGCTTTTGGTGGTCCAAAAGCTCCTCAATGGGGAGGATTGATCCAGGTGGATCTCTAGACACTAGTGGCATGGAAAAGGCTCAAAATTTAAAGTGGAGGAAAGTCAATTAACTTGACATTAGATCGAAGTTCTCGCCGCCTTCATTCCAACGGTGCAAACGATACTATGATCTAAGTCTGGATGAGGAAGATAGATGTAGTCAAAGTTTCAGTTGAGTTTTGCTGACTAGGCACACTTAATGGACACACAATTTGGATGTTTTAAGGTGGATGGAATCTGGCCAATTCCAGCTAGATTCCAGGTGAAATTGTCGCCTCGTTAAAATGTCTCCTTTGGTCCAAATTCTGAATTTTCAAAACTCACCATATTGTTAAAATAAAACAAAAATTATTAAAAAAATGGATGGAAAGCCATCAACCCTAGCACCCCAATCCTTATGACATATAAATTATGGAGGGGCAGGCCACTACCCCTGGCCCCTCCCCTCACACTTAGCGGAACCCGTGATTATGGGCGGGCCACTACAACTGCACGTGGAGGAATGTGTGGGCTGACCCTTGGGGCACGAATCCAAGCACAAATAGCTGCCATGTTGATATGGATATAGACCCAGTTGGAGCCACTGACAGGTGAGATGGGTGGGCCGCCCAAGCTAGGCCCAGCCCGACCTCCCTTTTAAAATTAATATTTGGTTATCTAAAATGGGAGGGGGTGGGGTTTGACTACCCGATCCCCTCCACAAAAATCATATCTATAACCACTCCGCCCACCTTTTTTATATTTAAACTCAGTCATCATTGCACCCAAGCAGAGGAGGAGTGCACACGTAGTTCGAGGCACATTAATTTTGAAGGTGGTAGAACCATGAGCAGTGTAGAGAGGAGGGCGAATCCATGATCTTAGCAATTTCTCTAGGGGGCTAGAGTTTCATTTTGTTAGATTTCGAAGAATTTAATATGGTTTCAACATTTATTGACACCAAGAACACAATGGCGTTTTCCATTTCTCCGACAGAGTTCTGCATTTTTCAGCCATTTTCCAGAATGGAGGTATAAGACTCCTTTTTGTAAATAATCATTGTACTATTCTTTCTCATGCCACTTAATGAATAAAGGCCTCCCCATTGATTGAGCAGGGCCCGGAGACGCAGTCCAAATTGAACAAACTCTGTTATCAAGTCTCTTGTCTTCTTTCATGCTTTATGTGTTTCTCCTCTTCTCCCATGTGCACATTAAATTTCTATGTTTAAGCAATTTATGAATGTAATTCTTTAATACATCTATAAGCAAAAGATCTTGGATCAGGGAAGGCCCTGCTGTACCTGGAATAGACGTTTCTTGAC
Source organism: Pinus tabuliformis (assembly GCA_031772625.1). Classification (NCBI taxonomy): domain Eukaryota; kingdom Viridiplantae; phylum Streptophyta; class Pinopsida; order Pinales; family Pinaceae; genus Pinus; species Pinus tabuliformis. Next base: position 1,318,889,093 of record CM062820.1, read on the forward strand.
TAACTTGGAATATTTCGAGGGTAATCATTGCTCAATATGGCATAAACAAGTCAATTTGTGTGGTTTGAAATCCTAGATTTATTAGTGTGTGTTACTTTGTTTGCTTATTACTTTTTATAGGATTTAGGCGTTATTTTGATATTGTGTGAATAATTAATCTTTAAAAGTAAAAATATTTCATTGTGGCTAAATTACTGGGACAAGAACGTAGAATGCTAGGCCAACCTCCTGAATATATGCCAAGTCAGCTAGAAAATATTAGAACTAAAAAATCAAAGTCAAAAGGATACGGGACTAGAGATGAACCTGAGACTTCTGATGTAATAGGAACTGAAGTAAATTAATGAGAAAAATAACTATTCTAGAACCTGAGGTAACAAAACCTGAATTTGATCAACCTCAAACACTAGATTTACACTCAGAAGTAACCAATCCAAAAATTACAGAACTTACTCAAACATAATCAGATATTGGAGAGCGTTTGGATTCACAATTAACCAAACCCGATATTGAAGAACATGAGTCACCTTTAAATGCTTTAGTCCCTACTCCTTCACGTTCACCGTGACTAAAACTTCTTATTAACAATGGTCTACCTCCTGGTTTATTAGTATCAAAGAAATTACCTATGATGAAGAGGAAGAATCACCACATACACCAGTTTCTACCAATGATCGAGTAGATACTCTAGAACCTCTTTTTCCTACTTTTCAACCTGACCCTTGGTATTTTATGCCCTTGAACATTTTAGTTCAAGGAATTCCATGATACGCTACTCCTTATTATACTTTACCAGGCATTCATATGTCTAGAATAACTTCTAGGGAAATGTCATAAGATACTTCTATGTTTTTTACTTCTCCATAATTACTTTAATATGGTGGTCCATTAGTTCCTCCTGGATATCAGTCTCTTATGAGATCCTATTTAGGAGATTCTCCTTCAAATAAACCTTCAACTATGTCAATTGGTTTAACTAATTCTACTGTCCAAGGCTTGACATCTGATTAATATATAAATATGATTTCCCACAATGTAGGTAATATTCAAGTTAGCCTAATTGGAGGTTATTACCCACCTGGGTTGTAACCATCTTATCCTCCTCCTGGGGGCAATCTTTAGTTAGATGTTACCCTACAATCGGAGGGCAGCAATTATCTAGGTTATGGTCAAATACCTCAAGCCAGTTTAGGTCAACATGTTGTATCTTAACCCATTGTTGGTACTCTGTATCCTGGGATGAACACAATTTGGAATCCTTCATATAATCAATAGCCAATACCATTTTCCCCTGAAGTGCCAATTTATCAACCTGGTCAACCTGTTGGACAACCTATTGGACAAGCTATTTAAGGTATTCCTATTCAAGTCCAACAACATATCCAGGGTAATTCATCAACACCTATTCAGCAACCACAATTCATTATGGCTCATCCTGGATACTGAGGAGTTATGGAAATTCCAACTGCTCAGGTTATTCCAAGATATATTGGGTATCCTCCTCTAGGATCAGGACTCATCCCTCAGGTTTATCAATACACACAACAAGTCTATGAAAGTAAACTAGCTACCCTATTACACTTCGAACCCTAACTCTATTGGTAACATTCCTTTTGATGGAAAATCGATTACAACATATAAGGATATTGGTGTTGGTCTTCTTAAAGACTCATCCCTTATGGGGAATTTCGTGTTCCCTCCAGCAAACCTTACTCATAACATTGCCTAGGTCAATATGATTACGTCAAGTACCTTTGAATCTTTAGATCATTGGAAAGTGCCTTCAGAGTCATAATTAAACTTGTATGGTGATCAGATACCTCTTAGTCCTTTTGAATTGGCTTATGAGGCAGTTCAATCTTTTTCCAACCCATGACCATCTGATCCAGGTGGATATTGGTGGCTACCCACCTATCCCACCTAAGCCTCCAATCAAGTTCATTTGTTTCCTTCTTTATTTTAGAATTTACTATTTTTAGCAAGCTTTCACGTCCTAATGTTCTGGAGCAGCTTTGACCCCGTAAACGACATTTTTTTAGGGTCTACTATAGGCCCATAGCCATAGGTGAGGTCTTATGACAAAACCTGTAGTAATAGGAGAGACCTTTTCAACAAGCTATTGTACACGACAAATAGAAATAATGTGACCAAGTTATGACCATGGGAAGTTGGCTGTCCAACTAACCCCAACGGGGCCCACAAAGTCTTGGCATTACATCTCCTGGGTTAGGGTTTTGGTCTTTTAGGGTTTTCTCATGTTTTCCAATAACAAATAGGCCCTTGTGCCTCATTGTAACATAGTTCATAGGCATGTAGCTGCGAAATCTCTTCTCAGAGATAAGCTACCATCACCCGAGGTAGTCTTATTTCCATTATGTTTGTAATCATGTTTTTGTATTTGATATTCATGAAATGAAGTGTTATTTCTATTGGATCTTTGTATTTATGATTATATCTATAATTTTTTGTGTTCCTATTTAAATTTGGTTTAGTGGTATCAGAGATATCTTCTCTTTCTCTCTTTCTCCTTGCATGTCGCCAACGAGGTCAGGAAATAAGGATTTATGGCTTGAACTACTCGAACCTTTGCAAGACCAGCCTCACAAATCACGACAACCTCCCATGGCAGAAGAAAAGAGAAATGAGGAGCTAGGAGATCATATTAAAATCTTGGTCGAAGAAGCCCTCAAGCAATAGAGGAATGTGATTACGGATAACTTTTCCCAGATCCTTCAGCAGCTACATAGGGGTGACACGTGTACTTGTAGTGGCTACTTTAAAAGTGCCACACCCTTTAAGGTATAGGTTAACTTTGACATTCTCATATTTGAGGGTCAGGTAGATGATGACGTCGTAGATAAATAGTTTAATCTGCTAGAACGATAATCTTTCATTCATGATTTTTTCAGCTGGGAAAAGATTACTTTTTCTCTTCTCAAAGCCACCTCGCACGTCAAGGATACGTGGGAAACCTAGTGTGAGAAGAAGGATGAAATTATGCCCACAATATTTTTGGCCACACTCACTTGGGATTCATTTCAGGACATCATCAAGGAGCAGTACTACCTTGTAAGGAGCTATGAGGATAAATACATAAAGTGGACCATGCTACGATAGGGAAGGGACCAAGATGTGTCAAATTTTACCAATGTTTTTCATACCCTTCACATGAAGTTGGGTGTTAAGGATTCTGAGAAACATTTAGGACTCAAGTATCACAGCTACTTACACAAGTACATCCAGGATCAGAGGGAGTTTCTAGACATCTCATCGTCCCACATGACTTACCAATATGCTATCAACATTGAGTAGAAGCCTAAATAGAAAAAGTAAGAGTTTGGATCTACGAATCTGAATCAAGGGAAAGGCGCCCCGAGATCACAAAGCAAAGGGCAGAGCCAAGGCGAGGATGCCTAGGATAACCCATCAAAGTTGTAAGAAAATAAAATTACTATGAAGACAAAGAAGGACATGGCAAAGTGATGTGAGTTCCATAAGAGCTCCACTCACAACACAAGTGAGTGTCGGTTGAAGTAGTCACTCGTGGCTGAGCTGAAGGCTTCTAACTCTGACACATGTTCGGACATCAAGTCAAAACCTAACAAGGGGAATGCCAAATGGAACCATATCATTTATGCAAAGCCTAGTGCCATTGTGGCCATCACCAAGATCCAAAAGATTGAACTTGAAGATCCTGAAGAAGTGAAGCGCCTATTCCACTCAGAGATGTGGGTGAAGGGTTCTCCACTGAAGTTCATTGTCGACAACATGAGCCTAAAGAAACTCATTTCAACAAAGGTTGTGAAGCGTTCGGGCCTACCGACTACAACACATCTGTAGTCGTACACCATCAGATGGCTTAACCAAGGATGAGAACTCTGTGTTAGCCAATAGTGTCCCCTTCCCTACAACATGAAGCCCTTCATGGATGAGGTACTGTGTGATTTTGCTCCTCTTGAAGTTTGTGATGCATTATTAAAACAACCATACTTATGGAAGTGACATGCTATATATGATTCTAGACCTCACTCTATTATTATTTCTTTGGGTACTAAGTCATACAAGATATCGAAGGTAGCCCCACCTACAACCATCTCTTTGATCTCTTCTAAGAAATATACTAAGGTCATCTCCTAGATTGGGAAATTTCTTTTCTTTCTAATTAACTCTCAAAGTAAGGGAAGGTTGTATCCAAATCCATGGCCCCTGGGAAGGGTTCCTTCTAGCAGAAAAAGTAGGTGGATATAGTAGTGGAAGAATACATGGATATGTTCTCCTCACCTTCAGGGGTACCCTTGCATTGTCAGGTCAATCATTCAATTGGTATGACTCCTAGAGCACCTCTACCCAACGAGCCGATATATCTCCTTTCCATTATGGAAAATACAGAGGTCAGGAGCAAAATCCAGGAGTTGTTACAAAAAGGGCACATCTGACCAAGTACCTCACCTTGAGGGAGTCTGATTATACTTGTACAGAAGAAGGATGGGACTTGGAGGCTCTGCATTGATTAACGTGCACTAAACAATATCACTATCAGGAACAGGTATTCAATCCCACAGATTGATGACCTATTGGAGCAACTCTATTGAAAATGCAACAAGATGATGGAGCTTAGTGAAAAGAGTTCGCCTTCACTAAGTGGGCCCACAGGCTATTTTTGGCACAAAGTCTATTTTAAGACTATGTCTATTTGGCAGTTAGACTAAATGCAACTAGTTCAACTAAGTCAAACTGAACACAACTCCATCAACTCCACAATCAACTCGACCAAACTCAATCACTTGAGTTCTAACTGAAGTGCATCATGCAATAGCTCAACTAACCCATAGGAAAAGCATATTTCCTTCTGGTAGTTGCATGTGCCACATCCGTAGCTTGAACTGAAGTGCTGCAAGAGGATAAAATAATGTTTATAGTTCAAATATTATTAATAGCTAATAATATTCGACTGTTCTATTTTTTGACTGGCAGTCTAAAAACAGACTCCGCCCATATGTCTAAAAATAGAGGTCCATCTATTTTTACCAACATGACCAATCATCCATAAACAACATCGTGCAACTCATAGACCATGATCCATATGTATAAAAATAGACATAGTCTAAAAATAAACTTTGCGTCGAAAATAGCCTGTGGGCCCACTTAGTGAAGGCAACTTCTTTTCACTAAGCTCCATCATCTTGTTGCATTTTCAACACTCCCTCTCAAGAAGATATGGATTATCTGCAACCACTATCCTACCGCTGTGGTATTCGAATTTTCTCCTGGTGAGTGCCTTCATAAAGATATCAGCATCCTGATCCTCCATGGGAATGTATGAAAGTAACATGATTCTCCGCTGCACACAATCTTTGATATGATGGTACCTGATGTTAATGTGGTTGGATCTATCATGAAATAATGGATTAGCTGAGAGTTTAATGCAACTCTAGTTATCACAATAAATCACAGTAGGCTCCAAGTGAGACCCGAACAACCCGACCAGGATCTTCCTCATCCATATAGCCTCGCATGCAGCCAAACTTGCTACCATATACCCGGCCACTGCTGAACTGAGTGCCACGGATCTCTGCTTCTTGCTGTACCAAGAAACTGCTGTCGACCCGATACTGAAGATCCCTCCAGATGTTCTCTTTCTGTCCGTTGGGCTCCCTGCCCAATCTGCATCCGTGAAGCCACATAGCTTCACCTCATCCTCCTATCTATACCACAATACATATCACGATGTGCCTCTGCGATAACGCAATACATGCATGCCTGCCTTCCAGAAGATCTTGGTTGGCTTAACCATAGCTTGTGAAAGCTGGTTAACATCATAGCGAATATTGAGTCATGTATTGACCATAAGCGACCCCACCAACTATCGATAAACAGTGGCATCCACTACCTCCGCTAAAGTAGCATCCTCCTTCCTCTAACCTCCAGGAAGAGGAGTATCAACAGGCTTGCAGCCATGCATGTTGAACTTCTCCAGTATCTCCCAGGCATACTTTCCCTGAGAAACAAATAGTCCATCACTGCGCTGCAAAATTTCCAATCCCAGGAAATAATGAAGGAGGCCCAAGTCCTTAATCTCAAACAATCTGGCAACATCCTCCTTGCATGAAAGTATCAACAGTTCATCTCCTGTCAAAATCAAATCATCTACATAAAGTACAATGATCAGCAACTTACCCTCCACCACAATCTGGTATAGGTTAGGATCCACCTCACTCTTGGAGAATCCAAGTCCGGTGAAATAACTGTCTATCCGTGTGTACCAAGCATGAGTTGCTTTTTTCAACCCATACAGTGCCATCTTGAGCCTCCACACATGCGACTCATTGCTGAAGATCTCAAAACCTTTGGGCTGCTCTATGTACACCTCCCCCTCAATGACTCTGTTGAGGAACGTAGTCTTCACATCCATCTGATGGATGTGCCACCCCATCTGCATTGAGAGAGCAAGAGTCGTCCGTATGGAAGAATACCTTGCGACAGGTGCAAAGGTCTCCTCATAATCGATCCCCTCTATCTGTGAGAAGCCTCGGGCAACAAATCTTGCCTTGTACTTCTCCACACTCCCGTCAGTTGCCTACTTCACTTTGTAGATCCATCTCGAACCCACCACTGATTTCCCCTCCGGTCTTGGGACAATATCCCATGCACTCTTTCTGACAATCGAATCATACTCTTCCACCATGGCATCTACCCATGCGGGATCCTCCACAGCTTCTTCGAAAGAGGATGGCTCAGTCATGACATATTTGCTCGCAAAAGCAATGTATCAAGTGTACTGATCAGGTGACTGTCTCTGTCTACGCTATGTTGTAGGTGGTCCTACATCCTTCTCTGCATCTTGAGCTAGTCGCTCAGCTTCTGTAGTGCGCTTTCACCCTCTCATGGTTGGCGCTGCATGAGTGGTCTCTTCCACTCCATGAACTTCATCTTGTGGCTAATCCACATCCTGAAGCTCATCCTTAGGAACTAATAGCTCCTCATCTGCATGCAAGTGTGGCTCGCTCTCAAGTGAACACTTCGTGGCTTTCTCCTCTTGAAATTTGATATCCCATCGCACAATGGTCTTGCGACTTTCTGGCAAATACACACGATAGTTGTGGGGCGTATCAGTGTACCTCAAAAATATCCCAACCTCTGTCATCGGCTCCAGCTTCTTCCTGGCATCCTTCATCACATGCATGTAAACAGGAGAACCAAAAATTCTCAAATGGGAAATATTAGGCCTCTTACCAGAATAAGCCTCCTCGGGTGTACTCGTGCCAAGTATCTTGTGAAGACAATGGTTCTGCACATATACTGCAGTATTGCATGCCTTCGCCCATAAGTGAAGGGGTAGGCCCTGATCATGCAACATCGCTCGTGTCGCACCCATGATCATTCTGTTCTTCTGCTCAGCAACCCTGTTCTGCTGTGGGTTATGGGGAGCTATGAGATCTCTTCAAATCCCTTCTGCACTGCAGAAGTCCTTGAACTCGCCAGAGATGAATTCACCACCATTGTCGCTCCTAAGAGCCTTCACCTTCTTCCCTGATTCCTTCTCGACCAGTGCTTTGAACTCACAAAACTTTGAGTATGTCTCGCTCTTCTATTGCATGAAGAAGATCCAACACTTTTGAGAGAAATCATCAACAAAGATCACATAGTACTTGTGCTTTGTTGTCGAAGCTACTGAGAAAGTTCCACACACGTCTGTGTGAATTCTCTCAAGGAGCGTCATGGCATGACTATCCTTCTCTTGAAAGGTGGTTTTCACAAATTTTCCCAAAGTACACCCCTTGCACTGATCTGACTGCGCAAGAGTGCCTTTAGGAAGCCCAGTAGAAATCTGTTGTAGTATCTTCAAGGCTCCATGGTGAAGGTGGCCCAATCTCCGGTGCCACAGCTCGACATCGTCCCGACTCACCAATGCTTCTACCTTGCATGCCATTGCTACAAAATCATCTACATGCAATTGATAAAGGTTCTTGACTCGAACCCCTATCTTCCAAGTTTCTCTAGTTTCCTTACTGCACAAGAAAGCCTTTCCCTCGCTGAAGACAACATCATATCCCTTGTCTTCTAACATCTCCATAGAGATAAGATTCTTCTTCAATGCTAGAACATGCATCACTTCCTTCAATACAAAGGGTTTACCAGACTCCCTCTCAAAGGAAGTGGTACCGATATCGGTCGCACTGTATCTACCATCATCTCCCATCTCAATGTGCACTCCAAGATCTTTCTCATCTAGATCAGAAAACAAATCTCAATCTCCTATCATGTGAAAAGACGCACCATTGTCTAAGAACCATATCGATCCCATCACACATGATACCAAGCATGCAATCATCGAAAAATCGAGCTCAAACTACGAGGCTAAGGCCTCTCCCACTGCAGATCTAGCAGCTTGCTTATTTTTCTTCTTCTGCTGACAATTTGTGGCATAATGTCCTTGCTGGTGACAGTGAAAGCACTTCACCTTGGTCATGTCCTGCTTCTTGCCTTTTACACCGGAATGAGAGGCTTTCTTGTTCTTCCCCTTCTTTGCTTTGGCAGCCAAAGCACAATTTTCTTCATCAGATGCCTCTGATGAAGATCCATCACTGGTATTCCGCCTGATCTCCTCTTGCACAAGATCAAACCAAAGTCTCTCCCATCCTGGCAATTTCTCCCAACCATTGATAGAGTCTTGATAGGAATGCTAATTCTTCGGAAGACCAAGGAGAGCCAAGCTCACCAATTCCTCATCATCGACGGTCACCCCCACACTTCCCAGCTCATCCCGACATTGGGTGAACTTCGTGAGATACTTGGGCATACTATCTCCTTTCTCACACTTAATGTTTCTGAGTTTATCCTTGAGTGCCAACTTCCTCTGGTCGCTCTTTCTTTGGAATAAATTTCTGAACTCTTTCCACATCAAGTATGGAGAAGCCTTTCCATGCAGGTTGGATACAATTTTATCCTTCATGCGCTCCAACAGAATCATTCGACACTTTGTTGTCTTCTTTTGCCAAGCCTCAACTTGAGCATCATCAGTAGGCTTTGGGACCTCAGCATATATGAACTCCTTCAACCCATTGTCATCTAACACCACCTCGATCCTGTCTTTCCATGAAATATAATTCGAGCTGCCTTCAAGGGCATACTCCATTCGCAATCCGTTGAAAGACATTTCAACTTCGACACCAAGAAAACACTGCTGCAAATTCGAATTCGACCAGCTCAAAACTCAACCGCTTCTAATCTAAAATTCGTGAGAACAAATTATTTCTCGTACATAGATTGACTGTATGGGCATTTACCAGATATCTCACCTTCCAAAAGAAGGATGAATCCAGAGGCTACCTGGCCCTATTACAGACTCTACCTGGAGAAATAAAATGTAATCACTTTCTGAATAATAGATCTGATGATCAACTTCACTCCGATACCATGTAGAAATTTGAATAATATAACACTTGTTCACAGAGATTATCCTGATTATACACTATTTTTGGAATGCATGCATAATACATAACCTCCTCTACCATTGATCATCAATTTGTGGAATTAAAAAAACAATCGCATGCACACATTAAAACATTAATCGCACATATCAACACAGTATGTAATGGGGAAAGCATACAGCTGAAAACCCCCAACTATCTGTATATTATAATGATAGAGAACATGTAACAATACATAGTACAATACTCCTCACAAGTACTCAGTACTATCTCCACATGCTACACACAAAACTAGCTCAGATCTGAAGAAGTCACGCGTTCAAATCTCCTCCACTGTTTGCCTGCCTCTACTGCGCAATCCAAGTTTGAATTCCCTTGGTTTGTGCTGCGCAATCCTCATTGGCAATCTCGATCAATGATTGTGCAAATCTCATGCACATCTATAGTAACAACTGATAGTAGTCTCACCCTTCCACGCACCTCTAACACTTGTCTCCATTGAACTATCCATGTGCTGAGTTAACAAATGTATTCTTTAGTTGATTTATGAGTTAATAATTAGTGAATTAGTTAATAATTAATTCACATCACTCATCACTAGTGTATTTGGCAGTTAGACTAAATACAACTAGTTCAACTAAGTCAAACTGAACACAACTCCATCAACCCCTCAATCAACTCCACCAAACTCACTTGAGTTCTAACTGAAGTCCATCATGCAATAGCTAAACTAACCCATAGGAAAAGTGTATTTCCTTGTGGCAGTTGCATGTGCCACATCCGTATCTCGAACTGAAGTTGTGCAAGAGGATAAGATAATGTTTATAGTCCAAATATTATTAAGAGCTAATAATATTCGACTGTTCTATTCTTTGACTGGGAGTATAAAAATAGACTCTACCCATATGTCTAAAAATATAGGCCCATCTGTTTTTACCAACATGACCAATCATCCATAAATAGCATCCCACAACTCATAGACCATGATCCATATGTGTAAAAATATATATAGTCTGAAAATAGACTTTGTGCCAAAAATAGCCTGCGGACCCACTTAGTGAGGGCGACTTCTTTTCACTAAGCTCCATCATCTTGTTGAATTTTCAATAGTGCTTGGATCTATCATGAAATACTGGATTAGCCAAGAGTTTAATGCAACTCTGGTTATCACAGTAAATCATAGTAGGCTCCAAGTGTGACCCGAACAACCCGACCAGGATCTTCCTCATCCATATAGCCTCGCATGCAGGCAAACTTGGAGCCATATACTCGGCCTCTGCTGAACTGAATGCTAGGGATCTCTGCTTCCTATCGTACCAAGAAACTACTGTCGACATGATACTGAAGATCCCTCCAGATGTGCTCTTTCTATCCGTTGGGCTCCCTACCCAATCTGCATCCATGAAGCCACATAGATTCGCCTCATCCTCCTGTCCGTACCACACTCCATATCTTGATCTGCCTTTGAGATAATGCAATACATGCTTTCCTGCCTTCCAGAAGAGCTTGGTTAGCTTAACCATAGCTTTTGAAAGCTGGTTAATAGCATAGAAAATATCGAGTCGTGTATTGACCAGGTACATAAGCGACCCCACCAACTATCGATAAACAGTGCCATCCACTACCTCCGCTGAAGTAGCATCCTCCTTCCTCCAACCTCTAGGAGAGGAGTATCAACAGGCTTGCAGCCATGGACGTTGAACTTCTCCAGTATCTCCCCGGCATACTTACCCTGAGAAACAAATAGTCCATCACTGCGTTGCAAAATTTCCAACACCAGGAAATAATGAAGGAGGCCCAAGTCCTTCATCTCAAACACTCTAGCAAGATCCTCCTTGCATGAAAGTATCAATAGCTCATCTCCCGTCAAATTCAAATCATCTACATAAAGTACAATGATCAACAATCTACCCTACACCACAATCTGGTATAGGTTAGGATCCGCCTTGCTCTTGGAGAATCCAAGTCCGGTGAAATAATTGTCTATCTGTGTGTACCAAGCACGAGGTGCTTGTTTCAACCCATACAACACTCTCCTGAGCTTGCACACATGTGACTTGCTGCTGAATATCTCAATACCTTCGGGCTGCTCTATGTAGACCTCCTCCTCAATGACTCCATTGAGGAACACAGTCTTCACATCCATCTGATGGATGTGCCACCCCATCTGCACTTAGAGAGCAAGAATCGTCTCTATGGAAGAATACCTTGCGACAGGTGCAAAGGTCTCCTCATAATCGATCCCCTCTATCTGTGAGAAGCATTGGGCAACAAATCTTGCCTTGTACTTCTCCACACTCCCATCAGCTGTCTGCTTCACTTTCTAGATCCATCTCTAACCCACCACCGATTTCCCCTCCGGTCTTGGGACAATCTCCCATGCACTGTTTCTAACAATCGAATCATACTCTTCCACCATGGCATCTACCCATGCAGGATCCTCTATAGATTCCTCGAAAGAGGATGGCTCAGTCAAGACACATTTTCTCACAAGAGCCATATATCCAGTGTACCGATCAAGTGACTTTCTCTGTCTGTGCTGTGCTGTAGGTGGTCCTACAACCTTCTCTGGATCTTGAGCTAGTCGCTTAGCTTCTGCAGTGAGCTTTGGCCCTCTGATGGTTAGCGCTGCATGAGTGGTCTCTTCCACTCCATGAACTTCATCTTGTGGCTGATCCACATCCCGAAGCTCATCCTTAGGAGCTAATAGCTCCTCATCTGCATGCAAGTGTGGCTCCCTCTCAAGTGAACACTTCATGGTTTTCTCCTCCTGAAATTTGATATCCCATCACACAATAGTCTTGCGACTGTCTGGAAAATACACACGATAGTTATGGGGCATATCAGTGTACCGCACAAATATCCCAACCTCTGTGGTCAGCTCCAACTTCTTCCTGGCATCCTTCATCACATGCACGTAAACAGGAGGACCAAAAATCTTCAAATGGGAAATATCAGGCCTCTTACCAGAATAGGCCTCCCCGAGTGTACTTATGCCAAGTATCTTGTGAGGACAATGGTTCTACACATATACTGCAGTATTGCATGCCTCCACCCACAAGTGAAGGGGTAGGCCCTGATCATGCAACATCGCCCATGCAACAGCCACAATCATTCTGTTCTTCCGCACAGCAACCCCGTTCTGTTGTGGCTTATGGGGAGCTATGAGCTCTCTTCGAATCCCTTATGTGCTGCAGAAGTCCTTGAACTCAGCAGAGATGAATACACCACCATTGTCACTCCTAAGAGCCTTCATCTTCTTCCCTGATTCCTTCTTGACCAGTGCTTTGAACTCACAGAATTTTTAGTATGTCTCACTCTTCTTCTACATGAAGAATATCTAGCACTTTCGAGAGAAATCATCAACAAAGATCACATAGTACTTGTGCTTTGTTGTCAAAGCTACTGAGAAAGGTCCACACACGTCTGTTTGAATTCTCTCAAGGATCGTCGTGGCGTGACTATCCTTCTCGTGAAAGGTGGGTTTCACAAGTTTTCCCAAAGTACACCTCTTGCACTGATCTGACTGTGCAAGAGTGCCTTTAGGAAGCCCAATAGAAATCTGCTGCAGTATCTGCAGGGCTCCATGGTGAAGGTGGCCCAATCTTCGGTGTCATAGCTCGCCATCATCCCAGCTCACCAATCCTTCTACCTTGCATGCCATTGTTATGCAACCATCTACATGCAATTGATAAAGGTTCTTGACTCAAACTCCTATCTTCTGGGTTTCTCCAGTTATCTTACTGCGCAGGAAAGCCTTTCCCTTGCTGAAGACGACATCATATCCCTTGTCTTCTAACATCACCACAGAGATAAGATTCTTCTTCAATCCTGGAACATGCATCACTTCCTTCAATACGAAGGGTTTACCAGACTCCCTCTCAAAGGAAATGGTACCGATACCATTCGCACTGTATCTGCCATCATCGCCCATCTCGATGTGCACTCCAAGATCTTTCTCATCTAGATCAGAAAACAAATCTTGATCTCCTGTCATGTGAAAAGACTCACCACTATCCAAGAACCATACCGATCCCATCACACTTGATACCAAGCATGCGATCAGTGAAAAATCAATCTCAAACTGCGAGGCGAACGCCTCTCCCACTGCAGATCCAACAACTTGCTTATTTTTCTTCTTCTGTGGTCAATTTGTGGCATAATGTTCGTGCTGGTGACAGTGAAAGCACTTCACTTTGGAGATGTCTTGCTTCTTGCCTTTCGCACCAGAATGAGAAACTTTCTTATTCTTCCCCTTCTTTTCTTTGGCATCCAAAGTGAATTTTTCTTCATCAGATGCCTTTGATGAAGATCCGTCCCTGGCATTCCGCTTGATCTCCTCTTGCACAAGATCGGACTGAAGTCTCTCCCATCCCGGCAATTTATCCCGACCATTGACAAAGTCTTGATAGGAATGCTAACTCTTCGAAAGACCAAGGAGAGCCAAGCTCATCAAGTCCTCATCATCGATAGTCACCCCCACACTTCCCAGCTCATCCCGGCATTGGGTGAACTTTGTGAGATACTTGGGCATACTGTCTCATTTCTCACACTTAATGTTTCTCAGTTTATCCTTGAGTGCCAACTTCCTCTAGTCGCTCTTTCTTTGGAATAAATCTGTCAACACTTTCCGCATCAACTATGGAGAAGCCTTTCCATGCAGGCTGGATACAATTTGATCCTTCACGCCCTCCAACAGAATCCTTCGACACTTTGCTATCTTCTTTTTCCAAGCCTCGACTTGAGCAACATCAGTAGGCTTTGGGACCTCAGCATCTATGAACTCCTTCAACCCATTTTCATCTAACACTACCTCCATCCTATCTTTCCATGCAATATAATTCGACCTGCCTTCAAGGGCATACTCCAATTGCAATCCGTACAAAGACTTTTCAACATCGACACCAAGAAAATACTACTGCAAATTTGAATTCCACCAGCTCAAAACTCAACCGCTTCTGATCTAAAATTCATGAGAACAAAGTATTTCTCGTACAGAGATTTACTGTATGGGCATTTACCGGATATCTCACCTTCCAAAAGAAGGATGAATCCAGAGGCCACCTGGCCCGATTAGAGACTCTGCTCGAAGAAATAAAATGTAATCACTTTCTGAATAATATATCTGATGATCAACTTCGCTCTGATACCATGTAGAAGTTTGAATAATATAACACTTATTCATAGATATTATCCTAATTATACACTATTTATGGAATGCATGCATAATACATAACCTCCTCTACCATTGATCATCAATTTGCTGAATTAAAAAAACAATCCCATGTGCACATTGAAACATCAATCACACATATCAACACAGTATGTAATGGGGAAAGCATACAACTAAAAACCCCCAACTATCTGTATATTATAATGACAGAGAACATGTAACAATACATAGTACAATACTCCTCACAAGTACTCAGTACTATCTTCACACACTACACACAAAACTAGCTCAGATCTGAACAAGTCACGGGTTCAAATCTCCTCCACTGTTTTCCTACCTCTACTGCGCAATCCAAGTTGAGAATAGATGAGATCCAAGTTCGAATTCCCTTTTTCTTGTACTGTGCAATCCTCATTGGCAATCTCAATCAATGATTGTGCAAATCTTATGCACAACTATAGTCACAACTGATAGTAGTCTCACCCTTTCACCCACCTCTAACACTTGTCTCCACTGAACTGTCTATGCACTGAGTTAACTGATGTATTCTTTAGTTGATTTATGAGTTAATAATTAGTGAATTAATTAATAATTAATTCTCATCAATCATCACTAGTGTATTTGGCAGTTATACTAAATACAACTAGTTCAACTAAGACAAAATGAACACAACTCCATCAACTCCTCAATCAACTCCACCAAACTCAATCACTTGAGTTCTAACTGAAGTGCATCATGCAATAGCTCAACTAACCCATAGGAAAAGTTTATTTCCTTCTGGCAGTTGCATGTGCCACATCCGTAGCTCGAACTGAAGTGCTACAAGAGGATAAGATAATGTTTATAGTCCAAATATTATTAAGAGCTAATAATATTCGACAGTTTTGTTTTTTGACTGGCAGTCTAAAAATAGACTCCACCCATATGTCTAAAAATAGAGGTCCATCTATTTTAACCAACATGACCAATCATCCATAAATAGCATCCTGAAACTCATAGACCATGATCCATATGTCTAAAAATAGACTTTGTGCCAAAAATAGCCTGCGGGCCCACCTAGTGAAGGCGATTTCTTTTCACTAAGCTCCATCATCTTGTTGCATTTTCAACACTCCCTCTCAACAAGATATGGATTATGTACAACCCCTATCCTGCCTCTTTGGTATTCAAATTTTCTCCTGGTGAGTGTCTTCGTCAAGATATCAGCATCCTGATCCTCCGTGGGAATGTATGAAAGTAACATGTTTCTCCGCTGCACACAATCTCTGATATGATGGTACCTGATGTTGATGTGCATGGATCTATCATGAAATAATGGATTAGCCGAGAGTATAATGCAACTCTGGTTATCACAATAAATCACAGTAAGCTCCAAGTGTGACCCGAAAAACCTGACCAGCATCTTCCTCATCCATATAACCTCGCATGCAACCAAACTTGTTGCCATATACTCGACCTCTGCTGAACTGAGTGCCATGGATCTCTGCCTCCTGCTGTACTAAGAAACTGCTTTCGACCCGATACTGAAGATCCCTCTAGATGCGCTCTTTCTGTCCATTGGGCTCCCTACCCAATTTGCATCCGTGAAGCCACATAGCTTCACCTCATCCTCGTGTCCGTACCACAATCCATATCTCGATGTGCCTCTGAGATAACGCAATAAATGCTTGCCTGCCTTTTAGAAGATCTTCGTTGGCTCAACCATAGCTTGTGAAAGCTGGTTAACAGCATAGAAAATATCGGGTCGTATATTGACCAGATACATAAGTGACCCCACCAATTGTCGATAAACAGTGGCATCCACTACCTCCGTTGAAGTAGCATCCTCCTTCCTCCAACCTCCAGAAAGAGGAGTATCAACAGGCTTGCAACCATGCATGTTGAACTTCTCTAGTATCTCTCGGGCAGGCTTACCCTAAGAAACAAATAGTCTATCACTGTGCTACCAAATTTCCAATCCCAAAAAATAATGAAGGAGGCCCAAGTCCTTCGTCTCAAACTCTCTAGCAAGATCCTCCTTGCATGAAAGTATCAACAACTCATCTCCCGTCAAAATCAAGTCATCTACATAAAGTACAATGATCAGCAACTTACCCTCCACCACAATCTGGTATAGGTTAGGTTCCGCCTCACTCTTGGAGAATCCAAGTCCAGTGAAATAACTGTTTATCCGTGTGTGCTAAGCACAAGGTGCTTGTTTCAACCCATACATTGCTCTCTTGAGCCTGCACACATCTGAATCGCGACTGAAGATCTTGAAACCTTCAGGCTGTTCTACGTACACCTCCTCCTCAATGACTCTATTGAGGAACACAGTCTTCACATCCATCTGATGGATGTGCCACCCCATCTGCGCTAAGAGAGCAGGAATCGTCTGTATGGAAGAATACCTTGCGACAGGTGCAAAGGTCTCCTCATAATCGATCCCGTCTATCTGTGAGAAGCCTCGGGTAGCAAATCTTGCCTTGTACTTCTCCACACTCTTGTCAGTTGCCTACTTGACTTTGTAGATCCATCTCAAACCTACCACTGATTTCCCCTCCGGTCTTTGGACAATCTCCCATGCACTATTTCTGACAATCGAATCATACTCTTCCACCATGGCATCTACCCATGTAGGATCCTCCACAACTTCCTTGAAAGAGGATGGCTTAGTCACGACACATTTCCTCACAAGAGCCATGTATCCAGTGTATCGATCAGGTGACTATCTCTGTCTGCATTGTGTTGTAGGTGGTCCTACAACCTTCTCTGCATCTTGAGCCAGTCGCTCAGATTCTGTAGTGCGCTTTCGCCCTCTGAAGGTTGGCGCTGCATGAGTGGTCTCTTCCACTCCATGAACTTCATCTTGTGGTTGATCCACATCCTAGAGCTCACACTTCGGAACTAATAGCTCCTCATCTACATGGAAGTGTGGCTCCCTCTCAAGCGAACACTTCATGGCTTTCTCCTCTTGAAATCTTATATCCCATCACACAACAATGTTGTGAATGTCTGGAAAATAGACACGATAGTTGTGGGGCATATCAGTGTACCCCACAAATATCCCAACCTCTGCGGTCGGCTCGAGCTTGTCCCTGGCATCCTTCGTCACATGGATGTAAATAGGAGAACCAAAAATCCTGAAATGGGAAATATCAGGCCTCTTACCAGAATAATCCTCCTCGAGTGTACTCATGCCAAGTATCTTGTGAGGACAACGGTTCTGCACATATACTGCAGTATTGCATGCCTCCACCCATAAGTTAAGGGGTAGGCCCTGATCATGCAACATTTCCTATGCAACACCCACGATCGTTTTGTTCTTCCGCTTAGCAACCCCGTTCTACTGTGGGTTATGGGGAGCTATGAGCTCCCTTCAAATCCCTTCTACGCTGCAGAAGTTCTTGAACTCGCCAGAGATGAATTCACCACCATTTTTGCTCCTAAGAGCGTTCACCTTCTTCCCCGATTCCTTCTCAACGAGTGCTTTGAACTCACAGAACTTTGAGTATTTCTCGCTCTTCTTCTGCAAGAAGAAGATCCAACACTTTCGAGAGAAATCATCAACACAGATCACATAGTACTTGTGTTTTGCTGTCGAAGCTACTGAGAAAGGTCCACACACATGTATGTGAATTCTCTCAAGGATCGTCATGGCATGACTATCCTTCTCGTGAAAGGTGCCTTTCACAAATTTTCCCAAAGTACACCCCTTGCACTGATCTGACTATGCAAGAGTGCCTTTAAGAAGCCCAGTAGAAATCTGTTGCTGTATCTTCAAGGCTCCATCATCATCCCAGCTCACCAATCCTTCTACCTTTCATGCCATTGCTGTGCAGCAATCTACATGCAATTGATAAAGGTTCTTGACTCACACCCCTATCTTGCGGGTTTCTCCAGTTGTCTTACTGTGCAGGCAAGCCTTTCCCTCACTGAAGACAACATCATATCCCTTGTCTTCTAACATTGCCACAGAGATAATATTCTTCTTCAATCTTGGAACATGCGTCACCTCCTTCAATACGAAGGGTTTACCACACTCCCTCTCAAAGGAAATGGTACCGATACCAGTCACACTATATCTACCATCATCGCCCATCTTGATGTGCACTCCAAGATCTTTCTCATCCAGATCAGAAAACAAATCTCGATCTCCTGTCATGTGAAAAGATGCACCACTGTCCAAGATCCATACCGATCCCATCACACTTGATACCAAGCATGCGATCAGTGAAAAATCCAGCTCAAACTGTGAGGCTAAGGGCTCTCCCGCTACAGATCCAGCAGCTTTCTTATTTTTCTTCTTCTGCAGACAATTTGTGGCATAATGTCTGTGCTGGTGACAGTGAAGCACTTCACCTTGGACATGTCCTGCTTCTTGCCTTCTGCACCAGAATTAGAAGATTTCTTGTTCTTCCCCTTCTTTGCTTTGGCAGCCAAAGTGCAATTTTCTTCATTAGATGCCTTTGATGAAGATCCGTCGCTGGTATTCCGCCTGATCTCCTCTTGGACAAGATCAAACCAAAGTCTCTCCCATCCTGGCAATTTCTCCTGACCATTGATAGAGTCCTGATAGGAACGCCAACTCTTCGGAAGACGAAGGAGAGCCAAGCTCACCAAGTCCTCATCATCGACAGTCATCCCCACACTTCCCAGCTCATCCCAGAATTGGGTGAACTTCATGGGATACTTATGCATATTGTCTCCTTTCTCACACTTAATGTTTCTCAGTTTATCCTTGAACGCCAACTTCCTCTGGTCGCTCTTGCGTTGGAATGGATCTGTCAATGCTTTCAACATCAAGTATGGAGAAGCCTTTCCATGCATGCTAGATACAATGTGATCCTTCACGCCCTCCAATATAATCCTTCGACACTTTGTTGTCTTCTTTTTCCAAGCCTCAACATGAGCAACATCAGTTGGCTTTGGGACCTCAGTATCTATGAACTCCTTCATCCCATTGTCATCCTATCTTTCCATGCAATATAATTTGAGCTGCCTTCAAGGGCATACTCCAATCGCAATACGTTGAAAGACATTTCAAATTTGACACCAAGAAAACACTGCTGCAAATTCGAATTCCACCAGCTCAAAACTCAACCGCTTCTAATTTATAATTCATGAGAACAAAGTATTTCTCGTACAGAGATTGACTGTATGGGCATTTACTGGATATCTCACCTTCCAAAATAAGGATGAATCCAGAGGCTACCTGGCCCGATTACAGACTATAACTGAAGAAATAAAATGTAATCACTTTCTGAATAATAGATTTGATGATCAACTTCGCTCTGATATCATGTAGAAATTTGAATAATATAACACTTATTCACAGAGATTATCCTGATTATACAATATTTCTAGAATGCATGCATAATACATAACCTCCTCTACCATTGATCATGAATTTGCAGAATTAAAAAGCAATCTCATGCGCACATTGAAACATCAATCACACATATCAACACAGTATGTAATGGGGAAGGAATATAGCTGAAAACCCCCAACTATATGTATATTATAATGATAGAGAACATGTAACAATACATAGTACAATACTCCTTACAAGTACTTAGTACTATCTCCACATGCTACACACAAAACTAGCTCAGATCTGAACAAGTGACGGGTTCAAATGTCCTCCACAGTTTGCCTGCCTCTACTGCACAATCCAAGTTGAGAATAGATCAGATCCAAGTTCAAATTCTATTTTTCTTGTAGTGCGCAATCCTCATTGGCAATCCCAATCAATGATTGTGCAAATCTCATGCACAGCTATAGTCACAACTGAGATTGCCAATGAGGATTGCGCAGTACAAGCAAAAGGGAATTTGAACTTGGATCTCATCTATTCTCAACTTGGATTGTGCAGTAGAGGTAGGCAAACAGTGGAGGAGATTTGAACCCGTGACTTGTTCAGATCTGAGCTAGTTTTGTGTGTAGCACGTGGAGATAGTACTGAGTACTTGTGAGGAGTATTGTACTATGTATTGTTACATGTTCTCTATCATTATAATATATAGATAGTTCAGGGTTTTCAGTTGTATGCTTTCCCCATTACATATTGTGTTGATATGTGTGATTGATGTTTCAATGTGCGCATGAGATTGTTTTTTTAATTCCACAAGTTTATGATCAATGGTAGAGGAGGTTATGTATTATGCATGCATTCTGCAAATAATGTATAATCAGGATAATCTCTATGAATAACTGTTATATTATTCAAATTTATACATGGTATCAGAGTGAAGTTGATCATCATATCTCTTATTCAGAAAGTGATTACATTTTATTTCTTTAGGCAGAGTCTGTAATCGGGTTCGGTAGCCTCTGTATTCATCCTTCTTTTGAAGGGTGAGATATCTGGTAAATGCCCATACAGTCAATCTCCGTATGAGAAATACTTTGTTCTCACGAATTTTAGATCAGAAGCGGTTGAGTTTTGAGCTGGTGGAATTTGAATTTGCAGCAGTGTTTTCTTGGTGTTGAAGTTGAAATGTCTTGCAACGGATTGCGATTGGAGTATTCCCATGAAGGCAACTCGAATTATATTTCATGGAAAGACAGGATGGAGGTGGTGTTAGATGAAAATGGGTTGAAGGAGTTCATAGATGGTGAGGTCCCAAAGCTTACTGATGCTTCTCAAGTTGAGGCTTGGCAAAAGAAGACAACAAAGTGTCGAAGGATTCTGTTGGAGGGCATGAAGGGTCACATTGTATCCAGCCTGCATGGAAAGGCTTCTCCATACTTGATGTGGAAAGCATTGACAGATTTATTCCAAAGCAAGAGCGACCAGAGGAAGTTGGCGCAAAAGGATAAACTCAGAAACATAAAGCGTGAGAAAGGAGACAGTATGCCCAAGTATCTCACGAAGTGCACCCAATGCCGAGATGAGCTGGGAAGTGTGCGGGTGACTGTCGATGATGAGGACTTGGTGAGCTTAGCTCTCCTTGGTCTTCCGAAGAGTTGGCATTCCTATCAGGACTCTGTCAATGGTTGGGAGAAATTTCCAGGATGGGAGAGACTTTGGTCTCATCTTGTGCAAGAGGAGATCAGGCGGAATACCAGGGACAGATCTTCATCAAAGGCATTTGATGAAGAAAATTGTGTTTTGGCTACCAAAGCAAAGAAGGGGAAGAACAAGAAAGTTTTTCATTCTGTTGTGAAAGGCAAGAAGCAGGACATGTCCAAGGTAAAGTGCTTTCACTTTCACCACCACGGACATTATGCCACAAATTGTCCGCAGAAGAAGAAAAATAAGCAAGTTGCTGGATCTGCAGTGGGAGAGGCCTTAGCCTCATAGTTTGAACTGGATTTTTCATTGATCGCATGCTTGGTATCAAGTGTGATGCAATCGGTATGGTTCTTGGATAGTGGTGCGTCTTTTAACATGACATGAGATCGAGATTTGATTTCTAATCTGGATGAGAAAGATCTTGGAGTGCACATCGAGATGGGCGATGATGGTAGATACAGTGTGACCGGTATTGGTACCATTTACTTTGAGAGGGATTCTGGTAAACCCTTCGTATTGAAGGAAGTGATGCATGTTCTAGGATTGAAGAAGAATCTTATCTCCGTGGCGATGTTAGATGACAAGGGATATGATGTTGTCTTCAGCGAGGGAAAGGCTTTGCTGTGCAGTAAGACAACTGGAGAAACCTGGAAGATAGGGTTCGAGTCAAGAACCTTTATCAGTTTCATGTAGATGGTTGCGTAGCAATGGCATGAAAGGCAGAAGGATTGGTGAGCCGAGATGATGGCGAGCTGTGGCATCAGAGATTGGGCCACCTTCACCATGGAGCCTTGAAGATATTGTAGCAGATTTCTACTAGGCTTCCTAAAGGCACTCTTGCGTAGTCAGATCAGTGTAAGGGGTGTACTTTGGGAGAATTTGTGAAAGCTACCTTTCACGAGAAGGATGTTCGTGCCACGACAATCCTTGAGAGAATTCACACAGACATGTGTGGACCTTTCTCAGTAGCTTCGACAGAAAAGCAAAAGTACTATGTGATATTTGCTGATGATTTCTCTTGAAAGTGCTGGATCTTCTTCATGCAGAAGAAGAGCGAGACATACTCAAAGTCCTGTGAGTTCAAAGCATTGGACGAGAAGGAATCGGGGAAGAAGGTGATGACTCTTAGGAGTGACAATGGTGGTGAATTCATCTCTGGTGAGTTTAAGGACTTCTACAGCATAGAAGGGATTCGAAGAGAGCTCATAGCTCCCCATAACCCACAGAAGAAAGGGGTTGCTGAGCGGAAGAACAGAACGATCCTGGGTGCTGCACGGGCGATGTTGCATGATCACGTCCTACCCCTACACTTATGGGCGGAGGCATGTAATACTGCAGTATATGTGCAGAACCGTTGTCCTCACAAGATACTTGGGATGATTACACCTGAGGAGGTTTATTCTGGTAAGAGGCCTGATATTTCCCATTTGAGGATTTTTGGTTCTCTTGTTTACATGCATGTGACGAAGCATGCCCAGAAGAAGCTTGAGTCGACTGGAGAGTTTGGGATATTTGTGAGGTACACTAATACGCCCCACAACTATCGTGTGTATTTGCCAGACAGTCACAAGACTGTTGTGCGATGGGATATCAAATTTCAGGAGGAGAAAGCCATGATGTGTTCGGTTGAGAGGGAGCCACACTTGCATGCAGATGAGGAGCTATTAGTTCCTAAGTATGAGCTTTAGGATGTGGATCAACCACAAGATGAAGTTCATGGAGTGGAAGAGACCACTCATGAAGCGCCAACCATCGGAGCGCGAAAGCGCACTACAGAAGCTGAGCGACTGGCTCAAGATGTAGGGAAGGTTTTAAGACCACCTACAGCACAACGCAGATAGAGAAAGTCACTTGATCGGTACACTGGATACATGGCTCTTGTGAGCAAATGTCTCTTGACTGAGCCATCCTATTTCGAGGAAGCTGTGGAGGATCCCGCATGGCTAGATGCCATGGTGGAAGAGTATGATTCAATTTTCAAAAACAGTGCATGGAAGATTGTCCCAAGACCAGAGGGGAAATCAGTGGTGGGTTCGAGATGGATCTACAAAGTGAAGCGGGCAGCAGATGGGAGTGTGGAGAAGTACAAGGCAAGATTTGTTGCCCGAGGTTTCTCACAGATAGAGGGGATCGATTATGAGGAGACCTTCACACCTATCGCAAGGTATTCTTCCATACGGACGATTCTTTCTCTCTCAGTGCAGATGGGGTGGAACATCCATCAGATGGATGTGAAGATTGCGTTCCTCAATGGAGTCATTGAGGAGGAGGTGTACATAGAGCAGCCCGAAGGTTTCGAGATCTTCAGCAGTGAGTCACATGTGTGCAAGCTCAAGAGAGCGCTGTATGGGTTGAAACAAGCACCTCGTGCTTGGTACACACCCATGGGTAGATGCCATGGTGGAAGAGTATGATTCGATTGTTCATACTATTCAAATTTCTACAAACTCAAGGGGGTCAAGTATTTCTGAAAGATCGATATGAAGTCTGGTTATCACCAGATTCCAATAGAGCATACAGATGTATGGAAGACTTCCTTTAAATCCAAGGAAGGCCTTTTTAAATGGTTGGTTATGCCCTTCTGGTTGACAAATTCCCCTGGTACTTTTATGAGGCTAATGGATGAAATCTTGTGGCCCTTCACCAACTCGTTCGTGGTGGTTTAACTGGATGACATCCACATCCTCAAAAAGAGTTGGGAAGAACACTTAAAACACATTCGATAGGTCCTTCAAACCCTTTGACATCACAAACTATGTGCCAACTTGGAGAAATGCACCTTTGGCATGAGCGAGGTCCAATACTTGGGTTACATCATAGATGAGTGCGTCATGCATGTGGACCCAACCAAGATCCAATTTATTCAGGATTGGTCAACACCAACCACTCTAATGGAGCTTTGCAACTTTTTGTGCCTTGCAAATTTCCTTCCTTGGTTCGTGTTGGGCTTATCCCATATCACTTGGCCTTTGATTCAGATTACTAAGGGGGCGAAAAAGAAAAGTTTTCTTCGTGCGAGCCCAACAGAAGCCATTCGTTGAGTTGAAGCATTGCCTCTGCTTTGCATTGGTACTCACATTGCTATACCTACAATAGTGATTTGAAATCGACACAGATGCCTCAGACTATGTTATTGGTGCAGTCCTCACCCATCACAACCATCCAATGGCTTATCATAGTGAGACTCTTTCAGATACAATTTGGAGGTACCCCACCTATGA
This sequence comes from Pinus tabuliformis, assembly GCA_031772625.1. Classification (NCBI taxonomy): domain Eukaryota; kingdom Viridiplantae; phylum Streptophyta; class Pinopsida; order Pinales; family Pinaceae; genus Pinus; species Pinus tabuliformis. Next base: position 1,318,913,915 of record CM062820.1, read on the forward strand.
TAAGGAGATGTATTCCATCATGCAAGCTTTCCAACAATGGAAGCACTACATTTTGAGGAAGGAGATGGTCATCCATGCCGATTACCAACCTCTTGAATTTATACAGAAACAAGGGAAGTTGCAAAACGATCGCCACTAGAAGTGGCGTACTTATCTACAACAATTCCACTTGAACATTAAATAAAAAAAGGGCAACACCAATCATGCTACAAACTCCCTTACCCAGCCCCCAGTTGCAGCACTGAATACTATTCTCAACTCTCGTGGTCGCGAGGCCTATGGATGGCCAGAACTATAAAAAAATGATCTAGAGTTTGCCTCGACATACCATATGCTAGTAGCTAGCAAGAAAGTTCTTGATTTCTTATTCTAGGACACATTATTATGCTACTTATGCCAACTTTATGTTGAAAATAGCAACAAGAAATGCTAAAAATAGAAGTGGTAAATATAGCAATCCTATAAGTAGCAGTTTGGGTACCAGTGTTGGACATAGCAACAAGGAATGAAAAATGGAAGTCCTAAAAATAGCATTGTGTAAATAGCATTTCGGATTAGATTCCAATTTCAGTTAGTCCCTGAACTAAAATTGAGAAGTAAAATTCAAATTTGATCTTGGCAGTTGTTTGTAAAATAATTAATTAATTCCTCTTGAGTTAATTAGTTGTAGAAAATCAAACATGAAGTCTATGTGGGGACATGCAACAGTTTCTCCATTAATTGAGAAATTTATCCATCAGTTAAAGAGATAAGGATGAGTTGAAATATTGACTTGTAATTAGTTGGCTCAGTTAACTGAGTCAAGTCCAGTTAGATTAGTTCAAATAGTTTGTTGAACTAATTGTGAGTTTAGTTAGTTAATTCTTGCATGCATGTAACAATTGCTCTCTAGATAAGTGAATATTCTCTCATAAATAACTCATGCATGTCAGTTCAGTCAGAGACCCAGTTGAGATCAAAGGAGGGAGAGTGCACTATCGATTAGATGAATTTTTCCTATAAAGGAAACTCATCAATGTAGAACGATTTATCTCCTTCAAGTTTGTGCAGTTATTTCTAAGCCAAGTGAGCGTTGTGAGGTGGGAATTCGCACAAGTGAAAGTACTAGACCCCAAGAAAAATTGCGCAAGGAAATAGGAGGCTTGGAGTGCAGGTGAGAAGGTTATGAGAGCCTTTGACTGTCTATGAGTAGTATTGTTTGATTGCAGAGAGAGCAGGATAGCTTGAGAACTAATTCTTTTTGTAACTTGAACAAGATTTCCACTTGTATGATAATACAGAGATTGGGGTTTTAGGCTGAGGCTTTCCTCGAGTTATTTCTTCTGTGTTATGTGTGTTTGATTTCTCATTCATTGTTATATGTGTTCTCTTGATCTTGCTCAATTCGATTAAGCTTCCGCAAACTGTTGTACAAGTAGACCTTGTATTGTGTTTTAGTATATTGCATAATCTGTTGATCTACAGTGGGAATTTATAGATGGTACCAGAGCTAGGTTGATTTGTAGAGATTTCTACATGGTATCGGAGATAGCTGATCTATATAGGAAATTCTACATGGTATCAAAGTAAAGATGATTAGAGCTGTGAACGATATACAAAGAAGATAATTCGAAGTAAAACAATTTGGGCTACAAGTTTGCAGAGCAGATCTGAAAATTTTTGTGCAAAATTATAGAAAAAAATAGCAGATCTAGATTCCCTACGAAAAAATACCCAAATTCAAAAAAAAATTGTATGAATCAGAGTTCGGATGATGGAGCTATCACTGATTTAAAATTAGCTCTTTTTCTAGAAAATTTCATCATGGCGGAAAAGATGAAATAGATTGGTGTGCAAGCCAGGAACTTGTATGATCTTGAGGTTCAAGATGCATGCAAAGACTTGAGGAGCAAGGAAAATCTTGGAGACTTGGTGGTTGAGAGGGAGAGTAAATTACCTTTCAACATGCAGCACCAAAATATGTCTCAGACAATTGTGAGGGAGCCACAATTGATGAAGTAGCTTCAGGAGGTTGTGGACCAGCCACAACTGGAGAAGTCAAGAGGAGACCGAGTGGAGGCATCCACTCATGCAAATACCTCTAGTAGGGGGGAATTTCAAGCCAAGTGGGAAGAGGGATCACATGCATCCATACCTCCAGGACGGAGGTGGGGCGATGTGGACTTACAGTCCCAAGAATGTTGGAATAGGGGCACGATCATTGAGGTACCCAAACTCTTTGATTATACCTTGCTACGGGAGCCCCAAAAAGGAGTAGCAGGATTCGCTGAGTGGGTAGAGGTAGATGCGGATGGAGCGGCAGAGAGAGCTACAGTGCAGGAATCCCAAGACAGTGCAGAGCTAGTAGGCTGCAACAATGTGAGAGGCACAAGAGTGTTGCACTAGTGTAGGATGGCACAGTGAGGTGTGCAATGGTGCAAGATGCATGGAGTGTTGCAGTAGCTCAGAGGTCACAGAGGGAGCACTTTTCAGCGATAGAGAAAGATTCAACATCAACGGATGTTTCTAACCCAACAGGGAGGTCAGTTGGGAGTTTTTTTTGTTTCTAGAGTTTTTGGAGCAATAACACTTGGGAGAAGTGTTGCATGTAGAACATTCCAAAGGTTCAAGATCGGGTTCGAGTTGAATTCCTTTCTTGTTGAGAGGGAATGTTGAAAATAGCAACAAGAAATACTAAAAATAGAAGTGCTAAAAATAGCATTGCTACAAATAGCAATTCGGGTACCAGTGTTGGACATAGCAACAAGGAATGAAAAATAGAAGTCCTAAAAGTAACATTTCTATAAATAGCATTTAGGTTAGATTCCAATTTTAGTTAGGCCCTGAACTAAATTTGAGAAGTAATATTAGAATTTGATCTTAGCAACCATTTGTAAAATAATTAATTAATTCATCTTGAGTTAATTAGTTGTAGAAAATCAAACATGAAGTCTATGTGGGGACATGAAATAGTTTCTCCACTAATTGAGGAATTTGTCCATCAATCAAAGAGATAAGGATGAGTTGTAATATTGAGTTGTAATTATTTGGCTTAGTTAATTGAGTCAAGTATAGTTAGATTAGTTCAAATAGTTTGTTGAACTAATTGTGAGTTCAGTTAGTTAATGCTTGTATGCATGTAATTGTTGCTCTCCAGATAACTGAATATTCTCTCATAAATAACTCATGCATGTTAGTTCAGTCAGAGACCCAGTTGACATCAGAGGAGGGATAATGTACTATCAGTTGGATGAATTTTTCCTATAAATGAAACTCATCCATACAGAAGGATTTATGTCCTTCAGGTTTGTGCAATTATTTGTAAGCCAAGTGAGTTGTGTGAGGTGGAAATTCACACAACTGGAAGCACTGGACTCCTAGAAAAAATGTGCAAGGAAATAGGAGGTTTGGAGGGCAGAGGAGAGGGTTCTGAGAGCCTTTGCCTGTCTATGAGTAGTATTGTTTGATTGCAGAGAGAGAAAGATAGCTTGAGAGCTGATTCTTTTTGTAACTTGAACAAGATTTCCACTTGTATGATAATACAGAGATTGCGGTTTTAGGCTGAGGCTTTCCCCGAGTTATTTCTTCTATGTTATGTGTGTTTGATTTCTCATTCTCAGATATATTTTTTCTCTCGATCTTTCTCAATTCTATTAAGCTTCCGCAAAATGTTGTAGAAGTAGATATTGTATTGTGTTTTAGTATATTGCATAATTTTTTGATCTACAGTGGGAATTTCTACACTTTATGTTCCTTCAAGTGAGTGTGCCAAGATGATTTGGGAGGTGCACTATAGTTGGTCACACGATGTTGGGAAATATATTAGATCCAACACTGCCTACACCATCACCAAGTCAATCATCAAGAAGAAAGGCTTGTGCTCTCCTCTTCCTACTCCTAGCTAGCCATAGGAATCCATCTCCATGGACTATATGTATGGCCTCCCTTATACCAAGCATGGTAATGACTGTCTATTTGTGGTCATGGACATATCTTTTAAGATTAATATATTGGCAGCTTTCAATAAGAGTGTCATAGTAGAGGACACTGCCAAACTCTTCATTGAATGAGTATGGGTACATTTTGGGATCCCAAAGATCATTATATCATATCAGGATAGCAGGCTCTTGAGCACATCCCTGTCAAGCCTATGGACACTATTAGACACCAAGCTCACCAAATTGACTACCTTCCACCCTGAGACTAATGTCCAGAGGAAGGTTGTCGTTAGGATGATAGTGCACATACTCCTTATGTGGGTCTAGGATTTTAACCATTGTGTCTGATTGATGTTGCCATGCCTCATGCGACTATGCAGACATAATCCACACATGTACTATTCGAGGCTGATAAAGTGACCATATTTATTGAACGCATCCAACACATCTTCCAGTAGGTTATGACATCCTAGAGAAGTCAAATGCCAAGTATAAGTAGCGACATGATCAACATCGGGTGTCACACAAGTTTCATGTGGGCGACAAAGTTTGCATGCATTTATAGAGAAAATGCTTTACCAGTGCCCATTGGAAGCTCTATCCACTTTGTTATGGTCCTTACACCATTACCAAGGTTGTAGGAGATAATGCCTTTGAGCTCAACATTCCCCCATTTCTTGGCCTGCACCTAGTGTTCAATGTGGACCACCTTCGACCATACATCCCACCATTGTTGGACACATCAGACATAGCAGAAAAACTCACACCAACAGAGTTAAACCTAGAATACATGGAAAATGCCTCAACTAGTTGGATTATGGACACACAAGTCAAGGACACTTGCTAGCAAAATATCCAACTATATTGGGTTGTCAAAGTTCGCCAACTCTTACACCAAGCCAAGTGGCTCACTAGGGACTAGGTTCAACAGAAATCTCCTCACCTCAAGGAGGCTCTGCACGTAATGGTGACCATTGCTTCCTAAGGGGGGAGGAATCATCCAGGTAGTTATTGGTTGCCATCCACCTATCCCACCTAGACCTCAAGTCAGCTTCATTTATTTCCTTCCTTATTTCAGCATTTATTATTTTTAGCAGTTTTTTGGGTCCTGAAATTTTGCAGTAGTTTTGACCCCCTAAAGGACATTTTTTTAAGTCCTTTGTAGGCCCATAACCATAGGCAAGGGCCTATGGAAAATCATGTAGTACTGAGAGAGACCTTTATAGCAAGGTATCGTACACACCAAACAAAGATAATATGACCAAGTTATGACCCCAGGAAGTTAATTGCCCAACTAACCCCAAGAGGACCCCAGGAAGTTAATTTTCCAACTAACCCCAAGAGGGCCCACAAACTATTGGAATTACATCTCCAAGGGTGCGATGGGTGAGGATGGACAAATGTCGAGGATAGTTTGCTAAGTGGATGCTCATGGAATGTTCTAGAAACTTCTCTTGTGCCACTTGCTTCTTTGAATTCGCCCAAGGATGAATAAGGGATCTAAAACCATCTATTATCCCTTCTCTTATGGAACCAATTCTAACAAGTGGAATGACACTAATCAAACCCCATGGATGACTCACACCATTGCACACATCTATAAAAGGATCCCTCATCCAAGAGATCTAGGGGCTGAAATGTTGTGAATTGCAAGGAAGTGCTGATAGTTTGTAAGTGAGCAGAGAGCATTGTATTCTTGTTGGAGTGATCTTGCTATTTCATGAGGTGAAGAAGGATTGAAGCTGTGAGGATGATTCTCAATCAGACAACTGGGTTATAATTCTCCCTTCTATCAATAAAGATCTTCATGTTTTCTTCCATAGGATTATGCAATTGTGAATGTTATCATTTGTGAATGCTATCATTTCTTCATTATATATCTAATTCGGTAATTTTTATGTTGTAATAGATCATGATGCTTTGATGGTTCTTTGTTGTTGTACTTCTGCAGGTACTCTCCAAGCATGTTAAGTACAGGGAGGAGTTGTAGTATCTGTGAAAGGGGAGAGAGATCAAGCAAGGGATCAAGTGGAAGTTCCAGGTTGGTTCCATTATCTTTCTCTTACATATTACACATAGAAGAAATCATTGAATCGCTTTAAACTGTTGTTTCTAGGGTAGCTTCCAAACCTAGAGGGCTAGCATTCTTTAGGAATACTAGTTTACCCAGAAACATCTGGGCAAATTTAGAGGGAATTTCCTGAGGCAGTTTGGCATTCCGTAAGGTAGATTTGAAGCAATTTCTTTGCAGGTTCATTGGAGACAGTTTGATTTATTAGATCTATGACCCAATTGGAAGATATTTTGAGGAATTTGGGGCTGCAAGGCTGTAGACCCATCTGGCTAAAATCTGAGACAATAGCGAAGGAAATTTTTTGTGGTTACTCGACTGGTCAGCATCACTTCTTCCCCTTGGCCTCCTTTGCGTACAACGCCTAAATCGTCAGTGCCCTAGGTCCCTGCACAGCCTTCCTGGTAGAAATGGGGGTATTCCTATAATGGTGACTTTGACGGTCAGGCTTATGGTCTCCTACATCCTTGATTCCTTGCAACTCAAGCAAGGCGCCTTCTTCGGCATCTGGTCAACCCTGCTAGTCTCACAATTGGCGTTCATGCTTGGGGGTTCGACTCTCTTTGCCATAGATTCTTGGACAATGTACATACTTATCATGCTCGTGTGCTGCGAGGCGAATTTTTTGATAGGTGTTTGGGCTTCGCTTCAATTCCAATGGCTCCAGCTCGAGAATCCATCCATACTCATAACCCTAGAGCGGATCCTGTTCGCCTGTATTGCATTCACAACTTCGGTAATCTAGATGGAGGGGGCCATGGCGGCCGTGGGAATGTATCACGTGCTCTATTATTTTATGATGATTCTCTGCGTCTTCTACTAGATGTATTCTCTGCCATGACAGTCGTCTTTGAGGACCAAGGCCGAAAAATGATATGGCGGTTAGCTTGCAGATGAAACCCTGATTCTTGGTCCACTCGAATGCACACTTCATACCCTAACTTTGTTGTTTTTGCCTATGTTGCTTTACATCAGATCTCATCATTTCCATCATTTTTTCTTCCATGTCCACTGTCTGCGACCTCTTCCTACTTTTTTTGGTGCCCCTATTGTTTCAATTATATGCATCATCTTTTGGCGCATTGTGGTACATTTCAAAGGATCCTCCTTTGCTTCAGCAGATTCAAATTGTCAATGACACAATTGCACTGTTGGTTGTGATTGTGTGTCTGGAAATCAGGGTTGTCTTTTACTCCTTCAGGCGATATTTGCACGTTGCCCTCCCCGAAATTATGTGCTGGTGACAATTATCATGCTAAGAGGAGCATTGGCAGCAGGAGGTTATGGGATTGGTCTGGTTAACGATGCTTTTGGCTTAGTTGCATTTCCTAGCTTGTCAATTTTGGTGGCTTCAATCGGGTTGATTGTCATCAGCATACCACTCAAGTTCTTGCCCGCAACAATTATTGTTGGTTTTTATATATCACAGTTTTTCATCAAGAAGAACCTATCATCTTATTTCATATTTGTTGTCTCAGCAAGCTTGCCAATTGTATGGTTTGTTGTGCACAACTACTAGGATCTCAATATTTGGTTAGCTAATATGGCACTTAGGTCTGTTTGCAAGTTCATCGTTGCAAGTGTTGTGCTGGCCATGGTGATTACAAGCCTAGCGCTTCTTCCTCCAAAGGCTCTTGTTGTGACAGAATGTGGTCTTATAATCCACACATTGCTAGTCTGCTATATTGAGAAAAATGTGCAAGTGTAATTACTGTCACAAGTTCGGCAACATGAAGAAAGATTGCTGACAAAGGATTGCTTCTGAACAAAAGAAGTAGGGAGGGTCTCATTGGAAATCGAATATTGCAGAACATTCTAAGCAGAAGGAATCTACCTTTTACGCCTTTATGGATAAGAGGTCCTCAGATCATGCCCCTTCTTCTAACTGGTACATTAACTCTGGTGCATCACATCATTTCTCTCACAGGCGTGACTAGTTTACTGACTTATCATCTTTTAGTGATTCTGTGGTATTGGGCGAAGGTGAGGAGTACGCATTGGTTGGCAAAGGTACAGTTCAGATCCATTCTGATGGGTACACACTCATCTTCCTGAATGTGTACTATGTTCCTGGTATGGAATTTAATCTGCTCTCTGTCAGCCAGATTATGAGGAACTCTCCTTAGCTTGATGTGGTGTTCAGTGCGCACAAGTGCTCCCTTATTGACAAGAAAACTCGTCTTATGGTTGTTGTTGGCCTAGAGGATCATGGCCTATACAGGCTTCTTGAAAATGGTGATTCTCCAGAAATGGCTATAGTAGCTCGTGTTTGTCCCATCAGCACTCTGTGGCATCAGAGATATGGGCATCTAAACATTCAGTATCTCTCTCAGCTTTCTTGGGAGGGACTTGTGTCAAGGTTACCTGATATTCAAACTCAGCATTTGGGAGTGTGCGGCACCTGTCAAGCTGGCAAGAAACATTGGTCTTCATCAAGGATGGGAAATCTTGGCACGCATCTAAGGTACTCCAATTAATTCATGTTGATATTTGTGGTCCTATGAATACATCTTCAATTACTGGTTGCGAATATGTTTTGCTTACTATGGATGATTTCAGTAAAAAGATGTGGGTGTACTTTCTAAAACATAAAACTGATGTATTTAGTATCTTTCATAAGTTTAAGTCCTTAGTCGAAAAAGAGTCTGGCTGTAATATCATAACTCTTAGGACAGATAACGGGGGGGAACTTGTTCTTCTTCTTTCTCCAAATTTTGTGATACCCATGGCATTAAACGCCAGTTAACTACACCCTACACTCCTCAGCAGAACGGTGTTGTCGAACGTCGCAACTGTATGGTTCTTGAAATGGCTTGTTCCATGTTACAACACAGGAGTGTTCCGAACAAATTTTGGGCTGATGCAGTGTTTACTGTTGTTTATATTCTTAACCAATCACCTACTCAGGCTGTTAGGGAGAAGACTCCAGAAGAGGTTTGGTCTGGCCGTATGCCTAAGATCAATCATCTCAAAGTGTTTGGATCGGTTGCATATGTTTGGATTCCAGCTGCTAAGCACTCTAAGTTGGATTCCAAAAGCCATAAACTCATGATGATAGGGTACAGTGATCACCACAAGGCTGACAGGCTGATAGATATAGACACTGATCATCTTATCTTTAGTCGGGACATAGTATTTGATGAAGACAAAGGGTTCTTTCAGTCTCCTCCTTTTGAGCAGTGTTCTAAGGATCAGTCTCATAGTGCTTTTCTTCAATTAGGTCCACCTGATGGGATGGATGATGCAACATTAGTATTTGATGATGCACTACCTAAGTTCCCTCTAGAAAATAATCCACCTCTCACTACTCCTGTTGTTCCTGAGCCTCCTCCACATACTCCAGATATTGGTTCTTCTACTCTCCGGCCTAAATTGTGGGCTAAAACTATTGGTGATCTCTGGGATACTGAGCTCCTTGAAGGTAGAAATTCCAGAAATAAGAGCAAACAATAGCCTATAGTAAATTTTTCTCTAATAGCTAACCTACATTGTGCTTTTAAGCCTCAAACCTCTTCATAGGCTAAGGGTATATCTGAGTGGGAATAGGTTATGGAAGCTGAATTCTAGAGTCTTCAAAAGAATCACACTTGGACCCTTTCTGATCTTCCTGTAGGGAAGAAGCCCATTAGCTGCAAATGGGTGTATAAAGTGAAATACAAAGATGACAGAACCCTAGACAAGTATAATGCTCGCTTTGTTGCTCGATGGTTCTCACAGAAGGAAGGCATAGACTATGAGGAGACCTTTGCTCCTACATGCAAGATGAGTACCATATGGCTTGTCCTTGCCTTAGCAGCTCAATTCAGTTGGAAAGTCCATCAGATGGATGTAAAGAGTGCTTTTCTAAATGGTGAATTATAGGAAGAAGTCTACATGACGCAGCCTCCAGGATTCAAGGTTGTCGGTCAAGAACAAAAAGTTTGTAGATTAGTCAAAAGCGCTCTATGGTCTGAAACAAGCCCCTCAGGCTTGGCACATGAAAATTGATAAATACCTAACACATCATGGCTTTCATTGGAGTCCATCTGATGCAAACCTATATATCAAGCATATTGGTGATGATATTTTATTTGTGGTTGTCTATGTGGATGGACTTATCATTACTGGCAGTTTAGCACATTTGATCCATGCGATCAAATAGGATTTGTGCAGCACTTTTGATATGACAGATTTGGGACTTCTTGATTATTGTTTGGGGGTTGAAGTCTGGTAGACTAAGAACAACATCTTTCTCTCTCAGTCCAAGTATGCCAGAAGTCTTGTGGATAGGTTCAGAATGTAGGATTGCAAACCTGCCATGACTCCTAATGAACCAGGGCTCAAACTTTCAGCTTAGTCATCCTCACCACTTGTGGATGAATCTTTATTCAGGCAATTAGTGGGCAACCTCATCTACCTTACTGCCACTAGACCTGATATTAGTTTTGCAGTGAGCTACATTTCATGCTTCATGATAGCTCCTAAGGTTGATCATTGGACAATAGCGAAGTGTGTGTTGCGGTATATGAGTGGTACTCCTAATTATGGACTTCTGTACACTCAGAGTTCAGATCCTAAACATAGTGGTTACATAGATTCTTACTGAGCAAGTTCGGTTGATGACCGTAAATCTCTAGCTGGGTATGTGTTTAGCCTGGGATCTGGTGCTATCACATGGACTAGTAAGAAGCCGCAGGCAGTGGCTCTCTCCTTGACAGAAGCAGAGTATCAGGGAGTAGTTAAGGCATCTTGTGATGCAGTTTAGCTTCGACGTATGCTTGCAGATATGCATGTTTCCTAGGCAGGTCCTACTCCCCTATCTTGTGAAAATCAGGGATTGCTCAAACTCGCCAAGAATCTAATCTTTCATGAATGAACAAAGCATGTGGAAACCCATTGTCACTACATCCAACATCTTGTTGAAGACAAATCCCTTAAGTTGTTGTATGTTCCCACAATGGAGTAACCATCAGACATCTTCACCAAGCCCCTTGGTCTTGATAAGTTTGTAAAATTCATAGGGTCTATAGGTGTTGTAAATAGATTGAGCATTAAGGGAGGGTATTAGAATAATGATATTTTAGTGTTTAATGCTCATTTATGTATTTCTGTGATCTTATTAGCAGTTTCTTATTAGAAATTTATTGTTTCCATTTCTTAGTAGAAACTTGTTGTTTTTGTAAATATAGTTGTATTATTTATTCAACTTCATTGCTCATTGTAAATCAATTCAATTTATTGATTAGAAGTTGGAAAATGCAATATCACTAATTTAAGAATGCTCGAGAATATTGGATTTCGTAAGAGTCATACAACTCAATTTCTCATCATTAATTTTACAATATGTAACCATTCAATATAATATTTTTAGTTGGTTTTCAATTTATTACAACACTTTTTTATTTTATGACATTTGTTTGATGCTTAGGTGGAACAAAAAGCAAAACATTTTTGTCAAATAATTTATTTGTTACTGAAGAAATTGGTTATGTCGTTAGTCCCTAAAGGGGGCAAAGGGAAGAAACTATCAAACTATGTATACTATTTGTCTTGTACTTTTCTAATTTAGGTTGGCTAGGAGAACACTGCAATTTTCCTAGTTTATAACAACTAAAAGTAATTTCCCACTTATCCCAAGTAACTTGATCAAGATATAAGAGGATCTTATTATCACCAAAATATGAACTTGGATAGTCAAAAAACGAGCACAGCATTTAATCATTGGTCCGAGAGAAATAAAAATTCAAACTAGTAAGAATTGAATGTAGATATGAAAATATGAATTATATCTCGAAATAATATAAGGAAATACAAAATAATTCGAATTAATTGTAAACATGATAGTAGATTATTTATATTGTCAACTTAAATAAATGATGAAGTTTTAATCATTTATCTAAAATAGACATGACAATAAGTTTATAGGTGCCAAAATAAAATTTTGTACCTTGTCTTCAACTATCTTGGAATATTCAATCCTCATTTTCCTTAATTTCTCATTGCCACTTAAGAAATGTCATTCAAAGTGCACACAATCAACAGGTGGAGTTTTATAAAACACTTTATTTTCAAAAAAGATTTGACAAAAAAATGAATTATCTCATTGGGTTCAACTAATAGATCCAAAAATCGAGCATTATGTATCTCATAACTTTTCTTCTCCGCCACAAATATACTATATATTAGAGTTTTTATAACTTAATTTATTGCTTGAATGTGTTTTTAACCATTAACTATCTAAAAGTTGATGTTTTCAGCAACTAAATTTGTTTAATTTACAATCTTGAAAGATTTAGTTAATGGATCAGACTCAATGATATCAAATCGAATTAGAAGTCCACCGAGTAATGATGGTTGAAATTTCAGTAGGAATAGTTTGACCAGTACATTAAAATTTAAATCATCGTATGAACTCTATTTAAACACTTCTGGAACTTCTATACATATTTGAACATCCACATTTCTACTGTCAAAAATTGAAAATAAATAACAACACTTAAGTTTTCATGAATTTTATCACATTGAACAGCAAGCTTTCTCATCTCAAATTCAACTTTCCTAGATTTTTGAATTCTTATGGTAGGTTTGAAATCACCTTCTGCAATTCCCTCTTCTAGCTCACTTAAATATACTCTCCTCAAAGAAAGGAATTAAGCATTGAGTTGATAATCTGGAATTTTATCCAAATTTTTACTTCTTTTTTGCAAATAAAAAATTATAGATGATGTTTTTTTACATCTTACAAAATGATATTTTAGAACTTTAGTGATACATTCTAAAAAAATTGTGCAACTCTTTGTACCATATTTAGTGAAGCTCTCTCAGTTATGCAACTTAAATATTGTATTCTTTATTATATCTAGTGAATCATTATTTGATGTTTCAATCAAATCTGGTCTAAATTTAGAACAAAGTTGATTGAAGAATCAAATAATGACTCATCAAATACAATAAATAATTCAATGGTTAAGATGGTTAACTATGAAAGTTTCGCTAAATTTGTTATAAAGAGTTGAACAAATCTTTTATAATCTATCACCAAAGTTTTATAATATTGTTGTGTGAGATGCAAAAAAACATTATCTATACTTACTTATTCGCAACAAAGAGGTCAAAAGTTTAATAAAATATTATATGATAGAATCGATGTTTAATTACTTGCATTGAAGAGAATATATTTAAATGATCTAAAAGAGAGAATTGTAGAAAGTGATTTCAAACCTACTCTAAAATTTCTAAAATTCATGAAAGTTAAATTTGAGACAATGAAGCTCGCAGATCAATGTGATGAAATTCATGAAAAATTCAAACATTGTTAATTATTTTCAAAAAAATTTAGTAGAAAAGTAGAAGTTCAAAGATGTATAAAAGCTCCCAAAGTGTTTAAATTGAGGTCACAAGATTATCCAAACGTTAAATTATTAGTCAAATTACTCTTATATATATTTCAAGCATCAATGCATGATGCACTTATAATTCCATTTGATATCATTGAGTCTAATTCACTAATAAACCCTTTCGAGATTGTAAATGAAATAGATTTAGATGTTGTAAACATCAACTTTTGGATAGTTGAACATCAACACACCATTCAAGAAACAAAATAATTATAACAAATACATTATATAGTATATTTGCGGAGGCAAAGAAAAAATACAAAAGGTATAATGTTCAATTATTGGATCCATTAGTTGAACCCAGTAAGGTAATTCAAATTTTTTTTCAACTCAATTCTACAAATAAAATGCAAGACATTTCTCAGATGCCAATGACAAATTAAAGAAGAGGATTGGATCTTCTAAGACAGTTGAAGACTAGGTATGGCATTTAAATTGTTTTTGCACCCATAAACTTATTATCACATCTCTCTTTATTTTAGATAAATGATTAAAAATCATGATTTATTTAAGTTGGTAATATAATTAATCTATTATCACATTTACAATTAATTCACATTACTTGATATTTCCTAATTTTAATTCAAAATAGAATTCATGTTTTCATATTTAAATTAAATTCTTAATAGTTTGAAATGTTTAGTTTTATCAGATCATCGATGAAATGGTGTGTTCATTCTTCGGTTTTCCAAGTTAAAATTTTGTTGATAAAAATAATTATCTTATATCTTAATCAAGCTACTTGAGATAAATGGGACACTATTTTTAACTGTTACAAATTAGAAATATTGTAATGTTCTCCAAGCCAACCTGAATTACAGAAGTACAAGAAAAATAGTCTACATAGTTTGACAGTTACTTCTCTTTGCCCTCATCAAGGGCTAACTACAAAACCAATTTATTTAGTAAAATATGAACTATTGGATGAAACTCTTTGGTTTTCTATTCCACCTAATCATCTAAATAATTCCATCAATTAAGATATTTTGTAATAAATTAAAAACAAAAAAAACCTGAATTACAGAAGTACAAGAAAAATAGTCTACATAGTTTGACAGTTACTTCTCTTTGCCCTCATCAAGGGCTAACTACAAAACCAATTTATTTAGTAAAATATGAACTATTGGATGAAACTCTTTGGTTTTCTATTCCACCTAATCATCTAAATAATTCCATCAATTAAGATATTTTGTAATAAATTAAAAACAAAAAAATAATATTAGATGAAATGATTGCATATTGTAAAATTCATGATGAAAAATTGAGTGTTATGGCTTTTACTACATCCAATATTCTTGAACATGATCAAATTAATGATATTGAATTTTCTAGATATTGTAGTGTAGTGGTAGGGCCTACTTATGTAAAAAGAACATGAAATACAAAAATAGAGTCCTTTTCTGAAAAAATATGTGGAATCCTTGAAAAAATAGTACATGAATCAACCATCATTCAACAGTTTAACAACGATTTACAATTTGGTTGTCATTTTGAACGGCTTAGCCTTTGATGAACACTTTTGCAGTCTTTTCCTTGTTAGTTGGAATCAATGTTATTCATTTTCCTTGTTGCCTTGAGTACATTTGATTTGAAAGAAAAGCCATTCCATAAGGGATATTATATTAAATTTATTTGATTTTTTATAAAAAAAAAATGAATTGGGTGATTTTACTATAATTCTCTAAGTAGACCTTTGGTCTTGTCATGAAAAACATGAGACTTTGGAAATATCATAAAGAACTTCAAGTTCAAATATAGAATGACTAATGACATTTACAAATATAAGTCCCAAAATAGGCATAGTTATGATATAGTTTTAACTCTACATTTCTATATTTCACAATTGAAAAATTTGGAGACTTCAAACACTCACACTTTTGAAGACAATTGATAAAAATAAGAGAGATTATGATTTCTGGGTGGATTCTTTCAAGAAACACCAACAATGATCCGTATTGTGGATATTCCACTGGATAGTTCATCGCAAGAAATGAGATATTATACTTAAAAATCCAAAATCTACATTATACTAATTTTTTTCTCTTTAGATGTTTTGATATGTAAATTATTGTTTATTTCATATGCATTCAAAATATTATTATCCAAAAAATGGAGAACAATGAAATAAAAAATCACAAACCATGATTTGACACAAAATATAACTTGAGAACCCATTTCTAGAGAAAACCCAGCGTAAAGGTGAAGATGTTTTTCTCTCTTTCT
Source organism: Pinus tabuliformis (assembly GCA_031772625.1). NCBI lineage: Eukaryota > Viridiplantae > Streptophyta > Pinopsida > Pinales > Pinaceae > Pinus > Pinus tabuliformis. Next base: position 1,318,929,502 of record CM062820.1, read on the forward strand.
GTAAATAGAAAATGGTTGAGTACATAGATGTAGCACTTCTAACCCATGGACTATTATAGCACATAAATCCCCTTTGTGTTCCCTTTCCCAATATATCTCGGCTACTCTGCTCATCTACGGAAAAAATGCACTCAAAAAATATTTATGTCTCCTTCAATTGGTATGATAGTTTTAGATGTTATTTATACTCCCTTAGAAATGGCTAGATTAATTAATTCTATAATATTTTAATAAATCACTATATGATCATTTGTGAAACTAGAATTTCGTTTTGATGTATGCTAATAGTTTATGATTATTGTTTTTTGAATCACTTCGCCCAAAGCAAGAAAAATATTACAACCACCATCTAAGGAACAAAACAAGTCTTTCAGCTCAAATTGCAATGCCAACAACACCTTTTACTTGTACTTATGATGGGACCATTTAATCTAACCGTTTCTAAGGGAATATAAATAATATATCAAATCACCCTACCAATTAAATGACGCATTAGCTCTTTGCGAGTGAATTTACCAAAGAATTTTTGTGTTAGAAACAAATTTAGCAGGTGCTCGATTTGTTTTACACTACAGTGCTTGAGATTTTGCTAGAAACAAATCTAGTGGAAATTAGATTTGTCTTACCCCCCATTGTCTATGTTCCTGCATGATCAAATCTATTGCATACAAGATTTTTTTTTGCACTGCACTATTTCTATTTGTGTTAGAAATAAATCTAGTACGTGCTAGAATTGTTTTACCATGCAATGCTTTCATTGTTATGCTAGAAACAAATCTAACGCATGTGATATTTATTTTATCTTACAATGCTTGTGTTTTTGCTGGAAAGAAATCTAGCACATGTTAGATATTTTTACCTTGCGATGTTTGTGTTTGTGGTGGAAACAAATCTACAAATCTTGCATGTGCTAGTTTTGTTTTACACACCAATGCTTTGGTTTGTGCCAGAAACAGATTTAGCATATGTTAGATTTGTTTTACTCTCCAATGTTTGCGTTTGTGCTTTTGTTTTAGCTTGAAATGCTTTTGTATATTTCCTTACACTATATTTTTATTACCTTACAATACTTATGTTTGTGCTTATAAACAAATCTAGCAGGCTCTTGATTTATTTTACTTTGCAATACTTGCATTTGTGATAGAAACAAATCTACCATGGGTAGATTTGTTTTACCCTAAAATTCTTTTATTTGTGCTATAAATAAATCTAACACATTGTAGATTTGTTTTACTCTGCAATTCTTTTGTTTGTACTTTTGCTTTACCGTGAAATACTTTTGTATTTTTCCTAACACTAGATTTGTTTTACCTCACAAAGCTTGTGTCTGTTTTATAAACAAATACAGCATGCGCTAGAAAGAAATCTATAAACAAATATAGATTTATTTTACGTTGTAACGATTTTATTTATGCTAGAAAGAAATCCAGCATGTCTTAGATTTATTTTACATTGCAATGTTGGTGTTTTTGCTAGAAAGAAATCTAGCATGCCAGATTTCTTTTAGGTTGTAATGCATTTGTTTATGTTTTTCCTTTCATTAAATTTGTTTTACCTTATAATGGATGTGTTTGTGCTAGAAACAAATCTAGCATGCACTAGATTTTTTCCACCCTACAATGCTTTTGTTTGTGCTAGAAACAAATCTAGGGTGCTAGATTTATTTTACCCTACAATGCTAGAAAGAAATGTATTGTGCATTAGATTTGTTTTACCTAGGAATGCTTATTTTTGTGTTGGAAACAAATCTAAAACGTTAGATTTATTTTCTCACAATGATTATTTTTGTGCTGGAAACAAATCTAACATAGTAGATTTATTTTTCCTTCCAATATCTTTTTATTGTGCTAGAAGAAAATCTAATGAATTCTATATTTGTTTTTGCTATAGTTGTGTTTGTGCTAGAAAGAAATCAAATGGGCAAGGAATTCTATATTTGTTTTTGCTATAGTTGTGTTTGTGCTAGAAAGAAATCAAATGGGCAAGGAATTCCTTTGAGTATGTGACCTCACATGTTAACTTTCACATATAGGAACATGAATCTAATTCTTCCCTTTTGCATGGGATATGGCTCGAAGGCTCTAACATAAAGTAAATTTCAAATGCCCATTTTCCCAAAGAGTAGATAAGCATCGACGTTTAGGTATATATCGTGCAAGCATTTTTTTTATTACAAAAAAAACCATAAATTCTTGTCTAGTTCTTGGCACAACATTAATAGAATCGAGGGTGGGAAGTAGTGCCATCCACCAAGGTTGAATTCCTGTCAAAGTATAAACAAGCAATTAGGATTAGGTGCCAGTCATAAGTTTCTTTGACAGAACGATACCCCATGTCACAGTAGATTGATAGAATAGTACCAGTTGTAAGGCTACAACCACTATTGAGGTTAAAGGAATCACTTCCCAAAAAAACACGCATATCCTTAGTTTAAAAATGATGGTATACAAACATTTAAGATCCCTAATTCATTACTTCAATAGGTTGACTGTGTTGCGTGATTTCTCTAATGGTATAATACTCATCTCATCTCATAATCTTAAATGCACGACACATTCCCGTTTATAAATCCGGTATTCGATGCGCGACACATTCCCGTCTATAAATCCAGACACATAACCAGTTTTATTTGTTGCATATGCAGGTAATCACTATGATCATATTGAAATAAAGTAGCGTTGATAAAATAAATGTGCGTTAAAATAATTGTTGCTAGTGAAATATGGTGAGCATTTTAGGTGCAATCAATTTGTATCTTTCAAATTATAATTAATCAGTTCATGTTTAAATTTAAATGCATATGATATTTAAAGCTTAAACATTAAATTCACATAATATGATATGTGGTTTAAATCATTTTTCAGGTCCAGTCGACGTGAATTTTAGGGATACACAAAAGGGTATTTGATTCGTAAGCCTGAGTAGATATCAGGAAATGAGGTCATAACAAAAGAAACGATATGACGAGAAAAATAATATTTAAACCTATAAAATTTTCAAAGTCTAGAAAGAAGCATCGGTGTTAAAGAATACGACTTCTAACACTAGCTTACTTCTTAAATTCTATGAGGAGAACATGCTGCTACTGAGTTTTGCTTGTAATTAAATCTAGCTCACTTGCAACACAGCTGCGAAAAAAAGTCACCATAGAAGAAAAATTAGGAAACAATTAAAAGAAGAAGCATATACAATAAGAAAAACCCGATGCTTGAAAAGTATTCACACTATAAAATTTCCTTCGTGGGGAGCAAATTTCAAATTCCCATAATTAAGGGAAAACTAAACCAAGAAACAACGTATCGATTTCAAAAAGGAAGTCTAGAAAGAAGCATTGATGTTAAAGAATATTGTTGGAAGAATCACTGCACCTTTATGGAATCCGTAATTTCCACCTTGGGGATCCTAGTTACTGATTTGTAACGTCTACTAACACCTGGATGTTTTGATGTAATGGCAAACCTCCACATGGTATCAGAGCCTGGACCCAGGTTCGATCCCCCGAGTTAAGTTTGAGGGGAGGTGTTGGAAGAATAGTAACAGCAAACCTCCACAAATATGACTTTGAACAGTAGCTTACCTCCTAAATTCTATGAGGAGAACCTACCGCTACTGAGTTTTGTTTGTAATTAAATCTAGCTCACTTGCAACACAGCTGCAAAAAAAGGTCCCCACAAAAGAAAAATTAAGAAACAATTAAGAAACAATTAAGAAACAATTAAAAGCTTTAGCATATACAATAAGAAAAACCCGATGCTTGAAAATTATTCACACTATAAAATTTCCTTTGTCGGCAGCAAACACAGCTGCAAAAAAAGGTCCCCACAAAAGAAAAATTAAGAAAC